>CM039677.1:218694226-219294226 GCA_022496015.1 Hordeum marinum | reverse complement strand
TTGCTAAATTTAAACCAAGGTTTTTAGAATAAATTTTGGTCTTTAAGCTTGTCAGATGTAATCCATCAACTACATATATTATATTATTATAGGTGCAACCAGCGCTCAATTTTATTTGATTTCGAATTAACAAGGTAGGCTATCGATCCAGTGTCTAAGCCCCTAGGAAATAGAGAGTTGTGAGCGCTCTAGGTCTTCGATAGCGCGGTGGACCCCGCTGGTCATTGGGAGGACGCAAGGGAAGGTGTGCCGGTGTCAAACTTGGTGTCCCGCGTGTCAATTGTGTGGGGGCATTGAGGTCTTCGTGGCCCTTCCGTGGCTTGATGCACTCGCTCGCCACTGAGAAGGGGAGGCGGTTCCCTTTTTTGCGAGTATAGAGGGGAGGAGGTTCCAGGGGTAGGGAGAGAAGCTATCGACGCATCCATCGCCTTCCCCAATCCAACTTCTTGCTTCACCGCATGTCCCTGGACCCACTCTAGTGGCTCACCGGCGTTGCCACCGGCTATAGACTGCTCTCAGCTCTCTCTCTCTCTCTCTCTCTCTCTCTCTCTCTGGCCGCTTCTTATATCTTTGCCCGGATCTGATGCCATAACCATCAATGTGGGTGTCATTGATGCTTCCCGTAAGTCCTGCAAGCTCTCTCTCTCTCTCTCTCTGTGTGTGTGTGTGTGTGTGTGCGTGCGTGCGTGTGCGCGCGGGGGAGGGGGGACATCAGGTCCCTTGGGGGGACATAAGGTCGCTTGGGGATGCGGGGGGAGAACCTGTGTAGACGAACGAGGTTCAATCTAGCCCGGTGCCCGTATGCGTTTGAGTCGAGGTGGACGGACAATGATGTTATACGACGCTTTATTAACCTGGAACATCGACCTGTGTTACAGTGGCATCTTTGTCTCCCATTCGTCTGCTCCTTCCATCAGGTTCCGATGTATGTTCTTGATGCTCCTTCCACCAGAGGAACATTCAGAGACAAAAATGCAAATGTTGTAGGAAACAACTATGATGTGTCCAAGTATCCTCCGGTTAACAAAATTGAGTCATACGATGCGGGTTTCTTGACATCAGTAACACGCCAGACTCCTGTGTGACCTACGCGGTTGTACATGTGCAACACATCATGCAGTGTGATGCGTACAAGATTGGTCCAAACTTTGATGGTTTTGATTTAAATTTTGGGACTAGCTAAGAGCAGGCCAGTTCTAAGATGATTGATAATTAACATTTTGTTATTTTGTACATGTTCCTAGCTAATGCTAACGTATTTCCTACATATGTTCCCATACTTAAATTAGCACAGAGAATAGCGCATGCGTTGTATGGATTCTTTTTGTCATGGCATGTATTGAGCTTCACACCATCCAGTTGTCTCTCACACAAACATCTGCATCATAGCTTAAGTGAAATACACAACGAACGGACTGACAGTAATAACCTGGGTAAGAATGAACCAACTGACATTAATAATCCATATAAAAATGAGAGGCTTAACTCATCATAAAAGGATGACATGACAAAGCGCACGTCATCCCCTAGTACATTATCTATACCTACTAATAAAGCAAGGTGATATTCTTGGTTTCGTCCCGCTTAGATGATTTTATTGGGTCCGACAAAGAAAGAAAACGCTTGGTGATGCGGAGCATCCTTTGGACATCACCATGGCAAGAGTCCCTTTGCCAAGTGACACATGCCACGTCTACTACACATACATAAAGGTGAATCATCTTCTTTACACGTGCTCATTTGACCACCTCGAGGATGGTATACTACTTGACACTACTCTCGTTTGTATGCATAGGTATTGTCGAAGCTTCACGGAGGACTAGGAGGAGTGCGAGCACCTACGTACATCTATACCATTCGCTAGGGACGCTCGGAAGCGGAGACGGAAGAAGACGGAGTCGAGAAGCTGGAGGCAAGCCAAATAGCCAAGTCCCAGGCGACCCCGTGCGTACGGGCCCAGAAGAACCCGTGCGCACGAGGGTACTCGAAGCTCCCTGGACACCCCGTGTGCACGCGCCCAGAAGACCCCGTGCCCACGGGACACGCCTGTGCACACGGGCTAAGTGACCGACTGACCTAGAGACCCCGTGCGCACAGGCTCCACTTACCCCGTGCACACAGGGCTGCCAGCGGAGATCCCATGTACCCCCATCTCGCCCTACTTACCCCTTCATGCCTTGGACCTATATATACTCTTACCCCTCCTCCATCTAGGGTTAGCTATTTGTTTTGCACTTGTGAGCATAGCTCCATTACTTGATTCTCTTGAGGAGTTTGTCCTCCTTTGGGAGTAGATCCAAGTGATGCCAAGGCCCCTTACGAGGGAAGATCCCTAGTGGATTCAAGGCCCCATCCCCCATGGGATTTGGGATGAACTCTACCATGTATCCTCCTTTCCCTTTGTTGTTCATGTACCTATGTGGATCTTATGTGTGGTGAGTCTAGTGGATGTGTGATTGGACTTGTTCTTAAGTGTCTCCTCTTGTGATTTCTACCCATTCATCCCCGTGTTCTTCATGTTATTAAGGTTTCCCCCTCCAATTCATGACAGGTTGACACACACGGGCTTGTCCTATATCAAATGGTATCATGAGCCATGTTTCTCACGAATTTGGAGTCCCCCTGTTTGTTTTCTAGCCTAGTTTTGTCTGATTTCATCCTAATTCGAAAATCCCCACAAAAATAGCCCCAAAAATATTTCTTGTGATTTTTTGTTCTTGTGAGTTTTTGTTGATTTTGATCTGTGGATCTAGTGTTCAGCAAGTGGATCCATCTCCCTTGGCGTTCCCTAGGCCCAATTTCTCGTTTCCCCATCGAATTTGGCCTCCAAAATCACGAAATTTCCGCCTACCCCATGTCCACGAAGTCCCCACCCCGTGCGCACGGGCCCCCACGAAGTTCCTGGACACCCCGTGTCCACGACTTTGTCCCGTGCGCATGGGGCCCCGTGTCCATGGGCCTCAAACTCCGTGTGCATGGCCCTCCGAGAAACAGCAACAACCACTTCACCGTTTTGGCTGTAACTTTCGCTCTCGAACTCCGATTTGAGTGATCTTTGGCTCATTTTGAAGCTATCAACGGGCCCAAGATGCTCATCTTGGTTTTACCATCATTTGGCCACTTTGAAGTTTTCACATTTTGGCATTTGTGCATAGGCCTTCCACCATAACTTCCGCACCACCACCCAAAACTTCCACGACCTAACCCATTTTGGTTCCCTTTGCCTTTGTGGTTGCTTGAGTTGTGATTTGAGTCTCCTAAGGTGTTTCGACTACTCAGAGACGGTTACTTCTTCATGAACCACCGGTGACTTGTATTCAGTCCATCATCTACATCGACCACCGACGTTCGACATCGACGACGACCATCCATCCTTTGAGACCATCTTCAACCAGAAGCAAGGCCAGTTTACCCTGACTTCGTGAAAGGTTAACTGTGATGAACGTATCCATTCCGTAATACACTTTTCCTTCCCTGCCATTGCGTCTTGTTAGCCCCACCATCTTTGCGATTACCTTCATACCTATTGAGACTAGCTATCTGAGTATTGTCGGGCTTCGCGAAAACTTGTGCACCTTAGTGATACGATATCATATTGTTGCATCAACAAAAATATCATATCAATTGCTTGATCCCGTGCATATCTTGCGATATTTATCTCATATAGTTGGTTGATACTCAATAAGAATAGTGGAAAGGAAGAAAAAAAGAACAAAAAAGCTTTTAAGCGAGAAAGGAAGATCATAAGCTTATAAGCAAAAAGAGTTGAGCATGAAAAGAGATACTTGTGCATGAGGATACTTGGAATAGGAAATGTATGCTTGCATGAATAGGATTGGTGCCAAGTGGTGAAACGTGCCTAAACGTGCAATCAAGCTAGTGTCTCTCCTTGTGTTTCCGCAACGTGAGCCTCGTCTTTATTAGGCAATTTTGTATTGCTCATCCCTATAGTTGCGCAAGCCCCATTATCCAACCGCATGCGTTTCTCTATTGCCCTCCTGTATATTTGTGATCTCTTGCTTTGCATTTTGAGTCCTATGGATTTATTTCAACATTTACAATATCTTGGACTTCAATTTGCTTGAATTTGTGCCACTTGTCCTAACAGAGCCACTCGATAAGCTTTATATTGTAGGTGTGAGTGAACAAGTCCGGTACCAATTCCACTATTCTCTCAATTCACATTAAGTGAAACGGGATACATCCTCAACTTTGGGGAACGGTATCTTGGTATTGTTTATCTCATTTCCCACTCACCTTTGCTCGAGTCTTGTGATGGCTAGGCAAAGCATGACATCTCGGTCTTCGATGACTACATCACATGAGCAACCACATCGCCCAAAAACTCAAGCGACTCGCCATCGATATACGACACTCCGAAGCTTGGAAAAGAGACTACATAGGCGCACACATGGAGCAACTTTGACACATGGTGGCCAACTACAAGTATTCTTCCCCTTCGTCATCATCACGGCGTAGACGCTCAAGTCGCACATCTTCGAAGAAATAAGTGCGCGAAGACCAAGATCACCATTGATACGTCTCCAACGTATCTATAATTTTTGATTGTTCCATGCTATTATATTATCTATTTTGGATGTTTTATATGCATTAATATGCTATTTTATATTTTTTTGGGGACTAACCTATTAACCTAGTGCCTAGTGCCAATTTCTATCTTTTTCCTTGTTTTTGAGTATTGCAGAAAAGGAATATCAAACGGACTCAGAACAGAATAAAATTCTATGAGGATTTTTCTTGGACGAGAAGAAACCTAGGAGACTTGGAGAAGAGGCCAAAAGAGCCATGGGTGGGCCACAAGCCACCCTGGTGCTGCCAGGGGGCACGCCCCTTGGCTTGTGCCCCTCCCCGTAGCTCCTCCAACCCTAATCTTCGGCCTATAATTTTAGGAATATCCCCCCAATTCAATACCTAAAAGAGCAACGATAATACTTTTCCACGGCCAAAAGCCTCTGTTCCCGTGAGATCCAATCTTGGAGCCTTTTTCGATAATCTGCCGGAGGGGGATTCAATCACGGAGGGCCTCTACAGCAACTCCATTACCCCTCCGATGATGCATGAGTAGTTCACCTCAGACCTACGGGTCCATAGCTAGTAGCTAGATGGCTTCTTCTCTCTCTTTGCTCTTCAATACCATGTTCTCCATGATCTCCATGGGAATCTATCCGATGTAATACTCTTTTGCGGTGTGTTTGTCGAGATCTGATGAATTGTGGGTTTATGATCAAATTATCTATGAATATTATTTGAATCTTCTCCGAATTCTTATATGCATGATTTCATATCTTTGCAAGTCTCTTTGAGTTATTGGTTTGGTTTGACCAACTAGATTGGTAATTCTTGCAATGGGAGTAGTGCTTAGTTTTGGGTTCAATCTTGCGGTGTCCTCACCCAGTGACATAGTAGGGGTAGCGAGGCACGTATTTGTATTGTTGCCAGCAAGGATAAAAAGGTGGGGTTTTCATCATATTGCTTGAGTTTATCCCTCTAATCATGTCATCTTAGTTAATGCGTTACTCTCTTCTTCATGAACTTAATACTCTAAATGCAGGCAGGAGTCGGTCGATGTGTGGAGTAATAGTAATAGATGTGGAATTGTTTCGGTCTACTTGACACGAACGTGATGCCTATATGCATAATCATTGCCTTGGATATCGTCATAACTATGCGCTTTTCTATCAATTGCTCGACAATAATTTGTTCACCCACCGTATTATTTTCCTTCGAGAGAGAAGCCTCTAGCGAAAACCTATGGCCCCAGGGTCTATTTTCCATATTATTTTCCAGATCTATAAACCAAAAATACCAAAAATATCTTGCTGAAATTTTATTTACTTTTAGTTCTCGCAATCTTTTATATCTATCTCTATCAGATCTAATCCTTGCAAGTAACCGTGAAGGGATTGATAACCCCTTTATAGCGTTGGGTGCAAGTGTTTGATTGTTTGTGCTGGTGCATAAATTGGGGCCCTGCTTGTCCCTCCTACTGGATTGATACCTTGGTTCTTAACAACTGAGGGAAATACTTATCTACTTTGTTGCATCACCCTTTCCTTTTCAAGGGAAAACCAACGCAAGCTCAAGAAGTAGCAAGAAGGATTTCTGGCGTCGTTGCCGGGGAGGATACACATCAAGCCTACCAAGTACCCATCACACACTCATCTCTTGCATTTACATTATTTGCCTTTTGCCTCTCGTTTTCCTCTCCTCCACTTCTAAAACGATTTTCAAAAAAAAAAAGATTTGCCCTTTTATTCGCCCTTCTTCTGTTCGTCTTTTCGTTTGTCTTTTGTATGCTTGTGTGCTAGATTGATTCATTGCCACCAAGTCTGAATCTAGGGAGGTTTTCGTTGAAAAGGATAGTAATAATCTTGAGGGGAATTTTGATGACTTTGCTAATAACGACCCTCATGAAGAACCTACTATCACACATACAAAAAATCCGCATAGGTAGCGGTAATATTATTGGAAAATGTGTTATTCAAGATTTCTTTACTTGTGCTGGTATGCTACCTACCTTAGGAGGATCTATTCTCGATAAAACTAATAGTCTTTGCGGATGCAATAACACTGCTAATAATTGAACTTGAGAGGCAATTTTTTCATATGCATCCTTGCATACAAAGGATTTTCTAGATTTCTCTAATATTCAACATTCTTCCATTAAGCGCGCCGCTGCTATATTTCTAGCCCATGAGTTTAGGTTCATCTTGAAAGAGGCTAGCGAATTTTTTTCTCGTTATAAAATTAATGGTTGATGTCCCCTATAGAGGAGATCCTTTTTAATCAAGAAGAAATAATGAGATTGCAATCTCCGAATTATGTCGCTTATAATGAAAATTTGAGAAAAAGGGTCCCTACCGAGGTTTTGGTTGATAAGATTTCTGAACTCAATGATAATTTTGCTATACAAAACAACGGATTAGAGTTATATTAAGATATAGACTTATGACTTTCCACCAAAGGAAAGCCTACAATGATGAATTGATTATACACTATAGGGGGGGCGAAGGAGGAACCTATCCCTCCCGCACTTGATCTTAAGGATCCTTATCTTATTAAATTTAGTCCTTTTGAATATTTTTGCTTTCCACAAAGGAAACTTGCCACTGAAAGAAGGAAGTATGAGATGAGCATGGATGCTCTCCCTTACTATTATGACAATACCCAGATCCATTGCGATATGCGGCGTTAAACAACAACGCTTGTTGGGAGGCAACCAAATTTTATTTTTATGTTTTTGTTTTTGCTTCTGTTTTTGAGTGTTTCACACATTATTACCTCCATAGTAATTTTTTAATTAGTTTTTGAGCTAACTAAGACCTTTGGGATGGTCTATGGTGATTGTTGATTTGATCTTGTTGAAAAACAGAAATTTTTGAGCTCAGTCCAGGAATTTTATAAATTTACCAAAACGCCAAATGAGTATGACATTTTTACACATGATTGACATACAAATTTCCTGGGTTGTCCTATTTTTCAGAATTTTTGGAGTTACATAGGTATTCAAAGTTTAAAGATTGCTACAGACTGTTCTGTTTTTAACAGATTCTGTTTTCTTTGTGTTGTTTACTTATTTTGATGTACCTATGGGTTGTATCGGGGGTATGAACCATGGAGAAGTTGGAATATAATATATATTACACCAATATAAATAAAGAATGAGTTCACAACAGTACCTAAAGTGGTGATTTATTTTTCTTATACTAACGGATCTCACGAGCTTTCTGTTGAGTTTTGTGTTGTGAAGTTTTCAAGTTTTGGGTAAAGATTTGATGGACTATGGAATAAGGAGTGGCAAGAGCATAAGATTGGGGATGCCCAAGGCACCCCAAGGAATCAAGGATGCCAAAGAGCCTAAGCTTGGGGATGCCCCGGAAGGCATCCCCTCTTTCGTCTTCAATCCATTGGTAAATTTACTTGAGGCTATAATTTTGTTCACCACATGATATGTGTTTTGCTTGGAGCGTCCTGTATGATATGAGTCTTTGATTTTTAGTTTGCCACATTCATCCTTGCTGCACACACCTTGAGAGAGACAAGCATGAATCGTGAATTTATTAGAATACTCTATGTGCTCCACTTATATCTTTTGAGATAGGCAATTTTGCTCTAGTGCTTCACTTATATCTTTTTAGAGTGCGATGGTGTTTTACTTTAAAGAAATAATTGAACTCTCATACCTCACTTATATTATTTTGAGAGTATTTAAACAACATGGTAATTGGTTTAGGTCATGAATTTATTCCTAATGTAATGGGCATCCAAGAGGGATATAATAAAAACTTTCATATAAATTGCATTGAATACTATGAGAAGTTTGATTTCTTGCATAAAGTTTTGAGATATAAAGATGGTGATATTAGAGTCATGCTAGTGAGTAATTGTGAATTGGTAAAAATACTTGTGTAAAGTTTTGTGATTCCCGTAGCATGCATGTATGGTGAACTGTTATATAACGAAGTCAGTGCATGATTTGTTTATTGATTTTCATCCTTTGTGTGAGGGTCGGGAGCGTGTGATGGTTAACTCCTACCAACCTCTCCCCTAGGAGCATGCGTCTAATACTTTGCGTCGATAACTAATAGACTTTTGCAACAAGTATGTGAGTTCTTAATGTCTAAAGTGAGTCCATGGATTATACGCACTCTCACCCTTCCACCTTTGCTAGCCTCTCTAGTATCGCGCAACTTTCACCGGAGCATTAAACCCACCATATAACCTTCATCAAAACAACCACCATACCTACCTATTATGGCATTTTCATAGCCATTCTGATATATATCGCCATGCAACTTCCACCGTTCCGTTTATTATGACACGCACCATCATTTTCATATTGCTTTGCATGAGCGTAAGATAGCTAGCATGATGTTTTCATGGCTTGTACGTTCTTTATCTCATTTGCTATGCTAGATCATTGCACATCCCGGTACACCGATGGAGGCATTCATATTGAGTCATATTTTGTTCTAGCCTAGGTATCGAGTTGTAATTCTTGAGTTGTAAGTAAATAAAAGTGTGATGATCATCATTATTAGAGCATTGTCCCATGTGAGGAAAGGATGATGGAAGCTATGATTCCCTCACAAGTTGGGATGAGACTCCGGACTTTATGAAAAATAAAAGAGGCCAATGAAGCCTAACTAAAAAAGAGGCCAAAGATGCCCACCAAAAATAAATAAATAAATATATAAAAATGAGAGAAAAGAGAGAAGGGACAATGCTACTATGTTTTTTCCACACTTGTGCTTCAAAGTAGCACCATGATCTTCATGATAGAGAGTCTCCTATTTTGTCACTTTCATATACTAGTGGGAATTTTTCATTATATAACTTGGCTTGTATATTCCAATGATGGGCTACCTCAAATTGCCCTAGGTCTTCATGAGCAAGCAGGTTGGATGCACACCCACTTAGTTTCTTTTTGAGCTTTCATACACTTATAGCTCCAGTGCATCCATTGCATGGCAATCCCACTCACATTGATATCTATCAATGGGCATGTCCATAGCTCGTTGTACACCTAGTTGATGTGAGACTATCTTCTCTTTTTCTTCATAATCTCCACCATATTCTATTCCACCTATAGTGCTATATCCATGGCTCACGCTCATGTATTGCGTGAAAGTTAAAAAGGTTTGAGAACATAAAAGGTGTGAAACAATTGCTTGACTTGTCATCGGGGTTGTGCATGATATAAATACTTTGTGTGGGGAAGATGGAGCATAGCCAAACTATATGATTTTGTAGGGATAATCAGGCAATTTGCCATCCGCCATGGCAGATGGCAAAGGCATGGCCGGCGGACAGCAAAGGCCTAGGGTCGGCTGAATAAGCTACGGTAAAGGCTTCTTTGCAGTCTGCTGGCAGACGGCAAAGAACTTTGCGCCTTTACCGTCAGCTGGTCGATGGCAAAGCCTCTGTACGACAGAAGGACGGGGTTAGCCCCGTTAGGAGGCTAACAACGTGCTTTGCTGTCCGCCAGCTGATGGCAAAGGTTGTAGGCTCTTTGTCGTCAGCCAGCTGATGGCAAAAGCTGCAGGCTCTTTGCCATCTGCTGGCAGACGGCGAAGAGACCAAATAGGCCAGCCGAGTGCTTCCCAGGATGGTCAGGTAGCTGCCACGTGGCCTCTTTGCCATCTGCGAGCGGATGGCAAAGTGCCTATATTGCCCCATTTAATTTTGTTTTTTCTTATATCAATTCATTTTCATAGAAAATCAAACACACACACACACACATATTACCAATATAGCATATTCAACACATATTACCAATAGTCATGAACACATATATATCCAACACTTATCCATGAACACATATCCAACACATGTTACAATAGTAGCAAGTTTCATCCATACATATTCATAGTTTCATCAATATTACATAGTTTCATCCATGGGTAGCAAGTTTCACAAAGTCAAAACTAAAACTAAAGACAAGCACTCCATCAACCCAAGCTTTCGCGATCTGAAGCAAATCTACAAAATGGGAAAGAAGAAAGTTAGAAGAAGAAGACTAGAAGAAGAAGATTATTATGATACAACTAAAATGTGAAGATTATTATGATGCAACTTATATCTGTAAAATAGGTCATTTTGGAGCTAAGTATGGTTATTGTGTCATTTTTGAGCTAGCTAAGCATACTAAGTCATTTTGGTGTAAAAAAATGCTAAGTAAGGTCATTTTGGAGCTAAGTAAGGTTATTAAGTCATTTTGGAGCTAGCTAAGCATATGATGTCATTTAGGAGCTAAAATATGTCATTTCTTAAGTATATTATGTCATTTACAGCTAGCTAATCATATTAAGTCATTTTGGAGGAAAAGATGCTAAGTATAGGTCATTTTAGAGCTATCCTAGGTTAAATAGGTCAATTTTGAGCTAGCTAAGCATATTAAGTCATTTTGGAGGGGGAAAATGCTAAGTAAGGTCATTTTGGAGCTAAGTAAGGTTATTATGTCATTTTGGAGATAGCTAAGCATATGAAGTCATTTAGGAGCTAAAATATGTCATTTCTTAAGTATATTATGTCATTTTAGAGCTAGCTAAGCATATTAAGTCATTTTGGAGGGAAAGATGCTAAGTATATGTCACTTTAGAGCTATCCTAGGTTAAATAGGTCATTTTTGAGCTAGCTAAGCATACTAAGTCATTTTGGTGTAAAAAATGCTAAGTAAGGTCATTTTGGAGCAAAGTAAGGTTATTATGTCATTTGGAGCTAGCTAAGCATATGAAGTCATTTAGGAGCTAAAATATGTCATTTCTTAAGTATATTATGTCATTTTAGAGCTAGCTAAGCATATTAAGTCATTTTGGAGGAAAAGATGCTAAGTATAGGTCATTTTAGAGCTATCCTAAGTTAAATAGGTCATTTTTGAGCTAGCTAAGCATATCAAGTCATTTTGGAGGAAAAAATGCTAAGCTAAGTATACGGCATTTTGGAGATAAATAGGTCATTTCTTAAGCTAAGTGAAGACTAGTAAATAATGTGAAGACTAGTAACTAATGACCATTCAAATAAAACTCACCGTGCCCGCCGGAGCAATGAGTGGCATCGGCGGAGGGGTCAGGCCATTGTTTTGGCACATGGTCTACACATTTGGTTTTCTCGACTCGGTCATATTAGTTAGTAATGAAAGGAATACGTGCATGATTTGGCTAATATGCAGAAGAAACTTACCACGATGAGCTCGTATAGGGCCCGCTGACCTGCGTCGTTCCGGTTCCTCTCCTCCTCCATTAGCCTAGTCGTCCTCTCCTCCGCCTCCCTCTCCCTCTCCGTCGCCTGCCGGTCCCTCTCCTCTAGAAGCGCATGGGTATTCGCTCTCTCTTCCTCAATAGCAGCATGGGTCTTCGCTCTCTTTGCCTCAATAGCAGCCTGCAACACCACTCGCTAGCATTGTAATCATCGACGACCGCACACACAAATGTAATGGAGGAAAGGTATCTGAGTCCATATAACTAACCTTCAATTCGAGCTCCATTGGTCGTCCACGAGGCCTTATCTCAGGATCGGAGCTAGTCTGGTGCTTCTTGATCTGCGGGAGAGTGCTAGTACAACGTATCAGTCCATCCCCAAAGGCTAACGAGCCATGGTGCCTCCCGCCACCAGATATCATCACCAACTCTGGATCAATAGGCTGGCTCGGGTTAAAGTCTGGCCCTTTCCTCGCCTTCCCCTCGTCTCTATACCTCACAAGCTTGTTGTGGGAGGCGCGTTGGTGAATTTCTCTGGATCATCGAGGTCAGACTCGGAGAATTCCTTGGCCTTCTTGTACGAGGCAGTATTGGCCATGGCATAGAGGTCGAACAGCTCTGGCACTAGAGCCTGGTTGTGTCGCGCCTAAAAGAGAGGAACAAAGTATTAGTTAAGGGCTCAAGCTAGCATGAAGAATGAATTTGCATGAATCATGAAGCAAACGCATACCCAGTTTTCCCCGAACTGATATAGGTTGACACTGCCTAGATGGTGTGGCACACCTCTCATTTTTCCACGCTTCTCCTTTGCAATGTTGTGGGTGGATAGCCATTGGGGAGAGCACCACTGGTCCACCAACGCCTCCCAACAATCCTGATGAGGACATCCCTACTAATGTTACACCCACCCCGACTGCTATACATACAGGACCAATTACTAGAGCTCGCGCACGTCAATTGAATTACCAGGTACTTTCGTTTCTTGGAAATCCTTCTAATATTCATGAACATATGATGCTGCCTAAATTAGATACTTTTGTTTTACTTATGAATGAAGGACCTATCATGGATAAGAAGGATGACCATTGGAGCGGGATCAAGCATGGAGGAGAAGGTGCGCGCGCGGGGAAGAACAATGGAGCTTCCAGTGATGATTTTCGCACATTGAAGCCACCATAATGGGAGTGGGAAGCTTTGGACGAAATATGCATGATGCCACTTTATAAAATTCGTCCATAGGCTAATATAGGTGCTGCGCCACCTTAATTTTGGGCCAGGCCCATGTAATTTCGAAATACCATATTATAGGCTGTTTTTAGAGTCCGTATGTATGGGGAAACTGACTTAGGGTCGGTTTCGGACCCCTCCTCCAAGGGGCCACGAAATTCCCTTCTATTCCCCCATATATACAGCCCTTAGGGCTTCGTTTTAGGTTTGGGTTTTGTTTAGATTACAAGTTCGCCATAGCAGCAACTTCGCGTTCTTCGTTTGTGTTCCACGACCAGACAAAGGCGTCACAGAACCCCACTTCATCAATAAAGTTTTCCTCTTATATTCGCAATATCCAGATTGCAATCTTAGTTTCTTGCTTGTTCTTCGTTTGCGTGCAGGAAATAGACCCTCGTGGTCAGGTTGA
This sequence comes from Hordeum marinum, assembly GCA_022496015.1. Classification (NCBI taxonomy): domain Eukaryota; kingdom Viridiplantae; phylum Streptophyta; class Magnoliopsida; order Poales; family Poaceae; genus Hordeum; species Hordeum marinum. Next base: position 219,280,870 of record CM039677.1, on the reverse strand, counting down.
TCGTGCTCCGGCGTGGTCAATAACCTCTCAGAGTTGGTTTAGCGATTGCTAAGGCGCGACGTCTCACACGTTCGTAGTCGGATCGTGAAAGTCTACTCCACCAAAAACGATAGCCACCATCTCATCGAAAGACAGGGACAACTTCGCCTATATCAAGTGGTATCAGATTTCCAGGTTGCTCGGTGAGATTTTACCAGTTTTCGTAGTTTAGATCGCATCTGTTCTTCATACCTTTAGTCCACGAAAAAGCCAAAAAAAAAATTAATTAGGGTTAGATCATCATATCCGAACCAATCTGAGCCTTTGCATAGTCTTTTCAGTATTTTGCTTTGTTGAATTGGCGGTTACATCGTTGTGTCGAGTTGCTGGTCTTAGTGTCTAGTCCTTTAGAGTTTCGAGTTCTTTTCACAGGTTGTCACGCCGCCACCGCATCATCTTCATAGTTGCCATATACCACCACCATCATCGCCGCTGCCATATCTCATCATCCATCATCACTCTCCATTGGTGTCCATATATACCACCACAAATCCTCCACCAATCCAAGTCCAGTTCGTTTTAGGTTTAGTTTCGAGATCCTTTTGATTTCGGATCCGTGTTTTGCTACCTGCGCAGGTGTCGAAAAAAAAAAAAAAAAAAAAAGAGTCTGGCACGCTTTGCAGAGCACGTTTTGGCCCAAAAAAAATTTCGGCTGAAAATATTTTTTCCCTATCTTGATTTTAGGTTCCCCGGAGCGTTTTGAGACACTTGCTATCATAGTGATTTTTGTCGAAATTTTTGGGTCGTCGCAGCCCCCGGATTGCTCCAGAAAAAAAAAATAGTCCAAAAGAAAAATTCGTGCCCATCTTGCTTATACGACGTGGCAAGAGTTTTGAGACACTCGCCATTGTAGTGAGTTTTTGAAAAAAAAAAAAAAAAGAGGCGCAGAAAAAAAAAAAAAAAGAGGCGCCGAAAAAAAAAAAACGAAAAAAAAAAATCCGATTGTGCTTTTCCCTTTCTTAGGTGTATCGTCGTGTTTTTGTTGGTGTTTTAGGCTCGCGTCTCTAGCACGGTCTAGCCTAGGACCAGCACAGTACCGTCGTTGAGCGTTTATTCAACCTTGCATCTCTGAATTGATTATTGCTGACCCTTTTTGCTACCATATTATAAGCCATCCCAGCTCCACATACTTCTACGCCGTGTGCTTGACACCACCTGGCAATCGCTCTATCCAAGCTTTGAGAGTTTTGGCTACAACGGTTGCCGATCACCGCCTGCTACTGGGTAAGAACTGGTAAGAAATTGAGATTCGCTTAAAGGATTTGTGCCACACCACCACCACCGCCACGTCCCAGCAGTCTGTAGGTTTCATATTGTGTGTTTCCTATTTCTGCTAACCATGCCAGGATCACACGATGACGAGATCGACTGGGAGAGCATGACCAACAAAGCGCTCTATGATAAATTTCAGCAAATGATGGCTGAGCAGGTACAGGACTTCGTGAACAACTTTGGAGTTGCCATGGAGAAGCTAGATGGTTTGGAGAAGACATTCGACTCCAAGATGGACGCCAAGTTCAATGAGGTGCTTGCCCGTCTACCTCCACCAGCTGCAGTTCCTATTCCTTTCGAACGACGAGCGCGACGTGTGCCTCTCGGCCACGCCCAACATCCTGGTACTGTTGATACTGCTGCTACTTCGGTGGCTCGTGCGGCTACTGTCGTTGAGCAGGTTGAAGATTATGATGGTGATTTCGATGATGAGGGTGAGGTTGCTCCAGATCCGCCCCATGGGCAACCACCACCATACGCACCAGGTCGACCACATGGCTACAACCGTAACGGTAGGGCTGCACCACCCCCGCAGGTACGGGATCATGACCATCTCCCTAAACTTAAATTGAATATTCCGACGTTTGAGGGTAGATATGTTCCTGATATATATCTTACATGGGAGTTAGAAACAGAACAACGTTTTACATGCTTACAATTTCCAGAGGATCGACGTGTTGCTGCTGCTGTTTGTTCATTCACTAGTTTTGCTTGTGTTTGGTGGTCAGAACATTGTAGAATACACCCTGATAATATCCCAACTACTTGGGCTGCTTTGAAAACTGCTATGCGAAATCGTTGGGTGCCACCTTATTATCAACGTGAATTGCTTCAAAATTTGCAGCGTTTAAGACAAGGAAAAAATTCTGTAGAAGAATATTATCAGGAATTACAAACTGGTATGATTAGATGTGGTATTGTTGAGGAGAATGAAGCTATGCTTGCACGTTTTATGGGTGGATTAAATAGAGAGATTCAGACTATTCTAGAGTATAAGGAGTATAACACTATCACTCGTTTATTTCATCTTGCTTGCAAAGCTGAACGTGAAGTGCAGGATCGACAGGCAATGGCGAGAACTACTAATTTTGCAGGCCGTACTTCATCATGGACGCCACGTACCTCCTCTGCTTCCGCATGTCCTGCTGCAACACCACCTCCTTCAACCTCCAACTCTAATCGCGATACCAGGAAACAGGCTCCTACTGCACCCTCTGCGAAGAGCACACCTTTTGGGCCTGCACAGAGTTCTTCTTCATCTATTGCATCCACAGGGCAAACACATGAGGTTATATGTCGTCGTTGCAAGGGTGGAGGTCACTATGCGAGAGAATGCCCTTCCAAGCGTGTAATGATTGTTACTGAGGATGGTGGATATGCGTCCGCTAGTGATTATGATGAGGAGACTTTGGCACTTATTGCAAGTGACGAACAGGGTGGCGAGGATGCAGAACCAGAAACACAATACATGGCTGCTGATTACGCTGACAGGTATGAAAGTTTAGTTGCTCAACGTGTTCTCAGTGTGCAGGTTACACACGCTGAGCAAAATCAGAGGCACAACTTGTTCCACACAAAGGGAGTTGTGAAAGAGCGTTCTGTTCGCATCATCATCGATGGAGGGAGTTGCAATAACTTGGCTAGCATGGAGATGGTGGAGAAGCTGTCTCTATCCACCAGACCACATCCTCATCCTTATTACATCCAATGGTTCAACAATAGTGGCAAGGTTAAGGTAACACGTACTGTTCGTGTGCATTTTAGCATTGCTACATATTCTGATTATGTGGATTGTGATGTGGTACCCATGCAAGCATGTTCTGTTTTACTTGGTAGACCATGGCAGTTTGATAAAAATTCTGTACACCATGGTAGGACAAATCAGTATACTCTTGTTCATAAGGATCATAATATCACTTTGCTTCCTATGTCTCCCGAACATATTATGAAAGATGACATTGCTAGAGCTAGTAAAGCAAAACAGGAGAAAAATAAGAGTGAAAATCAGATTGTAGCACAGGAATTTGAGCAACACCATAAGCATAATAAACCATCATCTACTGTTGCATCTGAAATAAAATTGAAGAGTGGATGTTTACTTGCTACTAAATCTGATATTAATGATTTGGATGTTGGTACATATGTTTGCTATGCTTTTGTATGTAAAGAGGTATTATTTTCATTCGAGGACATGCCTCCCTCTTTGCCTCCTGCTGTCATTAACATTTTGCAGGAGTTCGCTGACGTCTTTCCACAAGACGTGCCACCGGGATTACCGCCTATTCGCGGGATTGAGCATCAGATTGACTTAATTCCCGGTGCATCCCTACCCAACCGTGCGCCCTACCGTACCAATCCAGAGGAGACAAAGGAGATTATGCGTCAAGTACAGGAGCTGCTTGACAAAGGTTATATACGTGAATCCCTTAGTCCTTGTGCTGTTCCTATTATTCTAGTGCCTAAAAAGGATGGTACATCGCGCATGTGTGTGGATTGTAGAGGCATTAATAATATTACTATTCGTTATCGTCATCCTATTCCTAGACTAGATGATATGCTTGATGAATTAAGTGGCTCTACAATTTTCTCCAAAGTTGATTTGCGTAGTGGATACCATCAAATTCGTATGAAATTGGGCGATGAATGGAAAACAGCATTTAAAACTAAGTTTGGATTATATGAGTGGCTCGTCATGCCTTTTGGGTTAACTAATGCACCTAGCACTTTCATGAGATTAATGAACGAGGTTTTACGTGCTTTCATTGGACGATTTGTGGTAGTCTATTTTGATGATATATTGATTTTTAGTAGATCTTTGGAGGAACATTTGGAACATTTACGTGCTGTTTTTACTGCGCTACGTGATGCACGTTTGTTTGGTAACCTTGGGAAGTGCACCTTTTGCACCGACCGAGTATCTTTTCTTGGCTATGTTGTTACTCCACAGGGAATTGAAGTTGATACAGCCAAGATCGAAGCTATTGAGAGTTGGCCGCAGCCCAAAACGGTCACACAAGTAAGGAGTTTTCTTGGCCTCGCTGGTTTCTATAGGCGTTTTGTGAGAAATTTCAGCACCATTGCTGCGCCTCTCAATGAGCTTACAAAGAAGGACGTGCCTTTTTCTTGGGGTACCGCACAGGAAGAAGCCTTCACGGTCTTGAAAGATAAGTTAACACATGCTCCTTTACTCCAACTTCCTGATTTTAATAAGACTTTCGAGCTTGAATGTGATGCTAGTGGAATTGGGTTAGGAGGTGTGTTACTACAAGATGGTAAACCTGTTGCGTACTTTTCTGAAAAATTAAGTGGGCCTAGTCTGAATTATTCTACTTATGATAAGGAATTATATGCTCTTGTTCGGACTTTGGAAACATGGCAACATTATTTATGGCCCAAAGAATTTGTTATACATTCTGATCATGAATCTTTGAAACATATTAAAAGTCAAGCAAAACTGAACCGTAGACATGCTAAATGGGTTGAATTCATTGAGACTTTCCCTTATGTCATTAAACACAAGAAGGGTAAAGACAATGTTATTGCTGATGCTTTGTCTCGTCGTTATACTATGCTTTCACAACTTGACTTTAAAATATTTGGTTTGGAGACCATCAAAGATCAATATGTGCATGATGCTGAATTTAGAGACGTGTTGCAGAATTGTAAAGAAGGGAGAACATGGAACAAGTTCGTTATTAATAATGGATTTGTGTTTCGCGCTAACAAGCTATGCATTCCAGCTAGCTCCGTTCGTCTTTTGTTGTTACAGGAGGCGCACGGAGGAGGACTAATGGGACACTTTGGCGTGAAGAAGACGGAGGACGTACTTGCTACACATTTCTTTTGGCCAAAGATGAGACGGGATGTTGAGCGTTTTGTTGCTCGCTGCACTACATGTCAAAAAGCTAAGTCACGACTCAATCCTCATGGTTTATATATGCCTTTACCTGTACCTAGTGTTCCTTGGGAGGATATATCTATGGACTTTGTTTTAGGTTTACCTCGAACAAAGAAGGGGAGGGATAGCATATTTGTTGTCGTGGATAGATTTTCTAAAATGGCACACTTTATACCATGTCATAAAAGTGATGATGCTGCTCATGTTGCTGATTTGTTCTTTCGTGAAATTATTCGGTTGCATGGTGTGCCAAATACAATTGTTTCCGATCGTGATGCTAAATTTCTTAGCCACTTTTGGAGATGTTTATGGGCTAAGTTGGGGACTAAACTGCTTTTTAGTACTACATGTCACCCCCAAACTGATGGCCAAACTGAAGTAGTCAATAGATCATTGTCTACTATGCTTAGGGCTGTTTTGAAGAATAACCTGAAAATGTGGGAAGAATGCTTGCCTCATATTGAATTTGCTTATAATCGTTCGCTACATTCTACCACTAAGATGTGCCCTTTTGAAGTTGTGTATGGTTTCTTACCTCGTGCACCTATTGATTTGTTGCCTCTTCCGTCTTCGGAGAAGGTTAATTTTGATGCTAAAGAACGTGCTGAATTGATATTAAAGATTCATGAGTTAACTAAGGAAAACATTGAGCGTATGAATGCTAAATACAAACTTGCTGGAGATAAGGGTAGAAAACATGTTGTCTTTGCACCTGGAGATCTTGTTTGGTTACATTTGCGTAAGGATAGATTTCCTGATTTGCGCAAGTCAAAGCTAATGCCACGTGCTGATGGTCCTTTTAAGGTGTTAGAGAAAGTAAATGATAATGCATATAAACTTGAGCTGCCTGCAGAGTTTGGGGTTAGCCCCACTTTTAACATTGCAGATTTGAAGCCTTATTTGGGTGAGGAAGATGAGCTTCCGTCGAGGACGACGTCAGTTCAAGAAGGGGAGGATGATGAGGACATCCCTACTAATGTTACACCCACCCCGACTGCTATACATACAGGACCAATTACTAGAGCTCGCGCACGTCAATTGAATTACCAGGTACTTTCGTTTCTTGGAAATCCTTCTAATATTCATGAACATATGATGCTGCCTAAATTAGATACTTTTGTTTTACTTATGAATGAAGGACCTATCATGGATAAGAAGGATGACCATTGGAGCGGGATCAAGCATGGAGGAGAAGGTGCGCGCGCGGGGAAGAACAATGGAGCTTCCAGTGATGATTTTCGCACATTGAAGCCACCATAATGGGAGTGGGAAGCTTTGGACGAAATATGCATGATGCCACTTTATAAAATTCGTCCATAGGCTAATATAGGTGCTGCGCCACCTTAATTTTGGGCCAGGCCCATGTAATTTCAAAATACCATATTATAGGCTGTTTTTAGAGTCCGTATGTATGGGGAAACTGACTTAGGGTCGGTTTCGGACCCCTCCTCCAAGGGGCCACGAAATTCCCTTCTATTCCCCCATATATACAGCCCTTAGGGCTTCGTTTTAGGTTTGGGTTTTGTTTAGATTACAAGTTCGCCATAGCAGCAACTTCGCGTTCTTCGTTTGTGTTCCACGACCAGACAAAGGCGTCACAGAACCCCACTTCATCAATAAAGTTTTCCTCTTATATTCGCAATATCCAGATTGCAATCTTAGTTTCTTGCTTGTTCTTCGTTTGCGTGCAGGAAATAGACCCTCGTGGTCAGGTTGATCGTGCTCCGGCGTGGTCAATAACCTCTCAGAGTTGGTTTAGCGATTGCTAAGGCGCGACGTCTCACACGTTCGTAGTCGGATCGTGAAAGTCTACTCCACCAAAAACGATAGCCACCATCTCATCGAAAGACAGGGACAACTTCGCCTATATCAAATCCTGCCTATCCGCACACCATCTCGGGGACACCTAAGTTAAGCAAGAGAAATTTGAGCGCTACGCCTACGAATCAAATCAAGGAAACTAAGTACAAGGCCTTAAGAATAGGTAATTACCTTCATGTACTTCTCCTTACTCAGATACTTTGTGCGGCACTTCGTCTTGGACCTCCTAATATCAGTCAAGGCGTAGTAGTCTCGAATAGCTTGCGTCCGAGCATCGTGCCAAAAGTTTTGAAGTAGGCGCCTGCACTCGACGTCGATAACCCGAGCCGCGACCTCCTCCTGTCCCTTAGCACACCTGTAGAAGGTCTGCAATCAATCAAGAAAACATGGATTAGTACTTGCTAATCAAAGAAGAAAACACAATGTAGACGGCAAAGGAGAAATTACCCAAAACGTTTGGATCACAATGTCGGCCACCGTGTGGCACTCGACATCACTGATCCTATGCCTCGGCCGGGCCGGGGCAGCCAAGTAGTGCTCCCAGGTCATTCTAGCTCTGGAACCCGGCCCTCACCGGGCGACGTGACCCACCCCGGGAAGCCCTACACCAAGGACACTGTTGGGCATGTGGACACCACGGTCGTGTTTCCAAGAACTGTAGTATGACAAGGCCAACGCATTAGATATTCAAAGAAACGTGAAGGCAAAAGGTTAAAAACAGTAAATGCACTTACTTCTCCTCGTGAGGCGCAATCAACCACCTCTGGTCGGGGGTCGACGGGGTGGGCGGGAGCTTTGTACCACCATGCTGGTAGACTTTGTGCCCCTCAACCCACTCACTCTCGCTATAGCTATCAGAACTATAGCCACCCTCAGCATGGCCACTCGACCCCGGCCAGTCCCCCCATGGGTTCGGCTACGACTCAGCCTGATCCTTGCTTTGCTTCGGAGTCTCGTGGGATGGAGCCTCTGGGACCGAAGTCTCGTGGGGCGAAGGCTTGGTGGCTTGAGGCTCGTTGGACCGGAGTTCGAGACGGATCCTCCTCAGGCAGCTCCATCTCAGACGGAATAGTCATCTGGTCGGGTGAATCAGCTGGGGGTGGCAGCGACGAAGGTGTAGTAGCAGCCTTCCTACCTCTCCCGCCGCCACGTCCACCTCTACCAGCCTTCTCCTTCTCTCCCCCCAACTCTCCCAACCGAAGAAGAAGCGACCACCGATGGTGTCTGCATACTGAAATGCAGCGCTCTCTGGAGGCTCTAGGGTGGAATGGAACTACCCCTCCCACCACGCGCTGAGGAAGGAGCCTCGGAGCGCTCTTGACCCACACCCACCATCTGTCAACACCTGCAATGACAAAAAGTAAACGAAATTAGTACAACATGAAAAAATGAATACCTGACATGAATAATAATATGTATATAATGTAACGCCCAAGATGCGTGTCTATCCTTATTAAGACACGGGGGTCTCAACATGGATAGAGGCGCATCTCGTCGTTTCGCAAGTGCGGCAATTCATTGCATACATTTGTGAAAAGAGAGTATATGAGTTGGCTTACACTCGCCACAAGCTAAATTACAATTCACTCAATTATTCAATCATCATACAGAAGGCAGGGTCCGTCTACGGATGAAGTCAAACGAAGAAAAGAAGCAATGAAAAGCGCCTTGCAGTCCCACGGATCACGACCATGGCCACTCTACTCATCCGGATATGTGACATACATCCTGCCACGCTCTTCATCGTACTCCCACTGGATCTAGGACGCACCATCTGGCACGAACTCATCAAGACCTGCACCTGGAGTGTTGCAGTAATCCGTGAGCCACGAAGGACTCAGCAATCATGTAACCCGGGTACCGAAACTATGTAAGCTTGTGGTAGGATGGGGGTAAGTGTTTAGTTTGCAGCAGCACTAAGCATTGTATGGTGGCTAACTTACGAGAACATGAATGGAAATATGTGGTCTATGATAACGTTCGAGAACTAGCATGATCGCTAAGCGATCCTAATCACCTACTTACGTCAAACATAACCCCACTGTGTTCTCTCTCGGTTCATGTTCACGAGCAGAGACGATCACGGTTACTCACACAGATGGTGTATTTTATTGGAGTCTACTTCAAGTTAACTATAACCGGGTGTTAAACAAATATCCAAGTTGCTACATAACCGCGGGCATGACTTTCCAAAAGTTTTAACCCTGCAGGGGTGCTCCAACTAGTCCATCATAAATTAACCACACTCCGCGGGAATAGCCTCGACCACGGATCTCGTGATCATCCTAGGCAACTCCAAAGGAATTCCGACACCTTGACATAGCCCGAAGAAAATCAGAGTCCCTCACGCAAGCCACTCGAGAAAGGTAAAACAAGTCCGGCAAGACCGCTCGACGTGTCGACGAACCCGATAAGAGCCGCGTATCTCGTTCTCAGGACACGACCGGATAAGCTAGTGTACGGTGGCCTGATAGAAATCTCTCAAGTTGCCCCGGGTTGGCCCCGCACAGTGCTCTAGTTTGGACCAACACTCATGAGGAGCACTGGCCCTTGTTGTTGATTAATTATCCACGGGGTTGCAAAGCCCTATGCATTTTTATTAAGTTGTATAGCAAATAGTACCAATGTTGGGTCTTGCCAGACAAGTCTTAATCTCAACCGAATAATCAAGGGGGTCCCCATAACAACCATGAGCATGTTAGGAGCACAAAATATGGAAACATAACACCGGTAACAAGTACTATGGCGGTAAAAGTGGAACAAAACACCGAGCAAAAGGCCAAGCCTTCCACCATACCAAGATATATATATATGTGCATTAAATTAAATAGCAGATAATATTGTGATATGCTAGATATCCATGTTATCACATGGAAACAACCTGCACCTGCAACTAAGAATGCTATAAGAGGGGCTAAGCATCGGTAACTCAGCCAAACAAGGTTTGCTAGGATGTGGAGGGGTTAGAGGCTATCATGGCAATGTAGGAGGCTTGACATTCAACTGGTAGGTAGCGCATATGTAACGATAAGAGCGAGACATCTAGCAAAGCAAAAATAGTGTCGGGATCCGGGTACGATCATCTTGCCTGTTGGTTCTTTAGAGGGACAAAGAGCTGGGTCCTCATAGTGGTACTCTCCTGGATCCTCGTACTCAGATTCAACACTCGGGTCTACCCAAGAGAAACAGCAACAATAAACAACCAACCAAGGTGCAATGCACAAGCAAGATGATGCATGATTTATTTGAAGTATTTAACATGGCAATCCTAAACTAGTCGTGTTTCTCATTCAATAGTTTAGTTATTAACAATTCTGGACAGAACCTCATGTTAAGTTATTTAAACATGCATGATCATGGCAAATATGGATGCTTCATGCAAAATCGATACAAATGCATATGTAGAACATAGGAAATGGAGTTACGGTTCTCACGCTACGCTCACGGCAAGTTACGAAGGCAAAACATAAGACCATGAAGGCCATGGGCTATTCCTTGGCATTCCAAGGTAGCCACTGGTTAGGCAATGCAAAACCAACCAAAATAGAGTCTAATATGCATTCCAAGGTAGCCACTGGTTAGGCAATTACATGGAGCATAGCTCCCACAAGTCACAAAACACTAAAACAAACAACTTGTCACAAAACAGCAACATAGCAACTTTCACAGCAAATAACTAGAGCTACAGGAAGTCTCCAACCACAAACAAGGCATTTACAGAAACTACATAGCATGCTTATCAAATCATCCAACTACACAAACTGGAAAGGAAGCATATATCAATAAGCATGAAGCTCACAAGTTGGCATGATGAAACAGATTTTTGGGACTTAGTGAAAATCATAGTTTTTTCTGGAATCTGGGTTAAGCTAATAGCAAGTTGACAACAGAAACTAATGGTGATAGAGACCACCTCATGGCATGAAAATTAACATGATGGTATAGGACAACATCTACTTCAAAACACTAGCACTGAGCATGAGCTAGATCACAACATATCATTTGGTAGCATCCACTCTTCATGGCATAAAATATTAACAGATTCTCAGACTTAGAAATATTTAGCATGTTGGAAACAGCAACATTTTAATAGCCACTCTGGAGCATTGTTCCCACTTATATGCAAGATTATCATGTCAAAAGAAAATACCATGGCATTCTACTCAGCAAAGGCTACCACTTTCATGTTGACACAAATATCATAGCATGCATGAATTAATTATAACCAAAATGACAAAATGTCACTTTGAGACAAAATGACATTTTGTCAAACTTGCTCAAATGACCAAACAAGTTACACCAATGAATTCCTTGGGTGATTCTACCCCAAAATCATATATCACACTCCTATGTTTGCATGGAGCAACATGGCAAAACACTAGCTAGCAAAATACCACTCAACCCTATAAGTAAAACTTACCTAATATGCTCATGTTAAAATATGCACATAACCCGATTTGGAATTATACCAGAAATAGAAATATCCTATTTATCACAATAAAACACAAATCAATAAAAGGAAAACAATAGCAGAGGGCCCACCTGGCATAGTCACCAGGGCCCCCTAGTTGATGACAAGTGGGGCCAGGGCCCACTTGCCATACACACAACACCACACACACACATACATAGCAATACACACACACATACACACCACCAGATCCTGCTGCCACAGCAGATCCCACACATCCAACACACACGCAGGCACACACACGCTAAGCGCACAACCACACCAGATCCGGGCCGTGGCCGCACCGGATCCGAACAGCACACACTGCGCACAACCAATCAGAAAAAAGGAAATAAAAGGGGGGCCTAGGATTTGATCCCTCGACCGTGAGGTCGTCGGCCTGAGTCAAATGCCACTACGCTACGAGCGGCTACTGACAAGGAGGGTATGTGCTAAATAACTACTAACTCGCCCCGGATCTATCTGACGAAACTGAAGAAGACAACACCTGCGACAGCGACACGGCGACGTGAAATTCCGGTGACAGAGGGGCTCGCCGGTGAGGGAAACCTGCTGCGGGAGCTGTAGCACCTACGGGGTATCCGTTCCCCTGCTCGTCTCGCGACGAGGAGGACGGATGCGACGACGCTCAAGGCCCTGCCTTGGACTACCGGCGGCGACGGCGAGCACTATGGCGATGACATGCAATGGCTACGCTACGGCAACGAAAAGAGAGATGCAAAGAGGAGGGGATGCGCAGATGCTCACGGGGGGGGGGGCGACGACTGCGCTCGGAGCAGTGCTGGGCAGAGGAAGAAGACGACACGAGCTCTGGCGACGCGGGGAAGACAAGGAAGAAGACGACGCTATAGGGGTGCTCCTCACCCCTAGCACCGGGAACGGGAAGCGAACGGCTCCCGCGAGCTCCATGCCATCTCCGACAGTGACGAGCGAGCCACCGGAGGCGACGACGACGACCGAAGGCACCGGCACTCTGCTCTCTGAACCTCACCCCACTCTGAAGCTTACCTGATAGAGAAGAAGGAGAAGGGGGAGAAAGAGGGAGAAGGGGAGCAGCGACGGCGAGGAGGGAGAGGGGGAAAACCCTAGGGATCCGCGCCCTTTTAAAGGGGTGGCCTCGGTGTCCATGAGCCTCTCACAGCAACGGCATCGGCTCCCTCGCGAGCTCTCTCTCTCTCTGACGACGCTCTCTGAACATGACGAAGGAAGACGGGAGCAGGTCTCCGCTACCTTGCGGACTGGGCCGGTGGGGAAGGGAAAAGGCCCACCTCTCTCTCTCACTCACAGAAAAAAAGGGTTTTCTTTTTAGATAAAAGAAAACAAGACAAAAGGAAAAGGATTTTTGACAAAACAAAAGTGTTTTGACACAAAAGGAAATATGCCCTATTTAATAAAATTAGAACGATGATTTTCAGAGCAAGTAAATTAAATACTTTTAAAACAACCAGCCCTTGTTATTATCAAAACCCCGTGAGCCCAAAGCTGAAACACCAAAGAGAGCAACACACATAATCTCAAAATAATATTCCCTACACCATGAACATTTTTAACAGAATTATCTAGCAAGTTAAATCTATTGTAAAAATTCAAAAGGAATAAAGAGGTTTAGGTTTAGTTTTGAAAATAAGGGAGAGGGAGGGACTTGTTGCCCACACATGCACATATCCGCAAACACACCAGATCTACTTACACCTCACAACGATGGTCACATGGAGCACACCACAAAATATTATGCATGACATGATGAGATGACATGATGCATGATGCATGAGATGAAATGCAATGAGCAATTCCTATCATTCAACACATGGCAACAAGGTTCACGTAGGTTACATGACCATAAATGGCAAGGGCAACACTTGGGCTGTCACAACTCTCCCACACTACAAGAGGATCTCGACCCAAGATCTAGGAACGAAAGAACTCTAGATATTCGGAACGGAGAAGGTCCTCACGTTCCCAAGTAGCTTCTTTGTCAGAATGATGAAACCACTTCACCTTGAGAAACTTGATTGATTTGTTGCGAGTCTTATGCTCAGTTTCTTCGAGAATAGCCACTGGATGCTCATGATAAGAGAGGTCTTCTTGGAGATCAATGTCTTGGAGGTCAATGGTACGCTCGGGAGTCTTGAAGCACCTCCGGAGCTGAGAGACATGGAAGACATCGTGCACATTTGAGAAGTTTGGAGGAAGCTCTAGTTGATAGGCAAGTTCACCTCTCTTGCCAACAACTCTGAAAGGACCCACAAAGCGAGGGGCTAGCTTCCCTTTGATTCCAAACCGCTGAGTGCCCTTCATGGGAGAAACTCTAAGATACACATGGTCATCGACTTGGAAGGAGACATCCCGATGTTTGTTATCGTAATGACTCTTCTGTCAGGATTCAGCTACTTTGAGGTTCTCTCGAATGACACATCACATCTCTTCTGCTTCAGTGATCATGTCATTGCCCAAAATTTGACGCTCACCGGTTTCAGACCAATTGAACGGGGTACGACACTTCTTGCCATAGAGAATCTCGAAAGGGGCCTTGCCTGAGCTAGCCTGAAAGATGTTATTGTATGAAAATTCAGCGTATGGAAGGCAATCTTCCCATTTCATGCCGAACGAGATCACACAGGCCCTGAGCATGTCTTCGAGGATTTGATTGACTCTCTCAACTTGACCACTTGTTTGCGAATGAAATGTCGTGCTCGAATGGATCTTTGTTCCCATAGCAGTCTAGAAGGACTCCCAAAACTTGGAAGTGAAGAGGCTTCCACAATCAGATGAGATGAGCTGAGGAATACCGTGCAAAGAAACTATCCTTGACGTATACAACTCTGCTAGCTTAGCTGTCGAGATAGATTCTTTAACTGGAAGGAAATGAGCAACTTTGGTCAACTTGTCGATAACCACAAAGATGGCATCATTGCCCTTCTTGGACTTAGGAAAGCCAGTGAAGAAATTGATAGAGGCGAAGTTGTCCCTATCTTTCGATGAGATGGTGGCTATCATTTTTGGTGGAGTAGACTTTGACGATCCGACTACGAACGTGTGATGACACTGCGCCTTAGCAATCGCTAAACCAACTCCGAGAGGTTATTGACCACGCCGGAGCACGATCAACCTGACCACGAGGGTCTGTTCCCTGCACGCAAACGAAGAACAAGCAAGAAACTAAGATTGCAATCTGGATATTGCGAATATAAGAGGAAAGCTTTATTGATGAAGTGGGTTTCTGTGACACCTTTGTCTGGTCGTGGAACACAAACGAAGAACGCGAAGTTGTAGCTATGGCAAACTTGTAATCTAAACAACACCCAACCCTAAAACGACGCCCTAAGGGCTGTATATATGGGGGAATAGAGGGGAATTTCATGGCCCCTTGGAGGAGGGGTCTGAAACCGACCTTAACTCAGTTTCCCCATACATACGGACTCTAAAAACAGCCTATAATATGGTATTTCGAAATTACATGGGCCTGGCCCAACAATAAGGTGGCGTAGCACCTATATTAGCCTAGGGACGAATTTTATAAAGTAGCATCATGCATATTTCGTCCAAGGCTTCTTGCCCCCATCATGGTGGCTTCAAAGTGCGAAAATCATCACTGGAAGCTCCATTGTTCTTTCCCGCGTGCGCACCTTCTTCTCCATACTTGATCCCGCTCCCATGGTTATCCTTGTTGTCCATGCCATGTCCTTCATTCATAAGTAAAACAAAAGTATCTAATTAAGGCAGCATCATATGTTCATGAACATTAGAAGGATTTGCAAGAAACAAAAGTACCTGGTAATTCAATTGATGTGCGCGAGCTCTAGTAATTGGTCCTCTATGTATAGCAGTCAGAGTTGTGGGTGTAGCATTAGTAGGGATGTCCTCATCATCCTCCCCTTCTTGAACTGAAGTCATCCTCGACGGAAGCTCATCTTCCTCACCCAAATAAGGCTTCAAATCTGCAATGTTAAACGTGGGGCTAACCCCAAACTCTACAGGCATCTCAAGTTTATATGCATTATCATTTGTTTTCTCTAACACCTTAAAAGGACCATCAGTACGTGGCATTTGCTTTGACTTGCGCAAATCAGGAAATCTATCCTTACGCAAATGTAACCAAACAAGATCTCCAGGTGCAAAGACAACATGTTTTCTACCCTTATCTCGAGCAATTTTGTATTTAGCATTCATACGCTAAATGTTTTCCTTCGTTAACTCATGCATCTTTAATATCAATTCAACACATTCTTTAGCATCAAAATTAACCTTCTCCGAAGATGGAAGAGGCAACAAATCAATAGGTGCACGAGGTAAGAAACCATACACAACTTCAAAAGGGCACATCTTAGTGGTAGAATGTAGCGAAGGATTATAAGCAAATTCAATATGAGGCAAGCATTCTTCCCACATTTTCAGGTTATTCTTCAAAACAGCCCTAAGCATAGTAGACAATGATCTATTGACTACTTCAGTTTGGCCATCAGTTTGGGGATGACATGTAGTAATAAAAAGTAGTTTAGTCCCCAACTTAGCCCATAAACATCTCCAAGTTGTGCCTCTGATTTTGCTCAGCCTGTGTAACCTGCACACTAAGAACACGTTGAACAACTAAACTTTCATACCTGTCAGCGTAATCAGCAGCCATGTAGTGTGTCTCTGGTTCTGCATCATCGCCACCCTGTTCTTCACTTGCAATGAGAGCCAAAGTCTCCTCATCATAATCACTAGCGGACGCATATCCACCATCCTTAGTAACAATCATTACACGCTTGGAAGGGCATTCTCTCGCAAAGTGACCTCCACCCTTGCAACGACGACATATAACCTCATGTGTTTGCCCTGTGGATGCAATAGATGAAGAAGAGCTCTGTACAGGCCCAGAAGGTGTGCTCTTCGCAGAGGGTGGAGTAGGAGCTTGTTTCCTGGTATCACGTTTAGAGTTGGAGTCAAACTCCCATTCAATATATAAAGCAGGTCTAAATCGGCCATGAAATGGAGGTATAGAAACATTAATCTGATCATGTGCATTTGGATCTCTTTGCAGCTCTCGTATCGGTTTGTGTGGTGGCACGTCTCCCAAGATCGAAGAAGCCCATGAACTAACAACTCTGGATCCTGTCGTGACTAGTAGAAACAAGAAACAAAGATCCAAGTATATTGTTCCTATGAACTACTGGGATGTGGTGGTCAAACGCTCACAATAAAGCAAATATCAATGTCTTACAAATTCTTACCATGCAGCAGGTGGCGACCGGCAACCGATGGTGTCAATATCTCCGAAGATTGGGTAAAGCAATTACCAGGTGAACATATGTATACACGATGTAGAAATATGTGGACCTTGGAAGGCTTAATATATGGTAGCAAAAGATTAGCAATAATCAATTCAGAGATGCAATGTTGAATAAACGCTCAACTACGGTAGTGCTGGTCCTAGGCTAGACCGTACTAGAGACGTGAGCCTAGAACACTCATGGAGTCACGGCATAGGACAAATAGCAGCAAGGGATGATATGAATTAGCTCTCGACAACAAGATATAAGTGAAGATCACAATGGCAGTAAAGATAATGATGACAAATGACCGGCAAACAGGATGTACCAAAACTCTCTTTACAACTTTTCTATGTAAGATAATAAGTAAACAATTCTGATATTTTTTCTCAAGAATGCTACTAACTCAAGTTTTCGTATGCAAAAAGAATCACTCAATTTCGAGTTTGTATGAGGAAGATACGCTTGGTTTACTGACCACTGCACAAAGCAGATTTCACTCTGAATTCAGATACGAGATTTGAGTCAAATAGATTCGAAATTTGTTGTTTTCTCTATTTTGTTCACAAATTTTTTGTCACTTTTTTCTCTTACTTTTTTTGTCTCACTTTTTTTCTCTCAACCAAATAAGAAGGAGATTGGATCAAGCGTAGATGTAAACGACCTCAAGTATGATAACGACAATGAATAATGGTAGCATGTGGTGAAAATTGATGGATGGTGGTGGGTGACAACGAAAGAGATGAAGTGGCGTGGTGGTGGTATATGGCAGCAGCGATGCAGATGGTGTGACGCCGGCGTGACAAGTTGTGAATAGAACTCGAAACTCTAAAAGACTAGACGCTAAGACCAGCAACTCGACACGACGATGCAACTGATAATTCAACTATGCAAGCAGTGAAAAGAATATTGCAAAGGCTCAGACTGGCTTGGAGAAAAGGTGAATAGATCAAACTTTTTTGTGGTTTTTTCTTGGGCAATAGGTAAGGAAAATAAATCTAATCTACGAATAACTGGAAATTCTCACCGAGCAACCTAAAAACTGATACCACTTGATAGAGGCGAGGGTCTGCAAGCAATCGAAGAACAAGCAAGAATTTGATAATGCAATCTGAATATTGCGAATATATATGAAGTATTGATAAGGGTGGGGTTCCGAAAGCGGTCTTGGTCTAGTCGTTGGACACAAACGAAGTACACGAAATTGCAATGGCTAACTTTTAACTAAACAAACCCAAAGGAAAAGCTACTAGATTGATCTACTTATATAGGATTGAGGGGTGGCGGCCAAGGAGGTGGAAGGACGTCCCAAGACACCCTAAAACCAACCCTAGGTCGTACAAGGCCCATGGGCCCAAGTGGAGGTGATGCAACACATTTGGACTTATAGTTTGACTCGGATTCTGATGCAACGTCAAATTGTTTCGTCGATAGCTTCACTATCTAGACGAATTTTAAGGTGATTCCAACTGGGCTGGAACTCATATGAAATTAGTTTCCAGCAAAAAAAGAATCACCCAATTCCGAGTCTGTATGAAAAAGTTGTTGGCATTTTGAGACAGGTGTGTTTATACAGTCCGAATCTAAGTCCAGAACGTGAGAGACTTGGACTCTATCTTCTTTTGGGCTAAAAGTGACGCGAGAGAACTTCTTGAACAACACCTAATTGTTTCCTTTGACATTAGAGGACCTCTTGAATAGCACCCAACCATTTCGTCTTCCTTTGTCATCACACGTGGTTCATACAAGTGTTCGACCATTCTGCATTTAGGCATAAAAAAAATAGGTGAAGTATTTTTGTTCCGGATAACATAATAAATTATTGCATAATTCTTATAAGAAATCACCTCACAAATATGCATGTATGAAACATTTTTGGTCGTATCTAAGGTAGTCATGTCCTCGTCATCCTCCCCTTTTTAAAAACAAAGCCATCCTCGGTGTTGCTTAATCTGAAATGTGGCTTTGCCATTACCTCTTGATAGAGGCGAGGTTGTCCCTGTCTTTCGATGAGATGATAACTATCGATTTGGTGGAAATGACTTTGATTATCCGACTACCAACATGCACGACGTTGCGCCTTAGCAATCGCTAAACCAATCTCCAAGAGGTTATTGACCACGCCGGAGCACGACAACCTGACCACGAAGGTCTATTCCTGCAAGCAATCGAAGAATAAGCAAGAATATGATAATGAAATCTGAATATTGTGAATATATATGAAGTATTGATAAGGGTGGGGTTCCGAAAGCGGTCTTGTTCTGGTCGTTGGACACAAACGAAGTATACGAAGTTGTAATGGCTAACTTTTAACTAAACAAAACCCAACCCTAAAATGAAGCCCTAAGGACTGTATATATGGGGGGATAGAGGGGAATTTCGTGGCCCCTTGGAGGAGGGGTCCGAAACCAACCCTAACTTAGTTTCCCCATACATATGGACTCTAAAAACAGCCTATAATATGGTATTTCGAAATTACATGGGCCTGGCCCAAAAATAAGGTGGCGCAGCACCTATATTAGCCTATGGACAAATTTTATAAAGTGGAATCATGCATATTTTGTCCAAGGCTTCCCGCTCCCATTATGGTGGCTTCAATGTGCGAAAATCATCACTGGAAGCTCCATTGCTCTTTCCCCGCGCGCGCCTTTTCCTCCATGCTTGATCCCGCTCCAATGGTCATCCTACTTGTCCATGCTAGGTCCTTCATTCTTAAGTAAAACAAAAGTATCTAATTTAGGCAGCATCATATGTTCATGAACATTAGAAGGATTTCCAAGAAACAAAAATACCTGGTAATTCAATTGACGTGCGCGGGCTCTAGTACTTGGTCATGTATGTATAGCAGT
Organism: Hordeum marinum; assembly: GCA_022496015.1. NCBI lineage: Eukaryota > Viridiplantae > Streptophyta > Magnoliopsida > Poales > Poaceae > Hordeum > Hordeum marinum. Next base: position 219,261,268 of record CM039677.1, on the reverse strand, counting down.
CGGGGTTGTGGGTGTAACATTAGTAGGGATGTCCTCATTAGTATGGCGCATAGTTGGGTAGCGATGCACCGGGAATTAAGTCAATCTGATGCTCAATCCCTCTAATATGTGGTAATCCCGATGGCACGTCTTGTGGAAAGATGTCAACGAACTCCCGCAAGATGTTAGTGACAGCATGAGGCAAAGAGGGAGGCACAACCTCGAATGAAAATAATACCTCTTTGCTCACAAATGCATAGCAAGGAAATGTAGTAACATCCAAATTAGTAATATCAGATTTAGTGGCAAGTAAACAACCACTCTTCAATTTTATTTCAGATGCAACACTAGATGATGGTTTATTAGGCTTATTATGTTTCTCAAATTCCATTGCCAGAATCTGGTTTTCACTCTCATTTTGCTCTTGTTTTGCTTTACTAGCTCTAGCAATGTCATCTTTCATAATATGTTTAGGAGACATAGCAATCAAAGTTATATTTTTATCCTTATGAACACGAGTATACTGATTTATCCTACCATGGTGTACATAATTTTTATCAAATTGCCATGGTCTACTAAGTAAAACGAAGCATGCTTGCATGGGTACCACGTGACAATCAACATAATCAGAATATGTAGCAATGATAAAATGCACACAAACAGTACGTGTTAACTTAACCTTGCCACTGTTATTGAACCATTGGATGTAATATGGATGAGGATGTGGTCTGGTGGTTAGAGACAGCTTCTCCACCTTGTCCATTCTAGCCAAGTTGTTGCAACTCCCTCCGTCGATGATGACGCGAATAGAATGCTCCTTCACAACTCCCTTTGTATGGAACAAGTTGTGCCTCTGATTTTCCTCAGGCTGTGTAACCTGCATACTCAAAAGACGTTGAGCAACTAAACTGTCATACCTGTCAGCGTAGTCAGCATCCATCTAGTGTGTCTCTTGTTCCGTATCATCTGCAACTTGTTCTTCACTTGCAATAAGAGACAGGGTCTCCTCATCATAATCGCTAGAGGAGTCATATCCACCATCCTCAATAACAATCATCACACGTTTGGAAGGGCATTCTTTCGCATAGTGACCCCCACCCTTGCAATGACGACATATAACCTCATGTGTTTTCCATGTGGATGCAATGGAAGAAGAACAACTCTTTTGCAGGCCTGGAAGGTATGCTCCTTGCGGAGGGTGGGGCAGGGGCCTGTTTCCTGGTATCTTGGTTAGCGGTGGTGGCTAAAGTAGGCAGTGCTACAGGAGGTCGTGTGGAAGTAGATGGGGTACGTGTCGTTCATGATGAAGTGCGACCTACAGAAAAATTAGTTCTTGCCAATGCCGGTCGTTCCTGCACTTCATGTTCAGCTTTGCAAGCAAGATGGAATACACGAGTGATAGTGCTATACACCTTATACTCTAATATAGCCTGAATATGTCTATTTAATCCACCCATAAAAAATGCAAGCATAGCTTCATTTTCCTCAACCATACCACATCGAATCACTCCAGTTTGTAATTCCTGATAATATTCTTCTACATAATTCTTTCCTTGTTTTAAACGTTGTAATGTTTGAAGTAATTCTCGTTCATAATATGGTGGAACCCAACGAGTACGCATAGCAGTTTTTAGAGAAGCCCACGTAGTTGGAATATTAGCATGATGTATTCTACAATGTTCATACCACCAAACACAAGAAAAACTTGTGAATGCACAAATCGCAGCAACAACACGTCTATCCCGAGGTTATTGTAAGCATGTTGAATTTCCAGCTACTTTCGTTTCTTTGAAATTCTTCTAATGTTCATGAACATATGATGTTGCCTAAGTTAGATACTTATGTTTTACTTATTTATGAAGGACCTAGAATGGACAAGAAGGATGGCCATTGGAGCGAGAACAAGCATGGAGAAGGTGCGCACGTGGGAAAGAACAATGGGCTTCCAATGGCGATTTTCGCACTTTGAAGCCACCATAAGGAGAACTTGAAGGCTTGGACGAAATATACAAGATGCCACTTCATTAATTTTGTCCATAGTCTATTATTGTGTTGCGTCACCTTATTTTTGGGCCAGGTCCATGGAATTTCAAAATACCACTTTATTGGCTGTTAATAGAGTCTGTGTTTGTGGGGAAACTGAGTGAGGGTTGGTTTCAGATACCTCCTCTAAGGGGGCACGAAATCCCCCTCTCTTCCCACATATATACAGCCCTTAGGGAGCCATTTTAGATTTGAGTTTTGTTTAGTTAAAAGTTAGCCATTGCAACTTCGTGTGCTTCATTTGTGTCCAGCGACTAGACCAAGACTGCTTTCGGAACCCCACCTTTATCAATACTTCATCTATATTCACAATAGTCAGATTGCATTATCATATTCTTGCTTGTTCGTCGATTTCATGAAGGAATAGACCTTCGTGGTCAGGTAGATCGTCCTCGGGTGTGTTCAATAACCTCCAACAGTTGGTTTAGCGATTGCTAAGGTGCAAGGTCATGCACGTTTGTAGTCGGATCATCAAAGACGTCTCCATCAAATCGATAGTTATCATCCGATTGAAAGATCAGGACGCTTGCCTCTATCAACCGAGGACGTACTTGCTACACAATTGGTTTGGCCAAAGATGAGACGGGATGTTGAGCGTTTTGTTGCTCGCTGCACTACATGTCAAAAAGCTAAGTCACGGCTCAGTCCTCATGGTTTATATATGCCTTTGCCTGTACCTAGTGTTGCTTAGGAGGATATATCCATGGACTTTGTTTTAGGTTTACCTCGAATAAAGAAGGGGAGGGATATCATATTTGTTGTTGTGGATAGATTTTTAAAAATGGCATGTTTTATACCATGTCATAAAAGTGATGATGCTACTAATGTTGTTGATTTTTTCTTTCATGAAATTATTCTCTTGCATGGTGTGCCAAATACAATTATTTCAGATCGTGATGCTAAGTTTCTTTGCCACTTGTGGACATGTGTACGGGCTAAGTTGGAGACTAAACTGCTTTTTACTACTACATGTCACCCCCAAACTAATGGACAAACTGAAGTAGTCAATAGATCATTGACTATGCTTAGGGCTGTTTTGAAGAATAACTTGAAAATGTGGGAAGTCATATTCAATTTGCTTATAATCATTCATTGCATTCTACTAGTAAGATGTGCCCCTTTGAAATTGTGTATGGTTTCGTACCTCGTGCGCCTATTGATTTGTTGCCTCTTTCATCTTCGGAGAAGGTTAATTTTGATGCTAAAGAACGTGTTGAATTGATCTTAAAATGCATGAGGTAACTAGGGAAAACATTGAGATAAGGGTGGAAAACATGTTGTCTTTGCACCTAGAGATCTTGTTTGGTTACATTTGCGTAAGCATAGATTTCCTGATTTGCGCAAGTCAAAGCAAATGCCACGTGATGATGGTCCTTTTAAGGTGTTAGAGAAAATAAATGATAATGCATATAAACTTGCGCTGCCTGTAGAGTTTGGGGTTAGTCCCACTTTTAACATTGCAGATTTGAAGCCTTATTTAGGTCAGGAAGAGTAGCTTCCATCGGGGACGACTTCATTTCAAGAAGGGGAGGATGATGGGGACATCCCTACTAATGTTACCCCCACATCCCCACCAGCTACACATATTGACTAGTTACTAGAGCCCGTGCACGCTAACTAAATTATCATGTTCTTCCTTTTCATGGAAACCCTTCAAATGTTCATGAACATTTGATGCTGCCTAAATTAGATACTTTTCATTTACTTATGAATAAAGCACCTAGTATGGACAAGAAAGATGGCCATTGGAGTGGGATCAAGCATGGAGTAGAAGGTGCGCATGCAAGAAAGAATAATGGAGTTTCGGGTGGTGATTTTCGCACTTTGAAGCCACCATAAGGAGAACATGAAGGCTTGGACGAAATAGACAAGATGCCAATTCATAAATTTCGTCCATAGGCTATTATAGGTGTTGGTCACCTTATTTTTGGGCCAGGCCCATGTAATTTCCAAATACCACTTTATAGGCTGTTTTTTCAGTCCGTATGTGTGGGGAAACGGAGTTACGGTCTGTTTCGGACCCCTCTTTCAAGGGGTCACGAAATTCCTCCTCTATTCCCCAATATATACAGCACCTAGGTCACCATTTAGACATGGGTCTTGTTTAGATTACAAGTTCGCCATAGCTGCAACTTCGTGTCCTTAGTTTGTATTCCACGACCAGACAAGACATCAGAGAGCCCCACTTTCATAAATAAAGCTTTCCTCTTATATTTGCAATATCCAGATTGCAATCTCATTTTCTTGCTTGTTGTTCGTTTGCGTGTAGCAAACAGATCCTCATGGTTAGGTTGATCGTGCTCCGACGTGGTCTATAACTTCTCGGAGTTAGTTTAGCGAGTCCTAAGGCGCGACGTCCTCGCACGTTCATAGTCGGATCGTCAAAGTCGACTCTACCAAAAACTATAGACACATCTCATCGAAAGACAGAGGCAACTTTGCCTCTATCTTAGTGTTCATCATATACATCATCCAAAATGTCAAGACTATTCTTTGGTTCTCTCTTCTTTCCGCCTTTGTAAGGCATTTTTCCATCATCCATTTTCTTCAGTTGAGGATTTTGAACGTCTGAAGATTCTAAAGATGTGTAACATCCCAAACTTTGGAATGTTATATTAATATTCGAATTGATTGACGAGTGATTGAATTTGAGTGAAATTTTAAACTTTTTGAAACTTTGGGATGAGCGGTGATAACATGACTTTCCCCTTTTGTTTTGAATTCAATTTCATCCAATCGAAACCATTGAGAGAACATGACAAGACTTGTTCAAAATAAAGGATTTAAAAAGTGGAATTGAAAACTATTGAAAATATTCTATTTAATACTTTGTCCCATTTTAAAAGTCCAAATGAATTCAAATTCCCTAGCCCAAATTCAAACTCTTGAAAGGAGCAATATGAAACTCCAAATCAGGGGTCATTAGAGTTATATTTGAACTTATAAAAACTCAAAAAACTATTTTTTGAAATATTTCATATTTAGTTTCTAAAGCAATTCCTGAAGTGATTTTCAAAGTTTATTTTTCTCCAAAAAAATGTGGAAAATAGGGTAAAATGATTCCCTTCAATGGAAAAATGGAGAAAGATGAATCTGAAACCATTTTGGTAATTTTAAAAATATTTTGTTGCATTTTAAATTCAACAACAACATTGTTTGAATTTTTTGATGTAGTGAGATTTTTGTCTCACCTTGAAAATATGTTCATGTGGTAAAAAATATTTTTCTAGTCATTTGATATATAATATGTGTATATAAAAGTATTATAGATTTTCCTTTATTTTCCTTTATTATTCTGTTTTGAATAAAAAAGGGAAGTTTCTTTTAATAGGAAAACCCGAGGCCCATTTGGAATAGTACCACGGCGCACTCCCCTCACACTCGACCAAATCCCCTTGGGATCGGCCGTAGATACCCTTTCCCTCCTCCCTCCCTCCCTGACACGCCAGACCCACTAGCCGTCTTTTTCCAGACGCACCCTTCTTCTTCCTCTTTCCTTTTTCTCCTCCTCCTCCTCCTTCCTTCACCGGAGACGCCGTCGAATCCAATCGGATCTCGCTCTCCCTTGCCATTTGGGGCACCCTGAGGCCACCTATAAATAGAGGACCTCGCCCACACCCCGTTACATCCCAACCCCCTCAACCCCCTCGCTAGAACTCCTATGGCATCTCGCCAGAATTTCCTCCACTACTCGAAGCTTTTCAAGCTCTTGGAACTCAACGCGGACGCCCCCGAGCTCCAATTCCACCGCCAATCAACGTCGGAGGTCCCCCTTGCCGTTTGGATGCCTATGTCGTCGCCCTCGACCACCGAAGCACCCTCCCCGCCCACGCTCGAGCTGTCACCATCGTCGACTTCGCCGGAGCACCACCCACAGCCGCTGTGAGCACACCCAACCCTCTCAGCCTTCGGATCTAGATCGTACGGCCTCGATTAGAAGTATTAAGACGGTGAACTGTTTTCTTCTATTTCCCGGACGTTCTCTAGTTTAGCGCTGCAATGAACATGCCACAACCACTCACAGAACGCCATGTGGCATCTGCGTTCGTTAGTTAGGATTTTCTTTTCTCTTTTTATTTTTCCGAAACAGAATAGTTTCTGTTTTTGAAAATAGGATATCTCCTAGAATATTTAGAGTTTTTAATTGATTCTTTTTGCATTGTGTCAAAAACCTTGTCTAGTTTATGCAGATATCAAGTTTGACCATATTTGAATTTGTAAAATTTGAATTCATTAAAATTTACTCAAATCACTAGAACTTGAATAACTTGAGTTTAAAAACATTTTTTTGAGTAATTCTTTTTGCTACTAGTTTGTATTAGTTATATTTATTACCATGCTTAATTTGAGATTTTTTTGAATATTTAAATTAGCGTTTCAAGCCAAACATAATATATTTTAGTTCTTTTAGTTTTATTTCTAATTTCATTTATTTTAATTTGTTTTCTTTTATACTAGTGGACAAGTTTTATATTGTTTTCTGTTAGTTAACAGTAGTAGTCCAACAAGGATTTTTTTCTTGCATGGAATCAATTCTAGTTAAATCATAACTTGCAAATTGATTCGAATGCTAGTTTAATTTCCTTTTGAAAGTATTTTTATAAAAAATTATACTGTTAACTTTAGTTTAGATCAGAAAACAATTTGTATTATAATTGAAATTGTTTATGGTTTAACTCTAGTTTAATTTTGTTTAGGTCATAACATGGGTTTAATAAAAACTTGTCAATTAATTCTTTTTGTTAAATAAAGGTTCATGAGAAAATATTTTTTGTTATTTCTTTATTTTTGTATTCTGTTATTTTAATATATTTTATTGTTTTTCGAGTTGTTAAGTTTATTAGAGAAAAACTCATGTTGATAGTGTGTTGTTTTCATAGTTCTTACTTGTTCTTCAAAAGTAATTCTTTTACTAGTAAAATATTTGCTAGAATAATTTTGTTAGATTTTACATTGTTGTTGTCTTGTTGCTATTGAAAATAGGATTATTTGTAGGGAAAACTACCTTTGGTTGTTTTGATGATGTTTTTGTTGTTCCAACTTTTGTCTTAAGTATTTCCTTCATCCTTCATCACAATCTTATTGTGTTTAGTTTTGTGTTGCTTATTGTTTGATGGTATTGATTGCTAGAAGTGTTTGGTTATGAACACAATGTTTGGTTATATAGATTTCATCGGAGAGTGACGAATAGTTCTATCAAGTTATTTCCTGAGAGCGATATTATCTTCATCAACCATACCAGGCAAGTTCACATTGATCATGTTTTATCTATTGCTTTATTGCATTAGTTCAACCTTATCCACCATTGCATGCAAAGTAGGTACTTTGAAATCTTTGTTCTTTAGTAGTGTCATGTCGTAGATACCCATAAGCCTTTGTTACTTGGGTCCAAGATGTTATTTTATTTTGCTAGGCTTTTAGTAGATGGGATTTGGTTGAGTGTTTACAAATGATAGTTGTGAGAATTAATTGATGATCAAGAACTCAAGACTTCAAGAACTATTTTCAAGACCTCATGATGCAATATACCTCTGGGTGGATGATGGTTGAATGGCACTCTGGAGAAACCAGTGGTTAGCCTAGGTGTTGCTGGAGAAGTGCCAGTATTCACGCGAAAACATCCACCCAGACATAAAGAGATGGACGGATACTTCAGGACCCGAGGCTTACCTGCACACCCACAAGCCATTATGGGCTCTGGCTTGGTTGGACATGGTGGTGACTCTGGACGGACGGTGCTACGAGATGTAGAAGAAGGGTAGGAATGGATGGGCACCAACAAAGGCTAAGAGGAACCCTTTGAAATACCATGTTTTGATCATCAATTTCTCAAACACACTAAAGTGCGGGGATTTCAACGGAGGCGATCAAATCTTGTGTGGAACGTGCGCAGAACTCTATAGAGTACTCAAACCTAATCGATTAACCGTGTCCACGGTCATGGACAACTTGAGCCAAAGGAACTGAAACTATCGGGAAGTCTCAACACAAAAAATTATAATGATGAGGGTATTATTGTTAACTTGGTTACGAGAATTGATTGGTGGAACCATCTCATTAAACAACCAACCTTGTAGTGATAATTTTTTTGCTTGCTCCTCTCTTATTGTAGGAAAAAATTGCTTTATGCAAAACTTAAACTTACAGCCCCACCTACCATATATGCATATAGTATAGGTGATTTTTTTCACCCCTCTCTTTTGTGACTTGCCGACATATTCAATATGCTGACCTACACGTCTGCAATGTCTCATGCTGCAGATACTCTTCTATGACGAGTAAGAGTACGATTCAGGGTTACAATCTACACTCAACCTACCAGTGGTGTTTATTGGGACTCCACTCCTGTAGACTGTTTCCAGTGAGATTTTTAGGTATATATCAGTTTTACATTAATTACATGTGATTGCCCTTTGATATATACATTGATGTACTGTATGTGCCAGCATACTAATCCAGGGATGGCATAGAACACACAGAGGCTTGACTCGTTTTGAGTCGAGACGCTACATAAATGGTATCAGAGCACATGTTGACTGTAGGACGTGATACTGGGTAATGGATTTGAAATAGGAAGTCCTTGATAGGAACAACTTTTGTTTTCACTACTCTCGTACCTTCTAAATTCCTTTACCGAACCCTCTCCGTTTCAAACTATAGATGGAGAGCTACATTCTGAACAAAATGGAGCACTACGAGGATGTTCTCGGAGGTTCATACCTCGTGGAGCTGACAGATGATGAAGCTGCCGATACCTTAGATCAAGGTGACTCAGAGGAAGTTTGGATTTTGGGGCGTCAGAACTAAAGTTTTTGTACATAAAGAAGACCCCAAGACTGAAGACATCAACTATGGCACATTGAACCATGAATGTGAGATGGGCATGAACATTGTCGTCCATGATGCTATCGGGCGTTTGAGCTATCGTCATCGTGCTGAGTTAGGTACCCACTACTTTGGAAGGCTTGGATGGGGAAGCCTGATGGAGCCCACATGATCCTGACAGACGAACATAAAAGGAAGTGTTTGATGGGGACATGACTACCTTGGATACGACCAAAAATGTTGCATACATGCATATTTGTGAGGTGATTTCTTATAAGAATTATGCAATAATTTATTTATGTTATCCTGAACAAAAATACTTCACCTATTTTTATTTTATGCCTAAATGCAGAATGGTCGAACACTTGTATGAACCACGTGTGATGACAAAGAAAGAGGAAACGGTTGGGTGCTATTCAAGAGGTACTCTAATGTCAAAGGAAACAATTAGGTGTTGTTCAAGAAGTTCTCTCACGTCACTTTTAGCCCAAGAGAAGATAGAGTCCAAGTCTCTCACGTTCTGGACTCAGATTCGGACTGCATAGACACACCTGTCTCAAAACGCCAACAACTTTTTCATACGGACCCGGAATTGGATGATTCTTTTTTTGCTCGAAACTAGATTTCATATGCGTTCCATACCAGTTGGAATCACCTTAAAATTCCTCCGTATCATGAAGATATCAACAAAAAAATCTGATGTTGCATCAGAATCCGAGTCAAACTACAAGTCCAAAGGTGTTACATCACCTCCACTTGGGCCCATGGGCCTTGTACGACCTAGGGTTTGTTTCAGGGTGTCTTGGGACGTCCTCCCACCTCTTTGGCCGCCATCCCTTGCTCCTATATAAGTAGATCAATCTAGTAGCTTTTCCTTTGGGTTTTGTTTAGTTAAAAGTTAGCCATTACAACATCGTGTACTTTGTTTGTGTCCAACGACCAGACCAAGACCGCTTTCGGAACCCCACCCTTATCAATAATTCATCTATATTCGCAATATTCAGATTGCATTATCATATTGATGAGGACATCCCTACTAATGTTACACCCACCCCGACTGCTATACATACAGGACCAATTACTAGAGCTCGCGCACGTCAATTGAATTACCAGGTACTTTCGTTTCTTGGAAATCCTTCTAATATTCATGAACATATGATGCTGCCTAAATTAGATACTTTTGTTTTACTTATGAATGAAGGACCTATCATGGATAAGAAGGATGACCATTGGAGCGGGATCAAGCATGGAGGAGAAGGTGCGCGCGCGGGGAAGAACATTGGAGCTTCCAGTGATGATTTTCGCACATTGAAGCCACCATAATGGGAGTGGGAAGCTTTGGACGAAATATGCATGATGCCACTTTATAAAATTCGTCCATAGGCTAATATAGGTGCTGCGCCACCTTAATTTTGGGCCAGGCCCATGTAATTTCGAAATACCATATTATAGGCTGTTTTTAGAGTCCGTATGTATGGGGAAACTGACTTAGGGTCGGTTTCGGACCCCTCCTCCAAGGGGCCACGAAATTCCCTTCTATTCCCCCATATATACAGCCCTTAGGGCTTCGTTTTAGGTTTGGGTTTTGTTTAGATTACAAGTTCGCCATAGCAGCAACTTCGCGTTCTTCGTTTGTGTTCCGCGACCAGACAAAGGCGTCACAGAACCCCACTTCATCAATAAAGCTTTCCTCTTATATTCGCAATATCCAGATTGCAATCTTAGTTTCTTGCTTGTTCTTCGTTTGCGTGCAGGAAATAGACCCTCGTGGTCAGGTTGATCGTGCTCCGGCGTGGTCAATAACCTCTCAGAGTTGGTTTAGCGATTGCTAAGGCGCGACGTCTCACACGTTCGTAGTCGGATCGTCAAAGTCTACTCCACCAAAAACGATAGCCACCATCTCATCGAAAGACAGGGACAACTTCGCCTATATCACATATTCTTGCTTGTTCTTCGATTGCTTGCAGGAATAGACCTTCGTGCTCAGGTTGATCGTGCTCCAACGTGGTCAATAACCTCTTGGAGATTGGTTTAGCGATTGCTAAGGCGCAACGTCGTGCACGTTTGTAGTCGGATCGTCAAAGTCGTCTCCACCAAATCGATAGTTATCATCTCATCGAAAGATCGGGACCCTCGCCTTTATCAACTATATTCATGATTATACTTCCTCATGTGATCAAATAACTACAATATCAACAATTGTGAGTGCACCCATTGAAATAACTATTGATGAGCAAGAACCGTGTGAATCAGTAAATAAATCTAATTTGGGTCAAATATGTTTGAAAATAATTCTGCCGGTGTTTAATCATTTTGATATGACCTCCAATCTTGGTGATAATTCTGTGTCAACTGACATGTTGCATGTTTGCTTATTTAAGCATGTTGTAGCATCTAAATTTGAAACGATTCACGTTTATTTACGAATATTGGGATGGTTTAATGATGAACATCATGAATCTTTTGATATGAATAAGGACTTCACTTATATGTGGAAACTGAGTTGCAATATTGTGATGCCTTCTACTTCTTGTCATAATCTTTTGGCTTTATATTTCATGACATGTGATGAGTGCCCTTGTATATATATGTCACATGTGTCACAACTGAGAACAAAAAAAATTGATGACATATACATATACAATGTGTATGCCTTTTCTTTTTTGGTAGCCATATTTCAGATTAAGCAACGCCGAGGACAGCTTTGTTTTCAAAAAGGGGAGGATGATGAGGACATGACTACCTTGGATACGACCAAAAATGTTGCATACATGCATATTTGTGAGGTGATTTCTTATAAGAATTATGCAATAATTTATTTATGTTATCCGGAACAAAAATACTTCACCTATTTTTATTTTATGTCTAAATGCAGAATGGTCGAACACTTGTATGAACCACGTGTGATGACAAAGAAAGATGAAATGGTTGGGTGCTATTCAACAGGTCCTCTAATCTCAAAGGAAACAATTAGGTGTTGTTCAAGAAGTTCTCTCACGTCACTTTTAGCCCAAGAGAAGATAGAGTCCAAGTCTCTCACGTTCTGGACTCAGATTCGGACTGCACAGACACACCTATCTCAAAACGCCAACTACTTTTTCATACGGACTCGGAATTGTATGATTATCTTTTTGCTGGAAACTAGATTTCATATGAGTTCCATCCCAGTTGGAATCACCTTAAAATTCGTCAGGATCGCGAAGATATCGATGAAACAATCTGACGTTGCATCAGAATCCGAGTCAAACTACAAGTCCAAAGATGTTGCATCACCTCCACTTGGGCCCATGGGCCTTGTACGACCTAGGGTTTGTTTTAGGGTGTCTTGGGACGTCCTCCCACCTCCTTGGCCGCCACCCCTTGCTCCTATATAAGTAGATCAATCTAGTAGCTTTTCCTTTGGGTTTTGTTTAGTTAAAAGTTAGCCATTGCAACTTCGTGTGATCGACCATAAGAACTTGAGAATATCAAGCATGACCAGAAGAAGCCCACTGACGATGAAGACATGATATAAACTAGCTTAGTAGTAGCCCCACCATGAGAGAATAAAATATAAACATTTTTGCGATTTGTGTGATCGACCATACCAACCTTATGTGGGTGGCGATACTATAGTATTGATTGAACTTATGATTGTGTGGACTTGAGTTTTGATGCTTTTATGTCTTTGAGTTGTTTGTATCTTCTCTCTCTCTCTCTCTCTCTCTCTATCTTAACAATATCATCCCCAAAACCTTGGACCCAATAGATGGTGTATGAAGCTGGTCTTGTATTCTCTGGACCGATGACCCAGCGGGAGGCTGAAATATGGTTTTAGAACATGGAGAACCATTTCGGTAGCAATTTGATTACCGGGAAGTATGAGGTTCCACACGCTCTTCAGTACCTTACCCAAAGTGCTGCTATCTGGTGGAAAATGCATCACGCCATACAAGGATTTAATGGAGAAGAAACTTGGGAAGAATTCAAGAATAACATGTTAAGATCCCGTCTCATTCAGAAGCACTGTGATAACCCGATGTAGAAGACTTGTGCATGCAAGATATGTGGAGAGATAGGACACACCCAGGAAGAACACAAGGATGGATGGCGTCATTGTGTAGAAAATCACCTAGCCTAGGAGTGCCCAACTAGTCAGGTGACTTGTTTCTTGTGTGAAGGAACCACCCACTACCCAGTTGAGTGCCACATTTATCCTAAGGTACGACAAGTTGTCAAGCAGCAGAAAGAGGCCCTCAAGGATAACTTTGAGGAACCTCTCATGAGCATGCCAGTGCCAATGATAACAAAAGATGTACCATTTGGAGATACCTCAATAGAGAACTACACCAAGTCATGTTATTCATGTGGAGAAGAAGGACATATCTCATAGGATTGTCCAAAGGAATATTTGGAAGATTACCGATAGTAAAGTTTGGGTATGATCCTCAGGAAATAGAAGCTATGATCTATACGTAAGGGTCTAGGAAGAAGAGAAAGCGTATCAGGAAGAGACAAGCCCCTAAACAGAAGGACCTAAGTCATATCAGATGTTTCAAGTGTAAGGATGTGGGTCACTACACCAATATGTGCCCAGGAAAGGAATCAAGAACCAAAGGAGCATACACCAACATCAAGAAGCCTCGAGACTTGTCGGGAGTCATTTGTTTTCATTGCAAGGAAGCAGGGCATTATGCTAATACATGTCTAGATGAGAAGAAAGCTAGACTGGAGTAGTTAGGTTTTGATAATGGCAATAAGTGTAACATGAAGCACTCTAGTTTTCATGAGATTATGGAGTTAAATTTTTGTAACGGAAGTCTCTAAGATTGTAATAACTTCATGAATAAATCAAATTTATTGTGTCATGATTTCCTATGTTGATTTGTATGAGTTGTTACTCCATGAACAATATGGTCTATGTAGGTATATTTACATTTCATTTTAGGTGTGGTAGTAACCGGTAAAACCACAAGATCCAAGGAATAATGATGTACCTTTCCTGCCAAGGAGTCTAGATCAAATGAATACAGTTGAAGGTAATGTTGTACCATATCAAACTATGTGGATGACGGCTTTTGTAACAAAGTACTTTTGGAGTTGGAATTTTGATAATATCATAAGGATGAAATGAAGGAATGATTATGATGAACAAATACCTTATTGGTAAACAGACCAATGGAAGGAAAATGAATTCCACAAAGTGGAGTCTAAATAACAATAAGTATGTGATGTATTACTTCAAGGGTATGATGGAATGAACTGAAGGTAATATTGGAATATGAAACAATAGTAACCCCAAGGGTGAGTTAAAGTTGTTCAAGTATTCAAGTGAGCCCACAAATCATATACCTCAGGATTGATAAGGATCAAGCACTACCCTTATGAAGGAAGGAACTTACAGAAGCTATGACTGATTAGCAAACGTTTTCCTAGGAGGATACGAAAACCTGAGAGTTGTGAAGAAACGATAGATGTTTTGTTTAGCCTGCAAAATCAATGCATTTATCCGAACATCATTAGTTGACAACAGAAATTTCTGCAATGCTTGTGAGGAAGCCCAAGCGTTATAATACCAGATTCACTAAACCTTATACAAGGTAATGATTTCAGTGCGACATGGCTTGGCCACCATGATGACTTACTCCTATCATTCTCTTGCTATTCAGAATGGTAAATCTGAGTGACTTACCCATAGTAAAGAGATGACGATCTTTGAAGCTCTTGTTTAATCCATAGAATGGTATGATGAGAACCCCTTGTACATGACAGCTGTTGTCACAAGTAGGAATTTTACGGGAAGGATGAAGCCAAGACCCATTTCATTACAGAATAACCACAAAGGGTAGACCACGGTGAGATCATCGATAAGTTATTTAGAATGATCACGAGACTTGTCAGTTAAGAAGACCCGGTAACAAAAGAACTTTGTTTTGACCAAGGAAACACTTGAATTTGAAGGTAACATTATGACAAACATCAACAAAGAAGTTACTGTGGAGAATGTGAGGAGACAAATATTACCAAGGACCCTAGAGGATTATCATGATATTGAGGGACCAGTAACTCTGATTATAAGTGTGGTAGCCCCACACTTTCAGGTCAATGGATTTGCTAGAAGACCCCCAAACTCTAACCTTCTTCTTTCTATCCCTTTTGAATCTCGAGGATGAGATTCATTCTAAGTGTGGTAGGTTTCTAACATCCCAAACTTTGGAATGCTATGTTAATATTTGAATTGACTCATTGTTTGATTGAGTGAAACTTCAAACTCTTGAATGAGTCGGACTAACATGGCTTTCCCCTTTCGTTTTTGAATTCAATTTCATCCAATCCAAACCATTGAGAGAAGATGACCTGACTTCTTCAAAATAAAAGATTTGAAAAGTGGAATTGAAAACTATTGAAAATCTTCTATTTAATACTTGGTCCTATTTTAAAAGTTTAAATGAATTCAAATTCCCTTGCCCAAATTCAAAATCTTTAGAGGAGTAATATGAAACTCCAAACCAGGGGCCATTTGAATATATATGTGAACTTATGAAAACTCATAACACTATTTTTCAAATATTTCATATTGAGTGTCAAAAGTAATTCTTGAAGTGATTTTCAAAGTTTATTTTTATCCAAAAGAATATATCGAAAATACGGTAAAATGATTCCCTTCAATGGAAAAATGGAGAAAGATGAATTTGAAACTATTTTGGTAATTTTAAAAATATTTTATTGCATTTTAAATTCAATGGCGATACTGTTTGAATTTTTTGATGTAGTGAGATTTTTCTGTGACCTTGAAAATATGTACATGTGGTAAGAAATATTTTTCTTGTCATTTTGATATATAATATGTCTATATAAAAGTATTATAGATTCTCCTTTATTTGACTGACGTTTTCTGTTTTCAATAAAAAAGGAAAGTTTCTTTTAATAGGAAAACACGAGGCCCATTTGGAATAGTACCACATCCCACTCCCCTCACGCTCGACCGAATCCCCCTATGATCGGCCATCGATCCCCTTTCCCTCCTTCCTCCCTCGCTGATACGCCAGGCCCACTGGCCATTTTTCGGATGCACCCTTCTTCCTCTTTCCTTTTTCTTCTCCTCCTTCCTTCGCCGGAGACGCCATCGGGTCCGATCGGATATGTCTTTCCCTTGCCATGTGAAGCACCCCGAGGCCACCTATAAATAGAGGACCTCGCCCGCACCCCGTTTCAACCCGAACCCTCTTGACCCCCTCGCCAGAACGCCCGTGGCACCTCGCTGGAGTTTCCCCCACTGCCCGAAGCTTTTCAAGCTCATGGAGCTCAACAACGATGACCCTGAGCTCCAACTCAACCGCCAATTAATGTCGGATGTGACTCACTGCTGTTTGGACACCTACGCGCCCGCATGTGGGGACCCCGACTCATAAGTCGTGATCACCGAATGCACGTGTACAGTGATCCCTGAGATCAATGCTCACTGAACACAGAAGCTGAATAACAAGAGTCATACATCCACATTTAGCATCTTACACAAATAAAGACCATGAAGGTCTAGTCTTAAATTGATAGGGCCACAAGGGCCAAACACTTAAATAGAACAAATAGCGGAAGTCTTGATCGAAAGCGTGAACCCATGCCATCTGCCTTAACCTACAGGCGTTCTAACTGGGAAGCGTCCTAGTTCGCATGTTCGTCACCAACGAACTCTTCAACATACTCCTGTTCTTCCATGCCTGGCCAATTAAATAAACAGTGGCAAGCCAATGAGTACTTTGGATGCACTCGCAATCAACCCAAGTTGTGGAACAAGAAAATAATGATGCATGATATAGCACTAGGTAGGTAATTTGCGGAAAGCTAATTTTGAATGCAGTGACATGATCAAGTAACTAGGTAAGCATGCATCAACGGGTGGCAGATATCCATGTGATCAAGTTACAGATATCATCATAAGAGGGGGTTGAACGACTCATGTTCAATCATCACATCAAGTCTTCTGACTTGTCTCAAGTATCATCTCTGTGTTATCCACACACACTCACACACACTAAGTTTGTGAAAACAACTGGACATGGCATAAGCAGCACCACCCAAATGTCCTTGACCGTTGACATGGCTATTCGAATACTTTTACACTCTACAGAGGTTTGCACACTTTACCCACAAGACTCGGGGAACTTCCGTGTCATCCACGACTCGTGGTACATTGCATACCCGAGGTAAGCACCCGAACAATGTCTTTCCCATGGTGATACTAAACAAAGAGTCCACTCGTTGGTGCCATCCCTCATGATATACATCACTCGTATCATCCATGAGGGCACGCAACGGTGTGCCCGGTGCCTGTAAAGACAGCGCATGGGCCTTCCACTTCCGGGACGACCCCGTCTCAAGAGTGACCACTTCACTCTTGCCACTAGTAATGTGGGCTCCTTGGTAGCACCAACCATAGTAATCAGCAAAGCCCCGTCCCATAAGGGGTATCGTGGTTGCGCATGTACGATTGGGATGGTCGACAAATCTTAAACCCTCCATTTTCGAAAACACACACTCACTTGCTCCGGTACACCACTTCTTTCTCAAGTGGTCACACAACTCATCATTTCTCCCTCGGGCATTAGTGGCACCCGATGGGGTTTTCGAAAAGTCTTTGAAATCATCTTCACCTCTCCGTCACTATGCATAAATCCCAAACCCACTTGCGTAGCATCTACTAGCATCCTATCTACACCCACCCGCATAACCCTCATAAGTTGGTAGGGTCATGCACAATGCAAGTGTCAATGGCAAAAGTATCGAAAGCAATCCACCGAGGTGGTCACTACTCCACATGCTCAAATACAACAAAAGTAAAGTGCTATATGATATGCAATAAAATGGCTTCTTAACATGGTAAAAGGGCTGCTTGCTTGGCTCAACAAAGTCTTGGGGTGTCTTCAAAGTCTTCGGGTCCAACTCCCTCATCAATAGCGCAATCTATCGTCGCGAATAAAAGCGATAAAAATAAGCATCACACAAAAACAGAGCACAAAGGCTAATATTAAAAAATGCTACCCTATCCTGTTAATACTAAAATCTATACTAAAAATAGTTGTCTAGGGTTTTGAAGTTATAAAGGTTTTCAAAACTATTTAAAACAGGGGCTAATAATGTCAAATAGGGGTTTTAAATTGAAACAGTACAAAAAAGGGTTTTAAAATATTTTTACAAGTGGCACTAATAAATTCTATGGAATATTCTAGGATTTTAGGTGAAAGAATATTGAGCATTGGATTAGTTTTCTGTCCTATGGAATTTTTGGATTACAGAAAAAAAAATCTCCACTGTTTAGTTGGGCCAAAACCACCGCAGCTGAGCCGGCCTAGGAAAGAATCGGCCCAGGGCGAAACGACGCGCACGCAGCCGACGGGTTCGAACCCGATAGGCGGGCCCTACCGGTCGGTGGCATAGGGGATAGGTGAGTATGACAGGCAGGGCCCGTCTGTCATCTCCTTCCTCACGAACAGTGGCTCGGGGGGGTCCCGCCATTCGCTTGGGCATGATGGTGGTCGTCGTAGGACTGAGGTTCGCCAGCGACATGAATTGGCGGCGAAGGGCTTCGGGAGGTGGATGGTCCGGTCGCCCTGAGCTGCACACAAAGCGGAGGGGAGGAGGGATCACTTTAGGTTGGTGAGGGAGGCACAGAGGAAGAAGAATGAGCACTGGAGATGCTGCATACCACGAGATCGACGACGGTCCTTGATGGTGGAGCACGGGTCTGATCCGGGTGCAGGGGCCCTCGGGGCTTGCGAGGGTGAAGCGGGTGCTCTATTGGGTCCGATGTGGGGCAACAGAGGAGGAGAGGGAAGTCCGGGGGACCTTATATAGAGGTGGCCAGGTTCACCATGGGCGAGGAGCACGACGAGCTCGGGGAACACCACTACGGGCCATGGGAATGCTCTTGGTCGTGTCTACGGTGGTCGTGGACGCGGTCCGCTTCCATGGGTAGGAGAAGGGTGGCTAGGGGGGTCCAGGGGCGCGCGCGTGCGAGCTCGGCCATTGGAACTTTTGGCCGGTGCCGTGCGCGGGCTAAGGGGGGACAATAGAGGAGGAGGGAGGAGGGGCCCGACCTCCTGGCGCCTTGCGGACGTCGAGGTGCGGCCGGGGGACATGCTCCCGCATCCCCAGGCGGTCGGGGGGCCTTGGGATGCCCCTACTACAGTGCGGTGGCGCACGGTAGCGCGCTCCAGAGCGCCCAAATGGCTGGCATAGCCATTGCCCGCGCGCTCTGGGGTGTCCTAGTTTGTCCAGTAGCTCCTAGGGGTTGCTGGGATGCACTAGGAGCTAGGGGTGGCTAGGAAAGAAAAGAAATGGGGGTGGGGAGAGGGTAGAAACGATGCTGCCATGGTGAAACAGAGGGGTAAATGTGGGTTTTACCCCACTTACCCAATGAACCTTGGCCAGAAAAATTTACTAGGGGTGAAAGGCAATACTAAATAGCTGTGGTAAAAATTTGGAGGCAAGGGGGAGGGTAGAAGTGGTGAAAATAGTGACTTTACCATTTCACCAGAAGGTGTTTGATGGGTGTTTGGGCAAGATAAGTTTACTTACTTACAGGGATATTTGACAGGATCAAATGGTGGTAAAAATGAGAAGGATCATCAGGTTTGAGCTCAAATGAGCAAAGTTGACAATGGAAACTTTGTGAACCCTAGAAATTAACAGAATCAGGTTTCTGTAGATCCAACCATGCTAAGCTAATCCCCATGATGCACCACTTAGTTTAGCATCATTATTTGGCGATTAGAGCTTGCCCACAAAGTTTGGGGTCAAGGGAAGACACTTCACAATGCAAACTTGCTCAAATTTCAATCTGGACAGGGAGGGTTTTGGGATGGTTTGATGAACCAAATCGACTTTGATTGAGATGAATCTATGCAAGATCATCACCTATGATAGTGTTGACTTGCTGGAATTTTCCAGGAATTTATTGAGAATATTTCTATAAGAAATATTCCAAAAGTTTGATTTGGACAGAAATGGTTTTGAGGGGTTTTGCCCATGATTTGAAAATGAACGTGTGTTGAAACTCATATAAATGGAAAATATGTGTCCACTGAGTCTCCCTAAATTTTCTCAAATATTTTGAAAGCATTTAAATAATTTTTCCCTATGAAAAACCATTTCTGGTCTTAAGAAAATGCCTTTAAATGAAATATCTAATAATCTTTAAAATTAATATTTGGTGGTCTTGGAAAGTTTTATATATATTAGGTTTGAAGTAAAGCCATTGGGGAGAACGAATCCACCCAATTTGAGGACTTGTAGTGCAAACCTCAATTCAGGGGTTTTGAAGACCTAATTTGGATAAATCCTTTTTGGTTAAAATAAAATTGGATAGAAATAGTTTTGGGCTCTATTCACATGGCATGATCATTGGGCAAGAGGTTTGGGTCAAGGAAGATGAATATGAAGAGGGATAGAATCTAAGAATGCCACATACCACAATCAACAAGCAAACAAACAACAATTCAAACACGCACAAACATTGGAAAAAAAAGTTTTAGTTGGCTCCAAATTTTATAAATCCAAACATAACAAGGTGATACAAACATAGGGTGTGACACCGCCCCATACCACCGGAGCGTCGTCCCCGCCCACGCGTGAGCCGCCACCGCCATCGACTTCACCAGAGCACCACCCACCGCCGTTGTGAGCACCCCCAGCCCCCTTAGCCTTCGGATCTAGATCGTACCGCCCCGATTAGAAGTATTCAGACGACGAACAATTTTCTTATATTTCCCGCATGCCCGCTAGTTCAGTGCTGCAACGAATAGGCCACAGCCACTCAAAGAACGCCACGTGGCCTCATCGTTCGGTAGTTAGGATTTTCTTTTCTGTTTTTATTTTTCTAAAATAGAATAGTTTATGTATTTGCAAATAGGATATCCCCTAGGATATTTAGAGTTTTTAATTGATTCTTTTTGCATTGTGTCACAAATTTTGTCTAGTTTCTGTAGATATCAATTTTGACCATATTTTAATTTGTAAAATATGAATTCATTGAAATTTACTCAAATCACTAGAATTTCGATAACTTGTGTTTAAAACATATTTTTGAGTGATTCTTTTTTCATACTCGTTTGTATTAGTTATATTTATCACCATGTTCAATTTGAGATTTTTTTGAATATATTAAATTAGTGATTCAAGCAAAATAGAATCTATTTTAGTTCTTTTAGGTTTATTTCTAATTTCATTTATTTTAATTGCTTTTAATTGTTTTATTTTATAATAGTTGACAAGTTTTATATTGTTTTATGTTAGTTAACAGTAGTAGTTCAACAAGAAAGATTTTTATTTTATTTATTTTGCTTGCATGAAAATCAATTCTAGTTAAATCAGAACTTGCAAATTGATTTGAGTGCTAGTTTAATTACCTTTTCATTTTTTTATAATTTTTTTTATTTTTTTATCTTTAGTTTAGACCGGAAAAAATTGTATTATAATTGAAATTGTTTATGCTTGAACTCTAGGTTAATTTTGTTTAGGTCATCAGAAGGGTTTAATAAAAACTTGTCAATTAGTTCTTTTTGTTCAAAAAAGTTTATGAGAAAATACTTTATGTCATTTCTTTTTTTATATTTTGTTTTCTGTTATTTTAATATTTTCATTATTTTCTTGTTGTTAAGTTTATTAGAGAAAAAATCATGTTCATAGTGTGTTGTTTTCGTAGTTCTTGTTCTTCAAAAGTAATTCTTTTTGCTAGTAAAATATTTGCTAGAGTAATTTTGTTATATTTTACTTTGTTGTTGTCTTGTTGCTATTGAAAATAGGATTATTTGTAGGGAAAACTACTTTTGGCTGTTTTGATGAAGTTTTTGTTGTTTTAACTTTTGTCTTAAGTATTTCCTTCATCACACTCTTATTGTGTTTGGTTTTGTGTTGCTTATTGTTTGATGGTATTGATTGCTAGAAGTGTTTGGTTATGAATGCAATGTTTGGTTATATAGATTTCATCGGAGTGTGACGAATAGTTCCATTAAGTTATTTTCTGAGAGCGATATTATCTTCATAAACCATACGAGGCAAGCTCAAATTGACCATGTTTTACCTATTTGTTTTATTGCGTTAGTTCAACCTTCTCCACCATTGCATGCAAAGTAGGTACTTGGAAATTTTAGTTCTTGAGTAGTATCATGTGGTAGACACCCATAAGCCTTTGTTACTTGGGTCCAGGATACTCTATTTTCATATGCTTTTAGTAGACGGGGTTTGGTTAAGTGTTTACAAATGAGAGTTGTGAGAATTAATTGATGATCAAGAACTCAAGACTTCAAGAATTATTTTCTAGACCTCATGATGCAATACCTATAGGTGGATGATGGTTCAACAGCGCCTTGGAGAAACCAGTGGTTAGCCTAGGTGTTGCTAGAGAAGTGCCAGTATTCACGTGGAAAGGTCCACCCAGGCACAAAGAGATGGACGATACTTCAAGACCCGAGGCTTACCTACACAGTCACAAGCCATTATGGGCTCTGGCTTGGTTGGACATTGTGGTGACTCTGGACGGGTGGTGCTACGAGATGTAGAAGAATGGTAGGAATGGATGGGCACCAACAGTAGCTCATTGGAACCCTTTGAAAGACAATGTTTTGATCATCCGTTTTTCAAAGACCTTGAAGTGCGAGGATTTCAACAAAGGCAATCAAATCTTGTGCGGAACGTGTGCAAAACTCTGTAGAGTACTCAAACCTAATCGATTAGTCGTGTCCATGGTCATGGACAACTTGCACCAAAGGAACTGAAACTACCGGGAAGTCTCAACACAAATAATTATAATGATGAGGGTATTATTGTTAATTTGGGTATGGGAATTGATTGGTGGAACCATCTCATTAAACAACCAACCTTGTAGTAATAAATTTTTTCTTGCTCCTCTCTTGTTGTAGGAAAGATTTTCTTTACGCAATACTTAAACTTACAGCCCCACCTACCATATATGCATATAGTATAGATGGTTTTTTTCACCCCTCTCTTTTGTGACTTGCCAGCATATTCAAAATGCTGACCTACACGTCTGCAACGTCTCATGTTGCAGATACTCTTCTACGACAAGTAAGAGTACGATTCAGGGTTATGGTTTGCACTCAACCCGTCGTTTGTGTTTATTGGGACTCCACTCTCGTAGACTGTTTCCGCTGAGATTTTAAGGTATATATAACTTTTATGTCAATTACATGTGATTGTCCTTTGATATATACATTGATGTACTGTGTGTGCTAGCATACTGATCCTGGGATTGCACAGAACACACAGAGGCTTGACTCGTTTTGAGTCAGGATGCTACAAGATGTATGCAAATTTTCTTCGAGGAACGCTGCAAGTGAGTTAAGTTGATGAGAACCTAGAGATTTATCGACAATCATTTGTACATGTGAAAGGAGTATAGGTGCGAAGAATTTGAAGAGGTCATATGCGTTCTCGCAAATTTTTCAACAATATCAAGTTCAGGAATTTGACCATGGATATCTTGAAGAATTTCACTAAGTGTTCTTGACTTAAGGTTCCAGAGTTGTGCACATTTGACTGTCCACACAATTGAGAATTTTGTGGAAATCATTAAGATCAAACAGGGCAGTAAAATTAGATTTCAATTACCTTAATGAACAACATCACAAACTAGGAGTAGAAGCGAAGAAGTTCGTCTGCCCAGATCTATCGCGCCCTAAGATGGTGGTGGAAGACAACTACGGCAATGTCGAAGTGAGGATTTCCACGACCGACACGAGTACGACGGTGAGGAGGTTGAGGCAGCGAAGATCTTCCTCTCGTGCGACAATGAAGTTTAGCAATGGCAGTAGCGAACGAAGGAGGTTGGACGGAGTAACTTTGGGCGTGAAAGCGAAGGGAGTATTTATAGGCGAAGTGAAAAAAACTGAACGGCCGATGAATTTAGACATTCCTACCCATGGCCCTTGCTATCCTATTGACACGTGGCACCCACATAATGAGTAGTTGAGATAGTGGTGGATCATGGGTTATCCAGTCATGGGAAGTGGGATCGCTTTGAGTGGAAATCACGAAAAAATTGACATGAATATTTTAATTTTTTGTTTGCAAATTCGTCAGCTGTCAAGGACACAATGAAGACTTTGAACTGGTTTCAAATAGAACACATATGAAATATTTGTGAATAGATTGGATTGAGTTTAGCAAAGAGGGGGAAAGGGTACGATCATATTCACTTAGAAGAAAATCAACTTGAAGAATTAGCAATAAGTGAATGTTGTTGAGGACATTCAAAACTTGATACGGGGCAAACCCGTAGTTGTTGATCTTTCACGAATTGGAGGGGATTCCACAAAGAACACGGGGAAGAACGAGGAGAAATCAAAAGAGGACACTCTCAAGAAAAAGCCCAATCACACATCCACTAGACTCAAAACCACACAAGATCCACAAGATACAAGAGAAACAAAGGAAAAGAAGTATACATGGTAGAGTTCATCCCAATTCCCATGGGGAGATGGGGCCTTGATATCCCGGAGGCCTAAATAGGGGCCTTGACATCGATAGGATCTTCTCACATAGAGGTAGCAACTCCAAGGGAGAAGGCTATGGAAGGAGCAAGGCTCAACTAGACTATGAGCTAAACCATTTCTAACCCTAGAAATGAGGAGGGGGTGGAGTGTATATAGTCTTGGCCACGAAGGGGTAAGTGGAGAAGGGATACAAGGTGATAGAGGCGAAGTTGTCCCTGTCTTTTGATGAGATGGTGGCTATTGTTTTTGGTGGAGTAGACTTTGACAATCCGACTACGAACGTGTGATGACGCCGCGCCTTAGCAATCGCTAAACCAACTCCGAGAGGTTATTGACCACACCGGAGCACGATCAACCTGACCACGAGGGTCTGTTTCCTGCACGCAAACGAAGAACAAGCAAGAAACTAAGATTGCAATCTGGATATTGCGAATATAAGAGGAAAGCTTTATTGATGAAGTGGGGTTCTGTGACGCCTTTGTCTGGTCGTGGAACACAAACGAAGAACGCGAAGTTGCAGCTATGGCGAACTTGTAATCTAAACAAAACCCAACCCTAAAACGACGCCCTAAGGGCTGTATATATGGGAGAATAGAGAGGAATTTCGTGGCCCCTTGGAGGAGGGGTCCGAAACCGACCCTAACTCAGTTTTCCCATACATACGGACTCTAAAAACAACCTATAATATGGTATTTCGAAATTACATGGGCCTGGCCCAAAAATAAGGTGGCGTAGCACCTATATTAGCCTAGGGACGAATTTTATAAAGTGACATCATGCATATTTCGTCCAAGGCTTCTCGCTCCTATTATGGTGGCTTCAAAGTGCGAAAATCATCACTGAAAGCTCCATTGTTCTTTCCCGCGCGCGCACCTTCTTCTCCATGCTTGATCCCACTCCAATGGTCATCCTTATTGTCCATGCTAGGTCCTTCATTCATCAGTAAAACCAAAGTATCTAATTTAGGCAGCATGATATGTTCATGAATATTAGAAGGATTTCCAAGAAACAAAAGTACCTGGTAATTCAATTGACGTGCGCGAGCTCTAGTAATTGGTCTTGTATGTATAGTAGTCAGAGTTGTGGGTGTAACATTAGTAGGGATGTCCTCATCATCCTCCCCTTCTTGAACTGAAGTCGTCCTCGACGGAAGCTCATCTTCCTCACCCAAATAAGGCTTCAAATCTGCAATGTTAAAAGTGGGGCTAACCCCAAACTCTACAGGCAGCTCAAGTTTATATGCATTATCATTTATTTTCTCTAACACCTTAAAAGGACCATCAGCACGTGGCATTAGCTTTGACTTGAGCAAATCAGGAAATCTATCCTTACGCAAATGTAACCAAACAAGATCTCCAGGTGCAAAGACAACATGTTTTCTACCCTTATCTCCAGCAATTTTGTATTTAGCATTCATACGCTCAATGTTTTCCTTTGTTAACTCATGCATCTTTAATATCAATTCAACACGTTATTTAGCATCAAAATTAACCTTCTTCGAAGATGGAAGAGGCAACTAATCAATAGGTGCACGAAGTAAGAAACCATACACAACTTCAAAAGGGCACATCTTAGTGGTAGAATGTAGCGAACGATTATAAGCAAATTCAATATGAGGCAAGCATTCTTCCCACATTTTCAGGTTATTCTTCAATACAACCCTAAGCATAGTAGACAATGATCTATTGACTACTTCAGTTTGGCCATCAGTTTGGGGATGACATGTAGTACTAAAAAGCAGTTTAGTCCCCAACTTAGCCCATAAACATCTCCAAAAGTGGCTAACAAATTTAGCATCACGATCTGAAACAATTGTATTTGGCACACCACGCAACCGAATAATTTCACGAAAGAACAAATCAGCAACATGAGCAGCAGCATCACTTTTATGACATGGTATAAAGTGTGCCATTTTGGAAAATCTATCCACAACAACAAATATGCTATCCCCTCCCCTTCTTAGTTCGAGGTAAACCTAAAACAAAGTCCATAGATATATCCTCCCAAGGAACACTAGGTACAGGCAAAGGCATATATAAACCATGAGGATTGACTCGTGACTTAGCTTTTTGACATATAGTGCAGAGAGCAACAAAACGCTCAACATCCCGTCTCTTCTTTGGCCAAAAGAAATGTGTAGAAAGTACGTCCTCTGTCTTCTTCACGCCAAAGTGTCCCATTAATCCTCCTCCGTGTGCCTCGTGTAACAACAAAAGACGAACGGAGCTAGCTGGAATGCATAGTTTGTTAGCACGGAACACAAATCCATCATTAATAATGAACTTGTTCCATGTTCTCCCTTCTTTACAATGCTGCAACACATCTCTAAATTCAGCATGATGCACATATTGATCTTTGATGGTCTCCAAACCAAATATTTTAAAGTCAAGTTGTGAAAGCATAGTATAACGACGAGACAAAGCATCAGCAATAACATTTTCTTTACCCTTCTTGTGTTTAATGACATAAAGCAAAGTCTCAATGAATTCAACCCATTTAGCATGTCTACGGTTCAGTTTTGCTTGACTTTTAATATGTTTCAAAGATTCATGATCAGAATGTATAACAAATTCTTTGGGCCATTAATAATGTTGTCATGTTTCCAAAGTCCGAACAAGAGCATATAATTCCTTATCATAAGTAGAATAATTCAGACTAGGCCCACTCAATTTTTCATAAAAGTACGCAACAGGTTTACCATCTTGTAATAAAACACCTCCTAACCCAATTCCACGAGCATCACATTCAAGCTCGAAAGCCTTATTAAAATCAGGAAGTTGGAGTAAAGGAGCATGTGTTAACTTATCTTTCAAAACCTTGAAGGCTTCTTCCTGTGCGGTACCCCAAGAAAAAGGCACGTCCTTCTTTGCAAGCTCATTGAGAGGCGCGGCAATGGTGCTGAAATCTCTCACAAAACGCATATAGAAACCAGCGAGGCCAAGAAAACTCCTCACTTGTGTGACCATTTTGTGCTGCGGCCAACTCTCAATAGCTTCAATCTTGGCTTTATCAACTTCAATTCCCAATGGAGTAACAACATAGCCAAGAAAAGATACTCGGTCGGTGCAAAAGGTGCACTTCCCAAGGTTACCAAACAAACGTGCATCATGTAGAGCAATAAAAACAACACGTAGATGTTCCAAATGTTCCTCCAAAGATCTACTAAAAATCAATATATTATCAAAATAGACTACCACAAATCGTCCAATGAAAGCACGTAAAACCTCGTTCATTAATCTCATGAAAGTGCTAGGTGCATTAGTTAACCCAAAAGGCATGACTAACCACTCATATAATCCAAACTTAGTTTTTAATGCTGTTTTCCATTCACCTCCCAATTTCATACGAATTTGATGGTATCCAGCAAATCAATTTTGGAGAAAATTGTAGAACCACTTAATTCATCAAGCATATCATCTAGTCTAGGAACAGGATGACGATAATGAATAGTAATATTATTAATGCCGCTACAATCCACACACATGCACGATGTACCATCCTTTTCTGGCACTAGAATAATAGGAACATCACAAGGACTAAGGGATTCGCGTATATAACCTTTGTCAAGCAGCTCCTGTACTTGACGCATAATATCCTTTGTCTCCTCTGGATTGGTACGGTATGGTGCACGGTTGGGTAGGGATGCACCGGGAATTAAGTCAATCTGATGCTCAATCCCGCGAATAGGTGGTAATCCCGGTGGCACGTCTTGTGGGAAGACGTCAGCGTACTCCTGCAAAATGTTAATGACAGCAGGAGGCAAAGAGGGAGGCATGTCCTCGAATGAAAATAATACCTCGTTGCATACAAAAGCATAGCAAATAGATGTAGCAACATCCAAATCATTAATATCAGATTTAGTAGCAAGTAAACATCCACTCTTCAATTTTATTTCGGATGCAACATTAGATGATGGTTTATTATGCTTATGGTGTTGCTCAAATTCCAGTGCTACAATCTGATTTTCACTCTTATTTTTCTCCTGTTTTGCTTTACTAGCTCTAGCAATGTCATCTTTCATAATATGTTCCGGAGACATAGGAAGCAAAGTGATATTTTGATCCTTATGAACAAGAGTATACTGATTTGTCCTACCATGGTGTACAATTTTTTTTATCAAACTGCCATGGCCTACCAAGTAAAACAGAACATGCTTGCATGGGTACCAATCACAATTCACATAATCAGAATATGTAGCAATGCTAAAATGCACACGAACAGTACGTGTTACCTTAACCTTGCCACTATTGTTGAACCATTGGATGTAATAAGGATGAGGAAGTGGTCTGGTGGTTAGAGACAGCTGCTCCACCTTCTCCATGCTAGCCAAGTTATTGCAACTCCCTCCATCGATGATGACGCGAACAGAACGCTCCTTCACAACTCCCTTTGTGTGGAACAAGTTGTGCCTCTGATTTTGCTAAGCCTGTGTAACCTGTTCACTGAGAACACGTTGAGCAACTAAACTTTCATACCTGTCAGCATAATCAGCAGCCATGTAGTGTGTCTCTGGTTCTGCATCCTCGCCACCCTGTTCTTCACTTGCAATGAGAGCCAAAGTGTCCTCAACATAATCACTAGCGAACGCATATCCACCATCCTCAGTAACAATCATTACACGCTTGGAAGGGCATTCTCTCGCAAAGTGACCTCCACCCTTGCAACGACGGCATATAACCTCATGTGTTTGCCCTGTGGATGCAATAGATGAAGAAGAGCTTTGTGCAGGCCCAGAAGGTGTGCTCTTCGCAGAGGGTGGAGTAGGAGCCTGTTTCCTGGTATCGCGATTGGAGTTGGAGGTGGGAGTAGGTGGTGTTGCAGCAGGACGTGCGGAAGTAGAGGAGGTACGTGGCGTCCATGATGAAGTGCGACCTGCAGAAAAAGTAGTTCTCGCCATTGCCTGTCGATCCTGCACTTCACGTTCAGCTTTGCAAGCAAGATGAAATAAACGAGTGATAGTGTTATACCCCTTATACTCTAGAATAGTCTGAATCTCTCTATTTAATCCACCCATAAAACGTGCAAGCATAGCTTCATTCTCCTCAACAATACAACATCTAATCATGCTAGTTTGTAATTCCTGATAATATTCTTCTACAGAATTTTTTCCTTGTCTTAAACGCTGCAAATTTTGAAGCAATTCACATTGATAATAAGGTGGCACCCAACGATTACGCATAGCAATTTTCAAAGCAGCCCAAGTAGTTGGAATATTCGCATGGTGTATTCTACCATTTTCTGACCACCAAACACAAGCAAAACTAGTGAATGAACAAACAGCAACAGCAACACGTCTATCCTCAGGAAATTGTAAGCATGTAAAACGTTGTTCTGTTTCTAGCTCCCATGTACGATATATATCGGGAACATATCTACCCTCAAACATCAAAATATTCAATTTAAGTTTAGGGAGATGGTCATGATCCCGTACCTGAGGGGGGAGTGCAGCCCTATCGTTACGATTGTAGCCATGTGGTCGACCTGGTGCGTATCATGGTGGTTGCCCCTGAGGCTGATCTGGAGCAACCTCTCCCTCATCATCGTAATCACCATCATAATCTTCAACCTGCTCAATGACAGTAGCAGCAGGAGCCACAGAAGTAGCAGCAGTATCAACAGTACCAGTATGTTGGACTTGGCCGAGAGCCACACGTCGCGCTCGTCGTTCAAAAGGTATAGGAGCTGCAGCTGGTGGTGGTAGACGGGCAAGCACCGCATTGAACTTGGTGTCCATCTTGGTGTCGAATGTATTCTCCAAACCATCTAGCTTCTCCATGGCCTCTCCAAAGTTGGTCACGAAGTCTTGTACCTGGTCAGCCATCATTTGCTGAAATTTATCATAGAGCGCTTTATTGGTCATGCTCTCCCAGTCGATCCCATCGTCGTGTGATCCTGGAATGGTTAGCAGAAATAGGAAACACACAAGAATATGAAACCTACAGACTACTGGGACGTGGTGGTGGTGGTAGTGGTGGTGTGTCACAAATCGTTTAAGAGATTCTCAAATTCTTACCAGTTCTTACCCAGCAGCAGGCGGTGATCGGCAACCGTTATAGTCAAAACTCTCAAAGCTTGGATAGAGCGATTGCCAGGTGGTGTCAAACACACGACGTAGATGTATGTGGAGCTGGGATGGCTTATAATATGGTAGCAAAAAGGTTTTGCAATGATCAATTCAGAGATGTAAGGTTGAAAAAACGCTCAACGACGGTACTGTGCTGGTCCTAGGCTAGACCGTACTAGAGACGCGAGCCTAAAACACCAACAAAATCACGACACTACACGTAATCAAGGGAAGAGCACACTCTGATTTTTTTTCGTTTTTTTTCGGCGCCTCTTTTTTTAGCGCTCTTTTTTTTGGTCAAAAAATCACTACAATGGCGAGTGTCTCAAAACTCTTCCCATGTCGTATAAGCAAGATGGGCACGAAATTTGTTGGACTAATTTTTTTTTCTGGAGCAATTCGGGGGCTGCGACGACCAAAAATTTCGACAAAAATCACTATGATGGCATGTGTCTCAAAATGCTCCGAAGAACCTAAAATCAAGATAGGGAAAAATATTTTCGGCCGATTTTTTGGGCCAAAACGTGCTCTATAAAGCTGGGCCAATTTTTTTTCCGACACCTACTCATGTAGCAAAACGCGAATCCGAAATCAAAAAGATCTCGAAACTAAACCTAAAACGAGCTGGACTCGGATTGGTGGTGGTATATATGGACACCAATGGATAGTGATGGTGGGTGGTGATATATGGCAGCGGTGATGATGGTGGTGGTATATGGCAACTATGAAGACGATGCGGTGGCGGCATGACAACCTGTGAATAGAACTCGAAACTCTAAAGGACTAGACACTAAGACCAGCAACTCGACACGACGATGTAACCGCAAATTCAACAAAGCAAAATACTGAAAAGACTATGCAAAGGCTCAGATTGGTTCGGATATGATGATCTAACCGTAAAAAATTTTGTGGCTTTTTCGTGGACTAAAGGTAGGAACAACAGATGCGATCTAAACTACGAAAACTGGTAAAATCTCACCGAGCAACCTGGAAATATGATACCACTTGATAGAGGCGAAGTTGTCCCTGTCTTTCGATGAGATGGTGGCTATCGTTTTTGGTGGAGTAGACTTTGACGATCCGACTACGAACGTGTGATGACGCCGCGCCTTAGCAATCCCTAAACCAACTCAGAGAGGTTATTGACCATGCCGGAGCATGATCAACCTGATCACGAGGGTCTGTTTCTTGCACGCAAACGAAGAACAAGAAAGAAACTAAGAATGCAATATGGATATTCCGAATATAAGAGGAAAGCTTTATTGATGAAGTGGGGTTCTGTGACGCCTTTGTCTGGTCGTGGAACACAAACGAAGAACGCGAAGTTGCAGCTATGGCGAACCTGTAATCTAAACAAAACCCAAACCTAAAATGACACCCTAAGGGCTGTATATATGGGGGAATAGAGGGGAATTTCGTGGCCCCTTGGAGGAGGGGTCCGAAACCGACCCTAACTCAGTTTTTCCATACATACGGACTCTAAAAACAGCCTATAATATGGTATTTCGAAATTACATGGGCCTGGCCCAAAAATAAGGTGGCGCAGCACCTATATTAGCCTAGGGAGGAATTTTATAAAGTGGCATCATGCATATTTCGTCCAAGGCTTCTCGCTCCCATTATGGTGGCTTCAAAGTGCGAAAATCATCACTGGAAGCTCCATTGTTCTTTCCCGCATGCGCCCCTTCTTCTCCATGCTTGATCCCACTCATAAGTAAAACCAAAGTATCTAATTAGGCCGCATCATATGTTCATGAATATTAGAAGGATTTCCAAGAAACGAAAGTACCTGGTAATTCAATTGACGTGCGCGAGCTCTAGTAATTGGTCTTGTATGTATAGTAGTCGGAGTTGTGCGCGAGCTCTAGTATTAGAAGGATTCGAGTCTGGCACGCTTTGCAGAGCATGTTTTGGCCCAAAAAAATCGGCTGAAAATATTTTTTCCCTATCTTGGTTTTAGGTTCTTCGGAGCGTTTTGAGACACTTGCCATCATAGTGATTTTTGTCGAAATTTTTGGTCGTCGCAGCCCTCGAATTGCTCCAAAAAAAGAAAAAAATAGTCTAACAAATTTCATGCCCATCTTGCTTATACGACGTGGGAAGAATTTTGAGACACTCGCCATTGTAGTGATTTTTTTTGAGCAAAAAAAGAGCGCAAAAAAGTGGCGCCAAAAAAATGATTTTTTTCAGAGTGTGCTTTTCCCTTGGTTACGTGTAGCGTCGTGATTTTGTTGGTGTTTTAGGCCCGTGTCTCTAGTATGGTCTAGCCTAGGACCAGCACAGTACCATCGTTGAGCGTTTATTCAACCTTGCATCTCTGAATTGATTATTGCTAACCCTTTTTGCTACCATATTGTAAGCCATCCCAGCTCCACATACATCTACGTCGTGTGTTTGACACCACCTGGCAATCGCTATATCCAAGCTTTGAGAGTTTGACTACAACGGTTGCCGATCATCGCCTGCTGCTGGGTAAGAACTGGTAAGAATTTGAGATTCGCTTAAAGGATTTGTGACACACCACCACCATCACCACCACGTCCCAGTAGTCTGCAGGTTTCATTTTCTTGTGTGTTTCCTATTTCTCCTAACCATGTGAGGATCACACGACGATGGGAGCGACTGGGAGAGCATGACCAACAAAGCGCTCTATGATAAATTTCAGCAAATGATGGCTGACCAGGTACAAGACTTCGTGACCAACTTTGGAGAGGCCATGGAGAAGCTCGATGGTTTGGAGAAGACATTCGACACCAAGATGGACGCCAAGTTCAATGAGGTGCTTGCCCGTCTACCACCACCAGCTGCAGCTCCTATCCCTTTCGAACGACGAGCGCGACGTGTGCCTCTCGGCCAAGGCCAACATACTGGTACTGTTGATACTGCTGCTACTTTTGTGGCTCCTGCTACTACTGTCGTTGAGCAGGTTGAAGATTATGATGGTGATTACGATGATGAGGGAGAGGTTGCTCCAGATCAGCCTCAGGGGCAACCACCACGATACGCACTAGGTCGACCACATGGCTACAACCGTAACGGTAGGGCTGGACCACCCCCTCAGGTACGGGATCATGACCATCTCCCTAAAATTAAATTGAATATTCCGATGTTTGAGGGTAGATATGTTCCTCATATATATCTTACATGGGAGTTAGAAACAGAACAACGTTTTACATGCTTACAATTTCCTAAGGATAGACGTCTTGCTGCTGCTGTTTGTTCATTCACTAGTTTTGCTTGTGTTTGGTGGTTAGAACATTGTAGAATACACCATGCTAATATTCCAACCACTTGGGCTGCTTTGAAAACTGCTATGCGTAATCGTTGGGTGCCACCTTATTATCAACGCGAATTGCTTCAAAATTTGCAGCGTTTAAGACAAGGAAAAAAAATCTGTAGAAGAATATTATCAGGAACTACAAACTAGCATGATTAGATGTGGTATTATTGAGGAGAATGAAGCTATGCTTGCACGTTTTATGGATGGATTAAATAGAGAGATTCAGACTATTCTAGAGTATAAGGAGTATAACACTATCACTCGTTTATTTCATCTTGCTTGCAAAGCTGAACGTGAAGTGCGGGATCGACAGGCAATGGCAAGAACTCCTTTTTCTGCAGGTCGCACTTCATCATGGACACCACGTACCTCCTCTACTTCCGCATGTCCTTCTGCAACGCCACCTACTCCCACCTCCAACTCCAACCGCGATACCAGGAAATAGGCTCCTACTCCACCCTTTGCGAAGATCACACCTTCTGGGCCTGCACAAAGCTCTTCTTCATCTATTGCATCCACAGGGCAAACACATGAGGTTATATGCCGTCGTTGGAAGGGTGGAGGTCACTTTGCGAGAGAATGCCCTTCCAAGCGTGTAATGATTGTTACTGAGGATGGTGGATATGCGTCCACTAGTGATTATGATGAGGAGACTTTGGCTCTCATTGCAAGTGAAGAATAGGGTGGTGAGGATGCAGAACCAGAGACACACTACATGGCTGCTGATTACGCTGACAGGTATGAAAGTTTAGTTGCTCAATGTGTTCTCAGTGTGCAGGTTACACAGGCTGAGCAAAATCAGAGGCACAACTTGTTCCACACAAAGGGAGTTGTGAAGGAGCGTTCTGTTCGCGTCATCATCGATGGAGGGAGTTGCAATAACTTGGCTAGCATGGAGATGGTGGAGAAGTTGTATCTAACCACCAGACCACATCCTCAACCTTATTACATCCAATGGTTCAACAATAGTGGCAAGGATAATGTAACACGTACTGTTCGTGTGCATTTTAGCATTGCTACATATTCTGATTATGTGGATTGTGATGTGGTACCCATGCAAGCATGTTCTGTTCTACTTGGTAGGCCATGGTAGTTTGATAAAAACTCTGTACACCATGGTAGGACAAATCAGTATACTCTTGTTCATAAGGATCAAAATATCACTTTGCTTCCTATGTCTCCAGAACATATTATGAAAGATGACATTACTAGAGCTAGTAAAGCAAAACAGGAGAAAAATAAGAGTGAAAATCAGATTGTAGCACAGGAATTTGAGCAACACCATAAGCATAATAAACCATCATCTAATGTTGCATCCGAAATAAAATTGAAAAGTGGATGTTTACTTGCTACTAAATCTGATATTAATGATTTGGTTGTTGCTACATCTGTTTGCTATGCTTTTGTATGCAAAGAGGTATTATTTTCATTCCAGGACATGCCTCCCTCTTTGCCTCCTCCTGTCATTAACATTTTGCAGGAGTTCGCTGACGTCTTCCCACAAGACGTGCCACCAAGTTTACCAACTATTCGTGGGATTGAGCATCAGATTGAATTAATTCTTGGTGCATCCCTACCCAACCGTGCGCCATACCATACCAATCCAGAGGAGACAAAGGAGATTATGCGTCAAGTACAGGAGCTGCTTGACAAAGGTTATATACGTGAATCCCTTAGTCCTCGTGTTGTTCCTATTATTCTGGTGCCTAAAAAGGATGGTACATTGCGCATGTGTGTGGATTGTAGAGGCATTAATAATATTACTATTCGTTATCGTCATCCAATTCCTAGACTAGATGATATGCTTGATGAATTAAGTGGTTCTACAATTTTCTCCAAAGTTGATTTGCATAGTGGATACCATCAAATTCGTATGAAATTGGGAGATGAATGGAAAACAACATTTAAAACTAAGTTTGGATTATATGAGTGGTTAGTCATGCCTTTTGGGTTAACTAATGCACCTAGCACTTTCATGAGATTAATGAAGGAGGTTTTACGTGCTTTCATTGGACGGTTTGTGGTAGTCTATTTTGATGATATATTGATTTTTAGTAGATCTTTGGAGGAGCATTTGGAACATCTACGTGCTGTTTTTATTGCTCTATGTGATGCACGTTTATTTGGTAGCCTTGGGAAGTGCACCTTTTACACCGACTGAGTAACTTTTCTTGGCTATGTTGTTACTCCACAGGGAATTGAAGTTGATAAAGCCAAGATTAAAGCTATTGAGAGTTGGCTGCAGCCCAAAACGGTCACACAAGTGAGGAGTTTTCTTGGCCTCGCTGGTTTCTATAGGCATTTTGTGAGAGATTTCAGCACCATTGTTGCGCCTCTCAATGAGCTTACAAAGAAGGACGTGCCTTTTTCTTGGGGTACCGCACAGGAAGAAGCCTTCACGGTCTTGAAAGATAAGTTAACACATGCTCCTTTACTCCAACTTCCTAATTTTAATAAGACTTTCAAGCTTGAATGTGATGCTAGTGGAATTGGGTTAGGAGGTGTGTTATTACAAGATGGTAAACCTGTTGCGTACTTTTCTGAAAAACTGAGTGGGCCTTGTCTGAATTATTCTACTTATGATAAGGAATTATATGGTCTTGTTCGGACTTTGGAAACATGGCAACATTATTTATGGCCCAAAGAATTTGTTATATATTTTGATCATGAATCTTTGAAACATATTAAAAGTCAAGCAAAGCTGAACCGTAGACATGCTAAATGGGTTGAATTCATTGAGACTTTCCCTTATGTCATTAATCACAAGAAGGGTAAAGAAAATGTTATTGCTGATGCTTTCTCATCGTTATACTATGCTTTCACAACTTGACTTTAAAATATTAGGTCTGGAGACCATCAGAGATCAATATGTGCATGATGCTGAATTTAGAGATGTGTTGCAGCATTGTAAAGAAGGGAGAACATGGAACAAGTTCGTTATTAATGATGGATTTGTGTTTCGTGCTAACAAGCTATGCATTCCAGCTAGCTCCGTTCGTCTTTTGTTGTTACAGGAGGCACGTGGAGGAGGATTAATGGGACACTTTGGCGTGAAGAAAACGGAGGACGTACTTTCTACACATTTCTTTTGGCCAAAGATGAGACAGGATGTTGAGCGTTTTGTTGCTCGCTGCACTACATGTCAAAAAGCTAAGTCACGACTCAATCCTCATGGTTTATATATGTCTTTGCCTATACCTAGTGTTCCTTGGGAGGATATATCTATGGACTTTGTTTTAGGTTTACCTCGAACTAAGAAGGGGAGGGATAGCATATTTGTTGTCATGGATAGATTTTCCAAAATGGCACACTTTATACCATGTCATAAAAGTGACGATGCTGCTCATGTCGCTGATTAGTTCTTTCGTGAAATTATTCCGTTGCATGGTGTGCCAAATACAATTGTTTCAGATCATGATGCTAAATTTCTTAGCCACTTTTGGAGATGTTTATTGGCTAAGTTGGGGACTAAACTACTTTTTAGTACTACATGTCATCCCCAAACTGATGGCTAAACTGAAGTAGTCAATAGATCATTGTCTACTATGCTTAGCGCTGTTTTGAAGAATAACCTGAAAATGTGGGAAGAATGCTTGCCTCATATTGAATTTGCTTATAATCGTTCGCTACATTCTACCACTAAGATGTGCCCTTTTGAAGTTGTGTATGGTTTCTTACCTCGTGCACCTATTGATTTGTTGCCTCTTCCATCTTCGGAGAAGGTTAATTTTGATGCTAAAGAACGTGTTGAATTGATATTAAAGATTCATGAGTTAACGAAGGAACACATTGAGCGTATGAATGCTAAATACAAAATTGCTGGAGATAAGGGTAGAAAATATGTTGTCTTTGCACCTGGAGATCTTGTTTGGTTACATTTGCGTAAGGATAGATTTCCTAATTTGCGCAAGTCAAAGCTAATGCCACGTGCTGATGGTCCTTTTAAGGTGTTAGAGAAAATAAATGATAATGCATATAAACTTGAGCTGCCTGTAGTGGTTGGGGTTAGCCCCACTTTTAACATTGCAGATTTGAAGCCTTAATTGGGTGAGGAAGATGAGCTTCCGTCGAGGACGGCTTCAGTTCAAGAAGGGGAGGATGATGAGGACATCCCTGCTAATGCTACACCCACAACTCCGACCGCTATACATACAGGACCAATTACTAGAGCTCGCGCACGTCAATTGAATTACCAGGTACTTTCGTTTCTTGGAAATCCTTCTATTGTTCAGGAACATATGATGCTACCTAAATTAGATACTTTTATTTTACTTATGAATGAAGGACCTCGCATGGACAAGGATGACCATGGGAGCGGGATCAAGCATGGAGAAGAAGGTGCGCGCGCGGGAAAGAACAATGGAGCTTCGAGTGATGATTTTCGCACTTTGAAGCCACCATAATGGGAGCAAGAAGCCTTGGACGAAATATGCATGATGCCACTTTATAAAATTCGTCCCTAGGCTAATATAGGTGTTGCGCCACCTTATTGTTGGGCCAGGCCCATGTAATTTCGAAATACCATATTATAGGCTGTTTTTAGTTTCCGTATGTACGGGAAAACTGAGTTAAGGTCGGTTTCGGACCCCTCCTCCAAGGGGCCACGAAATTCCCCTCTATTCCCCCATATATACAGCCCTTAGGGCATCGTTTTAGGGTTGGGTTTTGTTTAGATTACAAGTTCGCCATAGCTGCAACTTCACGTTCTTCGTTTGTGTGCCACGACCAGACAAAGGCGTCACAGAACCCCACTTGATCAATAAAGCTTTCCTCTTATATTCGCAATATCCCGATTGCAATCTTAGTTTCTTGCTTGTTCTTCGTTTGCATGCAGGAAACAGACCCTCGTGGTCAGGTTGATCGTGCTCCAGCGTGGTCAATAACCTCTCAGAGTTGGTTTAGCGATTGCTAAGGCGCGGCATCATCACACGTTCGTAGTCGGATCGTCAAAGTCTACTCCACAAAAAACGATAGCCACCATCTCATCGAAAGACAGGGACAACTTCGCCTCTATCGTGGGATGGAACAAAATCTCCTAACATATAAGAGGAAACTATGGGGGTCTCCTCATGTGCAATAGTGGTAGCATAATATGGAGAATATGGACAACATCCAAAACAATGCATTTCCAAATTAGGGAGATCATGGCATGGCATATGAGAATTATTGTTCAAATGATGCAGAGGAAGCATGGCAATATTATCACAAGAAAAGAAAATGCCAATGACCATGGGCTTGTCGTGTATGCCATATGAGCAAATGGAATTAATTTTTATGGGATATGCATAACCACTATGGTGAGATTGTAAGGATGCAATATGGTAAATGTCACGTATATCATATGACAAATTTAGGGGATTATCAAACATGATGTGACCAATAGAATTTTCACATGATATCCTATGGAGTATAGCATCACAACTAGGTAATTCAACATGCTCATCATCATATTCATCAAAAATCGGTGGCACATCTAAGCATGAAGAAACCATAGCATGTGAAGTATCCATAAGGTGATCAACATCATGCAAGCAATTTGTGTCAAGGTAGTCAACTAGTGGGACAAGAGGATCACCTTCACCTATTTTTAGCTTTCTCATTCCACTCATGTGGTGTAGGTTAGGTGGGAGAAACCAACTCATGGTCATCTTCATCGTGATGAAACCATGTGGGGGGTGCATCATATTCCACCATGGCGATCGTCTTGTCCAAAGGAAGCACGAAGTCATCGAGGATCTGCTTGTCATCAAATATGGGACCTTGCACCAAATGAGAAGACACGGTAGAGGTAGAGGTTAAGTTGTTAGAAATCGAAATGGCCTCATGTGCCCTAACAACTACCACTCGCTCTATGTGGTGGTGTCTCACTCCCTCCCTCTAGGTAGGTGCACTCAAAGTCAAATATGGTGGAGTCACTCGTCTCACTCAAGTGGTGGGGCTTGTGGCTCGCCTCACATGAAAAGTGTGGCAAATCATCATATATGGGTCTAGTGGTGGTCACGCGCATCCTCTCTGATAAGGACATCAATACCACTGATACACCCACAAACCCTGTTGCTATACATACTGGACTAGTTAGTAGAGCTCGCGCATGCCAATTGAATTACCAGGTAATTTCGTTTCTTGGAAATCCTTCTAATATTCATGTACATATGATGTTGCCTAAGTTAGATGCTTTTGTTTTACTTATGAATGAAGGACCTAGCATGGACAAGAAGGATGACCATTGGAGCGGGAACAAGCATGTAGAAGAAGGTGCGCGTGCGGGAAACAACAATGGAGCTTCCAATGGTGATTTTCGCACTTTGAAGACACCATAAGGAGAGCTTAAAGGCTTGGACAAAATATACAAGATGCCACTTCATTAATTTCGTCCATAGGCTATTATAGGTGCCGCGTCACCTTATTTTTGGGCCAGGCCCATGTAATTTCGAAATACTACTTTATAGGTTGTTTTTAGAGTCCGTACGTGTGGGGAAATGGAGTTAGGGTCGGTTTCGGACCCCTCCTCCAAGGGGTCACGAAATTCCTCCTATATTCCCCCATATATACAACCCTTAGGACGCCGCTTAGACTTGGATTTTGTTTAGATTACAAGTTCTCCATAGCTGCAACTTTGCGTTCTTCGTTTGTGTTCCACGACCAGACGAAGGCATCATAGAACCCCACTTTCATCAATAAACATTTCCTCTTATATTCGCAGTATCCAGATTGCAATCTTAGTTTCTTGCTTGTTCTTCATTTGCGTGCGGGAAACAGACCCTCAAAGTAAGGTTGATCGTGCTACGGTGTTGTCAATATCCTCTCGGAGTTGGTTTAGTGATTGCTAAGGCACGACGTCCTCGCACATTCGTAGTCGGATCGTCAAAGTCGACTCTAACAAAAATGATAACCTCATCTCATCGAAAGACAGGGACAACTACACTTCTATCAAATGGTATCAGATTTCTAGGTTGCTCGATGAGATTTTACCAGTTTTTCGTAGTTAGGTCGTATTTGTTCTTCACACCTATAGTCTACAAAAAAGCCAACAAAAAAATTAGGGTTAGATCATCATATCCGAAAAATCTGAGCCTTTGTGATTTTCTGTTCGGTGTTTGCTTTGTTCAATTTGCGGTTGCATCATCATGTCAAGTTGCTGGTCTTAGAGTCTAGTCTTTTAGAGTTTCGAGTTCTATTCACAAGTTGTAACGCTGCCGCCAGACCATCTTCATCGCCTTTGCCATATCCCACCATCCCGCTACCATCTTCGTTGCTGCCCTATATCACCACATCTCCACCACCAATCTGAGTCCATATACCACCACATATGCACCACCAATCCGAGTCCATATACCACCACCACATATCTGCCATCAATCCTTTGTTGGAAATATGCCCTAGACGCAATAATAAAATGTTTATTATTATATTTCCTTGATCATGATAATTTTTTATTATCCATGCTATAATTGTATTGGCTGGAAACACATTACATGTGTGGATACATACACAACACTATGTCCCTAGTATGCCTCTAGTAGACTAGCTCGTTGATCAAAGATGGTCAAGGTTTCCTAGCCATTGACATGAGATGTCATTTGATAATGGGATCACATCATTGGGAGAATGATGTGATGGACAAGACCCAAACTATAAACATAGCATATGATCATGTTAGTTTATTGCTATAGTTTTCTACATGTCAAGTATATATTCCTACGACCATGAGATCATGCAACTCACGGACACTGGAGGAGTGCCTTGTGTGTATCAAACTTCGCAACATAACTGGGTGACTATAAAGGTGCTCTACAAGTATCTACGAGAGTGTCTGTTGAGTGGGTATGGATCAAGACTGGGATTTGTTACTTCGTGTCACGGATAGGTATCGCAGGGCCCGCTCGGTAATACAACATCAGAACAAGCCTTGCAAGCAATGTGACTAAAGTGTTCGCCACGGGATCTTATATTACGGAACGAGTAAAGAGACTTGCCGGTAACGAGATTGAACTAGGTATAGAGCTATCGACGATCGAATCTCGGGCAAGTAACATACCAAAGAACAAAGGTAACAGCGTACGGGATTAACTGAATCCTTAACAAAGAGGTTCAACCGATAAAGATCTTCATAGAATATGTAGGAACCAATATGGGCATCCAGGTATTGTTCTTGGTTACTGACCGTAGAGGTGTCTCGGTCATGTCTACATAGTTCTCAAACCTGCAGGGTCCGCACACTTAAGGTTCAGTGATGTTTCGGCAATATAGAGTTATGTATGGTGGTGTCCGAAGGTTGTTCAGAGTCCCGAATGAGACCCCGGATGCCACGAGGAGCTCCGGAATGGTCCAAAGGTAAAGATTGATATATAGGAAGTCCTGTTTTGGTCACCGAAAAAGTTTTGGGCTCATCGGTAGTGTACCAAGAGTGCCAGGAGGGTACCGGGGGACCATCGGAGGGGTGTTTCGACCCAAGGGGTACATGGACTGTGGGAGGAGGTAAACCGGCCCCTAGTGGACTGGCCGAAGCCCCACTAGAGGCCCATGCGGCTGGGTGGAGAAACCCGAAGTGGGAAGGAGGATTCCAAGTGGGAGAGAGGGAGTCGCCAAGCCTCCTCCCTCCCTCCTCCTATATATACTAGATGTATTGAGGGTTTTTCAACACAAAAATCAGCCACGTGCTACCCTCTTCTCTAGATCGTAGTTTCTCCTCTAGATTGTTTCAACGGTGCTTAGGCGAAGCCCTATTGGAATGGTTCCACCCCCATCACCGTCACACCGTCGCGCTGCCGGAGAACTCATATACCTCTCCGCTTCCTCTTGCTGGATCAAGAAGGCGAAGATCGTCATCGAGCTATACGTGTGCTGAACGCGGAGGTGTCGTCCGTTCGGTGCTAGATTGGGACGTATCATGATTGGATCGCGGGACGCTCGGCAATTTGGATCTCGAAGACGTTCTACTACATCAACCACGTTTCTTAATTCTTCCCTCCTAGTGATCTACAAGGGTATGTAGATCCACTCCCCCCTCGTAGATGCTCATCGCCATGGATAGATCTTGCGTGTGTGTAGGATATTTTTTCCCATGTAATGTTCCCCAACAGTGGCATCAGGATCTAGGTCTATGTGTAGATGAGATCACGAGTAGAACACAAAGGAGTTTGTGGGCGTTGATGTAACGCCCAAGATGCGCGCCTATCCTTATTTAGGCACGGGGGCCGCAGCAGGGATAGAGGCGCATCTCGTCGCTTTGCAAGTACAGTAACATCACATACATGTATGAAGAGATGAGTATAGGACTTGGCTTACACTCTCCACTAGCTAAATTACAAGTTCACACAAATTATTCAAACATCATACAGAAGACAGGGTCCATCTACGGACGAAATCAAACGAAGAAAAGAAGCAATGAAACTGCCTTGCTAGCCCCAAAGATCATGACCAAGACCTCTCTACTCGTCGGGATACATGACGTACATTCTGCCACGTTCTTCATCATACTCCCACTAGAACTGGGTCACATCATCTGGCACAGACTCATCAGCACCTGCACCTGTATTGTTGTAATCTGTGAGCCACATGGACATAGCAATCTTGTAACCCAGGTACTGAAACTATGTAAGCTTATTGGGTTGGATGGTGTAAGTGTTGAGTTTGTAGCAAGCACTAAAAATTATTTGGTGGCTAACATAGGAGAACATGAATGTAAATATGGTGGACTACAAAAGACGATCGAGTACTATCATGATCACTAAGTGATCTTGAACACCTACTTACGTCAAACATAACCCCATCGTGTTCGCTCTTGGTTCATGTTCACGAGTAGAGATGATCATGGTTACGCACACAATTGGTGTATTTTATTAGCATTTACTTCAAGTTGGCTATAACCGGGTGTTAAACAAAATATCCAAGTTGCCACATAACCACGGGCAAGGCTTACCGAAAGATTTAACCCTGCAGGGGTGGTCCAACTAATCCATCACAAATTGACCACACTCCGTGGGAATAATCTTGACCAACGATCTCGCGATCATCCTAGGTAATTCGAAACAAAATCCGACACCTCGAGATAGCCCGAAGAAGATCAGAGTTCCTCACGCGAGACATTCGAGAAAGGTAAAACAAGTCCAGCAAGACCACCCGACAGGCCAGAACCCAATAGGAGCCGCGCGTATCTCTGTCTCAGGGCACTACCAGAAGAGCAGTACGTATGGTGGCCTGATAGAAATCCCTCGAGTTGCCCCAAGGTGGCCCCGCAAGTGGCTCTGGGTTGGACCAACGCTCATGAGGAGCACTGGCCCGGGTTGTTGGTTAATTATCCACGGGGTTGCAAAAGCCCTATGCATTTTTTATTAGTTGATTAAGGAAATAG
Organism: Hordeum marinum; assembly: GCA_022496015.1. Lineage (NCBI taxonomy): Eukaryota > Viridiplantae > Streptophyta > Magnoliopsida > Poales > Poaceae > Hordeum > Hordeum marinum. The sequence continues at coordinate 219,217,235 of CM039677.1, read as the reverse complement.
TACCAATGTAGGGCCTTGCTAGACAAGCTTTAATCTCAACCGAATAATCAAGGGGGTCGCCATAACAACCCCGAGCATGTTAGGAGCGCAAAATATGGAAAACATAACACTGATAACAAGTAACTATGGCGGTAAAAGTGGAACAAAACACAGAGCAAAAGGCCAAGCCTTCCACCTTACCAACATATATATGTGCATTAAATTAAATAGCAGTAAATATTGATATCTCCAGATATCCATGTTATCACATGGAAACAACCTGCACCTGCATCTAAGAACGCTATAAGAGGGGCTGAGTAGCGGTAACTTAGCCAAACAAGGTTTGCTAGGTAGTGGAGGGGTTAGAGGCTATCATGGCAATGTAGGACGCTTGACATTAAAGTGGTAGGTAACGCAATTGTAATGATAAGAGCGAGACATCTAGCAAAGCAAAAATAGTGCCGGGATCCGGGTACGATCATGTTGCATGTTGGTCCTTCAGAGGGACAAAGAGATGGGTCCTCGTAGTGGTACTCTCCTGGATCCTCGTACTCAGGTTCAATACTCACGTCTACCCAAGAGAAATGGCAACAATAAACAACCAACCAAGGTGCAATGCACACACAAGATGATGCATGATTCAATTGAAGTATTTAACATGGCAATCCTAAGCTAGTCATGTTTCTCGTGCAATACTTAGGTTATTTACAATTATGGAAAGAGCCTCATATTAAGTTGTTTGAACCTGGATGATCATAGCAAATATGGATGCTTCATGCAAAATCGATGCAAATGCATATGTAAAACGTATAAAACGGAGTAACGGTTCTCACTCTACACTCACGACAAGGTATGAAGGGAAAATACGAGACAAGGAAGGCCATGGGCTATTGCTGGGTATTCCAAGGTAGCCACTAGTTAGGAAATGAAAAACCAATCACAATAGAGCCAAAGAACAAGCAAAACAATGGAGCATAGCTCCCACAAGTCACAAAACACTACCACACACAATCTGCCCAGAACAACAACATAACTACTTCCACAAAAACTATCTAGAGCTACAGGATGTCTCCAACCCCCAAAAAAGCATGAATAGGAACTAAATAACATGCTTAAGAAATCATCCAACTACAAAAACTTCAAAGGAAGCACATATCACTAAGCATGAAGCTCACAAGATGGCATAATGAAACAGATTCTAGGGACTTGGGGAAAATCATAGTTTTCTGGAATCTGAGTTAAGATGATAGCAAAATGACAGCAGAAATTAATGATGCTAGAGACCACCTCATGTCATGAAAATTAACAAGATGGTAGAGGACAACATCTACTACAAAACACTAGCACTGAGCTTGAGCTAAAACACAATAGAGCACTTGGTAGCATCCACTCAACAAGGCATAAAAATAATAACAGATTCTCAGACTTGGAAATATTTAGCATGTGGAAAACAACAACATTTTATTAGTTACTTTGGAGCAAGATTCCCACTTATATGCAAGTTTATCATGTCAAAAGAAAATACCATAGCATAATACTCATAAAACACTACCACTTACATGTTGACACAATTATCATAGCATGCATGGATTAATTCTTAAAAAAATGACAAAATGGCATACTGGGACAAAATGACATTTTGCAAAACTTTCTCAAAATCTAAAACAAATCACACGAATGGATTCCTATGATTTTTCTACCCCAAATCCATATATCACACCCCTATGTTGCTGTAGATAAAATTGCTCACAACTCTAATTTACCAAGAGCACCGAAAACACATCAACTTATAAGTTAAAAGTTACTATAAATGCTCACTTCCTAAATTGTCTATGTCAAGAACTGGACATTTACTAAAAATGGAATTAAGTCTATTGAATAGAAAACTAACAGAAAAAAAACATAGAAAATAACAAAAGGAGGGGACCCACCTGGATTGAGCCAGGGGCCCCCTATGTGGATGACAAGTGGGCTAGGGGCCCATTGTCATACACACACACACTCGTAGCACACACACACATGGCCACACACGCACACACACAGGCACACAAAGAGCAGCACACACACACACACACAGATCAGGCCGTGGCCACACCAGATCCCATGGCCACTCACCCACAACAAATAGAGAAAAAGAAAAGGGGTCGGGGTAGGATCGAACCCGCTACCTCGCGGTCGCCCCCGGTTCGCTACCACTGCGCCACCCATGGACTACTGAACATAGAGTTTTTTTTGCCCCTCTTGGCCTTACCATCTGACGGAGGCAGGCCATCTACCAAGCGCAACCGAAGGACAACAGCATCGCCGGCGACCACTCTCCGGCAACCAATGGAGACTACGAGCGTCGGCGGGGCTGCAGAAACGGAGGGGAGATCCATCCTCGGGGTCAGCGAGCGGCGCTGCAGCAGGGAGAGCAGGTCTCGAGCTCGAGCAGGAGCTCGACTCAGGCCATGAGGATGCAGGCAGAGGCGATGCAGGCACGGTGAGGAAATGCAGGCACGGCGAGGTGATGCAGGTGCGGAGCGGACGATAACTACGAGCGCGAGCCCAAAGGGCGAGGCAACCGGGCATTACGCATACTGCCGCAGTGAGGACTACTGATGAAAAAAACCTTGACAGAGCTATAGGAGCGCGGGAACTGCGACAAGCTAGCGACATGCACAAGGGGCTAATGCCTACGAGTAAGAACATGGAGGGAGAAGGAACTACTGATAGAGGCGAAGTTGTCCCTGTCTTTCGATGAGATGGTGGCTATCGTTTTTGGTGGAGTAGACTTTGACGATCCGACTACGAACGTGTGAGACGTCGCGCCTTAGCAATCGCTAAACCAACTCTGAGAGGTTATTGACCACGCCGGAGCACGATCAACCTGACCACGAGGGTCTATTTCCTGCACGCAAACGAAGAACAAGCAAGAAACTAAGATTGCAATCTGGATATTGCGAATATAAGAGGAAAGCTTTATTGATGAAGTGGGGTTCTGTGACGCCTTTGTCTGGTCGTGGAACACAAACGAAGAACGCGAAGTTGCTGCTATGGCGAACTTGTAATCTAAACAAAACCCAAACCTAAAACGAAGCCCTAAGGGCTGTATATGGGGGAATAGAAGGGAATTTCGTGGCCCCTTGGAGGAGGGGTCCGAAACCGACCCTAAGTCAGTTTCCCCATACATACGGACTCTAAAAACAGCCTATAATATAGTATTTCGAAATTACATGGGCCTGGCCCAAAATTAAGGTGGCGCAGCACCTATATTAGCCTATGGACGAATTTTATAAAGTGGCATCATGCATATTTCGTCCAAAGCTTGCCACTCCCATTATGGTGGCTTCAATGTGCGAAAATCATCACTGGAAGCTCCAATGTTCTTCCCCGCGCGCGCACCTTCTCCTCCATGCTTGATCCCGCTCCAATGGTCATCCTTCTTATCCATGATAGGTCCTTCATTCATAAGTAAAACAAAAGTATCTAATTTAGGCAGCATCATATGTTCATGAATATTAGAAGGATTTCCAAGAAACGAAAGTACCTGGTAATTCAATTGACGTGCGCGAGCTCTAGTAATTGGTCCTGTATGTATAGCAGTCGGGGTGGGTGTAACATTAGTAGGGATGTCCTCATCATCCTCCCCTTCTTGAACTGACGTCGTCCTCGACGGAAGCTCATCTTCCTCACCCAAATAAGGCTTCAAATCTGCAATGTTAAAAGTGGGGCTAACCCCAAACTCTGCAGGCAGCTCAAGTTTATATGCATTATCATTTACTTTCTCTAACACCTTAAAAGGACCATCAGCACGTGGCATTAGCTTTGACTTGCGCAAATCAGGAAATCTATCCTTACGCAAATGTAACCAAACAAGATCTCCAGGTGCAAAGACAACATGTTTTCTACCCTTATCTCCAGCAAGTTTGTATTTAGCATTCATGCGCTCAATGTTTTCCTTAGTTAACTCATGAATCTTTAATATCAATTCAGCACGTTCTTTAGCATCAAAATTAACCTTCTCCGAAGACGGAAGAGGCAACAAATCAATAGGTGCACGAGGTAAGAAACCATACACAACTTCAAAAGGGCACATCTTAGTGGTAGAATGTAGCGAACGATTATAAGCAAATTCAATATGAGGCAAGCATTCTTCCCACATTTTCAGGTTATTCTTCAAAACAGCCCTAAGCATAGTAGACAATGTTCTATTGACTACTTCAGTTTGGCCATCAGTTTGGGGGTGACATGTAGTACTAAAAAGCACTTTAGTCCCCAACTTAGCCCATAAACATCTCCAAAAGTGGCTAAGAAATTTAGCATCACGATCGGAAACAATTGTATTTGGCACACCATGCAACCGAATAATTTCACGAAAGAACAAATCAGCAACATGAGCAGCATCATCACTTTTATGACATGGTATAAAGTGTGCCATTTTAGAAAATCTATCCACGACAACAAATATGCTATCCCTCCCCTTCTTTGTTCGAGGTAAACCTAAAACAAAGTCCATAGATATATCCTCCCAAGGAACACTAGGTACAGGTAAAGGCATATATAAACCATGAGGATTGAGTCGTGACTTAGCTTTTTGACATGTAGTGCAGCGAGCAACAAAACGCTCAACATCCCGTCTCATCTTTGGCCAAAAGAAATGTGTAGCAAGTTCGTCCTCCGTCTTCTTCACGCCAAAGTGTCCCATTAATCCTCCTCCGTGCGCCTCCTGTAACAACAAAAGACGAACGGAGCTAGCTGGAATGCATAGCTTGTTAGCACGAAACACAAATCCATTATTAATAACGAACTTGTTCCATGTTCTCCCTTCTTTACAATTCTGCAACACGTCTCTAAATTCAGCATCATGCACATATTGATCTTTGATGGTCTCCAAACCAAATATTTTAAAGTCAAGTTGTGAAAGCATAGTATAACGACGAGACAAAGCATCAGCAATAACATTGTCTTTACCCTTCTTGTGTTTAATGACATAAGGGAAAGTCTCAATGAATTCAACCCATTTAGCATGTCTACGGTTCAGTTTTGCTTGACTTTTAATATGTTTCAAAGATTCATGATCAGAATGTATAACAAATTCTTTGGGCCATAAATAATGTTGCCATGTTTCCAAAGTCCGAACAAGAGCATATAATTCCTTATCATAAGTAGAATAATTCAGACTAGGCCCACTTAATTTTTCAGAAAAGTACGCAACAGGTTTACCATCTTGTAGTAACACACCTCCTAACCCAATTCCACTAGCATCACATTCAAGCTCGAAAGTCTTATTAAAATCAGGAAGTTGGAGTAAAGGAGCATGTGTTAACTTATCTTTCAAGACCGTGAAGGCTTCTTCCTGTGCGGTACCCCAAGAAAAAGGCACGTCCTTCTTTGTAAGCTCATTGAGAGGCGCAGCAATGGTGCTGAAATTTCTCACAAAACGCCTATAGAAACCAGCGAGGCCAAGAAAACTCCTTACTTGTGTGACCGTTTTGGGCTGCGGCCAACTCTCAATAGCTTCGATCTTGGCTGTATCAACTTCAATTCCCTGTGGAGTAACAACATAGCCAAGAAAAGATACTCGGTCGGTGCAAAAGGTGCACTTCCCAAGGTTACCAAACAAACGTGCATCACGTAGCGCAGTAAAAACAGCACGTAAATGTTCCAAATGTTCCTCCAAAGATCTACTAAAAATCAATATATCATCAAAATAGACTACCACAAATCGTCCAATGAAAGCACGTAAAACCTCGTTCATTAATCTCATGAAAGTGCTAGGTGCATTAGTTAACCCAAAAGGCATGACTAGCCACTCATATAATCCAAACTTAGTTTTAAATGCTGTTTTCCATTCATCGCCCAATTTCATACGAATTTGATGGTATCCACTACGCAAATCAACTTTGGAGAAAATTGTAGAGCCACTTAATTCATCAAGCATATCATCTAGTCTAGGAATAGGATGACGATAACGAATAGTAATATTATTAATGCCTCTACAATCCACACACATGCGCGATGTACCATCCTTTTTAGGCACTAGAATAATAGGAACAGCACAAGGACTAAGGGATTCACGTATATAACCTTTGTCAAGCAGCTCCTGTACTTGACGCATAATCTCCTTTGTCTCCTCTGGATTGGTACGGTAGGGCGCACGGTTGGGTAGGGATGCACCGGGAATTAAGTCAATCTGATGCTCAATCCCGCGAATAGGCGGTAATCCCGGTGGCACGTCTTGTGGAAAGACGTCAGCGAACTCCTGCAAAATGTTAATGACAGCAGGAGGCAAAGAGGGAGGCATGTCCTCGAATGAAAATAATACCTCTTTACATACAAAAGCATAGCAAACATATGTAGCAACATCCAAATCATTAATATCAGATTTAGTAGCAAGTAAACATCCACTCTTCAATTTTATTTCAGATGCAACAGTAGATGATGGTTTATTATGCTTATGGTGTTGCTCAAATTCCTGTGCTACAATCTGATTTTCACTCTTATTTTTCTCCTGTTTTGCTTTACTAGCTCTAGCAATGTCATCTTTCATAATATGTTCGGGAGACATAGGAAGCAAAGTGATATTATGATCCTTATGAACAAGAGTATACTGATTTGTCCTACCATGGTGTACAGAATTTTTATCAAACTGCCATGGTCTACCAAGTAAAACAGAACATGCTTGCATGGGTACCACATCACAATCCACATAATCAGAATATGTAGCAATGCTAAATGCACACGAACAGTACGTGTTACCTTAACCTTGCCACTATTGTTGAACCATTGGATGTAATAAGGATGAGGATGTGGTCTGGTGGATAGAGACTTCTCCACCATCTCCATGCTAGCCAAGTTATTGCAACTCCCTCCATCGATGATGATGCGAACAGAACGCTCTTTCACAACTCCCTTTGTGTGGAACAAGTTGTGCCTCTGATTTTGCTCAGCATGTGTAACCTGCACACTGAGAACACGTTGAGCAACTAAACTTTCATACCTGTCAGCGTAATCAGCAGCCATGTATTGTGTTTCTGGTTCTGCATCCTCGCCACCCTGTTCGTCACTTGCAATAAGTGCCAAAGTCTCCTCATCATAATCACTAGCGGACGCATATCCACCATCCTCAGTAACAATCATTACACGCTTGGAAGGGCATTCTCTCGCATAGTGACCTCCACCCTTGCAACGACGACATATAACCTCATGTGTTTGCCCTGTGGATGCAATAGATGAAGAAGAACTCTGTGCAGGCCCAAAAGGTGTGCTCTTCGCAGAGGGTGCAGTAGGAGCCTGTTTCCTGGTATCGCGATTAGAGTTGGAGGTTGAAGGAGGTGGTGTTGCAGCAGGACGTGCGGAAGCAGAGGAGGTATGTGGCGTCCATGATGAAGTACGGCCTGCAAAATTAGTAGTTCTCGCCATTGCCTGTCGATCCTGCACTTCACGTTCAGCTTTGCAAGCAAGATGAAATAAACGAGTGATAGTGTTATACTCCTTATACTCTAGAATAGTCTGAATCTCTCTATTTAATCCACCCATAAAACGTGCAAGCATAGCTTCATTCTCCTCAACAATACCACATCTAATCATACCAGTTTGTAATTCCTGATAATATTCTTCTACAGAATTTTTTCCTTGTCTTAAACGCTGCAAATTTTGAAGCAATTCACGTTGATAATAAGGTGGCACCCAACGATTTCGCATAGCAGTTTTCAAAGCAGCCCAAGTAGTTGGAATATTATCAGGGTGTATTCTACAATGTTTTGACCACCAAACACAAGCAAAACTAGTGAATGAACAAACAGCAGCAGCAACACGTCGATCCTCTGGAAATTGTAAGCATGTAAAACGTTGTTCTGTTTCTAACTCCCATGTAAGATATATATCAGGAACATATCTACCCTCAAACGTCGGAATATTCAATTTAAGTTTAGGGAGATGGTCATGATCCCGTACCTGCGGGGGTGGTGCAGCCCTACCGTTACGGTTGTAGCCATGTGGTCGACCTGGTGCGTATGGTGGTGGTTGCCCATGGGGCGGATCTGGAGCAACCTCTCCCTCATCATCGAAATCACCATCATAATCTTCAACCTGCTCAACGACAGTAGCCGCACGAGCCACCGAAGTAGCAGCAGTATCAACAGTACCAGGATGTTGGGCGTGGCCGAGAGGCACACGTCGCGCTCGTCGTTCGAAAGGAATAGGAACTGCAGCTGGTGGAGGTAGACGGGCAAGCACCTCATTGAACTTGGCGTCCATCTTGGAGTCGAATGTCTTCTCCAAACCATCTAGCTTCTCCATGGCAACTCCAAAGTTGTTCACGAAGTCCTGTACCTGCTCAGCCATCATTTGCTGAAATTTATCATAGAGCGCTTTGTTGGTCATGCTCTCCCAGTCGATCTCGTCATCGTGTGATCCTGGCATGGTTAGCAGAAATAGGAAACACACAATATGAAACCTACAGACTGCTGGGACGTGGTGGTGGTGGTGGTGTGGCACAAATCCTTTAAGCGAATCTCAATTTCTTACCAGTTCTTACCCAGTAGCAGGCGGTGATCGGCAACCGTTGTAGCCAAAACTCTCAAAGCTTGGATAGAGCGATTGCCAGGTGGTGTCAAGCACACGGCGTAGAAGTATGTGGAGCTGGGATGGCTTATAATATGGTAGCAAAAAGGGTCAGCAATAATCAATTCAGAGATGCAAGGTTGAATAAACGCTCAACGACGGTACTGTGCTGGTCCTACCGTGCTAGAGACGCGAGCCTAAAACACCAACAAAAACACGACGATACACCTAAGCAAGGGAAAAGCACAATCGGATTTTTTTTTTTCGTTTTTTTTTCGGCGCCTCTTTTTTTTTTTCGGCGCCTCTTTTTTTTTTCGGCGCCTCTTTTTTTTTTTTCAAAAACTCACTACAATGGCGAGTGTCTCAAAACTCTTGCCACGTCGTATAAGCAAGATGGGCACGAATTTTTCTTTTGGACTATTTTTTTTTTGGAGCAATCCGGGGGCTGCGACGACCCAAAAATTTCGACAAAAATCACTATGATAGCAAGTGTCTCAAAACGCTCCGGGGAACCTAAAATCAAGATAGGGAAAAAATATTTTCAGCCGAATTTTTTTTGGGCCAAAACGTGCTCTGCAAAGCGTGCCAGACTTTTTTTTTTTCCGACACCTGCGCAGGTAGCAAAACACGGATCTGAAATCAAAAGGATCTCGAAACTAAACCTAAAACGAACTGGACTTGGATTGGTGGAGGATTTGTGGTGGTATATATGGACACCAATGGAGAGTGATGATGGATGATGAGATATGGCAGCGGCGATGATGGTGGTGGTATATGGCAACTATGAAGATGATGCGGTGGCGGCGTGACAACCTGTGAAAAGAACTCAAAACTCTAAAGGACTAGACACTAAGACCAGCAACTCGACACAACGATGTAACCGCCAATTCAACAAAGCAAAATACTGAAAAGACTATGCAAAGGCTCAGATTGGTTCGGATATGATGATCTAACCCTAATTTTTTTTTGGCTTTTTCGTGGACTAAAGGTATGAAGAACAGATGCGATCTAAACTACGAAAACTGGTAAAATCTCACCGAGCAACCTGGAAATCTGATACCACTTGATAGAGGCGAAGTTGTCCCTGTCTTTCGATGAGATGGTGGCTATCGTTTTTGGTGGAGTAGACTTTGACGATCCGACTACGAACGTGTGAGACGTCGCGCCTTAGCAATCGCTAAACCAACTCTGAGAGGTTATTGACCACGCCGGAGCACGATCAACCTGACCACGAGGGTCTATTTCCTGCACGCAAACGAAGAACAAGCAAGAAACTAAGATTGCAATCTGGATATTGCGAATATAAGAGGAAAGCTTTATTGATGAAGTGGGGTTCTGTGACGCCTTTGTCTGGTCGTGGAACACAAACGAAGAACGCGAAGTTGCTGCTATGGCGAACTTGTAATCTAAACAAAACCCAAACCTAAAACGAAGCCCTAAGGGCTGTATATATGGGGGAATAGAAGGGAATTTCGTGGCCCCTTGGAGGAGGGGTCCGAAACCGACCCTAAGTCAGTTTCCCCATACATATGGACTCTAAAAACAGCCTATAATATGGTATTTCGAAATTACATGGGCCTGGCCCAAAATTAAGGTGGCGCAGCACCTATATTAGCCTATGGACGAATTTTATAAAGTGGCATCATGCATATTTCGTCCAAAGCTTCCCACTCCCATTATGGTGGCTTCAATGTGCGAAAATCATCACTGGAAGCTCCAATGTTCTTCCCCGCGCGCGCACCTTCTCCTCCATGCTTGATCCCGCTCCAATGGTCATCCTTCTTATCCATGATAGGTCCTTCATTCATAAGTAAAACAAAAGTATCTAATTTAGGCAGCATCATATGTTCATGAATATTAGAAGGATTTCCAAGAAACGAAAGTACCTGGTAATTCAATTGACGTGCGCGAGCTCTAGTAATTGGTCCTGTATGTATAGCAGTCGGGGTGGGTGTAACATTAGTAGGGATGTCCTCATCAACTACCTCCACTACCAAGACATGGAGAAACGGGTGAAGACGGGATGGAGGCGATGTGAGGGCCCTCGGAACTCTGGTGCACCTCGGATCCGAGCAGCAAGAAGAAGATGGCGAGGGGGACGGAGCTTCGGCATCATCGGCGACGCGTGCGTAGAGGAAGAAGACGCAGGGGCCTCCAAGGCTTCGATCTACATGGATAGGAGGGCCGGAGATGATGCGAGGAGGCTACCCCGAGCTCGAGCACGTGCTCGGCCGGAGCATGGCGAGCAGGGCGACGACGTGCATTGGGCGACCTACCTGAGCAGCGGCGACGCGAGAGGATGGGGGGAATGGAGCGGGGGGTCGAGCTAGGGCATGAAGGACATCTTATATAGGGCTCTAGGGGCGTCGATGGCCGTCAAATCAACCAAGACGACGATGTGGCTCTCTGGATTGCCGCGGTACAGGAGGAGGAGGATGACTGCTGCTAGCGGGCTGCGTTGGCTTCCTCTGCTGGGCCAAGGCAAGGCAAGTCCCAGGTGGGCTGAGAACCCTCTCTCTCTCTCTCTCTCCATGGAACGTTTCCTAATATAATAAAAAAACAACAAACAATTAAATCTAGACAGAGAATGGAGAAGAACTAGATAGAGATAAAATATGTTTTGGACTCAGAAAAACATACCCCGTTTAATAAAAATGAACTTGGCATTTTTAGAGAAAAAGAAATAAACACATATTTTAATTTGGAATCTGTTTTGTAAGGAGTCCAAAGGCAAATAATATCCAAACATTTGTGAGAGTTGAGCCACAAACCTTATCAGATTATTTTGAGTAGTTGGAACATTTTTAAACTAGGAAAACAACAACTACAAATCCCACATGCTACATTACTTGAATAATAGAAACAATGGGATAGTTTTGAAATAGTGGGATCGTTTTTTAAATAGGCAATAAATAGAGGAGCACTCCAATCAAGGCCACACATGAACTTACTCCGAACACATACACTCACATCAACAACACTACTCCACAATCATGGCAAAGAAATATGATGCACTTGATGTTATGAATATGATGCCATGATGCATGAAATGATAATGGCAAGTAGAACTCAAACTCCTGATGACATTGATAACATCCATAGAAGGTCACACACGAGAATATTACAATATGGCAAGGGATGCTCTTGGGCTGTTACAACTCTCCCACACTACAAGAGGATCTCGACCCGAGATCTAAGAACAAAAGAACTCGGAAAATTCGGAACGAAGAAGATCCTCACGTTCCCAAGTAGCTTCTTTGTCGGAATGATGAGACCACTTCACCTTGAGAAACTTAATAGACTTGTTGCGAGTCTTATGCTCAGTTTCTTCAAGAATGGCAACTGGATGCTCACGATAAGATAGGTCTTCTTGGAGATCAATGTCTTGGAGGTCAATGGTACGCTCACGAGTCTTGAAGCACCTCCGGAGCTGAGAGACATGGAAAACATCATGCACATTTGCGAAATTCGGAGGAAGCTCTAGTTCATAGGCAAGGTCACCTCTCTTGCCCACAACTCTGAAAGGACCTAGAAAGCAAGGAGCTAGCTTCCCTTTGATTCCAAACTGCTGACTGCCCTTCATGGGAGAAACTTTGAGATAGACAAGGTCATTAATTTGAAAGGAGACATCCCGATGTTTGTTATCGTAATAACTCTTCTGTCGGGATTGAGCTGCTTTGATGTTCTCACGATTGACACGACACATCTCTTCTGCTTCGGTGATCATGTCATTGCCCAGAATTTGACGCTCACCGGTTTCAGACCAATTGAGCGGGCTACGACGCTTCCTGCCGTAGAGAATATCGAAAGGGGCCTTGCCTGAAATAGCCTGAAAGCTATTGTTGTATGAAAATTCAGCATATGGAAGGCAGTCTTCCCATTTCATGCCGAAAGAGATCACACAGGCTCTGAGAATGTCTTCGAGGATTTGATTGACTCTCTCAACTTTGCCAGTTGTCTGCGGATGGAATGCAGTGCTGAAACGGATCTTGGTACCCATAGCAGTCTGAAAGGAGTCCCAGAACATGGAAGTGAAGAGGCTTCCACGGTCAGATGAATGAGCTAAGGAATACCGTGCAAAGAAACTATCCTTGACGTATACAGCTCTGCCAGTTGAGCTGCCGAGATAGACTCTTTGACCAGAAGGAAATGGGCAACTCTCGTTAGCTTGTTGATAACCACGAAGATGGCATCGTTGCCCCTCTTGGACTTAGGAAAACCAGTGACGAAATCCATCTCCATATGATCAAATTTCCACTATGGAATAGGCAAAGGTTGAAGGAAACCTGTTGGACTTTGATGTTCTGCCTTCACTCTGTGACAAACATCACACTCGTTCATGAACTGAGCAATATCATGCTTCATGCGAGTCCACCAGAAGGTTTGCTTGAGGTCCTGATACATCTTGGAACTGCCTGGATGAATGGATAGGAGAGAACTATGTGCTTCGTCCATGATAACCCTTCTGAGATCACCTTCAGGAACCACCAGGCGGTCCTCAAAGAATGTCATCAACGCGAAAGCACTTATACTTCGGGATGCCCTTGGCCACACCTTCACTTTCTTCACCATCGTATCAAGAAGTTGAGCTTGGTGAACCTGATCTTCCAGAGTCGGAGAGACTTAAAGAATTGCAAGGAATCCGTGCGAAATCATTTGAAGATTGAGCTTGCGGAAGGCTTCACAAAGCTCGGGTTGAAGAGGCTTCAGGATAAGACTGTTGCAATACGCCTTTCGGATGAGCGCGTCTGCAATGATATTTGCTTTTCCAGGAGTATACTCAATGCTTGGGTTGAAGTCTTCAATCATTTCCACCCAACGAGACTGCCAAAGATTGAGATTGGGTTGAGTGAAAATGTACTTCAAGCTCTTGTGATCGGTGTACACCTCAACTGGTCTACCCAACAACAAATGTGTCCAAGTCATGAGAGCATGCACAACTACCGCCGACTCAAGATCATGAGTGGGGTAGTTCTTCTCAGCAGACTTCAACTGACGCGAAGTATAAGCAACGATCCTCTTATCTTCCATGAGAACGCCACCTACTTGGAGGGAAGCATCAGAGAACACTTGGAAAGGCTTTGATTGCTCTGGAGGAACAAGAACTGGAGCTTAAGTCAGTTTCTGCTTGAGTGTATTGAATGCCACATCACACTCAGGAGACCAAGCATACTTGACATTCTTCTGGAGGAGGTTGGACAGAGGCTTAGCAATTTGAGAGAAATTCTCCATGAATCTTCTGCAGTAACTTGCAAGCCTGAGGAAGCTACGAAGCTGCTTGACATTCTGAGAAGGCTCCCACTTCAATATTGCCTCAACTTTCTCAGGGTGCACTTTAATACCCTCGGCAGAGATCACATGCCCAAGATACACCACTTCATTGAGCCAAAACTCACACTTGGAAAACTTTGCATAGAATCGATGCTCTCTTAGCTTGTCAAGCACAAGCCGGAGATGCTCACCATGTTCTTCTTTAGTATCCGAGAACACGAGGATATTGATAGAGGCGAAGTTGTCCCTGTCTTTCGATGAGATGGTGGCTATCGTTTTTGGTGGAGTAGACTTTGACGATCCGACTACGAACGTGTGATGACGCCGCGCCTTAGCAATCGCTAAACCAACTCCGAGAGGTTATTGACCATGCCAGAACACGATCAACCTCGCCACGAGGGTCAGTTTCCTGCACGCAAACGAAGAACAAGCAAGAAACTAAAATTGCAATCTGGATATTGCGAATATAAGAGAAAAGCTTTATTGATGAACCGGGGTTCTCTGACGCCTTTGTCTGGTCGTGGAACACAAACGAAGAACGCGAAGTTGTAGCTATGGTGAATTTGTAATCTAAACAAAACCCAACCCTAAAACGACGCCCTAAGGGCTGTATATATGGGAGAATAGAGGGGAATTTCGTGGCCCCTTGGAGGAGGGGTCCGAAACCGACCCTAACTCAGTTTTCCCATACATACGGACTCTAAAAACAGCCTATAATATGGTATTTCTAAATTACATGGGCATGGCCCAAAAATAAGGTGGCGCAACACCTATATTAGCCTAGGGACGAATTTTATAAAGTGGCATCATGCATATTTCGTCCAAGGCTTCTCGCTCCCATTATGGTGGCTTCAAAGTGCGAAAATCATCACTGGAAGCTCCATTGTTCTTTCCCTCGCGCACACTTTCTTCTCCATGTTTGATCCCACTCCAATGGTCATCCTTCTTGTCCATGCTAGGTCCTTCATTCATAAGTAAAACCAAAGTATCTAATTAGGCAGCATCATATGTTCATGAATATTAGAAGGATTTCCAAGAAACGAAAGTACCTGGTAATTCAATTGACGTGCACGAGCTCTAGTAATTGGTCCTGTATGTATGGTAGTCGGAGTTGTGGGTGTAACATTAGTAGGGATGTCCTCATCATCCTCCCCTTCTTGAACTGAAGTCGGCCTCGACGGAAGCTCATCTTCCTCACCCAAATAAGGCTTCAAATCTGCAATGTTAAAAGTGGGGCTAACCCCAAACTCTGCAGGCAGCTCAAGTTTATATGCATTATCATTTATTTTCTCTAACACCTTAAAAGGACCATCAACACGTGGCATTAGCTTTGACTTGCGCAAATCAAGAAATCTATCCTTACGCAAATGTAACCAAACAAGATCTCCAGGTGCGAAGACAACATGTTTTCTACCCTTATCTCCAGCAATTTTGTATTTAGCATTCATACGCTCAATGTTTTCCTTCGTTAACTCATGCATCTTTAATATCAATTCAAAACGTTCTTTAGCACCAAAATTAACCTTCTCCGAAGATGGAAGAGGCAACAAATCAATAGGTGCACGAGGTAAGAAACCATACACAACTTCAAAAGGGCACATCTTAGTGGTAGAATGTAGCGAATGATTATAAGAAAATTCAATATGAGGCAAGCATTCTTCCCACATTTTCAGGTTATTCTTCAAAACATCCCTAAGCATAGTAGACAATGATCTATTGACTACTTCAGTTTGGCCATCAGTTTGGGGATGATATGTAGTACTAAAAAGCAGTTTAGTCCCCAACTTAGCCCATAAACATCTCCAAAAGTGGATAACAAATTTAGCATCATGATCTGAAACAATTGTATTTGGCACACCATGCAACCGAATAATTTCACGAAAGAACAAATCAGCAACATGAGCAGCAGCATCACTTTTATGACATGGTATAAAGTGTGCCATTTTGGAAAATCTATCCACAACAACAAATATGCTATCCCTCCCCTTCTTAGTTCGAGGTAAACCTAAAACAAAGTCCATAGTTATATCCTCCCAAGGAACACTAGGTACAGGCAAAGGCATATATAAACCATGAGGATTGACTCGTGACTTAGCTTTTTGACATGTAGTGCAGAGAGCAACTAAACGCTCAACATCCCGTCTCTTCTTTGGCCAAAAGAAATGTGTAGAAAGTATGTCCTCCGTCTTCTTCACGCCAAAGTGTCCCATTAATCCTCCTCCGTGTGCCTCCTGTAACAACAAAAGACGAACGAAGCTAGCTGGAATGCATAGCTTGTTAGCACGGAACACAAATCCTTCATTAATAACGAACTTGTTCCATGTTCGCCCTTCTTTACAATGCTGCAACACATCTCTAAATTCAGCATCATCCACATATTGATCTTTGATGGTCTCCAAACCAAATATTTTAAAGTCAAGTTGCGGAAGCATAGTATAACGACGGGACAAAGCATCAGCAATAACATTTTCTTTACCCTTCGTGTGTTTAATGACATAAGGAAAAGTCTCAATGAATTCAACCCATTTAGCATGTCTACGGTTCAGTTTTGCTTGACTTTTAATATGTTTCAAAGATTCATGATCAGAATGTATAACAAATTCTTTGGGCCATAAATAATGTTGCCATGTTTCCAAAGTCCGAACAAGAGCATATTGATATAGGCGAAGTTGTCCCTGTCTTTCGATGAGATGGTGGCTATCGTTTTTGGTGGAGTAGACTTTCACGATCCGACTACGAACGTGTGAGACGTCGCGCCTTAGCAATCGCTAAACCAACTCTGAGAGGTTATTGACCACGCCGGAGCACGATCAACCTGACCACGAGGGTCTATTTCCTGCACGCAAACGAAGAACAAGCAAGAAACTAAGATTGCAATCTGGATATTGCGAATATAAGAGGAAAACTTTATTGATGAAGTGGGGTTCTGTGACGCCTTTGTCTGGTCGTGGAACACAAACGAAGAACGCGAAGTTGCTGCTATGGCGAACTTGTAATCTAAACAAAACCCAAACCTAAAACGAAGCCCTAAGGGCTGTATATATGGGGGAATAGAAGGGAATTTCGTGGCCCCTTGGAGGAGGGGTCCGAAACCGACCCTAAGTCAGTTTCCCCATACATACGGACTCTAAAAACAGCCTATAATATGGTATTTCGAAATTACATGGGCCTGGCCCCAAATTAAGGTGGCGCGGCACCTATATTAGCCTATGGACGAATTTTATAAAGTGGCATCATGCATATTTCGTCCAAAGCTTCCCACTCCCATTATGGTGGCTTCAATGTGCGAAAATCATCACTGGAAGCTCCATTGTTCTTCCCCGCGCGCGCACCTTCTCCTCCATGCTTGATCCCGCTCCAATGGTCATCCTTCTTATCCATGATAGGTCCTTCATTCATAAGTAAAACAAAAGTATCTAATTTAGGCAGCATCATATGTTCATGAATATTAGAAGGATTTCCAAGAAACGAAAGTACCTGGTAATTCAATTGACGTGCGCGAGCTCTAGTAATTGGTCCTGTATGTATAGCAGTCGGGGTGGGTGTAACATTAGTAGGGATGTCCTCATCACATATAATTCCTTATCATAAGTAGAATAATTCAGACTAGGCCCACTCAATTTTTTAGAAAAGTATGCAACAGGTTTACCATCTTGTAATAACACACCTCCTAACCCAATTCCACTAGCATCACATTCAAGCTCGAAAGTCTTATTAAAATTAGGAAGTTGGAGTAAAGGAGCATGTGTTAACTTATCTTTCAAAACCTTGAAGGCTTCTTCCTGTGCGGTACCCCAAGAAAAGGGCACGTCCTTCTTTGTAATCTCATTGAGAGGCACAACAATGGAGCTGAAATCTCTCACAAAACGCCTATAGAAACCAACGAGGCCAAGAAAACTCCTCACTTGTGTGACCGTTTTGGGCTGCGGCCAACTCTCAATAGCTTCAATCTTGGCTTTATCAACTTCAATTCCCTGTGGAGTAACAACATAGCCAAGAAAAGATACTCGGTCGGTGCAAAAGGTGCACTTCCCAAGGTTACCAAACAAACGTGCATCACGTAGAGCAATAAAAACAGCACGTAGATGTTCCAAATGTTTCCTCCAAAGATCTACTAAAAATCAATATATCATCAAAATAGACTACCACAAATCGTCCAATGAAAGCACATAAAACCTCGTTCAGTAATCTCATGAAAGTGCTAGGTGCATTAGTTAATCCAAAAGGCATGACTAACCACTCAAATAATCCAAACTTAGTTTTAAATGTTGTTTTCCATTCATCTCCCAATTTCATACGAATTTGATGGTATCCACTACACAAATCAATATGGAGAAAATTGTAGAACCACTTAATTCATCAAGCATATCATCTAGTCCAGGAATATGATGACGATAACGAATAGTAATATTATTAATGCCTCTACAATCCACACACTTGCGCGATGTACCATCCTTTTTAGGCACTAGAATAATAGAAACAGCACAAGGACTAAGGGATTCGCGTATATAACCTTTGTCAAGCAGCTCTTGTACTTGACGCATAATCTCCTTTGTCTCCTCTTGATTGGTACGGTATGGTGCACGGTTGGGTAGGGATGCACCGGGAATTAAGTCAATCTGATGCTCAATCCCGTGCATAGGTGGTAATCCCGGTGGCACGTCTTGTGGGAAGACGTCAGCGAACTCCTGCAAAATGTTAATGATAGCAGGAGGCAAAGAGGGAGGCATGTCCTCAAATGAAAATAATACCTCATTGCATACAAAAGCATAGCAAACAGATGTAGCAACATCCAAATCATTAATATCAGATTTAGTAGCAAGTAAACATCCACTCTTCAATTTTATTTCGGATGCAACATTAGATGATGGTTTATTATGCTTATGGTGTTGCTCAAATTCCTGTGCTACAATCTGATTTTCACTCTTATTTTTCTCCTGTTTTGCTTTACTAGCTCTAGCAATGTCATCTTTCATAATATGTTCCGGAGACATAGGAAGCAAAGTGATATTTTGATCCTTATGAACAAGAGTATAGTGATTTGTCCTACCATGGTGTACAGAATTTTTATCAAACTGCCATGGCCTACCAAGTAAAATAGAACATGCTTGCATGGGTACCACATCACAATCCACATAATCAGAATATGTAGCAATGCTAAAATGCACACAAACAGTATGTGGTACCTTAACCTTGCCACTATTGTTGAACCATTGGATGTAATAAGGATGAGGATGTGGTCTGGTGGTTAGAGACAGCTTGTCCACCATCTCCATGCTAGCCAAGTTATTGCAACTCCCTCCATCAATGATGACGCGAACAGAACTCTCCTTCACAACTCCCTTTGTGTGGAACAAGTTATGCCTCTGATTTTGCTCAACATGTGTAACCTGCACACTGAGAACACGTTGAGCAACTAAACTTTCATACCTGTCAGCGTAATCAGTAGCCATGTAGTGTGTCTCTGGTTCTGCATCCTCGCCACCCTGTTCTTCACTTGCAATGAGAGCCAAAGTCTCCTCATCATAATCACTAGCGGACGCATATCCACCATCCTCAGTAACAATCATTACACGTTTGGAAGGGCATTCTCTCGCAAAGTGACCTTCACCCTTGCAACGACGGCATATAACCTCATGTGTTTGCCCTATGGATGCATTAGATGAAGAAGAGCTCTGTGCAGGCCCAGAAGGTGTGCTCTTCGCAGAGGGTGGATTAGGAGCCTGTTTCCTGGTATCGCGGTTGGAGTTGGAGGTGGGAGTAGGTGGCGTTGCAGCAGGATGTGCGGAAGTAGAGGAGGTACGTGGCGTCCATGATGAAGGGCGACCTGCAGAAAAAGTAGTTCTCGCCATTGCTTGTCGATCCTGCACTTCACGTTCAGCTTTGCAAGCAAGACGAAATAAACGAGTGATAGTGTTATACTCCTTATACTCTAGAACAGTCTGAATCTCTCTATTTAATCCACCCATAAAACGTGCAAGCATAGCTTCATTCTCCTCAACAATACCACATCTAGTCATGCTAGTTTGTAATTCCTGATAATATTCTTCTACAGAATTTTTTCCTTGTCTTAAACGCTGCAAATTTTGAAGCAATTCACATTGATAATAAGGTGGCACCCAATGATTACGCATAGCAGTTTTCAAAGCAGCCCAAGTAGTTGGAATATTAGCATGGTGTATTCTACAATGTTCTGACCACCAAACACAAGCAAAACTAGTGAATGAACAAACAGCAGCAGCAACACGTCTATCCTCAGGAAATTGTAAGCATGTAAAACGTTGTTCTGTTTCTAACTCCCATGTAAGATATATATCAGGAACATATCTACCCTCAACCGTCGGAATATTCAATTTAAGTTTAGGGAGATGGTCATGATCCGGTACCTGAGGGGGTGGTGCAGCCCTACCATTATTGTTGTAGCCATGTGGTCGACTTGGTGCATATCGTGGTGGTTGCCCCTAAGGCTGATCTGGAGCAACCTCTCCCTCATCATCGTAATCACCATCATAATCTTCAACCTTCTCAACGACAGTAGCAGCAGGAGCCACAGAAGTAGCAGCAGTATCAACAGTACCAGTATGTTGGCCTTGGCCGAGAGGCACACGTCGCGCTCGTCGTTCGAAAGGGATAGGAGTTGCAGCTGGTGGTGGTAGACGGGCAAGCACCTCATTGAACTTGGCGTCCATCTTGGTGTCGAATGTCTTCTCCAAACCATCGAGCTTCTCCATGGCCTCTCCAAAGTTGGACACGAAATCTTGTACCTGGTCAACCATCATTTCCTGAAATTTATCATAGAGCGCTTTGTTGGTCATGGTCTCCGAGTCACTCCCGTCGTCGGGTGATCCTGACATGGTTAGCAGAAATAGGAAACACACAAGAAAATGAAACCTGCAGACTACTGGGACGGGGTGGTGATGGTGGTGGTGTGTCACAAATCCTTTAAGCGAATCTCAAATTCTTAACAGTTCTTACCCACCAGCAGGCAGTGATCGGCAACCGTTGTAGTCAAACTCTCAAAGCTTGGATAGAGCGATTGCCAGGTGGTGTCAAACACACGACGTAGATTTATGTGGAGCTGGGATGGCTTATAGTATGGTAGCAAAAAGGGTTAGCAATAATCAATTTAGAGATGCAAGGTTGAATAAACGCTCAACGACGGTACTGTGCTGGTCCTAGGCTGGACCGTACTAGAGACGCAAGCCTAAACCACCAACAAAATCACGACGCTACACATAATCAAGGGAAAAGCACACTCTGAAATTATTATTTTTTCGTTTTTTGGCGCCTTTTTTTTGCGCTCTTTTTTTTGCTCAAAAAATCACTACAATGGCGTGTGTCTCAAAACTCTTCCCACGTCGTATAAGCAAGATGGGCATGAAATTTGTTGGACTATTTTTTTTCTTTTTCTGGAGCAATTCGGGGGCTGGGACGACCAAAAAGTTTGACAAAAATCACTATGATGGCAAGTGTCTCAAAACGTTACGAAGAACCTAAAACCAAGATAGGGAAAAAATATTTTTAGCCGAATTTTTTTTGGGCCAAAACGTGCTCTACAAAGCATGCCAGACTCTTTTTTTCTGACAACTATGCAGGTAGCAAAACACGAATCCGAAATCAAAAGGATCTCGAAACTAAACCTAAAACGAGATGGGCTCGGATTGGTGGAGGATTTGTGGTGGTATATATGGACACCAATGGATTGTGATGATGGGTGGTGATATTTGGCAGCGGTTATGATGGTGGTTGTATATGGCAACTATGAAGACGATGCGGTGGCGGCGTGACAACTTGTGAAAAGAACTCGAAACTCTAAAGGACTAGACACTAAGACCAGCAACTCGACACGATGATGTAACCGCAAATTCAACAAAGCAAAAGACTGAAAAGACTATGCAAAGGCTCAGATTGGTTTGGATATGATGATCTAACCCTAATTTATTTTGTGGCTTTTTCATGGACTAAAGGTATGAAGAACATATGCGATCTAAACTATGAAAACTAGTAAAATCTCACCGAGCAACCTGGAAATCTGCTACCACTTGATAGAGGCGAAGTTGTCCCTGTCTTTCGATGAGATGGTGGCTATCGTTTTTTGTGGAGTAGACTTTGACGATCCGACTACGAACATGTGATGACGCCGCGCCTTAGCAATCGCTAAACCAACTCCGAGAGGTTATTGACCATGTCGGAGCACGATCAACCTGACCATGAGGGTCTGTTTCCTGCAGGCAAACGAAGAACAAGCAAGAAACTAAAATTGCAATCTAGATATTGCGAATATAAGAGGAAAGCTTTATTGATGAACTGGGGTTCTGTGACACCTTTGTCTGGTCATGGAACACAAACGAAGAACGCGAAGTTGCAGCTATGGCGAACTTGTAATCTAAACAAAACCCAACCCTCAAACGATGCCCTAAGGGCTGTATATATGGGAGAATAGAGGGGAATTTCGTGGCCCCTTGGAGGAGGGGTCCGAAACTGACCCTAACTCAGTTTTCCCATACATACGGACTCTAAAAACAGCCTATAATATGGTATTTCGAAATTACATGGGCCTAGCCCAAAAATAAGGTGGCGCAGCACCTATATTAGCCTAGGGACGAATTTTATAAAGTTGCATCATGCATATTTCGTCCAAGGCTTCTTGCTCCCATTATGGTGGCTTCAAAGTGCGAAAATCATCACTGGAAGCTCCATTGTTCTTTCCCGCGCGTGCACCTTCTTCTCCATGCTTGATCCCACTCCAATGGTCATCCTTCTTGTTCATGCTAGGTCCTTCATTCATAAATGAAACCAAAGTATCTAATTTAGGTAGCATCATATGTTCATGAATATTAGAAGGATTTCCAAGAAACGAAAGTACCTGGTAATTCAATTGACGTGCGCGAGCTCTAGTAATTGGTCCTGTATGTATGGTAGTCGGAGTTGTGGGTGTAACATTAGTAGGGATGTCCTCATCAGGTATCATCCAGACACACCAAGACGAACTCATTCTTGAAAGGAGAGAATATGAAGTTCATCATTTTGGAGAAGGTTGAAGGAGCATTAGCAAGACCAAAAAGACATGACGGTGTACTCATAAGAGCCGAAACTCGTTCTGAAAGCAGTCTTTGGAATATCTTCTTGACGAATGCGAACCTGATGATAGCCCATGCGAAGATCCAGCTTCGAGAAAACCTTGGCACCTTTCAGTTGTTCAAACAACTCACTGATGTTGGGAAGTGGGTACTTGTTCCTGATTGTCTTTTTATTCAATGGACGGTAATTGACACAAAGTCGGTCTGTCCCATCCTTCTTCTTGACAAACAAAACACCCCAACCCCAAGGAGAAGAACTTGGTCTGATCAGGCCCAGATGTTCTTGCTCATCCAGCTGCTTCTTCAACTCTTCCAGCTCTTCGGCGCCAAGCTTATAAGGACGCTTCCAAACCGGTACAGTTGCGGGCTCGAGGTCAATCACAAACTCAACTGGCCAGTGCGGAGGCATTCTTGGCAATTCTTCGGGGAAGACATCTTCATACTCACAGACCACCGAAATTTGAGAAATAGCGAGATCTCACCCTTCTCATTAAGAGCAAAGAGACGGATTGTGTCATCGCGATCTGCGAAAATAATCACATCTTCTGAAGGATGAGTCAATTTGACTTCTTTGGCTTGACAATCAACATGCACCTTGTTCATAGCCAGAAAATCCATGCCAAGAATGAGATCAATATCGGAATTTCCGAGAACAATTGGAGAGGCCAGAAAAGAATAATTGCCCATCTTGATGGAGGCATCCCAAACCATCACACGAGATGTCATTTGCAACCCCGGAGAAATAATCTTGAGGGGCCTAGGAGTTTCTTGAGTCACAAACTCATGCTTAGCAATAAAAGGCCTAGATATGAATGAATGCAATGCACCAGTATCAAACAAAACTTTAGCAGGAATAGAATTGACTGAGAGATTTCCCATGATCACTTCATGAGACTACTCTGCTTCAGCTGCATTCACCATGTTCACTCTTGCTGACTTGGGATTATGCTTCACCATAGCATTCCCTGGAGGCCTGACTAGAGGAGGAGGCGGAAGACGCCGCTGGTTGCACTTGTTTGAGTAGTGACCCTTCTGACCACACTTGTGACAAGTAACCTCTAAGAGAAGACGGAAGTTGCCTGGAGGAGGAACATTAGCTGACTTGCACGCCTCGGGACTCTGCTGATAACCTGGGTTGGGTGGGTGGGAAGAACCACGACCACCGAACTGCCTCTGCCGCTGAGGGGGGCGAAACGGAGGAGGAGGAGGAACTCAATACTTCTGCTGCTTAGAGACCATCTCAGAGCTGGAAGAAGAAGAGTAGGATTCCCAGGAACGCTTCCTTGAGTTCTCCAACTTGAGCTGAGTTGCCTCGACCTTCAAAGCCATGTTTTAGAACTGATCAAACTCACGAGGCTCGTGGAGGACCAGACCCGACAGAAGCTCATCCTTGAGACCACCTCTGAACTGATAAATCATGGACTTGTCGTCAGGAACATCTTGTTTAGCATAGCGGGCCAGATTCTGGAACTCGATGTTGTACTGATAGACAGACTTGCTTCCCTGCTTCAGGTGCCTTTACTTCTCACGCATCTCCTTGACAAAGCTCGTCGGAATGTAATGGGCCCTGCACTCACGACAGAAATCTTCCCAGCTGACAACACGATCGCCCCTGGTGTCCTTGTATTGCTACCACCAATCTTCTTCCTGACCCTTGAGCTGAAACGAGCGAACCTGACATAGTCCTCTGGTCTGACACTGCTGCACTCAAAATGCTTACTCATGTCACGAAGCCAATCATCTGCATCAAAAGGATGCTCACAACAGGTGAAAGACTTGGGTTGGTTGGCAAGGAACTGGTTGAGCGTCGCAAACGAAGGCTGATTCTGAAAATTCCCTTGATAACCTTGCTGACCTTGATCTCCCTCTTACAACAGCCAGAGCAACATCTGAGTATTCGCATTGGTTGCGGCCATCACAACTTGCCACGCTTCTGGAGGAGGAGGCGGTGGTGGGGTGGTGGAGGATCAGACTACTCCTCACCCCGACCCGGATTCCCGCGAGTTGGTGGAGCCATCCTGGAGATGGATAAGAACATCAGCACATCATTGACAAAGATGATTGCAATAGCTGCACCAAATGACTTGAAAGAAATTGAACGGAATAACATTAATAGCCTTCCTACTGAAAAATTAGTAAGAACGCCTTCTTCGGGTTTGTGATACATCATCAGATATTAGAAGCCACTTGAATATACACAACAAGGTATTGAGCTAAGATATGCTCGGACCAAATGTATAGATCTCATACATATGAAGAAAGATGATCCTAGGTAACTATATGAATTCCCACCTAAGAACTTCCAAACTCTTTGGTTATGCAATCGGGTGTTGGGGATACAGGCAGGCAAAATATCTCACGCAACTAACAAGCCCTACACTCCAACTGTATCCATCCTTCAACACATAACCAGAGGCTTCGGAACTCCATCTATCTCGGATCCTCGAAAACACAATGATACCAAACATGGTGGTACCCGGGACGCCTCCCCAGTACTGGGTGACTTCGACATTATCTCACCATGATTAGTATAGAAGCAATTTCGAACATCCTCCGTCCTGAGATACTAAGAAAACTGAATGATAACGATGTGCCAAGAATCCCCTAGAGCCCAACTCCCCGGAAGAAATCAAGTCAGATAGGAGGCACCAAGACAGAACTCCGTCACATCGGCATCATATAGTTTCCAAAATACCCACGTGATCCTAAAAAAATTGAGCGAGAAGAGGAGTACAATCAAAAATTCCTAAGTCGAATACCTCACCAGAGTATAGAAGAGGAGTAAAACAAACCTAATCTCTGATATAACTAGACTCAAAATAGTTTTACTAGACTCGACTCGGCCAAGTTCAATCAAGCAAAGGGCTCCTATGGTCGTATGGCTCTGATACCAACTAGTAACGCCCAAGATGTGCGCCTATCCTTATTTAGGCACAGGGGCCGCGACAGGGATAGAGGTGGATCTTGTCGTTTCGCAAGTATAGTAACATCGCATACATGTATGAAGAGATGATGAGTATATGAGTTGGCTTACACTCGCCACAAGCTAAATTACAAGTTCACACAAATTATTCAAAAATCATATAGAAGACAGGGTCCGTCTACGGACGAAATCAAACGAAGAAAAGAAGCAATGAAACTGCCTTGCTAGCCCCAAAGATCACGACCAAGGCCTCTCTACTCGTCGGGATACGTGACATACATTCTGCCACATTATTCATCATACTCCCACTAGAGCTGGGTCACGTCATCTGGCATGGACTCATCAGCACCTGCACTTGTATTGTTGTAATCTATGAGCCCCAGGGACTCAACAATCTTGTAACCCGGGTACCGAAACTATGTAAGCTTATTGGGTTGGATGGGGTAAGTGTTGAGTTTGCAGCAAGCACTAAGCATTATTTGGTGGCTAACTTACGAGAACATGAATGTAAATATGGTGGACTACGAAAGACGATCGAGTACTATCATAATCACTAAGTGATCCTGAACACCTACTTACGTCAAACATAACCCCACCGTGTTCTCTCTCGGTTCATGTTCGCGAGCAGAGACGATCACGGGTACGCACATAGTTGGTGTATTTTATTAGCATTTACTTCAAGTTGGCTATAACCGGGTGTTAAACAAAATATCCAATTTGCCACATAACCACGGGCACGGCTTTCCGAAAGATTTAACCCTGCAGGGGTGCTCCAACTAATCCATCACAAATTGACCACACTCCGCGGGAATAACCTCGACCACGGATCTCGTGATCATCCCAGGTAATTCCAAAGGAAATTCGACACCTCGAGATAGCCCGAAGAAGATCAGAGTTCCTCACGCAATACATTCGAGAAAGGTAAAACAAGTCTAGCAAGACCGCCTGGCAGGCCAGATCCCAATAGGAGCCGCACGTATCTCTGTCTTAGGGCACTACCAGATGAACAACACGTACGATGGCCTGATAGAAATCCCTTGAGTTGCCCCAAGGTGTCCCCACAAGTGGCTCTGGGTTGGACCAACACTCATGAGGAGCACTGGCCTGGGTTGTTGATTAATTATCCACGGGGTTGCAAAGCCCTATGCATTTTTTATTAGTTGTTTAAGAAAATAGTACCAATGTTGGGCCTTTCCAGACAAGATTTAATCTCAACCGAATAATCAAGGGGGTCCCCATAACAACCCCGAGCATGTTAGGAGCGCAAAATATGGAAAACATAACACCGGTAACAAGTAACTATGGCGGTAAAAGTGGAACAAAACACCGAGCAAAAGGCCAAGCCTTCCACCTTACCAAGATATATATGTGCATTAAATTAAATAGCAGTAAATATTATGATATCTCCAAATATCCATGTTATCACATGGAAACAACCTGCACCTGCATCTAAGAACGCTATAAGCGGGGCTGAGTAGCGGTAACTTAGCCAAACAAGGTTTGCTATGTAGTGGAGGGGTTAGAGGCTATCATGGTTGGTAGGAGGCTTGACATTCAAGTGGTAGGTAACGCAATTGTAATGATAAGAGCAAGACATCTAGCAAAGCAAAAATAGTGTCGGGACCGGGTATGATCATCTTGCCTGTTGGTTCTTTAAAGGGACAAAGAGCTGGGTCCTCGTAGTTGTACTCTCCCGGATCTTCGTACTCAAGTTCAACACTCGCGTCTACCCAAGAGAAACAACAACAATAAACAACCAACCCAGGTGCAATGCACAAAGAAGATGATGCATGATTCATTTCAAGTATTTAACATGGCAATCCTAAGCTAGTCATGTTTCTCGTGCAATAGTTAGGTTATTTACAATTCTGGATAGAACCTCATGTTAAGTTGTTTCAACATGCATGATCATGGCAAATATGGATGCTTCATGCAAAATCGATGCAAATGCATATGTAAAACATAGAAAATGGAGTAACAGTTCTCACGCTATGCTCACGGCAAGGTACTAAGGCAAAATACGAGACAAGGAAGGCCATGGGCTATTCCTGGGTATTTCCAGGTAGCCACTTGTTAGGAAATGAAAAACCAATCACAATAGAGCCAAAGAACATGCAAAATAATGGAGCATAGCTCCCACAAGTCACAAAACACTACCACACACAATCTGCCCAAAACAGCAACATAGCTACTTCCATAACAATTATCTAGAGCTACAGGATGTCTCCAACCCCAAACAAAGCATGAACAGAAACTAAATAACATGCTTACCAAATCAGCCAACTACACAAACTTGAAAGGAAGCACATATCAGTAAGCATGAAGCTCACAAGATGGCATAATGAAATACATTCTAGGGACTTAGTGAAAATCACTGTTTTCTGGAATCTGAGTTAAGCTGATAGCAAAATGATAGCAGAAATTAATGATGCTAGAGACCACCTCATGGCATGAAAATTAACAGGATGGTAGAGGACAACATCTTCTACAAAACACTAGCACTGAGCTTGAGCTAAAACACAACAAAGCACCTGGTAGCATCCACTCAACAAGGCATAAAAATAATAACAGATTCTCAGACTTAGAAATATTTAGCATGTGGAAAACAACAACATTTTATTAGCTACTTTGGAGAAAGATTCCCACTTATATGCAAGTTTGTCATGTCAAAATAAAATACCATAGTCTAATACTCATAAAACACTACCACTTACATGTTGACACAATTATCATAGCATGCATGGATTAATTCTTACAAAAATGACAAAATGGCATATTGAGACAAAATGAAATTTTGCAAAACTTGCTCAAAAGCTAAAACAAATCACACAAATGGATTCCTGGGATTTTTCTACCCCAAATCCATATATCACACCCCTATGTTCCTGTATATAAAATTGCCCACAACTCTTATTTACTAAGAGCACCAAAAACACATCAACCTATAAGATAAATGCTCGCTGCCTAAATTGTCTATGTCCAGAACTGGACATTTACTAAAAATGAAATTAAGTCTATTAAACAGAAAACTAATAGAAAAAAGTAAAACAGAGAAAATAACAAAAGGAGGGGACCCACCTGACATTGAGCCAGGGCCCCCTATGTGGATGCCAAGTGGGCCAGGGGCCCACTGTCATACACACACTCATAGCACACACACACGCCCACACACGGATCCAGGTGCAGCAGCACCGGATCCAGCCACACACGCACAATAAAATTGACTATTTGCCATTTTTAATATGGGGCTTCGCAAAAATGCCACTCTCAACATTGGCTTGGTAAAAATGCCACCCAGCCTGTTTGCACTTTGATTAACATGCCATTTTCCTTTTTTTCCATTGCTTTTCTTTTACTTTTTCATTTTTTAGCACCTGAAAGGACCGAAGTGCCCTTGAATATTTCAACCTTATCAGATAGGATTTGTGGGCTAGTTCGATGGGGATTGCTCGGGCTAGCTCGTCACTAATGCTCGTCTGAGCCACCGTAGCTCACGGCCTTAGCTTGATCACGTCCGGGTGAGCAACCATAGGTCGCCGCCGTTCCTTGCCCACACCTGCGCGCGCCATTGCAGCTCACCTTGATAATGCTTGTGTGAGCAACAATAGGACGCTGCTAGTAGCCTGGTACTCACGCACGCCTGCTAACGCCGACGCAACTCACCATCACCTTTCGGATGCCTACGCGACAGGGCGAGCCACTTCAGCTTGCCGCCGGTGCTCGTGTACATCTACAAGTGCAAGCGCAGCCTCGCGGCCGCGGGTGCTTGCGCCGAGCCATTACAGCTCACCGCCAGTGCTCATGCACATCTGCACGTGCAGGCGTTGCCTTGCGGATGCCTACATCGAGCCGCTGCAGCTTGCCACCGATGCAAGTGCAAGCGCAGCCTCGCGGCCGTGGGTGCCTGTGCCGAGCCGTTGCAGCTCGACACCAGTGCTCGTGCACATCTGCATGTGCAGGCGCTGCCTTGCAGATGCCTGCATCGAGCCGCTGCAGCTCGCCGCCGGTGCTCGTGCACGTGCAGGCGCAGCCTTGCGGATGCCTGCAACGAGCCCCTGCAGCTCGCCGCCGGTGCTCGTGCACGTGCAGGCGCAGCCTTGCAGATGCCTACGCCTCGCCGCCTGTGCTCGCTCTCCCATTCACACATTGGCATAGCTCACAATAGGTCGACGGCGTCGAGAAGATCAGTGTCACATGGCGTCGATGAGATGGGGGTAGTGTCCAGAGATTGACGCAAGACGTCCAAAAGAGGATGAGGCAACCACGGTATTCTCAGCGAGTTGCACGCTCTCATCTGTTTCAACTTTCAAGTACTGATAAGATGCCGAGTACGTGTAGATAACGTCAGGGACAGTTTAGTCCTTTCCAATGCGTGTAAATAGGAAAATAAAATGGAAAAATTGTAAAGGAAGCAGAACGGCATGTTAATCAAACTGCGGACGAGCTGGATGGCATTTTTACGAAGCCAATCTTGACAGTGGCATTTTTGCGAAGCCCCATATTGAAAATGGCAAATAGCCAATTTTCTCCACACGCACACAGGTAGGCACACACAGAGCAGCACGCACGCACACACAGATCAGGCTGTGGCCACACCAGATCCCACGGCCACTCACCCACAACAAACAGAGAAAAAGAAAAGGGGCCGGCGGAGGATCAAACCCGTGACCTCGCGGTCGCCCCCGGTTCTCTACCACTACGCCACCCACGGGCTACTAAACACAGAGTTTTTTTGCCCCTCTTGGCCTTACCCTTTGACGGAGGCAGTCCATCTACCACGCGCAATAGAAGGACAAGGGCATCCCCGACGGCCACTCTCCGGCGACCAATGGAGACTACGAGCGCCGGCGGGGCTGCGGAAACGGAGGGGAGATCCATCCCCGGGGTCAGCGAGCGACGGCGCAGCGGGTAGAGCAGGTCCCGAGCTCGAGCAGGAGCTCGGCTCGGGCCATGGCGATGCAGGCGGAGGCGATGTAGGCACGGCGAGGCGATGCAAGCGCGGATGTGAACGGCAACTACGAGTGCGAGCCCAAAGGGCGAGGCAACCGACCGTTATGCATACTACCGCAGCGAGGACTACTGACGAAAAAACACACCCTTGACAGAGCTACGGGAGCGTGGGAACGGTGACAAGCTACAAACATGCACAAGGGGCTAATGCCTACGAGTAAGAACAGGGAGGGAGAAGGAACTACCTCCACTACCTAACACATGGAGAGACGGGCGAAGACGGGACGGAGGCGATGCGAGGGCCCTCGAAACTCCGGTGCACCTCGGATCCGAGCAGCGAGAAGAAGATGGCGACAGGGACAGAGCTTCGGCATCGACGACAACATGTGCATAGAGGAAGAAGATGTAGGGGCCTCCGGGGCTTTGATCTACGCGGACAGGAAGGCTAGAGACGACGCGAGGAGGCTACCCCGAGCTCGAGCACGTGCTCGGCCGGAGCATGGCGAGCAGGGCGAAGGCATACACTGGGCGACCTACTTGAGCGGCGGCGATGCGAGAGGATGGGGGGAATGGAGCGAGGGGTCGAGCTAGGGCACGGAGGACATCATATATAGGGCTCTAGGGGCGTCGACTACCGTCAAATCAACTGAGACGACGACATGGCTCTCTAGATTGCCGCCGTACAGGAGGAGGACAATGACTGCTGCTAGCGGGCTGCGCTGGCTTCCTCTGTTGGGCCAAGGCAAGGCAAGGCCTAGGTGGGCTGAGAACCCTCTCTCTCTCCCTGGAATGTTTCCTAATATAATAAAAACCCAGCAAACAATTAAATCTAGACAGAGAATGGAGAAGAACTAGATAGAGATAAAATATGTTTTGGACTAGGGAAAACATACCCCATTTAATAAAAATGAACTTGGCATTTTTAGAGAAAAAGAAATAAGCACATATTTTAATTTGGCAATCTATTTTGCAAGGAGTCCAAAGGCAAATAATATCCAAACATTTATGAGAGTTGAGCCACAAACCTTATGAGATTATTTTGAGTAGTTGGAACATTTTTAAACTATGAAAAAAGCAACTACAAATCCCATATGCTACATTACTTGAATAAGATAAACAATGGGATAGTTTTGAAATAGTGGGATAGTTTTTGAAATGGGCAATAAATAGAGGAGCACTCCAATCAAGGCCACACATGAACTCACTCCCAACACATACACTCACATCAACAACACTACTCCACAATCATGGCAAAGAAATATGATGCACTTGATGTTATGAATATGATGCCATGATGCATGAAATGATAATGGCAAGTAGAACTCAAACTCATGATGGCAACGATAACATCCATAGAAGGTCATACATGAGAAATATTACAAATATGGCAAGGGCTGCTCTTGGGCTGTTACAGTTGATGCTTAGATTGCTTCCTCCACTGGTCGTGTTTTGATTCAGCGGTATTGTGGGATGAAGCGGCCCGGACCAACCTTACTCGTACGCTTACGAGAGACCGATTCCATCGACTGACATGTAACTTTGTTGCACAAAGATGGCTAGCGGGTGTCTGTTTCTCCTACTCTAGTTGGATCGAATTCGATAAAGGCGGTCCTTGAGAAGGTTGAATAGCAATTTATGTATCACCGTTGTGGTTTTTGCGTAGGTGAGAATTGTTCTTGTTAGATACCCGTAGCATCCACGTAAAACTTGCAACAATAACTAGAGGACGTCTAACTGGTTTTTGCAGGGTATGTGTTGATATGATTTGTCCAATTACATGATGAGATATATGTGATGTATGAGATCATCATGTTTTGTATAGAATATCACGACTTGCATGTCGATGAGGATGGAAACCGGCAGGAGCCATAGGGTTGTCTTTAATTATATTCGATGTTTTGCTTTACTTTATTGCTATGAGTTAGTAATAGTCGTGGAAGCAACAGTCGGCGGGACAACCCCGATGGCGACACATTGATGGAGATCATGGTGTCATGCCGGTGAGGATGGAGATCATGCTGGTGCTTTGGAGATGGAGATCAAAAGCACAAGTTCATGGCCATGTCATGTCACTTATGATTTGCATGTGATGTTAATCCTTTTATGCACCTTGTTTTGCTTATGACAATGATATCATTATAAGGTGGCCCCTCACTCAAATTTCAAGATGAATTGTGTTCTCCCCGAGTGTGTACCGTTGCGAAAGTTCGTCGTGTCGAGACACCACGTGATGATCGGGTGTGATAGGCTCTACGTTCACATACAACGGGTGCAAGCCAGTGTTGCATGTGCTGAACACTCGGGTTAAACTTGACGAGCCTAGCATGTACAGACATGGGCTCGAAACACAAGAGACCGAAAGGTCGAACATGAGTCATATAGTAGATATGATCAACATGATGATGTTCACCATTGAAACCACCTAAACTCACGTGATGATCGGACTTGAGTTGGTGAATTTGGATCATGTATCACTCAGATGACCTGAGGGGTGTCAATTTGAGTGGGAGCTTTAGTAATTTCTCATTATCTTGAACAATATTCTTACTAACCTGTGCATATTTATGTTGTAGATCAATGGCTCGCGCAGTAGTACCCCTGAATTTTCATGTGTTCCTAGAGAAAGCTAAGTTCAAAGATAATGGAAGTAACTTGGTGGACTTGGCCCGTAATCTGATGATTATCCTCACGACTTCCCAGAAGGCTTATGTCCTTGATGCACTGCTTTGTGATCCACCTGCTCCAGTTGATTCTGCAGACATTGCGAATGCCTGGCAGGCACGTTTTGATGATTATTCAATGGTTCAATGTGCAATGTTGTATGGCTTAGAACCAGGACTTCAAAAATGTTTTGAAAGTCATGGAGCATATGATATGTTCCAAGAGTTGAAGTTTATCTTTCAGAACAATGCCCGAATCGAGAGCTATGAGACCTCTGATAAGTTCTATGCTTGGAAAATGGAGGAGAACGGGTCTGTTAGTGAACACATACTCAGAATGTCTGGGTATTCTACCCGTCTGGCCGAATTGGGGATTCCCCTTCCGGCGGAGGCGATCGCTGATAGAGTTCTTCAACCATTGGCACCTAGCTACAAGAGCTTCATGTTGAACTATAACATGCACAGGATGAACAAGTCAGTCGCCGAGCTGTTTGCAATGTTAAAAGTCGTTGTGTCTGAGATTCAGAAGGAGCATCAAGTGTTGATTGTCAATAAAACCACTAGTTTCAAGAAGAATGGCAAGGGAAAGAAGGGTAACTCTAAGAAGAGTGGCAAAACAGTTGACCCAAGGCTAGACCCAAGCCAGAAACTGAGTGCTTTCATTGCAAGGGAATTGATTACTGGAAGCGGAAGTGCCCCAAGTATCTGGCTAACAAGAAGGCAGCCAACACCAAACAAGGTATATATGATATACATGTTATTGATGTGTACCTTACCAACTATCGTTGTAGTGACTAGGTATTTGATATCGGTTCGGTTGCTCACATTTGCAACTCAAAACAAGAGCTTCAGAATAAACGAAGGCTGGCAAAGGACAAAGTGACGATGCGCATGGGAAATGGTTCCAAGGTTGATGTGATCGCCGTCGACATGCTCGCTCTTCGATTACCATCGGGATTGGTGATGAACCTGAATGATTTTTATTTAGTGTCTGCGTTAAGCATGAACATTATATCTTGATCTTGTTTATTGCAAGACGATTACTCATTTAAAACAGAGAATAATGGTTATTCTATTTATATGAGTAATATCTTTTATGGTCATACACCCAATGTGAGGGGTTTATTCATACTGAATCTCGATAGTGATGATACACATGTTCATAACATTGATGCCAAAAGATGTAGAGTTGATAATGATAGTACCACTTTCTTGTGGCGCTGTCGTTTAGGTCATATTGGTGTAGAACGCATGAAGAAGCTCCATGCTGATGGACTTTTCGATTCACTTGATTTTGAATCACTTGACACATGTGAACCATGCCTCATGGGCAAGATGACTAAAATGCCATTCTCTGGAACAATGGAACGGGCAAGTGACTTGTTGGAGATCATACATACTGATGTGTGCGGTCCAATGAGCATTGAGGTGCGCGGTGGATATCGTTATTTTCTCACCCTCACTGATGACTTAAGTAGATATGGGTATATTTACTTAATGAAACACAATTCTGAAACATTTGAAAAGTTCAAGCAATTTCAGAGTGAAGTTGAGAATCATCATAACAAGAAGATTAAATTCCTACGATCTGATCGAGGAGGTGAATATTTGAGTTATGAGTTTAGGAGTCACTTAAGATAGTGTGGAATTGTTTCACAATTGACACCGCCTGGAACACCACACCGTAATGGTGTGTCTGAATGTCGTAATCGAACCTTATTAGATATGTTGCTTTCTATGATGTCTCTTGTCGATTTGCCACTATCGTTTTGGGGTTATGCATTAGAGACAACTGCATTCACTTTAAATAGGGCACCACCGAAATCCATTGAGACGACGCCATATGAACTGTGGTTTGGCAAGAAGCCAAAGTTGTCGTTTCTTAAAGTTTGGGGATGTGATGCTTATGTCAAAAAGCTTCGGCCTAAAAAGCTGGAACCCAAAACGGGGAAATACGTCTTCATAGAATACCCAAAATAGACAGTTGGGTATACCTTCTATCTCAGATCTGAAGGCAAAGAAGAACGAAACATTTCTTGAGAAAGAGTTTCTCTCGAAAGAATTGAGTGGGAGGAAGATAGAACTTGATGAGGTTGCTGAACCTTTGTTTCTACCAGAGGTAGCACCGCGCAAAAGTATGTTTCTGTGGAGCCTATGGCTGTTGAAGAGGAAGTTAATGATGATGATCATGAAGCATCGGATCAAGTTACTATTGAACCTCGTAGGTCGACGAGGGCGCGTACTACTCCTGAGTGGTATGGCAACCCTGTCTTGGAGGTCATATTGTTAGACAACGATGAACCTACGAGCTATGGAGAAGAGATGATGGGCCCGGATTTCGAGAAATGGTTAGAGGCCATGAAATCCGAGATGGGATCCATGTATGAAAACAAAGTATGGACTTTGGAAGTATTACCTGAAGGGCAAAAGGCCATTCAGAACAAATGGATCTTTAAGAGGAAGACGGATGCAGACGGTAATGTCACCGTCTATAAAGCTTGACTTGTGGCAAAGGGTTTTTCACAAGTTCAAGGAGTTGACTACAATGAGACCTTCTCACCCGTAGCGATGCTTAAGTCTGTCCGAATCATGTTAGCATTAGTTGCATATTTCGACTATGTAATTTGGCAGATGGATGTCAAAACAACGTTCCTTAACGGTTTCCTTAAGGAAGAGTTGTATATGGTACAAACGGAAGGTTTTGTCGATCCATAGAATGCTAACGAAGTTTGCAAAATCCAGCGATCCATTTATGGACTGGTGCAAGCATCTCGGTGTTGGAATCTGCGCTTTGATGAGGTGATCAAAGCGTTCGGGTTTATACAAGTTTACAGAGAAGCTTGTATTTACAAGAAAGTGAGTGGGAGCTCTATAGCGTTTCTAATCTTATATGTGGATGACATATTGCTGATTGGAAACAATATAGAAATGCTGGAAAGCGTGAAGGAATATTTGAACAAGAGTTTTTCAATGAAGGACCCAGGAGAAGCTGCTTTCATATTAGGTATCTATAGACATAGATCGAGACACTTAATAGGACTTTCACAGAACTTTTACCTTGATAAAGTTTTGAAGAAGTTCAAAATGGATTAGTCCAATAAGGGGTTCTTGCCTGTGTTACAAGGTGTCAAGTTGAGTAAGGCTCAATGCCTAGTGACTGCAGAAGATAGAGAGAAGATGAGTGTCATCCCCTATGCTTCAGCCATAGGCTCTATCATGTATGCAATGATGTGCACAAGACCCGATGTTAGCCTTGCCATAAGTATGGCCGGAAGGTTTCAAAGTGATCCAGGAATGGAGCACCGGACGGCGGTCAAGAATACCCTTAAGTACCTGAAAAGGACCAGGGAAATGTTTCTCGTTTATGGAGGTGATCAAGATATCGACATAAAGGGTTACATCGATGCAAGTTGACACTGATCCGGATGACTCTAAGTCACAAATCGGATATGTATTTATTCTCACTAGGGGAGCGGTAAGCTGGTGCAGTTCCAAGCAGAGTGTGGTAGCCGATTCTACATGTGAAGCGGAGTACATCGCAGCCTCGGAGGCGGCGAAAGAAGGTTTCTGGATGAAGGAGTTCATGACAGATCTTGGAGTAGTGCCCATTGCACCGAATTCTGTGATAACACTGGTGCCATTGCCCTAGCCAAGGTTTCACAAGAGCACTAGACACATAAAGCGGCGCTTCAATTCCATCCGCGAGTACATCAAGGAGAAGGACATAAATATTTGTAAAGTGCACACAGATCTGAATGTTGCAGACCCGTTGACTAAACCTATTCCAAGGGCTAAACATGATCCACACCTGAACTATATGGGTGTTCGATTCATTACAATATAAATCACATAGTGATTTGAGCTAGATTATTGACTCTAGTGCAAGTGGGAGACTGTTGGAAATATGCCCTAGAGGCAATAATAAAATGGTCATTATTATATTTCCATGTTCATGATAATTGTTTATTATCCATGCTATAATTGTATTGACTGGAAACACATTACATGTGTGGATACATAGACAACACTATGTCCCTGGTATGCCTCTAGTAGACTAGCTCATTGATCAAAGATGGTGAAGGTTTCCTAGACATTGACATGAGATGTCATTTGATAATGGGATCACATAATTGGGAGAATGATGTGATGGACAAGACCCAAACTATAAACATAGCATATGATCGTGTCAGTTTATTGCCATAGTTTTCTGCATGTCAAGTATCTGTTCCTATGACCATGTGATCATGCAACTCACCAACACTGGAGGAGTGCCTTGTGTGTATCAAACGTCGCAATGTAACTAGGTGACTATAGAGGTGCTCTACAGGTATCTTTGAGAGCGTCTGTTGAGTGGGTATGGATCAAGACTGGGATATGTTACTTCGTGTGACGGCGAGGTATCTCAGGGCCCACTCAGTAATACAACATCACAACAAGCCTTGCAAGCAATGTGACTAAAGTGTTAGCCACGGGATCTTGTATTACGGAACGACTAAAGAGACTTGCCGGTAACGAGATTGAACTAGGTATAGAGATACCGACAATCGAATCTCGGGCAAGTAACATACCGAAGAACAAAGGGAACAACGTCTGGGATTAACTGAACCCTTAACATAGAGGTTGATGAGGACATCCCTGCTAATGCTACACCCACAACTCCGACTGCTATACATACAGGACCAATTACTAGAGCTCACGCACGTCAATTGAATTACCAGGTACTTTCGTTTCTTGCAAATCCTTCTAATGTTCATGAACATATGATGCTGCCTAAATTAGATACTTTTGTTTTACTTATGAATGAAGGACCTGGCATGGATAAGAAGGATGACCATAGGAGCGGGATCAAGCATGGTGAACAAGGTGCACACGCGGGAAAAAACAATGGAGCTTCCAGTGATGATTTTCGCACTTTGAAGCCACCATAATGGGAGCAAGAAGCCTTGGACGAAATATGCATGATGCCACTTTATAAAATTCGTCCATAGGCTAATATAGGTGTTGCGCCACCTTATTTTTGCGCCAGGCCCATGTAATTTCGAAATACCATAATATAGGCTGTTTTTAGAGTCCGTGTGTATGGGGAAACTGAGTTAGGGTCGGTTTCGGACCCCTCCTCCAAGGGGCCACGAAATTCCCCTCTATTCCCCCATATATACAGCCCTTAGGGTGTCGTTTTAGGTTTGGGTTTTGTTTAGATTACAAGTTCGCCATAGCTGCAACTTCGCGTTCTTTGTTTGTGTTCCACGACTAGACAAAGGCGTCACAGAACCCCACTTCATCAATAAAGCTTTCCTCTTATATTCGCAATATCCAGATTGCAATCTTAGTTTCTTGCTTGTTCTTTGTTTGCGTGTAGGAAACAGACCCTTGTGGTCAGGTTGATCGTGCTCTGGCATGGTCAATAACCTCTCGGAGTTGGTTTAGCGATTGCTAAGGCGCGACGTCATCACTCGTTCCTAGTCGGATCGCCGAAGTCTACTCCACCAAAAACGATAGCCACCATCTCATCGAAAGACAGGGACAACTTCGCCTCTATCAAGTGGTATTAGATTTCCAGGTTGCTTGGTGAGATTTTACTAGTTTTCGTAGTTTAGATCGCATCTGTTCTTCATACGTTTAGTCCATGAAAAAGCCACAAAAAAATTAGGGTTAGATCATCATATCCGAACCAATCTAAGCCTTTACATAGTATTTTCAGTATTTTGCTTTGTTGAATTTGCGGTTACATCGTCGTGTCGAGTTACTGGTCTTAGTGTCTAGTCCTTTAGAGTTTCGAGTTCTTTTCACAGGTTGTCACGCCGCCACCGCATCGTCTTCATAGTTGCCATATACCACCACCATCATCACCGCTGCCATATATCACCATCCATCATCACTATCCATTGGTGTCCATATATACCACCACAAATCCTCCACCAATCCGAGTCCAGCTCGTTTTAGGTTTAGTTTCGAGATCCTTTTGATTTCGGATTCGTGTTTTGCTACTCAAAAAAAATTTGGCCCAAAAATATTTTGGCTGAAAATATTTTTTCCCTATCTTGGTTTTAGGTTCTTTGGAGCGTTTTGGGACACTTGCCATCATAGTGATTTTTGTCGAAATTTTTGGTCGTCGCAGCCCCCGAATTGCTACAGAAAAAGAAAAAAAATAGTCCAACAAATTTCGGGCCCATTTTGCTTATACGACGTGGGAAGAGTTTTGAGACACTCGCCATTCTAGTGATTTTTTGAGCAAAAAAAAGAGCGCAAACCCCCCCCCCCAAAAAAAATTCAGAGTGTGTTTTTCCTTTGATTACGTGTAGCGTCGTGATTTTGTTGGTGTTTTAGGCTCGCGTCTCTAGTACGGTCTAGCCTAGGACCAGGACAGTACCATCGTTGAGCGTTTATTCAACCTTGCATGTCTGAATTGATTTGTGACACATAAGCCATCCCAACTTCACATACATCTACGACGTGTGTTTGACACCACCTGGCAATCGCTCTATCCAAGCTTTGAGAGTTTGACTACAACGGTTGCCGATCATCGCCTGCTGCTGGGTAAGAACTGGTAAGAATTTGAGATTCGCTTAAAGGATTTGTGACACACCACCACCACCACGTCCCAGTAGTCTGTAGGTTTCATATTCTTGTGTGTTTCCTATTTCTGCTAACCATGTCAGGATCACACGACGATGGGAGCGACTGGGAGAGCATGACCAACAAAGCGATCTATGATAAATTTCAACAAATGATGGCTGACCAGGTACAAGATTTCGTGACCAACTTTGGAGAGGCCATGGAGAAGCTCGATGGTTTGGAGAAGACATTCGACACCAAGATGGACGCCAAGTTCAATGAGGTGCTTGCCCGTCTACCACCACCAGCTGCAGCTCCTATCCCTTTCGAACGATGAGCGCGACGTGTGCCTCTCGGCCAAGGCCAGCATACTGGTACTGTTGATACTGCTGCTACTTCTATGGCTCCTACTGGTACTGTCCTTGAGCAGGTTGACGATTATGATGGTGATTACGATGATGAGGGAGAGGTTGCTCCAGATCAGCCTCAGGGGCAACCACCACGATACCCACCAGGTCGACCACATGGCTACAACCGTAACGGTAGGGCTGCACCCGCCCCTCAGGTACGAGATCATGACCATCTCCCTAAACTTAAATTAAATATTCCGACATTTGAGGGTAGATATGTTCCTGATATATATCTTACATGGGAGTTAGAAACAGAACAACGTTTTACATGCTTACAATTTCCTGAGGATAGACGTGTTGCAGCTGCTGTTTGTTCATTCACTAGCTTTGCTTGTGTTTGGTGGTCAGAACATTGTAGAATACACCATGCGAATATTCCAACTACTTAGGCTGCTTTGAAAACTGCTATGCATAATCGTTGGGTGCCACCTTATTATCAACGTGAATTGCTTCAAAATTTGCAGCGTTTAAGACAAGGAAAAAATTCTGTAGAACAATATTATCAGGAATTACAAACTGGCATGATTAGATGTGGTATTGTTGAGGAGAATGAAGCTATGCTTGCACGTTTTCTGGGTGGATTAAATAGAGAGATTCAGACTATTCTAGAGTATAAGGAGTATAACACTATCACTCGTTTATTTCATCTTGCTTGCAAAGATGAACGTGAAGTGCAGGATCGACAGGCAATGGCGAGAACTCCTTTTTCTGCAGGTCGCACTTCATCATGGACGCCACGTACCCCCTCTACTTCCGGACGTCCTGCTGCAACGCCACCTACTCCCACCTCCAACTCCAACCGCGATACCAGGAAACAGGCTCCTAATCCACCCTCGGCGAAGAGCACACCTGCTAGGCCTGCACAGAGCTCTTCTTCATCTATCGCATCCACAGGGCAAACACATGAGGTTATATGCCGTCGTTGCAAGGGTGGAGGTCACTTTGCGAGAGAATGCCCTTCCAAACGTGTAATGATTGTTACTGAGGATGGTGGATACGCGTCCGCTAGTGATTATGATGAGGAGACTTTGGCTCTCATTGCAAGTGAAGAACAGGGTGGCAAGGATGCAGAACCAGAGACACACTACATGGCTGCTGATTACGCTGATAGGTATGAAAGTTTAGTTGCTCAACGTGTTCTCAGTGTGCAAGTTACACAGGCTGAGCAAAATCAGAGGCACAACTTGTTCCACACA
Organism: Hordeum marinum; assembly: GCA_022496015.1. Taxonomy (NCBI): domain Eukaryota; kingdom Viridiplantae; phylum Streptophyta; class Magnoliopsida; order Poales; family Poaceae; genus Hordeum; species Hordeum marinum. Next base: position 219,175,664 of record CM039677.1, on the reverse strand, counting down.
AAGGGAGTTGTGAAGGAGCGTTTTGTTCGCGTCATCATCGATGGAGGGAGTTGCAATAACTTGGCTAGCATGGAGATGGTGGAGAAGTTGTCTCTAACCACCAGACCACATCCTCATCCTTATTACATCCAATGGTTCAACAATAGTGGCAAGGTTAAGGTAACACGTACTATTCGTGTGCATTTTAGCATTGCTACATATTCTGATTATGTGGATTGTGATGTGGTACCCATGCAAGCATGTTCTGTTTTACTTGGTAGGCCATGGCAGTTTGATAAAAATTCTGTACACCATGGTAGGACAAATCAGTATACTCTTGTTCATAAGGATCAAAATATCACTTTGCTTCCTATGTCTCCGGAACATATTATGAAAGATGACATTGCTAGAGCTAGTAAAGCAAAACAGGAAAAAAATAAGAGTGAAGATCAGATTGTAGCACACGAATTTGAGCAACACCATAAGCATAATAAACCATCATCTAATGTTGCATCCGAAATAAAATTGAAGAGTAGATGTTTACTTGCTACTAAATCTGATATTAATGATTTGGATGTTGCTACATCTGTTTGCTATGCTTTTGTATGCAAAGAGGTATTATTTTCATTCGAGGACATACCTCCCTCTTTGCCTCCTGCGGTCATTAACATTTTGCAAGAGTTCGCTGACGTCTTCCCACAAGACGTGCCACCGGAATTACCACCTATTCGTGGGATTGAGCGTCAGATTGACTTAATTACCGGTGCATCCCTACCCAACCGTGCGCCATACCGTACCAATCCAAAGGAGACAAAGGAGATTATGCGTCAAGTACAGGAGCTGCTTGACAAAGGTTATATACGCGAATCCCTTAGTCCTTGTGCTGTTCCTATTATTCTAGTGCCTAAAAAGGATGGTACATCGCGCATGTGTGTGGATTGTAGAGGCATTAATAATATTACCATTCGTTATCATCATCCTATTCCTAGACTAGATGATATGCTTGATGAATTAATTGGTTCTACAATTTTCTCCCAAGTTGATTTGCGTAGTGGATACCATCAAATTCGTATGAAATTGGGAGATGAATGGAAAACAGCATTTAAAACTAAGTTTGGATTATATGAGTGGTTAGTCATGCCTTTTGGGTTAACTAATGCACCTAGCACTTGCATGAGATTAATGAACGAGGTTTTACGTGCTTTCATTGGACGATTTGTGGTAGTCTATTTTGATGATATATTGATTTTTAGTAGATCTTTGGAGGAACATTTGGAACATCTATGTGTTGTTTTTATTGCTCTACGTGATGCATGTTTGTTTGGTAACCTTGCGAAGTGCACCTTTTGCACCGATCGAGTATCTTTTCTTGGCTATGTTGTTACTCCACAAGGAACTGAAGTTGATAAAGCCAAGATTGAAGCCATTGAGAGTTGGCCGCAGCCCAAAACGGTCACACAAGTGAGGTGTTTTCTTGGCCTCGCTTGTTTCTATAGGCGTTTTGTGAGAGATTTCAGCACCATTGCTACGCCTCTCAATGAGCTTACAAAGAAGGACGTGCCTTTTTGTTGGGGTGCCGCACAGGAAGAAGCCTTCAAGGTTTTGAAAGATAAGTTAACACATGCTACTTTACTCCAACTTCCTGATTTTAATAAGACTTTCGAGCTTGAATGTGATGCTAGTGGAATTGGGTTAGGAGGTGTGTTATTACAAGATGGTAAACCTGTTGCGTACTTTTCTGAAAAACTGAGTGGGCCTAGTCTGAATTATTCTACCTATGATAAGGAATTATATGCTCTTGTTCGGACTTTGGAAACATGGCAACATTATTTATGGCCCAAAGAATTTGTTATACATTCTGATCACGAATCTTTGAAACATATTAAAAGTTAAGCAAAACTGAATCGTAGACATGCTAAATGGGTTGAATTCATTGAGACTTTCCCTTATGTCATTAAACACAAGAAGGGTAAAGAAAATGTTATTGTTGATGCTTTGTCTCATCGTTATACTATGCTTTCACAACTTGACTTTAAAATATTTGGTTTGGAGACCATCAAAGATCAATATGTGCATGATGCTGAATTTAGAGATGTGTTGCAGCATTGTAAAGAAGGGAGAACATGGAACAAGTTCGTTATTAATGATGGATTTGTGTTCCGTGCTAACAAGCCATGCATTCTAGCTAGCTCCGTTCGTCTTTTGTTGTTACAGGAGGCACATGGAGGAGGATTAATGGGACACTTTGGCGTGAAGAAAATGGAGGACATACTTTCTACACATTTTTTTGGCCAAAGATGAGACGAGATGTTGAGGTTTTGTGGCTCACTGCACTACATGTCAAAAAGCTAAGTCACGACTCAATCCTCATGGTTTATATATGCCTTTGCCTGTACCTAGTGTTCCTTGGGAGGATATATCTATGGACTTTGTTTTAGGTTTACCTCGAACTAAGAAGGGGAGGGATAGCATATTTGTTGTCGTGGACAGATTTTCCAAAATGGCACACTTTATACCATGTCATAAAAGTGATGATGCTGCTCATGTTGCTGATTTGTTCTTTCATGAAATTATTCGGTTGCATGGTGTGCCAAATACAATTGTTTCAGATCATGATGCTAAATTTCTTAGCCACTTTTGGAGATGTTTATGGGCTAAGTTGGGGACTAAACTACTTTTTAGTACTACATGTCATCCCCAAACTGATGGCCAAACTGAAGTAGTCAATAGATCATTGTCTACTATGCTTAGGGCTGTTTTGAAGAATAACCTGAAAATGTGGGAAGAATGCTTGCCTCATATTGAATTTGCTTATAATCGTTCGCTACATTCTACCACTAAGATGTGCCCTTTTGAAGTTGTGTATGGTTTCTTACCTCGTGCACCTATTGATTTGTTGCCTCTTCCATCTTCGGAGAAGGTTAATTTTGATGCTAAAGAACTTGCTGAATTGATATTAAAGATGCATGAGTTAACGAAGGAAAACATTGAGCGTATGAATGCTAAATACAAAATTGCTGGAGCTAAGGGTAGAAAACATGTTGTCTTTGCACCTGGAGATCTTTTTTGGTTACATTTGCGTAAGGATAGATTTCCTGATTTGCGCAAGTCAAAGCTAACGCCACGTGCTGATGGTCCTTTTAAGGTGTTAGAGAAAATAAATGATAATGCATATAAACTTGAGTTGCCTGTAGAGTTTGGGGTTAGCCCCACTTTTAACATTGCAGATTTGAAGCCTTATTTGGGTGAGGAAGATGAGCTTCCGTCGAGGACGACTTTAGTTCAAGAAGGGGAGGATGATGAGGACATCCCTACTAATGCTACACCCACAACTCCGACTGCTATACATACAGGACCAATTACTAGAGCTCGTGCACGTCAATTGAATTATCTGGTACTTTCGTTTCATGCAAATCCTGCTAATGTTCATGAACATATGATGTTGCCTAAATTAGATACTTTTGTTTTACTTATGAATGAAGGACCTGGCATGGATAAGAAGGATGACCATGGGAGCGGGATCAAGCATGGAGAAGAAGGTGCGCGTGCGGGAAAGAACAATGGAGCTTCCAGTGATGATTTTCGCACTTTGAAGCCACCATAATGGGAGCATGAAGCCTTGGACGAAATATGCATGATGCCACTTTATAAAATTCGTCCATAGGCTAATATAGGTGCCGCGCCACCTTTTTTTTTGGCCAGGCCCATGTAATTTCAAAATACCATATTATAGGCTGTTTTTCGAGTCCGTATGTATGGGGAAACTGAGTTAGGGTCGGTTTCGGACGCCTCCTCCATGGGACCATGAAATTCCCCTCTATTCCCCCATATGTATCCCTTAGGGTGTCGTTTTAGGTTTGGGTTTTGTTTAGATACAAGTTCGCCATAGCTGCAACTTCGCGTTCTTCGTTTGTGTTCCACGACCAGACAAAGGCGTCATAGAACCCCACTTCATCAATAAAGCTTTCCTCTTATATTCGCAATATCCACATTGCAATCTTAGTTTCTTTCTTGTTCTTCGTTTGCGTGTAGGAAACAGACCCTCGTGGTCAGGTTGATCGTGCTCCGGCGTGGTAAATAACCTCTCGGAGTTGGTTTAGCGATTGCTAAGGCGCGACGTCATCACTCGTTCATAGTCGGATCGTCAAAGTCTACTCCACCAAAAACAATAGCCACCATCTCATCGAAAGACAGGGACAACTTCGCCTCTATCAAAGATTCAACCGATAAAGATCTTAGTAGAATATGTAGGAACCAATAAGGGCATGAAGGTCCCACTATTGTTTATTGACAATAGAGGTGTCTCGGTCATGTCTACATAGTTGTCGAACCCGCGGGTTCTGTACACTTAAGGTTCAGTGACGTTTCGGTAGTATAGAGTTATGTATGGTGGTGTCCGAAGGTTATTCGGAGTCCTAGATGAGATCCCGGACGTCATGAGGAGCTCCGGAATGTTTCGGAGGTAAAGATTGATATATAGGAAGTCCTATTTTGGTCACCGAAAAAGTTTCGGGCTCATTGATAGTGTACCTGGAGTGTCGGGAGGGTACCGAGGGACAATCGGGAGGGGTGTTTCGACCCAAGGGGATACATGGGCTGTGGGAGGAGGTAAACCAGCCCCTAGTGGGCTGGCCAAAGCCCCACTAGAGATCCATGCGGCTGGGTGGTGAAACCAAAAGTGGGAAGGAGGATTCCAAGTGGGAGAAAGGGAGTCCTAATCCTACTAGGATTGGAGGAGGACTCCTCCTCTCTCCCATTCGGCCGAAGCAAGGGCTGGCCCCTTGGGGGCCAAGACTCCTCCCTCCCTCCTCCTATATATACTAGAGGTATTGATGGTTTTTCAACACAGAAATCAGCCACGTGCTACCCTCTTCTCTAGATCATAGTTTCTCCTCTAGATTTTTTCAGCGGTGCTTAGGCGAAGCCCTCCTGGAATAGTTCCACCCCATCGCGGCCACGCCATCGCACTGCCGAAGAACTCATATACCTCTCTGCTCCCTCTTGTTGGTTCAAGAAGGCGGAGATCGTCATCGAGCTGTATGTGTGCTGAACGCGGAGGTGTCATCCGTTCGGCGCTAGATCGGGACGGATCGTGATTGGATCGCGGGACGCTCGGCGATTTGGATCGCGAAGATGTTAGACTACATCAACCACGTTTCTTAACGCTTCCCGCTTAGAGATCTACAATGGTATGTAGATCCACTCTCCCCCTTGTAGATGCTCATCACCGTGGATAGATCTTGCGTGTGCGTAGGAAGTTTTTTGTTTTCCATGCAACATTTCCCAACATCCATATCCATATATACCACCACATATCCACCACCAACCTGAGTCCATCCCATATTAGGTTTGATTTCGAGATCCCTTTGTTTTCAGATTCGTATTTCCTTGCCCGAATAGGTTTCAAAAAAATAGCGGGTGAAAATATTTTTTCTATATCTTGTTTTTAGGCTTTCTAGAGCGTTTTGAGACACTCACCATCATAGTGATTTCTTGTCGCATTTTTAGTCGTCGCAGCCCTGAATCGCTCTCGGAAAAAAATAGTCAATTTTTTTGTGCCTACCTTGTTTATAAGACCTGGGAGAGTTTTGCAACACTTGCCATTATAGTGATTTTCTGAGCAAAAAAAAGAAGAGCGCAAAAAAGAGGCGCCAAAAAACGCAAAAAAATCAGAGTGCGATCTTCCCTTGATTACGTGTAACGTCATGATTTTGTTGGTGTTTTAGGGCCGTGTCTCTAGCACGGTCTTGCCTAGGACCAGCACAGTACCATCGTTGAGCATTTATTCAACTTTGCATCTCTAAATTGATTATTGTTGACCCCTTTTGCTACCATATTATAAGCCATCCCAGCTCCACATACATCTATGTCGTGTGTTTGACAACACTTGTCAATTGCACTATCCAAGTTTTGATAGTTTTGACTACACCGGTTGCCGCTCACCACCTGCTGTTGGGTAAGAACTAGTAAGAATTTGAGATTTTCTTGAAGGATTTGTGACACACCACCATCACCGCCACCACTTCCTAGTAGTATGTAGGTTCATATTATTGTGTGTTCCTATTACTACTAACCATGCCAGGATCACAAGCTAACGACATCGACTGGGAGAACATGACCAACAAGGCGCTCGATGATAAATTTCAGCAAATGTTGGCTGACCAGGTACAAGACTTCATGACCAGCCTTGGAGAGGCCATGGACAAGCTAGATGGTTTGAAGAAGACATTCAACATCAAGATGGACGCCAAGTTCAATGAGGTGCTTGCCCGTCAACCACCACTAGCTACAGCTACTGTCCCTCTCCACAACGAGCGTGACATGTGCCTCTTGACCAATGCCAAAATCATTGTGCCACTTCTGTGGCTGCTGCTGCTACTGTCCTTGAGCAGAATGAGGATTATGATGGTGATTACGATGATGAGGGAGAGGTTGCTCCAGATTAGGCCTAGGGCCAACCACCACCACACGCACCATGTTGTCCACATGGACACAATCGCAATGGTAGGGCTGCACCACCCCCTGGTACATGATTATGACCATATCCCTAAACTTAATTGGGAGTTACTTGGGAGTTAGAAACACAACAACATTTTACATGCCTACCATTATGTAGAGGAATATTATCAAGAATTACAAACTCGCATGATTAGATGTGCTATTGTTGAGGAGAACGAAGCTATGCTTTCACATTTTATGGGTGGATTAAATAGAGAGATTCAGACTATTCTCGAGTATATGGAGTATAATACTATCACTCATTTATTCCATCTTGCTTGCAAAGTTGAACGTGAAGTGCAGGATAGACTGGCAATGGCGAGAACTAATTTTTCTGCAAGTCGATCTTCATCATGGACACCACATACATCATCTAGTTCCACACGTCCTACTACATCACCATTTCCTTCAGCCGTCAACTCCAACAGAGATACAAGACAACACGCACCACCACCATCCTCCAGTAAGGGCACACTTCGGGGCCTGCATAGAGCTCTTCTTCATCCATGACATCTACAAGGCAAACTCATGAGGTTATTTGTCATCATTGCAAGGGTGGAGGTCACTATGCGAGACAATGCCCTTCCAAGCATGTGATGATTGTTACTGAGGATGGTGTATATGCCTCTGCTAGTGATTATGATGAGGAGACATTGGCTCTAATTGCACATGAAGAACAGGGTGTCGAGGATACTGAACAAGACACACACTACATGGCTGCTGACTACGCGGACAAGTATGAAAGTTTAGTTGCTCAACATGTACTGAGTGTGCAAGTTATACAGGCTGAGCAAAATCAGAGGCACAACTTGTTCGATACAAAGGGAGTTGTGAAGGAGCATTCTGTTCGCGTCATCATGGATGGAAGGAGTTGTAATAACCTGGCTAGCAAGGAGATGGTGGAGAAGCTGTCTCTAACCACCAGACCACATCCTCATCCTTATTACATCCAATTGTTGCACAACAGTGGCAAGGCTAAGGTAACACGTATTGTACGTGTGCATTTTAGCAATGCTACATATTCTGATTATGTTGATTGTGATGTGCTACCCATGCAAGCATGTTCTGTTTTACTTGGTAGACCATGGCAATCAGATAAAAAATTGTAATCTATGGTAGGACAAATCAGTATACTCTTGTTCATAAGGATCAAAATATCACTTTGCTTCCTATGTCTCCTAAACATATTATGAAAGATGACATTGCTAGAGCTAGTAAAGCAAAACAGGAGCTAAATAAGAGTGAAAATCAGCTTGTAGCAAAGGAATTTGAGCAACACCATAAGCCTAATAAACCATCATCTAGTGTTGCATCTCAAATAAAATTGAAGAGTGGATGTTTACTTGCTACTAAATTTGATATTACTGATTTGGATGTTACTACATCTGTTTGCTATGCTTTCGTACGCACAGAGGTATTATTTTCATTCGAGGACATGCCTCTGTCGGTGCACTAGAGTTTTTGGGCCATCTAGTGCCCCTTTACTCGTGCACGGGCAGTAGCCGCCGCCCCGGCGGCAAGGCCCAACGAAGACTTGTCAAGCACCAGCACAGAAGACTCCAGACTATTGGCAAGACCTTGTCGGGAGGGCTTTAGAGCCTCCAGGCAAAGCAAGGCCCCCGGCAAGGCAAGGCCCCGGCAAGGCAAGGCCCCGGCAACCGCCAGCGCATAGGCCAGGTGTCGACTCACCTGGACATGTGTCGCGACGTGGATGTTGGAGGGAGCTAAGCGGCACCGATGGGACGGGTCCCCGTCCCGTCCCATTAATGGACTAAGGCCCCTGACGGTGCATTTAATGCTCTTGTCCTACTCCGTCAGGGTTAGGTACGATAGCACTATAGTACTGTGCATCCCTTGTGCACACTGTACGTGACTGTTGGGATTCCCTTAGGTATAAAAGGAGGCCCAAGGCGTTACAGAAGAGAAATTTTTGGCTTTTAGACAGTTGAGCAGTTAGGCAATCGGACAGCCCAACAGTTAGACAACTGGAGACTACCAAGCTCACGTAGCAGCCGTCCATGGCGCTCCTGTAACTGGAACCCTAGAACACGATCAACGTAGCAGTCGTCCAGGTTTTACGCATCCGTGCTGATGAGGACATCCCTACTCCCACAACTTCGACTGCTGTACATACAGGACCAATTACTAGAGCTCGCGCATGTTAATTGAATTACCAGGTACTTTTGTTTCTTGCAAATCCTTCTAATGTTCATGAACATATGATGCCGCCTAAATTAGATACTTTTGTTTTACTTGTGAATGAAGGACCTGGCATGGACAAGAAGGATGACCATTGGAGCGGGATCAAGCATGGAGAAGAAGGTGCGCGCGCGGGAAAGAACAATGGAGCTTCCAGTGATGATTTTTGCACTTTGAAGCCACCATAATGGGAGCAAGAAACCTTGGACGAAATATGCATGATGCCACTTTATAAAATTCGTCCCTAGGCTAATATAGGTGTTACGCCACCTTATTTTTGGGCCAGGCCCATGTAATTTCGAAATACCATATTATATGCTATTTTAGAGTCCGTATGTATGAGGAAACTGAGTTAGGGTCGGTTTTGGACCCCTCCTCCAAGGGCCCACGGAATTCCCGTCTATTCCTCCATATATACAGCCCTTAGGGCGTCGTTTTAGGTTTGGGTTTTGTTTAGATTACAAGTTCGCCATAGCTGCAACTTCACATTCTTCGTTTGTGTTCCATGACCACACAAAGGCATCACAGAACCCCACTTCATCAATAAAGCTTTCCTCTTATATTCGCAATATCCACATTGCAATCTTAGTTTCTTGCTTGTTCTTCGTTTGCGTGCAGGAAACAGACCCTCGTGGTCAGGTTGATCATGCTCCGGCGTGGTCAATAACCTCTCTGAGTTGGTTTAGCGATTGCTAAGGCGCGGCGTCATCACACGTTCGTAGTCGGACCGTCAAAGTCTACTCCACCAAAAACGATAGCCACCATCTCATCGAAAGACAGGGACAACTTCGCCTCTATCACGTGCATTCCGAACCTGGGTAAAAACTCCCCGTGCGCTGCTTGCCAGACCGACTCTTTGTGCTAGCTCGCCCCCTGCCTAACCGAAAGGGATCCCCACAATCCCATAGGTGTTTTCCCCATGACATCTTTGGCGCGCCAGGTAGGGGCGCGTGAGTGGTGCGAACCCGTTCTGGTGATCTGCGCCCGAGCTTCATCATCGCCACGGCCCCCAAGAAGAAGGGCCTGACAGCAGTTGGCCCATCCATAACTGTTGTCCCTGTATCTACACAGACAGGAGACGGCGTAGACGTGGGTGGAGGAGCAGGTGGCGGAGGTTCGGAACTTCCGCGACGCTCCGATGACCAAGGCCAAGCAAGCGGCGACGCTCGCCGCAGAGACGCCCATGGCGACGGTGGGAACCCACGTGCCCCTGGTTCTCAGGACGGAGCGGTACCGCCTGCGGGTGGTACGACAAACTCCGGGGGCTGAAGAGTGTCTTCTAGGGCACCCATGTCGGCGCCTACGCCACGACGTTCTCAAGACGCGCGTGGAGAGCCGTGCCACGGTGCCCGTAGTTCTCAGCGTTCCCACGGAAAAGCTCCTGCGCACCATTCCCAAGATGCGCGGGACCAGCATGCAAGCGGGAGTGGCATGCCGACGCGGGACTGGGGTGGTGCTCCTTCTAACACGGTTATGAGTCAGAGCACCTCGCGTTCCTCGCGCCGCTCCCTACCATCCATGGCGGAGGAAGCGATGGCGCGGCTCCTGAACTTCCCTCCTGCTGCGAAGAAGCTCGACAAATGGAGAGCCACCATTCAGAGCCTCCTCAGCCTCGCAGACAAGCTTTGGCCCACAGGGCCGCCTCAGACCAGTGGTGAAGTGCCCAGAGTCGGTGCGACCTCGGCGCACTCTCCTACACGACAGCATCGTCGGTCACCGACCCGACGGACCGACGCCTACAACGGTTACTCAATAGCGTTGTCTAAACCACGGACGCGTCGTGATCAGCATCATGTTCTTCGGGAACGTGGCAAGGAGGACGCTCGAACCGCAATCGAGCGGCGACAGGAAGCGCGCCTCTAGTCTGACAAGCGTGTGGGGCCCACTGTAGACAAGTCCGCGCTGGGGTACCCTGTCAGCCTACCTTACGAGGCGGGTTGTCCAGTGTTTACCCATGAGTTGCAGCAAGTCTAGTGGCCCAGCTCCCACACGTTCAAACCAGAAGTCCTGGAGAAGTATGCCGGCAAGACCCACCATTGTGGTGCAGGCTGCCGGGGGCCGCGACGACAAGATATTAGCCAACTACCTCACGTTGGTGCTTAAGCCCAACATTAGGTCATGGTTGATGCACTTGCCGAAGGGGTCCATCGCTTCCTGGGAAGGCCTGTGTCACGAGTTTGTTGGCGCCTTCATCGGAGGTCATCAAGCTCCTAGCCAAGAGAGCGATCTGCACATCATCCCCCAGAAGGAAGGCAAAACTCTGTGCAAGTACATCCAGAGGTTCAGCCGCGTGCACCATAACATTCCAGACGTTCACCCTGCCGCTGTTATCAGTGCATTCCATCAGAATGTGTGCAATCGCGGGACGCGGGAAGAGCTGGCGATGAACAGAGTCAGGGATGTCGCCGAGCTTTATACTTTGGCAGACAAATGCGCTCGGGCTGAAGAAGGGAGAAGACTTCCCGGCGAAGATGTCGGCGCGGAGGTCGACTCTGAAGATGATGATACTGCTGTCCCAGCAAAGAAGGGCCGACGACGAAACAAGAAGCGCAAGGGCAAGACCGTGCTCGCCGTCGAGGCATCCGACAACCCCGGCGCCGCCAAGAAAGGCAAGGTCGATGACCCCGACAACGATGTTGCCGGGTGTGCCTCTTGCCATGCCCTACGGCCGCCGACAAGCCAGAGGACTTCGGCAAGCAGTATTGCAAGATCCATCGCACCAAAGGCCACGACCTCCAAGACTGCCGGCAAGTTGAGCAGCTTGCCAAGAAGCAGAGGGCCGAATATGAAAGGTGCGACAAGGAGAAGGGTCAGGATGGTGCTAAGGGGTCCGAAAAGAAGTGTGTCGGCCGAGGAGGTCGTCGCAACAAGCCCAAGCAACAGAAGGATCGGCCCGCTCGTGGTCGGGACAAGCAAGAAGGAGATGATGATGATGTCGAAGAGGATGACGAGTCCAATGAGCATAAGTTTCAGAAGGCTACGAAGATGATGTGCATAGAAGGAGGAGCCTCATCGCATTCCTCTCATGGCCAACTTAAACAGTGGGTGCGCGAGGTTAACGCGGAAGAGCCCTCTATCGGTGCACAGAAACCTCTGAAATGGTCCAACACTCCTACCATTTTCGACGCCGAGGATCACCCTGATCGCATAACCGCAGTCGGGTGCCTGCCGTTGTTGGTCTCGCCAACAATCCGGAACCTCAAGCGACGAAGATGTTAGTCGACAGTGGGGCTAGCCAAAACCTGATCTCGCCCGATGTCATTCAGAGGCTACAGATTCCTGACGAAGATCTCGAGCCGACAGGCGCTTTCCAAGGGGTCAATTCGAGAAGGACTCAGCCAAAAGGCAAGGTCACGCTGCCGGTGACATTTGGCAACGACATCAATTTCAGAACGAAGAAGATCGTTTTTGACGTTGCCGAGATCTCATTGCCATACAATGGCATTCTCGGCCGTCCGGCACTAGCCAAGTTCATGGCGGCCACCCACTTCGCTTACAACGTGCTGAAGATGCCCGGACCAATGAGCGTCATTACCATCCACTCCGACAAGAAGAGCGCGCTTATCTGCGCTGACCAACTCTACCGGGGCGCGGTCGCAGCACCTGCCACTAAGGCACTTGCTCCTGCCGCTGAAGCTCCCGGGGGAAGAAGACCGGCAAGGCCTCTGGCGCACATTCTGGCAAGCGCACCTCTTCAGGGTGTTGCGCTACTGTTGACGATGTGCCAGAGAGCTCCACCGGCAAAAGCAAAAAGTCCAAGGCTGCCCCACAAGAGACCAAGAAGGTGCCCGCCAAGGAGGATGGCACGGGGGGAACTTTCACCATAAGTTCCACCCTTGACGACAAATAGGAAAGCGCACTTGTCGCCTTCCTATGGGCGAATGTCGATGTGTTTGCATGGCAACCATCTGATATCCCCAATGTTCCCAGGAAGGTGATTGAGCACATCTTGCCGTCTGCCTACACACGCGGCCCGTCAAGCAGAAGGTTCGGAAGCAAGCTTTGGAGCGTTAACAGTTTATTGCCGAAGAAATCAAGAAGTTAGAGGCAGCTGGCCTGATCAGAGGAGTACTCCATCCTACGTGGTTGGCCAATCCAGTCGTAGTGCGCAAGGCGAATGGGAAGTGGAGGCTATGCATTGATTTCACAGACATCAACAAGGCCTGCCCCAAAGATCCTTTTCCACTGCCGGCTACGACTTATTGTCTTTCCTTGACACCTATTCGGGCTATCACCAGATTTTCATGGCCAAGGAAGACGAAGAGAAGACCGCGTTTATCACCCCATGTGGTACATACTACTTTTTGCGTATGCCTTTCGGGTTGAAAAGTATTGGTTCAACCTTTGCAAGAGCAGTCCAGATTGGTTTTTGAGCCCCAGCTACATAGAAGTATAGAGGCTTATATGGACGACATAGTTGTCAAAACCAAGGACAAGGCTACGCTCATACCAAACATGGAAGAAACATTTGCTAATCCGCGCAAGACCAACCCCGAGAAATGCGTGTTCGGAGTCCCATGCAGCAAGCTTTTCGGGTTCTTTGTGTCTCAACGAGGAATCGAAGCGAATCCCGACAAGATCAAAGCAATTGAGCAAATTGAGGCACCAAGATGAGTCAAGGACGTGCGACGCCTTGCCGGCTATGTTGCTGCTCTAAGTAGGTTCATCTCAAAATCTGCCGAGCGCGCCCTGCCCTTTTTAAAAATCTTGAAGAAGGAAGGTCCAATGAAATGGACTCCGGAAGCGGAGGCGGCGCTGTAGGATTTGAAGAAGTACCTTGATGAGGATATCCCTGCCAATGCTACACCCACAACTCCGACTGCTATACATACAGGACCAATTACTAGAGCTCGCGCACGTCAATTGCATTACCAGGTACTTCATTTCATGCAAATCCTTCTAATGTTCATGAACATATGATGCTGCCTAAATTAGATACTTTTGTTTTACTTATGAATGAAGGACCTGGCATGGACAAGAAGGATGACCATGGGAGCGGGATCAAGCATGGAGAAGAAGGTGCGCGCAGGGGAAAGAACAATGGAGCTTCCAGTGATGATTTTCGCACTTTGAAGCCACCATAATGGGAGCAAGAAGCCTTGGACAAAATATGCATGATGCTACTTTATAAAATTCGTCCCTTGGCTAATATAGGTGTTGCGCCACCTTATTGTTGGGGCAGGCCCATGTAATTTCGAAATACCATATTATAGGCTGTTTTTAGAGTCCGTATGTATGGGGAAACTGAGTTAAGGTCGGTTTCGGACCCCTCCTCCAAGGGGCCACGAAATTCCCCTCTATTCCCCCATATATACAGCCCTTAGGGCGTCGTTTTAGGGTTGGGTTTTGTTTAGATTACAAGTTCGCCATAGCTGCAACTTCCCATTCTTCGTTTGTGTTCCACGACCAGACAAAGGCGTCACAGAACCCGACTTCATCAATAAAGCTTTCCTCTTATATTCGCAATATCCAGAATGCAATCTTAATTTGTTGCTTGTTCTTCCTTTGCATGCAGGAAACAGACCCTCGTGGTCAGGTTGATCGTGCTCTGGCGTGGCCAATAACCTCTCGGAGTTGGTTTAGCGATTGCTAAGGCGTGGCGTCATCACACGTTCGTAGTCGGATCGTCAAAGTCTACTCCACCAAAAACGATAGCCACCATCTCATCGAATGACAGGGACAACTTCGCCTCTATCAAGTGGTATCAGATTTCCAGGTTGCTCGGTGACATTTTACCAGTTTTCATAGTTTAGATCGCATCTGTTCTTCATACCTTTAGTCCACGAAAAAGCCACAAAAAAATTAGGGTTAGATCATCATATCCGAACCAATCTGAGCCTTTGCATAGTCTTTTCAGTATTTTGCTTTGTTGAATTTGTGGTTACATTGTCGTGTCGAGTTGCTGGTCTTAGTGTCTAGTCCTTTAGAGTTTCGAGTTCTTTTCACAGGTTGTCACGCCGCCACCGCATCGTCTTCATAGTTGCCATATACCACCACCATCTTCACTGTTGCCATATATCACCACCCATCATCACTATCCAGTGGTGTCCATATATAACACCACAAATCCTCCACCCATCCGAGTCCAACTCGTTTTAGGTTTAGTTTCGAGATCCTTTTGATTTCGGATTCGTGTTTTGCTACCTGCGTAGGTGTTTGGCATGCTTTGCAGAGCACGTTTTGGCCCCAAAAAAATCGACTGAAAATATTTTTCCCTATCTAGGTTTTAGGTTCTTCGGAGCGTTTTGAGACACTTGCCATCATGGTGATTTTTGTCGAAATTTTTGGTCGTCGCAGCCCCCGAATTGCTCCAAAAAAAATTAGTCCAACAAATTTCGTGCCCATCTTGCTTATACGACGTGGGAAGAGTTTTGAGACACTCGCCATTGTAGTGGTCTTTTAAGCAAAAAAAAGAGCGCCAAAAGAAAGAGGCGCCGAAAAAAACAACGAAAAAAATAAATTCTGAGTGTGCTTTTCCCTTGATTACGTGTAGCGTCATGATTTTGTTGGTGTTTTAGGCTCGCGTCTCTAGTACGGTCTAGCCTAGGACCAGCACAGTACCGTCGTTGAGCGTTTCTTCAACCTTGCATCTCTGAATTGATTATTGCTAACCCTTTTTGCTACCATATTATAAGCCATCCCAGCTCCACATACATCTACGTCGTGTGTTTGACACCACCTGGCAATCTCTCTATCCAAGCTTTGAGAGTTTGACTACAACGGTTGCCGATCACCACCTACTGCTGGGTAAGAACTGGTAAGAATTTGAGATTCGCTTAAAGGATTTGTGACACACCACCACCACCACCACCACGTCCCAGTAGTCTGTAGGTTTCATATTCTTGTGTGTTTCCTATTTCTGCTAACCATGTCAGGATCACACGACGACGGGAGCGACTAGGACAGCATGACCAACAAAGCGCTCTATGATAAATTTCAGCAAATGATGGCTAACCAGGTACAAGACTTCGTGACCAACTTTGGAGAGGCCATGGAGAAGCTCGATGGTTTGGAGAAGACATTAGACACCAAGATGGATGCCAAGTTCAATGAGGTGCTTGCCCGTCTACCACCACCAGCTACAGCTCCTATCCCTTTTGAACGACGAGCGCGACGTGTGCCTCTCGGCCAAGGCCAACATACTAGTACTGTTGATACTGCTGTTACTGTCGTTGAGCGGGTTGAAAATTATGAGGGTGATTACGATGATGAGGGAGAGGTTGCTCTAGATCAGCCTCAGGGGCAACCACCACGATACGCACCAGGTCGACCACATGGCTACAACCGTAACGGTAGGGCTGCACCCCCCCTCAGGTACGGGATCATGACCATCTCCCTAAACTTAAATTGAATATTCCGACATTTGAGGGTAGATATGTTCCTGATATATATCTTACATGGGAGTTAGAAACAGAACAACGTTTTACATGCTTACCATTTCGTGAGGATAGAAGTGTTGTTGCTGTTGTTTGTTCTTTCACTAGTTTTGCTTGTGTTTGGTGGTCAGAACATTGTAGAATACACCATGCTAATATTCCAACTACTTGGGCTGCTTTGAAAACTGCTATGCGTAATCGTTGGGTGCCACCTTATTATCAACGTGAATTGCTTCAAAATTTGCAGCGTTTAAGACAAGGAATTTTTTGTGTGGAAGAATATTATCAAGAATTACAAACTGGCATGATTACATGTGGTATTGTTGAGGACAATGAAGCTATGCTTGCATGTTTTAAGGTTGGATAAAATAGAGAGATTCAGACTATTCTAGAGTATAAGGAGTATAACACTATCACTCGTTTATTTCATCTTGCTTGCAAAGTTGAACGTGAAGTGCAGGATCGACAGGCAATGGCGAGAACTACTTTTTCTGCAGGTCGCACTTCATCATGGACGCCACGTACCTCCTCTACTTTCGCACGTCCTGCTGCAACACCACCTACTTCCACTTCCAACTCCAACCGCGATACCAGGAAACAAGCTCCTACTCCACCCTCTGTGAAGAGCACACCTTCTGGGCCTGCACAGAGCTCTTCTTCATCTGTTGCATTCACAGGGCAAACACATGAGGTTATATGCTGTCGTTGCAAGGGTGGAGGTCACTTTGCAAGAGAATGCCCTTCCAAGCGTGTAATGATTGTTACTAAGGATGGTGGATATGCGTCCGCTAGTGATTATGATGAGGAGACTTGGGCTCTGATTGCAAGTGAAGAACAGGGTGGCGAGGATGCAGAACCAGAGACACACTACATGGCTGCTGATTACGCTGATAGGTATGAAAGTTTAGTTGCTCAACGTGTTCTCAGTGTGCAGGTTACACAGGCTGAGCAAAATCAGAGGCACAACTTGTTCCACACAAAGCGAGTTGTGAAGGAGCATTCTGTTCGCGTCATTATCGATGGAGGGAGTTGCAATAACTTGGCTAGCATGGAGATAGTGGAGAAGTTGTCTCTAACCACCAGACCACATCCTCATCCTTATTACATCCAATGGTTCAACAATAGTGGCAAGTATAAGGTAAGACGTACTGTTCGTGTGCATTTTAGCATTGCTACATATTCTGGTTAGGTGGATTGTGATGTGGTACCCATGCAAGCATGTTCTGTTCTACTTGGTAGGCCATGGCAGTTTGATAAAAATTCTGTACACCATGGTAGCACAAATCAGTATACTCTTGTTCATAAGGATCACAATATCACTTTGCTTCCTATGTCTCCAGAACATATTATGAAAGATGACATTGCTAGAGCTAGTAAAGCAAAACAGGAGAAAAATAAGAGTGGAAATCAGATTGTAGCACAGGAATTTGAGCAACACCATAAGCATAATAAATCATCATCTAATGTTGCATCCGAAATAAAGTTGAAGAGTGGATGTTTACTTGCTACTAAATCTGATATTAATGATTTGGATGTTGCTACATCTGTTTGCTATGCTTTTGTATGCAAAGAGGTATTATTTTCATTCGAGGACATGCCTCCCTCTTTGCCTCCTGCTGTCATTAACATTTTGCAGGAGTTCGCTGACGTCTTCCCACAAGACGTGTCACCAGGATTTCCACCTATTTGCGGGATTAAGCATCAGATTGACTTAATTCTTGGTGCATCCTTACCCAACCGTGTGCCATACCGTACCAATCCAGAGGAGACAAAGGAGATTATGCCTCAAGTATAGGAGCTGCTTGACAAAGGTTATATACGTGAATCCCTTAGTCCTTGTGTTGTTCCTATTATTCTAGTTCCTACAAAGGATGGTACATCATGCATGTGTGTGGATTGTAGAGGCATTAATGATATTACTATTCGTTATCGTCATCCTATTCCTAGACTAGATGATATGTTTGATGAATTAAGTGGTTCTACAATATTCTCCAAAGTTGATTTGCATAGTGGATACCATCAAATTCGTATGAAATTGGGAGATGAATGGAAAACAACATTTAAAACTAAGTTTGGATTATATGAGTGGTTAGTCATGCCTTTTGGGTTAACTAATGCACCTAGAACTTTCATGATATTAATGAACGAGGTTTTACGTGCTTTCATTGGATGGTTTGGTATTCTATTTTGATGATATATTGATTTTTAGTAGATCTTTGGAGGAGCATTTGGAACATCTACGTGTTGTTTTTATTGCTCTACGTGATGCACGTTTGTTTGGTAACCTTGGGAAGTGCACCTTTTGCACCGAGCTAGTATCTTTTCTTGGCTATGTTGTTACTCCACAGGGAATTGAAGTTGATAAAGCCAAGATTGAAGATATTGAGAGTTGGCCACAGCCCAAAATGGCCACACATGTGATGAGTACATCCCTACTAATGTTACACCCACCCCGACTGCTATACATACAGGACCAATTACTAGAGCTCGCGCACGTCAATTGAATTACCAGGTACTTTCGTTTCTTGGAAATCCTTCTAATATTCATGAACATATGATGCTGCCTCAATTAGATACTTTTGTTTTACTTATGAATGAAGGACCTAGCATGGATAAGAAGGATGACCATTGGAGCGGGATCAAGCATGGAGGAGAAGGTGCGCGCGCGGGGAAGAACAATGGAGCTTCTAGTGATGATTTTCGCACATTGAAGCCACCATAATGGGAGCGGGAAGCCTTGGACGAAATATGCATGATGCCACTTTATAAAATTCGTCCATAGGCTAATATAGGTGCTGCGCCACCTTATTTTTGGGCCAGGCCCATGTAATTTCGAAATACCATATTATAGGCTGTTTTTAGAGTCCGTATGTATGGGGAAACTGACTTAGGGTCGGTTTTGGACCCCTCCTCCAAGGGGCCACGAAATTCCCTTCTATTCCCCCATATATACAGCCCTTAGGGCTTCGTTTTAGGTTTGGGTTTTGTTTAGATTACAAGTTTGCCATAACAGCAACTTCGCGTTCTTCGTTTGTGTTCCACGACCAGACAAAGGCGTCACAGAACCCCACTTCATCAATAAAGCTTTCCTCTTATATTCGCAATATCCAGATTGCAATCTTAGTTTCTTGCTTGTTCTTCGTTTGCGTGCAGGAAATAGAACCTCGTGGTCAGGTTGATCGTGCTCTGGCGTGGCCAATAACCTCTCGGAGTTGGTTTAGCGATTGCTAAGGCGTGGCGTCATCACACGTTCGTAGTCGGATCGTCAAAGTCTACTCCACCAAAAACGATAGCCACCATCTCATCGAATGACAGGGACAACTTCGCCTCTATCAAGTGGTATCAGATTTCCAGGTTGCTCGGTGACATTTTACCAGTTTTCATAGTTTAGATCGCATCTGTTCTTCATACCTTTAGTCCACGAAAAAGCCACAAAAAAATTAAGGTTAGATCATCATATCCGAACCAATCTGAGCCTTTGCATAGTCTTTTCAGTATTTTGCTTTGTTGAATTTGTGGTTACATTGTCGTGTCGAGTTGCTGGTCTTAGTGTCTACTCCTTTAGAGTTTCGAGTTCTTTTCACAGGTTGTCACGCCGCCACCGCATCGTCTTCATAGTTGCCATATACCACCACCATCTTCACTGTTGCCATATATCACCACCCATCATCACTATCCAGTGGTGTCCATATATAACACCACAAATCCTCCACCCATCCGAGTCCAACTCGTTTTAGGTTTAGTTTCGAGATCCTTTTGATTTCGGATTCGTGTTTTGCTACCTGCGTAGGTGTTTGGCATGCTTTGCAGAGCACGTTTTGGCCCCAAAAAAATCGACTGAAAATATTTTTCCCTATCTGGGTTTTAGGTTCTTCGGAGCGTTTTGAGACACTTGCCATCATGGTGATTTTTGTCGAAATTTTTGGTCGTCGCAGCCCCCGAATTGCTCCAAAAAAAAAATTAGTCCAACAAATTTCGTGCCCATCTTGCTTATACGACGTGGGAAGAGTTTTGAGACACTCGCCATTGTAGTGGTCTTTTAAGCAAAAAAAAGAGCGCCAAAAGAAAGAGGCGCCGAAAAAAACAACGAAAAAAATAAATTCTGAGTGTGCTTTTCCCTTGATTACGTGTAGCGTCATGATTTTGTTGGTGTTTTAGGCTCGCGTCTCTAGTACGGTCTAGCCTAGGACCAGCACAGTACCGTCGTTGAGCGTTTCTTCAACCTTGCATCTCTGAATTGATTATTGCTAACCCTTTTTGCTACCATATTATAAGCCATCCCAGCTCCACATACATCTACGTCGTGTGTTTGACACCACCTGGCAATCTCTCTATCCAAGATTTGAGAGTTTGACTACAACGGTTGCCGATCACCACCTACTGCTGGGTAAGAACTGGTAAGAATTTGAGATTCGCTTAAAGGATTTGTGACACACCACCACCACCACCACCACGTCCCAGTAGTCTGTAGGTTTCATATTCTTGTGTGTTTCCTATTTCTGCTAACCATGTCAGGATCACACGACGACGGGAGCGACTAGGACAGCATGACCAACAAAGCGCTCTATGATAAATTTCAGCAAATGATGGCTAACCAGGTACAAGACTTCGTGACCAACTTTGGAGAGGCCATGGAGAAGCTCGATGGTTTGGAGAAGACATTAGACACCAAGATGGATGCCAAGTTCAATGAGGTGCTTGCCCGTCTACCACCACCAGCTACAGCTCCTATCCCTTTTGAACGACGAGCGCGACGTGTGCCTCTCGGCCAAGGCCAACATACTAGTACTGTTGATACTGCTGTTACTGTCGTTGAGCGGGTTGAAAATTATGAGGGTGATTACGATGATGAGGGAGAGGTTGCTCTAGATCAGCCTCAGGGGCAACCACCACGATACGCACCAGGTCGACCACATGGCTACAACCGTAACGGTAGGGCTGCACCCCCCCCTCAGGTACGGGATCATGACCATCTCCCTAAACTTAAATTGAATATTCCGACATTTGAGGGTAGATATGTTCCTGATATATATCTTACATGGGAGTTAGAAACAGAACAACGTTTTACATGCTTACCATTTCGTGAGGATAGAAGTGTTGTTGCTGTTGTTTGTTCTTTCACTAGTTTTGCTTGTGTTTGGTGGTCAGAACATTGTAGAATACACCATGCTAATATTCCAACTACTTGGGCTGCTTTGAAAACTGCTATGCGTAATCGTTGGGTGCCACCTTATTATCAACGTGAATTGCTTCAAAATTTGCAGCGTTTAAGACAAGGAATTTTTTGTGTGGAAGAATATTATCAAGAATTACAAACTGGCATGATTATATGTGGTATTGTTGAGGACAATGAAGCTATGCTTGCATGTTTTAAGGTTGGATTAAATAGAGAAATTCAGACTATTCTAGAGTATAAGGAGTATAACACTATCACTCGTTTATTTCATCTTGCTTGCAAAGCTGAACGTAAAGTGCAGGATCGACAGGCAATGGCGAGAACTACTTTTTCTGCAGGTCGCACTTCATCATGGACGCCACGTACCTCCTCTACTTCCACACGTCCTGCTGCGACACCATCTACTTCAACCTCCAACTCCAACTGCGATACCAGGAAACAGGCTCCTACTCCACCCTCTACCAAGAGCACACCTTCTGGGCCTGCACAGAGCTCTTCTTCATCTATTGCATCCACAGGGCAAACACATGAGGTTATATGCCGTCGTTGCAAGGGTGGAGGTCACTTTGCGAGAGAATGCCCTTCCAAGCGTGTCATGATTGTTATTGAGGATGGTGTATATGCGTCTGCTAGTGATTTAGATGAGGAGACTTTGGCTCTCATTGCAAGTGAAGAACACGATGGCGACGATGCAGAACCAGAAACACACTACATGGCTGCTGATTACACTGACAGGTATGAAAGTTTAGTTGCTCAACGTGTTCTCAGTGTGCAGGTTTCACAGGCTGAACAAAATCAGAGGCACAACTTGTTCCACACAAAGGGAGTTGTGAAGGAGCGTTCTGTTCGCATCATCATCGATGGAGGGAGTTGCAATAACTTGGCTAGCATGGAGATGGTGGAGAAGCTGTCTCTAACCACCAGACCACATCCTCATCCTTATTACATCCAATGGTTCAACAATAGTGGCAAGGTTAAGGTAACACGTACTGTTCGTGTGCATTTTAGCATTGCTACATATTCTGATTATGTGGATTGTGATGTGGTACCCATGCAAGCATGTTCTGTTCTACTTGGTAGGCCATGGCAGTTTGATAAAAATTCTGTACACGATGGTAGCACAAATCAGTATACTCTTGTTCATAAGGATCACAATATCACTTTGCTTCCTATGTCTCCAGAACATATTATGAAAGATGACATTGCTAGAGCTAGTAAAGCAAAACAGGAGAAAAATAAGAGTGGAAATCAGATTGTAGCACAGGAATTTGAGCAACACCATAAGCATAATAAACCATCATCTACTGTTGCATCCGAAATAAAATTGCAGAGTGGATGTTTACTTGCTACTAAATCTGATATTAATGATTTGGATGTTGCTACATCTGTTTGCTATGCTTTTGTATGCAAAGAGGTATTATTTTCATTCGAGGACATGCCTCCCTCTTTGCCTCCTACTGTCATTAACATTTTGCAGGAGTTCGCTGACGTCTTCCCACAAGACGTGCCACCGGGATTACCGCCTATTCGCGGGATTGAGCATCAGATTGACTTAATTCTCGGTGCATCCTTACCCAACCGTGCGCCCTACCGTACCAATCCAGAGGAGACAAAGGAGATTATGCGTCAAGTACAGGAGCTCCTTGACAAAGGTTATATACGTGAATCCCTTAGTCCTTGTGTTGTTCCTATTATTCTAGTGCCTAAAAAGGATGGTACATCGCGCATGTGTGTGGATTGTAGAGGCATTAATAATGTTACTATTCGTTATCATCATCCTATTCCTAGACTAGATGATATGCTTGATGAATTAAGTGGCTCTACAATTTTCTCCAAAGTTGATTTGCGTAGTGGATACCATCAAATTCGTATGAAATTGGGAGATGAATGGAAAACAGCATTTAAAACTAAGTTTGGATTACATGAGTGGCTAGTCATGCCTTTTGGGTTAACTAATGCACCTAGCACTTTCATGAGATTAATGAACGAGGTTTTACGTGCTTTCATTGGACGATTTGTGGTAGTCTATTTTGATGATATATTGATTTTTAGTAGATCTTTGGAGGAACATTTGGAACATTTACGTGCTGTTTTTACTGCGCTACGTGATGCACGTTTGTTTGGTAACCTTGGGAAGTGCACCTTTTGCACCGACCGAGTATCTTTTCTTGGCTATGTTGTTACTCCACAGGGAATTGAAGTAGATAAAACCAAGATTGAAGCTATCGAGAGTTGGCCGCAGCCCAAAACGGTGACACAAGTAAGGAGTTTTCTTGGCCTTGCTGGTTTCTATAGGCGTTTTGTGAGAGATTTCAGCACCATTGCTGCGCCTCTCAATGAGCTTACAAAGAAGGACGTGTTTTTTTCTTGGGGTACCGCACGGGAAGAAGCCTTCACGGTCTTGAAAGATAAGTTAACACATGCTCCTTTACTCCAACTTCCTGATTTTAATAAGACTTTCGAGCTTGAATGTGATGCTAGTGGTATTGGGTTAGGAGGTGTGTTATTACAAGATGGTAAACCTGTTACGTACTTTTCTGAAAAATTAAGTGGGCCTAGTCTGAATTATTCTACTTATGATAAGGAATTATATGCTCTTGTTCGGACTTTGGAAACATGGCAACATTAGTTATGGCCCAAAGAATTTGTTATACATTCTGATCATGAATCTTTGAAATATATTAAAAGTCAAGCAAAACTGAACCGTAGACATGCTAAATGGGTTGAATTCATTGAGACTTTCCCTTATGTCATTAAACACAAGAAGGGTAAAGACAATGTTATTGCTGATGCTTTGTCTCGTCGTTATACTATGCTTTCATAACTTGACTTTAAAATATTTGGTTTGGAGACCATCAAAGATCAATATGTGCATGATGCTGAATTTAGAGACGTGTTGCAGAATTGTAAAGAAGGGAGAACATGGAACAAGTTCGTTATTAATGATGGATTTGTGTTTCGTGCTAACAAGCTATGCATTCCAGCTAGCTCCATTCGTCTTTTGTTGTTACAGGAGGCGCACGAAGGAGGATTAATGGGACACTTTGGCATGAAGAAGACGGAGGACGTACTTTCTACACATTTCTTTTGGCCAAAAGATGAGACAGGATGTTGAGCGTTTTGTTGCTCGCTGCACTACATGTCAAAAAGCTAAGTCACGACTCAATCCTCATGGTTTATATATGCCTTTGCCTGTACCTAGTGTTCCTTGGGAGCATATATCTATGGACTTTGTTTTAGGTTTACCTCGAACAAAGAAGGGGAGGGATAGCATATTTGTTGTCGTGGATAGATTTTCCAAAATGGCACACTTTATACCATGTAATAAAAGTGATGATGCTGCTCATGTTGCTGATTTGTTCTTTCGTGAAATTATTCGATTGCATGGTGTACCAAATACAATTGTTTCAGATCGTGATGCTAAATTTCTTAGCCATTTTTGGAGATGTTTATGGGCTAAGTTGGGGACTAAACTACTTTTTAGTACTACATGTCATCCCCAAACTGATGGACAAACTGAAGTAGTCAATAGATCATTGTCTACTATGCTTAGGGCTGTTTTGAAGAATAACCTGAAAATGTGGGAAGAATGCTTGCCTCATATTGAGTTTGCTTATAATCGTTCGCTACATTCTACCACTAAGATGTGCCCTTTTCAAGTTGTGTATGGTTTCTTACCTCGTGCACCTATTGATTTGTTGCGTCTTCCATCTTCGGAGAAGGTTAATTTTGATGCTAAAGAATGTGCTGAATTGATATTAAAGATGCATGAGTTAACGAAGGAAAACATTGAGCGTATGAATGCTAAATACAAACTTGCTGGAGATAAGGGTAGAAAACATGTTGTCTTTGCACCTGGTGATCTTGTTTGGTTACATTTGCGTAAGGATAGATTTCCTGATTTGCGCAAGTCAAAGCTAATGCCCCGTGCTGATGGTCCTTTTAAGGTGTTAGAGAAAATAAATGATAATGCATATAAACTTGAGCTGCCTGCAGAGTTTGGGGTTAGCCCCACTTTTAACATTGCAGATTTGAAGCCTTATTTGGGTGAGGAAGATGAGCTTCTGTCGAGGACGACTTCAGTTCAAGAAGGGGAGGATGATGAGGACATCCCTACTAAATTTACACCCACCCCGACTGCTATACATACAGGACCAATTACTAGAGCTCGCGCACGTCAATTGAATTACCAGGTACTTTCGTTTCTTGGAAATCCTTCTAATATTCATGAACATATGATGCTGCCTCAATTAGATACTTTTGTTTTACTTATGAATGAAGGACCTAGCATGGATAAGAAGGATGACCATTGGAGCGGGATCAAGCATGGAGGAGAAGGTGCGCGCGCGGGGAAGAACAATGGAGCTTCCAGTGATGATTTTCGCACATTGAAGCCACCATAATGGGAGCGGGAAGCCTTGGACGAAATATACATGATGCCACTTTATAAAATTCGTCCATAGGCTAATATAGGTGCTGTGCCACCTTATTTTTGGGCCAGGCCCATGTAATTTCGAAATACCATATTATAGGCTGTTTTTAGAGTCCGTATGTATGGGGAAACTGACTTAGGGTCGGTTTCGGACCCCTCCTCTAAGGGGCCACGAAATTCCCTTCTATTCCCCCATATATACAGCCCTTAGGGCTTCGTTTTAGGTTTGGGTTTTGTTTAGATTACAAGTTTGCCATAGCAGCAACTTCGCGTTCTTCGTTTGTGTTCCACGACCAGACAAAGGCGTCACAGAACCCCACTTCATCAATAAATCTTTCCTCTTATATTCGCAATATCCAGATTGCAATCTTAGTTTCTTGCTTGTTCTTCGTTTGCGTGCAGGAAATAGACCCTCGTGGTCAGGTTGATCGTGCTCCGGCGTGGTCAATAACCTCTCAGAGTTGGTTTAGCGATTGCTAAGGCGCGACGTCTCACACGTTCGTAGTCGGATCGTCAAAGTCTACTCCACCAAAAACGATAGCCACCATCTCATCGAAAGACAGGGACAACTTCGCCTCTATCAACAAGTGAGGAGTTTTCTTGGCCTCGCTGGTTTCTATAGGCGTTTTGTGAGAGATTTCAGCACCATTGTTGCGCCTCTCAATGAGCTTACAAAGAAGGACGTGCCTTTTTCTTGGGGTACATGCTCCTTTACTCCAACTTCCTGATTTTAATAAGACTTTCGAGCTTGAATGTGATGCTAGTGGAATTGGGTTAGGAGGTGTGTTATTACAAGATGGTAAACCTTTTGCGTACTTTTCTGAAAAACTGAGTGGGCCTAGTCTGAATTATTCTACTTATGATAAGGAATTATATGCTCTTGTTCGGACTTTGGAAACATGGCAACATTATTTATGGCCCAAAGAATTTGTTATACATTCTGATCATGAATCTTTGAAACATATTAAAAGTGAAGCAAAACTGAACCGTATACATGCTAAATGGGTTGAATTCATTGAGACTTTCCCTTATGTCATTAAACACAAGAACGGTAAAGAAAATGTTATTGCTGATGCTTTGTCTCGTCGTTATACTGTGCTTTCACAACTTGACTTTAAAATATTTGGTTTGGAGACCGTCAAAGATCAATATGTGCATGATACTGAATTTAGAGATGTGTTGCAGCATTGTAAAGAAGGGAGAACATGGAACAAGTTCGTTATTAATGATGGATTTGTGTTCCGTGCTAACAAGCTATGCATTCCAGCTAGCTCCGTTCGTCTTTTGTTGTTACATGAGGCACACGGAGGAGGATTAATGGGACACTTTGGCGTGAAGAAGACGGAGGACGTACTTTCTACACATTTCTTTTGGCCAAAGATGAGACGAGATGCTTAGCGTTTTGTTCCTCGCTGCACTACATGTCAAAAGGCTAAGTCATGACTCAATCCTCATGGTTTATATATGCCTTTGCCTGTACCTAGTGTTCCTTGGGAGGATATATCTATGGACTTTGTTTTAGGTTTACCTCGAACTAAGAAGGGGAGGGATAGCATATTTGTTGTCGTGGATAGATTTTCCAAAATGGAAAACTTTATACCATGTCATAAAAGAGATGCTGCTGCTCATGTTGCTGATTTGTTCTTTCGTGAAATTATTCGGTTGCATGGCGTGCCAAATACAATTGTGTCAGATCATGATGCTAAATTTCTTAGCCACTTTTGGAGATGTTTATGAGCTAAGTTGGGGACTAAACTAGTTTTTAGTACTACATGTCATCCCCAAACTGATGGCCAAACTGAATTAGTCAATAGATCATTGTCTACTATGCTTAGGGCTGTTTTGAAGAATAACCTGAAATTGTGGGAAGAATGCTTGCCTCATATTGAATTTGCTTATAATCGTTTGCTACATTCTAACACTAAGATGTGCCCTTTTGAAGTTGTGTATGGTTTCTTACCTCGTGCACCTATTGATTTATTGCCTCTTCCATCTTCGGAGAAGGTTAATTTTGATGCTAAAGAACGTGTTGAATTGATATTAAAGATGCATGAGTTAACGAAGGAAAAAATTGAGCGTATGAATGCTAAATACAAAATTGCTGGAGATAACGGTAGAAAACATGTTGTCTTTGCACCTGGAGATCTTGTTTGGTTACATTTGCGTAAGGATAGATTTCCTGATTTGCGCAAGTCAAAGCTAATGCCACGTGTTGATGGTCCTTTTAAGGTGTTAGAGAAAATAAATGATAATGCATATAAACTTGAGCTGCCTGTACAGTTTGGGGTTAGCCCCACTTTTAACATTGCAGATTTGAAGCCTTATTTGGGTGAGGAAGATGAGCTTCCGTCGAGGACGACTTCAGTTCAAGAAGGGGAGGATGATGAGGACATCCGTGCTAATGCTACACCCACAACTCCGACTGTTATACATACAGGACTAATTACTAGAGCTCACGCACGTCAATTGAATTACCAGGTACTTTCGTTTCTTGCAAATCCTTCTAGTGTTCATGAACATATGATGCGGCCTAAATTAGATACTTTTGTTTTACTTATGAATGAAGGACCTAGCATGGACAAGAAGGATGACCATGGGAGCGGGATCAAGCATGGAGAAGAAGGTGCACGCGCGGGAAAGAACAATGGAGCTTCCAGTGATGATTTTCGCACTTTGAAGCCACCATAATGGGAGCAAGAAGCCTTGGATGAAATATCCATGGTGCTACTTTATAAAATTCGTCCCTAGGCTAATATAGGTGTTGCGCAACCTTATTGTTGGGCCAGGCCCATGTAATTTCGAAATACCATATTATAGGCTGTTTTTAGAGTCCGTATGTCCGGGGAAACTTAGTTAAGGTCGGTTTCGAATCCCCTCCTGCAAGGGGCCACGAAACTCCCCTATATTCCCCCATATATACAGCCCTTAGGGCGTCTTTTTAGGGTTGGGTTTTGTTTAGATTACAATTTCTTGAAAACTGCAACTTTGAGTTCTTCGTTTGTGTTTCACGACCAGACAAAGGCGTCACAGAACCCCACTTCATCAATAAAGCTTTCCTCTTATATTCGCAATATCCAGATTGCAATCTTAGTTTCTTGCTTGTTCTTCGTTTGCATGCAAGAAATAGACCCTCGTGGTCAGGTTGATCGTGCTCCGGCGTGGTCAATAACCTCTCGGAGTTGGTTTCGCAATTGCTAAGACGTGACATCATCACATGTTCGTAGTCAGATCATCAAAGTCTACTCCACCAAAAACGATAGCCACCATCTCATCAAAAGACATGGACAACTTCGCCTCTATCAACCACCACGATACGCACTAGGTCGACCACATGGCTACAACCGTAACGGTAGGGCTGCACCCGCCCCTCAGGTACGGGATCATGACCATCTCCCTAAACTTAAATTGAATATTCCGACGTTTCAGGGTAGATATGTTCCTGATATATATCTTACATGGGAGTTAGAAACAGAACAACGTTTTACATGCTTACAATTTCCTGAGGATAGACGTGTTGTTGCTGTTGTTTGTTCATTCACTAGCTTTTCTTGTGTTTGGTGGGCAGAACATTGTAGAATACACTATGCGAATATTCCAACTACTTGGGCTGCTTTGAAAACTGCTATGCGTAATCGTTGGGTGCCATCGTATTATCAACGTGAATTGCTTCAAAATTTGCAGCGTTTAAACAAGGAAAAAATTCTATAGAAGAATATAATCAGGAATTACAAACTGTCATGATTAGATGTGGTATAGTTGAGGAGAATGAAGCTATGCTTGCACGTTTTATGGGTGGATTAAATAGAGATATTCAGACTATTCTAGAGTATAAGGAGTATAACACTATCACTCGTTTATTTCATCTTGCTTGCAAAACTGAACGTGAAGTGCAGGATCGACAGGCAATGGCGAGAACTCCTTTTTCTGCAAGTCGCACTTCATCATGGACGCCACGTACCTCCTCTACTTCCACACGTCCTGCTGCAACGCCACCTACTTCCACCTCCAACTCCAACCGCGATACCAGGAAACATGCTCCGAATCCACCCTCTACGAAGAGCACACCTTCTGGGCCTGCACAGAGCTCTTCTTCACCTATTTCATCCACAGGGCAAACACATGAGGTTATATGTCGTCGTTGCAAGGGTGGAGGTCACTTTGCGAGAGAACGCCCTTCCAAACATGTAATGATTGTTACTGAGGATGGTGGATATGCGTCTGCTAGTGATTATGATGAGGAGACTTTGGCTCTCATTGCAAGTGAAGAACAGGGTGGCGAGGATGCAGAACCAGAGACACACTACATGGCTGCTGATTACGCTGATAGCTATGAAAATTTAGTTGCTCAACGTGTTCTCAGTGTGCAGGTTACACAGGCTGAGCAAAATCAGAGGCACAACTTGTTCCACACAAAGGGAGTTGTGAAGGAGCGTTCTGTTTGCGTCATCATCGATGGAGGGAGTTGCAATAATTTGGCTAGCATGGAGATGGTGGAGAAGCTGTCTCTAACCACCAGACCACATCCTCATCCTTATTACATCCAATGGTTCAACAATAGTGGCAAGGTAAAGGTAACACGTACTGTTCGTGTGCATTTTAGCATTGCTAGATATTCTAATTATGTGGATTGTGATGTGGTACCCATGCAAGCATGTTCTGTTTTACTTGGTAGGCCATGGCCGTTTGATAAAAATTATGTACACCATGGTAGGACAAATCAGTATACTCTTGTTCATAAGGATCAAAATATCACTTTGCTTCCTATGTCTCCAGAACATATTATGAAAGATGACATTGCTAGAGCTAGTAAAGCAAAACAGGAAAAAAATAAGAGTGAAAATCAGATTGTAGCACAGGAATTTGAGCAACACCATAAGCATAATAAACCACCATCTAATGTTGCATCCGAAATAAAATCGAAGAGTGGATGTTTACTTGCTACTAAATCTGATATTAATGATTTGGATGTTGCTACATCTGTTTGCTATGCTTTTGTATGCAAAGAGGTATTATTTTCACTCGAGGACGTGCCTCCCTCTTTGCCTCCTGCGGCATTAACATTTTGCAGGAGTTCGCTTACGTCTTCCCACAAGACGTGCCACCGGGATTACCACCTATTCGCGGTATTGAGCATCAGATTGACTTAATTCCCGGTGCATCCCTACCCAACCGTGCGCCATACCGTACCAATCCTGAGGAGACAAAGGAGATTATGCGTCAAGTACAGGAGCTGCTTGACAAAGGTTATATACGCGAATTCCTTATTCCTTGTGCTGTTCCTATTATTCTAGTGCCTAAAAAGGATGGTACATCACGCATGTGTGTGGATTGTAGAGGCATTAATAATATTACTATTCGTTATCGTCATCCTATTCCTAGACTAGATGATATGCTTGATGAATTAAGTGGTTCTACAATTTTCTCCAAAGTTGATTTGCGTAGTGGACACCATCAAATTCGTATGAAATTGGGAGATGAATGGAAAACAGCATTCAAAACTAAGTTTGGATTATATGAGTGGTTAGTCATGCCTTTTGGGTTAACTAATGCACCTAGAACTTTCATGAGATTAATGAATGAGGTTTTACGTGCTTTCATTGGACGATTTTTGGTAGTCTATTTTGATGATATATTGATTTTTAGTAGATCTTTGGAGGAACATTTGGAACATCTACGTGCTGTTTTTATTGCTCTACGTGATGCATGTTTGTTTGGTAACCTTGGAGAGTGCACCTTTTCCACCGATCGAGTATGTTTTCTAGGCTATGTTGTGATATAGGCGAAGTTGTCCCTGTCTTTCGATGAGATGGTGGCTATCGTTTTTGGTGGAGTAGACTTTCACGATCCGACTACGAACGTGTGAGACGTCGCGCCTTAGCAATCGCTAAACCAACTCTGAGAGGTTATTGACCACGCCGGAGCACGATCAACCTGACCACGAGGGTCTATTTCCTGCACGCAAACGAAGAACAAGCAAGAAACTAAGATTGCAATCTGGATATTGCGAATATAAGAGGAAAGCTTTATTGATGAAGTGGGGTTCTGTGACGCCTTTGTCTGGTCGCGGGACACAAACGAAGAACGCGAAGTTGCTGCTATGGCGAACTTGTAATCTAAACAAAACCCAAACCTAAAACGAAGCCCTAAGGGCTGTATATATGGGGGAATAGAAGGGAATTTCGTGGCCCCTTGGAGGAGGGGTCCGAAACCGACCCTAAGTCAGTTTCCCCATACATACGGACTCTAAAAACAGCCTATAATATGGTATTTCGAAATTACATGGGCCTGGCCCAAAATTAAGGTGGCGCAGCACCTATATTAGCCTATGGACGAATTTTATAAAGTGGCATCATGCATATTTCGTCCACAGCTTCCCACTCCCATTATGGTGGCTTCAATGTGCGAAAATCATCACTGGAAGCTCCAATGTTCTTCCCCGCGCGCGCACCTTCTCCTCCATGCTTGATCCCGCTCCAATGGTCATCCTTCTTATCCATGATAGGTCCTTCATTCATAAGTAAAACAAAAGTATCTAATTTAGGCAGCATCATATGTTCATGAATATTAGAAGGATTTCCAAGAAACGAAAGTACCTGGTAATTCAATTGACGTGCGCGAGCTCTAGTAATTGGTCCTGTATGTATAGCAGTCGGGGTGGGTGTAACATTAGTAGGGATGTCCTCATCATCCTCCCCTTCTTGAACTGACGTCGTCCTCGACGGAAGCTCATCTTCCTCACCCAAATAAGGCTTCAAATCTGCAATGTTAAAAGTGGGGCTAACCCCAAACTCTGCAGGCAGCTCAAGTTTATATGCATTATCATTTACTTTCTCTAACACCTTAAAAGGACCATCAGCACGTGGCATTAGCTTTGACTTTCGCAAATCAGGAAACCTATCCTTACGCAAATGTAACCAAACAAGATCTCCAGGTGCAAAGACAACATGTTTTCTACCCTTATCTCCAGCAAGTTTGTATTTAGCATTCATACGCTCAATGTTTTCCTTAGTTAACTCATGAATCTTTAATATCAATTCAGCACGTTCTTTAGCATCAAAATTAACCTTCTCCGAAGACGGAAGAGGCAACAAATCAATAGGTGCACGAGGTAAGAAACCATACACAACTTCAAAAGGGCACATCTTAGTGGTAGAATGTAGCGAACGATTATAAGCAAATTCAATATGAGGCAAGCATTCTTCCCACATTTTCAGGTTATTCTTCAAAACAGCCCTAAGCATAGTAGACAATGATCTATTGACTACTTCAGTTTGGCCATCAGTTTGGGGGTGACATGTAGTACTAAAAAGCAGTTTAGTCCCCAACTTAGCCCATAAACATCTCCAAAAGTGGCTAAGAAATTTAGCATCACGATCGGAAACAATTGTATTTGGCACACCATGCAACCGAATAATTTCACGAAAGAACAAATCAGCAACATGAGCAGCATCATCACTTTTATGACATGGTATAAAGTGTGCCATTTTAGAAAATCTATCCACGACAACAAATATGCTATCCCTCCCCTTCTTTGTTCGAGGTAAACCTAAAACAAAGTCCATAGATATATCCTCCCAAGGAACACTAGGTACAGGTAAAGGCATATATAAACCATGAGGATTGAGTCGTGACTTAGCTTTTTGACATGTAGTGCAGCGAGCAACAAAACGCTCTACATCCCGTCTCATCTTTGGCCAAAAGAAATGTGTAGCAAGTACGTCCTCCGTCTTCTTCACGCCAAAGTGTCCCATTAATCCTCCTCCGTGCGCCTCCTGTAACAACAAAAGACGAACGGAGCTAGCTGGAATGCATAGCTTGTTAGCACGAAACACAAATCCATTATTAATAACGAACTTGTTCCATGTTCTCCCTTCTTTACAATTCTGCAACACGTCGCTAAATTCAGCATCATGCACATATTGATCTTTGATGGTCTCCAAACCAAATATTTTAAAGTCAAGTTGTGAAAGCATAGTATAACGACGAGACAAAGCATCAGCAATAACATTGTCTTTACCCTTCTTGTGTTTAATGACATAAGGGAAAGTCTCAATGAATTCAACCCATTTAGCATGTCTACGGTTCAGTTTTGCTTGACTTTTAATATGTTTCAAAGATTCATGATCAGAATGTATAACAAATTCTTTGGGCCATAAATAATGTTGCCATGTTTCCAAAGTCCGAACAAGAGCATATAATTCCTTATCATAAGTAGAATAATTCAGACTAGGCCCACTTAATTTTTCAGAAAAGTACGCAACAGGTTTACCATCTTGTAGTAACACACCTCCTAACCCAATTCCACTAGCATCACATTCAAGCTCGAAAGTCTTATTAAAATCAGGAAGTTGGAGTAAAGGAGCATGTGTTAACTTATCTTTCAAGACCGTGAAGGCTTCTTCCTGTGCGGTACCCCAAGAAAAAGGCACGTCCTTCTTTGTAAGCTCATTGAGAGGCGCAGCAATGGTGCTGAAATTTCTCACAAAACGCCTATAGAAACCAGCGAGGCCAAGAAAACTCCTTACTTGTGTGACCGTTTTGGGCTGCGGCCAACTCTCAATAGCTTCGATCTTGGCTGTATCAACTTCAATTCCCTGTGGAGTAACAACATAGCCAAGAAAAGATACTCGGTCGGTGCAAAAGGTGCACTTCCCAAGGTTACCAAACAAACGTGCATCACGTAGCGCAGTAAAAACAGCACGTAAATGTTCCAAATGTTCCTCCAAAGATCTACTAAAAATCAATATATCATCAAAATAGACTACCACAAATCGTCCAATGAAAGCACGTAAAACCTCGTTCATTAATCTCATGAAAGTGCTAGGTGCATTAGTTAACCCAAAAGGCATGACTAGCCACTCATATAATCCAAACTTAGTTTTAAATGCTGTTTTCCATTCATCGCCCAATTTCATACGAATTTGATGGTATCCACTACGCAAATCAACTTTGGAGAAAATTGTAGAGCCACTTAATTCATCAAGCATATCATCTAGTCTAGGAATAGGATGACGATAACGAATAGTAATATTATTAATGCCTCTACAATCCACACACATGCGCGATGTACCATCCTTTTTAGGCACTAGAATAATAGGAACAGCACAAGGACTAAGGGATTCACGTATATAACCTTTGTCAAGCAGCTCCTGTACTTGACGCATAATCTCCTTTGTCTCCTCTGGATTGGTACGGTAGGGCGCACGGTTGGGTAGGGATGCACCGGGAATTAAGTCAATCTGATGCTCAATCCCGCGAATAGGCGGTAATCCCGGTGGCACGTCTTGTGGAAAGACGTCAGCGAACTCCTGCAAAATGTTAATGACAGTAGGAGGCAAAGAGGGAGGCATGTCCTCGAATGAAAATAATACCTCTTTACATACAAAAGCATAGCAAACATATGTAGCAACATCCAAATCATTAATATCAGATTTAGTAGCAAGTAAACATCCACTCTTCAATTTTATTTCAGATGCAACAGTAGATGATGGTTTATTATGCTTATGGTGTTGCTCAAATTCCTGTGCTACAATCTGATTTTCACTCTTATTTTTCTCCTGTTTTGCTTTACTAGCTCTAGCAATGTCATCTTTCATAATATGTTCGGGAGACATAGGAAGCAAAGTGATATTATGATCCTTATGAACAAGAGTATACTGATTTGTCCTACCATGGTGTACAGAATTTTTATCAAACTGCCATGGTCTACCAAGTAAAACAGAACATGCTTGCATGGGTACCACATCACAATCCACATAATCAGAATATGTAGCAATGCTAAAATGCACACGAACAGTACGTGTTACCTTAACCTTGCCACTATTGTTGAACCATTGGATGTAATAAGGATGAGGATGTGGTCTGGTGGATAGAGACAGCTTCTCCACCATCTCCATGCTAGCCAAGTTATTGCAACTCCCTCCATCGATGATGATGCGAACAGAACGCTCTTTCACAACTCCCTTTGTGTGGAACAAGTTGTGCCTCTGATTTTGCTCAGCGTGTGTAACCTGCACACTGAGAACACGTTGAGCAACTAAACTTTCATACCTGTCAGCGTAATCAGCAGCCATGTATTGTGTTTCTGGTTCTGCATCCTCGCCACCCTGTTCGTCACTTGCAATAAGTGCCAAAGTCTCCTCATCATAATCACTAGCGGACGCATATCCACCATCCTGAGTAACAATCATTACACGCTTGGAAGGGCATTCTCTCGCATAGTGACCTCCACCCTTGCAACGACGACATATAACCTCATGTGTTTGCCCTGTGGATGCAATAGATGAAGAAGAACTCTGTGCAGGCCCAAAAGGTGTGCTCTTCGTAGAGGGTGCAGTAGGAGCCTGTTGCCTGGTATCGCGATTAGAGTTGGAGGTTGAAGGAGGTGGTGTTGCAGCAGGACGTGCGGAAGCAGAGGAGGTACGTGGCGTCCATGATGAAGTACGGCCTGCAAAATTAGTAGTTCTCGCCATTGCCTGTCGATCCTGCACTTCACGTTCAGCTTTGCAAGCAAGATGAAATAAACGAGTGATAGTGTTATACTCCTTATACTCTAGAATAGTCTGAATCTCTCTATTTAATCCACCCATAAAACGTGCAAGCATAGCTTCATTCTCCTCAACAATACCACATCTAATCATACCAGTTTGTAATTCCTGATAATATTCTTCTACAGAATTTTTTCCTTGTCTTAAACGCTGCAAATTTTGAAGCAATTCACGTTGATAATAAGGTGGCACCCAACGATTTCGCATAGCAGTTTTCAAAGCAGCCCAAGTAGTTGGAATATTATTAGGGTGTATTCTACAATGTTCTGACCACCAAACACAAGCAAAACTAGTGAATGAACAAACAGCAGCAGCAACACGTCGATCCTCTGGAAATTGTAAGCATGTAAAACGTTGTTCTGTTTCTAACTCCCATGTAAGATATATATCAGGAACATATCTACCCTCAAACGTCGGAATATTCAATTTAAGTTTAGGGAGATGGTCATGATCCCGTACCTGCGGGGGTGGTGCAGCCCTACCGTTACGGTTGTAGCCATGTGGTCGACCTGGTGCGTATGGTGGTGGTTGCCCATGGGGCGGATCTGGAGCAACCTCTCCCTCATCATCGAAATCACCATCATAATCTTCAACCTGCTCAACGACAGTAGCCGCACGAGCCACCGAAGTAGCAGCAGTATCAACAGTACCAGGATGTTGGGCGTGGCCGAGAGGCACACGTCGCGCTCGTCGTTCGAAAGGAATAGGAACTGCAGCTGGTGGAGGTAGACGGGCAAGCACCTCATTGAACTTGGCGTCCATCTTGGAGTCGAATGTCTTCTCCAAACCATCTAGCTTCTCCATGGCAACTCCAAAGTTGTTCACGAAGTCCTGTACCTGCTCAGCCATCATTTGCTGAAATTTATCATAGAGCGCTTTGTTGGTCATGCTCTCCCAGTCGATCTCGTCATTGTGTGATCCTGGCATGGTTAGCAGAAATAGGAAACACACAATATGAAGCCTACAGACTGCTGGGACGTGGTGGTGGTGGTGGTGGTGTGGCACAAATCCTTTAAGCGAATCTCAATTTCTTACCAGTTCTTACCCAGTAGCAGGCGGTGATCGGCAACCGTTGTAGCCAAAACTCTCAAAGCTTGGATAGAGCGATTGCCAGGTGGTGTCAAGCACACGGCGTAGGAGTATGTGGAGCTGGGATGGCTTATAATATGGTAGCAAAAAGGGTCAGCAATAATCAATTCAGAGATGCAAGGTTGAATAAACGCTCAACGACGGTACTGTGCTGGTCCTAGGCTAGACCGTGCTAGAGACGCGAGCCTAAAACACCAACAAAAACACGACGATACACCTAAGCAAGGGAAAAGCACAATCAGATTTTTTTTTTTTTTCGTTTTTTTTTTTTTTTTTTTTTCGGCGCCTCTTTTTTTTTTTTTTTTTTTTTTTTTCGGCGCCTCTTTTTTTTTTTTTTTCAAAAACTCACTACAATGGCGAGTGTCTCAAAACTCTTGCCACGTCGTATAAGCAAGATGGGCACGAATTTTTCTTTTGGACTATTTTTTTTTTCTGGAGCAATCCGGGGGCTGCGACGACCCAAAAATTTCGACAAAAATCACTATGATAGCAAGTGTCTCAAAACGCTCCGGGGAACCTAAAATCAAGATAGGGAAAAAATATTTTCAGCCGAAATTTTTTTGGGCCAAAACGTGCTCTGCAAAGCGTGCCAGACTCTTTTTTTTTTTTTTTTTTTTTTTTTTTTCCGACACCTGCGCAGGTAGCAAAACACGGATCCGAAATCAAAAGGATCTCGAAACTAAACCTAAAACAAACTGGACTTGGATTGGTGGAGGATTTGTGGTGGTATATATGGACACCAATGGAGAGTGATGATGGATGATGAGATATGGCAGCGGCGATGATGGTGGTGGTATATGGCAACTATGAAGATGATGCGGTGGCGGCGTGACAACCTGTGAAAAGAACTCGAAACTCTAAAGGACTAGACACTAAGACCAGCAACTCGACACAACGATGTAACCGCCAATTCAACAAAGCAAAATACTGAAAAGACTATGCAAAGGCTCAGATTGGTTCGGATATGATGATCTAACCCTAATTAATTTTTTTTTTGGCTTTTTCGTGGACTAAAGGTATGAAGAACAGATGCGATCTAAACTACGAAAACTGGTAAAATCTCACCGAGCAACCTGGAAATCTGATACCACTTGATATAGGCGAAGTTGTCCCTGTCTTTCGATGAGATGGTGGCTATCGTTTTTGGTGGAGTAGACTTTCACGATCCGACTACGAACGTGTGAGACGTCGCGCCTTAGCAATCGCTAAACCAACTCTGAGAGGTTATTGACCACGCCGGAGCACGATCAACCTGACCACGAGGGTCTATTTCCTGCACGCAAACGAAGAACAAGCAAGAAACTAAGATTGCAATCTGGATA
Organism: Hordeum marinum; assembly: GCA_022496015.1. NCBI lineage: Eukaryota > Viridiplantae > Streptophyta > Magnoliopsida > Poales > Poaceae > Hordeum > Hordeum marinum. Next base: position 219,137,046 of record CM039677.1, on the reverse strand, counting down.
TTGCGAATATAAGAGGAAAGCTTTATTGATGAAGTGGGGTTCTGTGACGCCTTTGTCTGGTCGCGGGACACAAACGAAGAACGCGAAGTTGCTGCTATGGCGAACTTGTAATCTAAACAAAACCCAAACCTAAAACGAAGCCCTAAGGGCTGTATATATGGGGGAATAGAAGGGAATTTCGTGGCCCCTTGGAGGAGGGGTCCGAAACCGACCCTAAGTCAGTTTCCCCATACATACGGACTCTAAAAACAGCCTATAATATGGTATTTCGAAATTACATGGGCCTGGCCCAAAATTAAGGTGGCGCAGCACCTATATTAGCCTATGGACGAATTTTATAAAGTGGCATCATGCATATTTCGTCCACAGCTTCCCACTCCCATTATGGTGGCTTCAATGTGCGAAAATCATCACTGGAAGCTCCAATGTTCTTCCCCGCGCGCGCACCTTCTCCTCCATGCTTGATCCCGCTCCAATGGTCATCCTTCTTATCCATGATAGGTCCTTCATTCATAAGTAAAACAAAAGTATCTAATTTAGGCAGCATCATATGTTCATGAATATTAGAAGGATTTCCAAGAAACGAAAGTACCTGGTAATTCAATTGACGTGCGCGAGCTCTAGTAATTGGTCCTGTATGTATAGCAGTCGGGGTGGGTGTAACATTAGTAGGGATGTCCTCATCATGTTGTTACTCCACAGGGAATTTAAGTTGATAAAGCCAAGATTGAAGCCATTGAGAGTTGGCCGCAGCCCAAAACGGTCACACAAGTGAGGAGTTTCCTTGGCCTCGCTGTTTCTATAGGCGTTTTGTGAGAGATTTAAGCACCATTGCTGCGCCTCTCAATGAGCTTCCAAAGAAGGACGTGCCTTTTTCTTGGGGTACCGCACAGGAAGAAGCCTTCAAGGTTTTGAAAGATAAGTTGGCACATGCTCGTTTACTCCAAGTTCCTGATTTTAATAAGACTTTCGAGCTTGAATGTGATGCTAGTGGAATTGGGTTAGGAGGTGTGTTATTACAAGATGGTAAACCTGTTGCGTACTTTTCTAAAAAATTGAGTGGGCCTAGTCTGAATTATTCTACTTATGATAAGGAATTATATGCTCTTGTTCGGACTTTGGAAACATGGCAACACTATTTATGACTCAAAGAATTTGTTATACATTCTGATCAAGAATCTTTCATACATATTAAAAGTCAAGCAAAACTGAACCGTAGACATGCTAAATGGGTTGAATTCATTGAGATTTTCCCTTATGTCATTAAACACAAGAAGGGGAAAGAAAATTTTATTGCTGATGCTTTGTCTCGTCGTTATACTATGCTTTCACAACCTGACTTTAAAATATTTGGTTTGGAGACCATCAAAGATCAATATGTGCATGATACTGAATTTAGAGATGTGTTGCAGCATTGTAAAGAAGGGAGAACATGGAACAAGTTTGTTATTAATGATGGATTTGTGTTCCATGCTAACAAGCTATGCATTCCAGCTAGCTCCGTTCGTCTTTTGTTGTTACAGGAGGCACATGGAGGAGGATTGATGGGACACTTTGGCATGAAGAAAACGGAGGACGTACTTTCTACACATTTCTTTTGGCCAAACATGAGATGGGATGCTGAGCGTTTTGTTGCTCGTTGCACTACATGTCAAAAAGCTAAGTCACGACTCAATCCTCATGGTTGATATATGCCTTTGCCTGTACCTAGTGTTGCTTGGGAGGATATATCTATGGACTTTGTTTTAGGTTTACCTCGAACTAAGAAGGGGAGGGATAGCATATTTGTTGTCGTGGATAGATTTTCCAAAATGCCACACTTTATACCATGTCATAAAAGTGATGCTGCTGCTCATGTTGCTGATTTGTTCTTTCGTGAAATTATTCGGTTGCATGGTGTGCCAAATACAATTGTTTCAGATCGTGATGCTAAATTTCTTAGCCACTTTTGGAGATGTTTATGGGCTAAGTTGGGGACTAAACTACTTTTTAGTACTACATGTCATCCCCAAACTGATGGCCAAACTGAAGTAGTCAATAGATCATTGTCTACTATGCTTAGGGCTGTTTTGAAGAATAACCTAAAAATGTGGGAAGAATGCTTGCCTCATATTGAATTTGCTTATAATCGTTCGCTACATTCTACCACTAAGATGTGCCCTTTTGAAGTTATGTATGTTTTCTTACCTCGTGCACCTATTGATTTGTTGCCTCTTCCATCTTCAGAGAAGGTTAATTTTGATGCTAAAGAATGTGCTGAATTGATATTAAAGATGCATGAGTTAACGAAGGAAAACATTGAGCGTATGAGTGCTAAATACAAAATTGCTGGAGATAAGGGTACAAAACATGTTGTCTTTGCACCTGGAGATCTTGTTTGGTTACATTTGCGTAAGGATAGATTTCCTGATTTGCGCAAGTCAAAGCTAATGCCACGTGTTGATGGTCCTTTTAAGGTGTTAGAGAAAATAAATGATAATGCATATAAACTTGAGCTGCCTATACAGTTTGGGGTTAGCCCCACTTTTAACATTGCAGATTTGAAGCCTTATTTGGGTGAGGAAGATGAGCTTCCGTCGAGGACGACTTCAGTTCAAGAAGGGGAGGATGATGAGGACATCCCTGCTAATGCTACACCCACAACTCCAACTGCTATACATACAGGACCAATTACTAGAGCTCGCGCATGTCAATTGAATTACCAAGTACTTTCATTTCTTGCAAATCCTTCTAATGTTCATGAACATATGATGCTGCCTAAATTAGATACTTTTGTTTTACTTATGAATGAAGGACCTGGCATGGATAAGAAGGATGACCATGGGAGAGGGATCAAGCATGGAGAAGAAGATGCACGCGTGGGAAAGAACAATGGAGCTTCCAGTGATGATTTTCGCACTTTGAAGCCACCATAATGGGAGCAAGAAGCCTTGGACGAAATATGCATGATGCTACTTATAAAATTTGTCCCTAGGCTAATATAGGTGCTGCGCCACCTTATTGTTGGGCCAGGCCCATGTAATTTTGAAATACCATATTATAGGTTGTTTCTAGAGTCCGTATGTATGGGGAAACTGAGATAAGGTCGGTTTCGGACCCCTCCTCCAAGGGACCACGAAATTCCCCTCTATTCCCCCATATATACAACCCTTAGGGCGTCGTTTTAGGGTTGGGTTTTGTTTAGATTACAAGTTCTCCATAGCTGCAACTTCACGTTCTTCGTTTGTGTTCCACGACCAGACAAAGGCGTCACAGAACCCCACTTCATCAATAAAGCTTTCCTCTTATATTCACAATATCCAGAATGCAATCTTAATTTGTTGCTTGTTCTTCGTTTGCATGCAAGAAATAGACCCTCGTGGTCAGGTTGATCGTGCTCCGACGTGGTCAATAACCTCTCGGAGTTGGTTTAGCGATTGCTAAGGTGCAAATCTCCTCGCATCTATCATCCTCATCATCCTCCCCTTCGTGAACTGAAGTCGTCCTTGACGGAAGCTCCTCTTCCCCACCCAAATAAGGCGTCAAATCTGCAATGTTAAAAGTGGGGCTACAACATGTTTTCTACCCTTATCTCCAGCAATTTTGTATTTAGCATTCATAAGCTCAATGTTTTTCTTCGTTAACTCATGCATCTTTAATATCAATTCAGCACGTTCTTTAGCACCAAAATTAGCCTTCTCCGAAGATGGAAGAGGCAACAAATCAATAGGTGCACGAGGTAAGAAACCATACACAACTTCAAAAGGGCACATCTTAGTGGTAGAATGTAGCGAACGATTATAAGCAAATTCAATATGAGGCAAGCATTCTTCCCACATTTTTAGGTTATTCTTCAAAACATCCCTAAGCATAGTAGACAATGATTTATTGACTACTTCAGTTTGGCCATCAGTTTGGGGATGACATGTAATACTAAAAAGTAGTTTAGTCCCCAACTTAGCCCATAAACATCTCCAAAAGTGGCTAAGCAATTTAGCATCACGATCTGAAACAATTGTATTTGGCACCCCATGCAACCGAATAATTTCACGAAAGAACAAATCAGCAACATGAGCAGCAGGATCACTTTTATGACATGGTATAAAGTGTGCCATTTTGGAAAATCTATCCACGACAACAAATATGCTATCCCTCCCCTTCTTAGTTCGAGGTAAACCTAAAACAAAGCCCATAGATATATCCTCCCAAGGAACACTAGGTACAGGCAAAGGCATATATAAACCATGAGGATTGAGTCGTGACTTAGCTTTTTGACATGTAGTGCAGCGAGCAACAAAACGCTCAACATCCCGTCTCATCTTTGGCCAAAAGAAATGTGTAGAAAATATGTCCTCCATCTTCTTCACGCCAAAGTGTCCCATTAATCCTCCTCCGTGTGCCTCCTGTAACAACAAAAGACGAACGGAGCTAGCTGGAATGCATAGCTTGTTAGCATGGAACACAAATCCATCATTAATAACGAACTTGTTCCATGTTCTCCCTTCTTTACAATGCTGCAACACATCTCTAAATTCAGCATCATGCACATATTGATCTTTGATGGTCTCCAAACCAATTATTTTAAAGTCAAGTTGTGAAAGCATAGTATAATGACGAGACAAAGCATCATCAATAACATTTTATTTACCCTTCTTGTGTTTACGAACGGAGCTAGCTGGAATGCATAGCTTGTTAGCACGAAACACAAATCCATCATTAATAACGAACTTGTTCCATGTTCTCCCTTCTTTACAATGCTGCAACACATCTCTAAATTCAGCATCATGCACATATTGATCTTTGATGGTCTCCAAACCAAATATTTTAAAGTCAAGTTGTGAAAGCATAGTATAACGACGAGACAAAGCATCAAAAACAACATTTTCTTTACCCTTCTTGTGTTTAATGACATAAGGGAAAATCTCAATGAATTCAACCCATTTAGCATGTCTACGGTTCAGTTTTGCTTGAATTTTAATGTGTTTCAAAGATTCATGATCAGAATGTATAACAAATCCTTTGGGCCATAAATAATGTTGCCATGTTTCCAAAGTCCGAACAAGAGCATATAATTCCTTATCATAAGTAGAATAATTCAGACTAGGCCCACTCAGTTTTTCAGAAAAGTATGCAACAGGTTTACCATCTTGTAATAACACACCTCCTGACCCAATTCCACTAGCATCACATTCAAGCTCGAAAGTCTTATTAAAATCAGGAAGTTGGAGTAAAGGAGCATGTGTTTACTTATCTTTCAAGACCGTGAAGGCTTCTTCCTGTGCGGTACCCCAAGAAACAGGCACGTCCTTCTTTGTAAGCTCATTGAGAGGCGCAGCAATGGTCCTGAAATATCTCACAAAACGCCTATAGAAACCAGCGAGGCCAAGAAAACTCCTCACTTGTGTGACCGTTTTGGGCTGCGGCCAACTCTCAATAGCTTCAATCTTGGCTTTATCAACTTCAATTCCCTGTGGAGTAACAACATAGCGAAGAAATGATACTCGCTCGGTGCAAAAGGTGCACTTCCCAAGGTTACCAAACAAACGTGCATCACGTAGAGCAATAAAAACAACACACAGATGTTCCAAATGCTCCTCCAAAGATCTACTAAAAATCAATATATCATCAAAATAGACTACCACAAACCGTCCAATCAAAGGACGTAAAACCTCGTTCATTAATCTCATGAAAGTTCTAGGTGCATTAGTTAACCCAAAAGGCATGACTAACCACTCATATAATCCAAACTTAGTTTTAAATGTTGTTTTCCATTCATCTCCCAATTACATACGAATTTGATGGTATCCACTACGCAAATCAACTTTGGAGATAATTGTAGAACCACTTAATTCATCAAGCATATCATCTAGTCTAGGAATAGGATGAGGATAACGAATAGTAATATTATTAATGCCTCTACAATCCACACACATGCGTGATGTACCATCCTTTTTAGGCACTAGAATAATAGGAACAGCACAAGGACTAAGGGATTCATGTATATAACCTTTGTCAAGAAGCTCCTGTACTTGACGCATAATCTCCTTTGTCTCCTCTGGATTGGTACGGTATGGCGCACGGTTGGGTAAGGATGCACCGGGAATTAAGTCAATCTGATGCTCAATCCCGCGAATAGGTGGTAATCCTGGTGGCACGTCTTGTGGGAAGACGTTGGCGAACTCCTGCAAAATGTTAATGATAGCAGGCCGCGAAGAGGGAGGCATGTCCTCGAATAAAAATAATACCTCTTTGCATACAAAAGCATAGCAAAGAGATGTCGCAACATCCAAATCATTAATATCAGATTTAGTAGCAAGTAAACATCCACTCTTCAATTTTATTTCGGATGCAACATTAGATGATGGTTTATTATGCTTATGGTGTTACTCAAATGTAGCGACCCGATCTCAAGGGATCGGAGTCTCTGTGCTTAAGTGTCATCCTTGGATCGGTATGCTGACACACACAGTACTTGAGGATTTACAACAGAGTTCAATCACACATTTATTACATCGAGAATCCTCAAAGAGTATTTATTACAATAATGTGGCCTAAGGCCAAGTAAAACAAAAACATGCGGAAGCAAAAAGTGCAACGAGTCCATCAACTCCACGAGCAAGCTGAGTGTAGAACAACGACCTATCGCACCTCATTCGTCGTGAGATAAATCTTCAACATGATAAGTTGCAGCCGTGTAGGTCAGTACATGGAATGTACTGGCAAGTCACATCATAAAGTGTAATGAACCTACATAGTACATGCAATTTGGCTGGTGGAAAGCTCTAAGTTTAGTTTTGCATTAAGCTAGTTTTTCCCTATCAGAATTGATTGCTCTATTTCTACAAATATCATAAGTCTGAGATGATGCCCATCTCAATCATTCCAAAATGTTATACCCAATTGATTAATTAAGAGTGATGAGATCTCCCTACATTTCCACTACTAAAAGCTCAAGTTGTCCATGACCGAGGACACGACTAATCGATTAGGTTTTAACTCTGCAGAGGTTGTGCACTTTTCCCCCACAAGACTCGACCACCTCCTTGATCGGAACATCGAGACATAGTCTTTCGATAGCATTTCCCCTAACCCACGGATAGGCCGGTACACCTACATCATCTACATCTGCTAGCCTATCCCGGAAGAGGTCACACCACCTACTCAACTAAGCCAGAGCCCATATTGGCTTGCGGCTGCACACGGAAGCTTATAGACATGAAAATACGGTTGATCCCTTTGAGCCTGGGTGGACGGACCACTAGTGTGCACTCCCATGGATTCCCATGAATGCTCCCACTGTACTTCGCCACCATACAAACCAGTTTCCACCCAGGTAGTTCATTGAAGTTGGTCCTAGTTACTACTTTGTCACTCACATCTCAAGGTGATAACACTCCCCAATCCACGTCTACTATGGCGAAGCAATGTAACATAACACGATGGCGACAAAGTGGTACGGTTCAGACCTACCTCAAATGAACTACTGGGTGATAGTAAAACAAGTATAAACTCCTATCATGCACTCCTACATCAAAGGACTAAGTGCAAAAAATAAAACATAGGTAAAAACTGATATGATCAAAAATGTAACTTGCCTTCGTGCTGGGAGTGATGTTCTAGCGAATGGTAGTACTCTGCTTCGCACTCCGGACAATCTATCGCAAGGTAAATAAAAACATATAAACATGCATTCATACAATTCAAAGACATGCAACAAAATATTTGCAAAAGCCAAATAAAAATCCAACACAAGTCATTAGCATGAAAATTTTCAAAGTATGACTAGTGTTAAAAATTCGTGATGTGCACGTGTGTTCCTACAAGGCATCCTAGTAAAGTTATGGCAAACAAAAAATAATGGTGTAGAATATATAGTGGCAAAATGTCATGGCAAGGGATTTAGTTCGTGTGACGTGGTGCAAATGGAACCACTTCAAACGGGTATACCGTTTGAAAGATATGGCCTAATGAAATTTAAATTCAAATCTGAAATCATTTCAAATTTGAACTTGCAAAAATCTGCAACTATGGGTTTTCTGGTTAGGGCTATTCGAGACGAAAGTTTAGCCGCTTGTTTCACCTTGTTTCGACCTACGGTTAAAAAGTTACGGGTGTTTGAAGTTTCGAATAAAATCTGGAAAAAACTGCTATAGAACAATTTCTGAAAACTCTAAAGTGTGGACGTTCGCAACTAAAGCGCAAAGTGAACGGTTCTGATTGGTTGGCTATGTTCGCTACGGCTGCTACGCGAGAAATGTTCGCAAACTAGGCAAATCACGGGTTCGGCTAAAACTAAAAAGAAAAACCGACGTTCGCTTTAATTAAACTGCACGGTTTATATTAAAACACGGTTAACCTGTACCTCTTCGGTCTAAATAGAAAAACTAACAGAAAAAAATCTAAACTAATCTACAGAGGAGCGGCGCTTACAGAGACGCTCGTGCGTTGGCGTTCGGGCAGGAAGTCGGCGATGGCGGGGCGGCAGCTCCGGCGATCTCCGGCGTGGGCGAGGTCGTCCGGCGGGTGCAACTCGGTGAGGGCGTCCGAAAGGCGGTGACGGAGGTCAGCGGTGATGACCGGAGGGAGCAGGGCGAGTCGGTGAAGCTCCTGTGCTCCGATGAACTCCGGCGACGCAGGTCGTCGGGGCGGCGTCTCCGGTGATCCCTAGGGGCAACGAGAATGTCAAAGAGGTGCGGATAGACATGGGGATCCGATTCCCTTGAAGAAAATAGGCCATGGTGGCTCACCGGCGTCGCAATTTTCTGATGAACTGACTCGGCTCCGACGAGATGCGAACGACGACGGCGTCGGCTGTGAGCGGCGAGAGGAGGTGCGGGTTGGCTGAATGGAGAGAGGACGTCGAGGGCTTTTATAGGCGCAGTTAGGAGTGCTGGGGGCGCGGGATAAGGATTATCCCTGGAGCTTCGGCTGGCTATTGCGGATGCTGCGAGCGCTGGGATTATCCCGTGCGGTGCGAGCGGGAGGTTGGGGACGATGGGGTTGGGGCCCCATCTGTCAGGTGCGGGAGGGAGAGAGGGCGTTGACCGAGGGAGAGAGATTAGGCGAGCATGCGTGCGTGCGCTGGGGCGAGCGGCGCTGGGCTGGCTCGGGCGAGCACCTCGCTCAGCCTGGCTAGCGAGCAGCCTAGTGGCTAGCTCGTCCAGCCTGGGTGCGTGCATGTTTTTTTTAACAATCCTCTTTTTTTAGAACTGAGCAAAAGAAAAAATATATATATAGGGTATTATATACCAAAACGATCAGAAAGATAAATCCTAAAGCGTGAACATTTCTTCAGAGTCTAAATAAAAACTTTATAAAAACATTATTTAAAGAAATGCAAAACGAAACCAAATTTGACTTTCAAATAAATGGGCACTATTTTCTTCTGACCAAGGGTGTCATGTTACCTCCTCTCGTACTTTTTTTCAAAGTATTTTGTCAGGTATTGAGTAAACTCAAATGCCAAATTGAAAAGAAGTCAAATAAAGAAAATGAAATATAATTGCCACATTCATTTCAATCATAATGCATAGATAATTAACTAATAATTGTAAAACATTCCAAATTGAAAATTTGGGATGTTACAAACCTACCCCCTTAAGATGAATCTCGTCCTCGAGATTCGGGTTGGCTAGCAAAAAGGTGAGGATGGTCAGGCTTGAGATCTTCCTCTCGTTCCCAAGTAGCTTCCTCCTCGGTGTGGTGACTCCACTGAACCTTGCAGAACTTGATAACCTTGGTACGAGTGATCCTCTCGGCAGTCTCAAGAATCTTAACAGGCTTCTCCTCATAAGTTAGATCGTTATCCAACTGAATTGCTTCTAGAGGCACTGTATCTCTCAAAGGAATATCTGCCATCTCTGCATGACACTTCTTCGGTTGGGAAACATGGAACACATCGTGAACTCCTGACAAACCCTCTGGTAGTTCCAACTTGTATGCAACTTCCCCTCTGCGTTCCAGAACTCTATATGGCCCCACGAATCGTGGTGCTAACTTTCCTTTGACTCCAAACCTCTTAATACCTCGAAGTGGAGACACTCGCAGATATGCTCTATCTCCCACTTCGTAAATCACTTCCTTGCATTTAGCATCGGCATAACTCTTTTGTCTAGACTAAGCTATCTTGAGTCTATCACGGATCAACTTGACCTTCTCCTCCGAATCTCGAATCAAATCCGATCAAACAATTTGCGATCACCAACTCCATCCCACATCAACGGTGTTCTGCACTTCCTCCCATACAATGCCTCAAAAGGGGCCATCTGCAAACTGGCTTGATAGCTGTTGTTGTATGAGAACTCTGCATAAGGTAAGTTATCATCCCAACTAGACCCGTAGTCTAGCGCACAAGCTCTCAACATGTCCTCCAGAATCTGATTTACTCTCTCTGTCTGCCCATCTGTCTGTGGATTGAAAGCTGTACTAAATTCCAGCCTGGTACCCAAAGTTTCATGTAGCTGTTGCCAAAACTTTGAAGTAAACTGTGTTCCTCTATCTAATACAATGGTCCTCGGAACTCCATGCAGACATACAATCCTGGTCATATATATCTTCGCCAGCTTGGCACTTGTATAGGTAGTCTTCACGGGAATGAAGTGAGCAACCTTGGTCAAGCGATCAACTATTACCCAAATGGAATCATAATCTGAGCGGGTCCTGGGTAATCCCGTGATGAAATCCATGCCAAGTTTATCCCATTTCCAATCAGGTATCGGCAATGGCTGAAGTAAACCTGCTGGTTTCTAATGCTCTGCCTTTACCCTCTGACATACATCACATACTGCTACATACTCAGCAATTTCCCTCTTCATACCGGTCCACCAAAAACTTTCTTTCAAGTCTAAATACATCTTGGTGTTTCCCGGATGTATCGAGTAAGGCGAATCATGAGCCTCCTGAAGTATCAACTTCCCGATCTCTGGATCATTAGGCACACAAATACGCTGCTCAAACCATATGGTTCCATGCTCATCCTCACGAAATCCTTCTGCCTTTCCTTTGCTGATCATCTCCTTTATCTCAACAATACCTTGATCCAACTTCTGAGCTTCTCTGATCTTTCCCAACAAGGTGGACTGTACTTCAAGTGCGGCAACATAGCCTCTTGGAACTATTTCCAACTCTAGATCTCTAAGTTCATCACATAACTCCTGAGGTAATCCTCCTGTGACAAGAGTGTTGACATAGCTCTTACGGCTCAACGCATCTGCCACGACGTTAGCTTTTCCTGGATGATAATGCAAATTCATGTCATAATCCTTGATGAGCTCCAACCATCTCCTTTGCCTAAGGTTCAACTCTTTCTGTGTGAAGATGTACTTCAAACTCTTGTGATCGGTGTAAACATCACATTGGTTCCCGATAAGGAAATGTCTCCAGGTCTTGAGTGCATGCACCACTGCTGCTAACTTCAGATCATGCGTGGCATAGTTCAACTCATGAGGTCGAAGCTGGCGTGAAGCATAAGCTACAACCTTTCCCCCTTGCATAAGCACGCCTCCAAGTCCTTGGCGTGAAGCGTCGCAATACACCTGAAAATCCTTGTGTATGTTCGGCAGAATTAGCACCGGAGCTGTAACCAAACGTTTCTTCAACTCCTGGAAACTGGCTTCACATTCCTTAGTCCAAATATACTTGGTGTCCTTCTTCAACAACTCCGTCATGGGCTTTGCAATCTTGGAGAAATTCTCAATGAACCTCCGATAATATCCTGCAAGTCCAAGGAAACTACGGATCTCGCTAACTGAGGTCGGTGCCTTCCATTCGGTGACTGCTTCTACCTTGGAAGGGTCCACGGTAATTCCTTCTCCTGACACAACATGTCCAAGAAATCCGACTTCCTTCAACCAAAACTCACACTTGCTGAACTTGGCATAAAGTTGGTGTTCTCTGAGCTTCTCCAGAACTAAGCGCAGATGTTCTGCGTGCTCCTCCTCATTCTTGGAGAAAACCAATATATCATCAATGAATACCACCACAAAGTTATCCAAGTACTCCATGAATACCTTGTTCATCATGCTCATAAAATAGGCAGGGGCATTAGTCAAACCAAACGACATGACTGTATACTCATAAAGCCCATACCTCGTGGTAAAAGTTGTCTTAGGTATATCTTTCTCACGGATCTTCAACTGATGATAACCCGATCGAAGGTCAATCTTGGAGAAAACAGTAGCTCCTTCTAGCTGGTCGAACAAGTCATTGATCATCGCTAGTGGATACTTGTTCTTGATGGTCACCTCATTTAAAGAGTGATAATCCACACACATCCTCAAGGTTCCATCCTTCTTCTCCACTAAGAGTACTAGGGCTCCCCAAGGTGAAGAACTCGGGCGAATATACCCCTTCTCTTGTAACTCCTCAATCTGTTTCTTGACTTCCGCTAGATCATTAGCGGGCATCCGGTATGGCCTCTTGGAGATAGGTCCGGTGCCTGGCAGTAACTCAATGAGAAACTCAATCTCCCGATCGGGTGGCATACCTGGTAACTCCTCTGGAAATACATCGGGATAATCCTTCACCACTGGTACTTCTTCCTGGAGAACTCCCATAAGAGAGTTCACTTGAGTCTTCTTAAGCTTAAGCCTGGATACATACTTGATCCTCTTCTGCTCTAGAGTGGTGAGAAAATTTGACCTACTGGCACAATCAATGCTTCCCTGATACTTGGACATCCAATCCATACCTAGGATTACATCCAACCCTTGTGACTCAAGTACGATCATATCTGTGGGAAAAACATGTCCCCCTATGTTCAAAGGCAACTGAAAACATGCCTGACTAGTCATAGACTCTGCTCCTGGGGAACTCACTAGAATAGGTGACTTAAGAGCTACGGTAGGCAACTTATGTTTATCCACAAATCCCCTCGATATGAATGAATGCGATGCACCAGTGTCAAATAGAATAAGTGCTGGAAATGAATTAACCAAGAACTTACCAATCACCGCATCCGGTTGTTCATAGACTTCTTCCACATTGACATGATTCACATGCCCCTTAGTGAATGGATTGGGCTTCTTGCCTCTCTAGAACTTCCATTGCCATTCCCATTTTGTAGCTCGGGACACTCATTGGAGTAGTGCCTCGTCTTCTTGTGCTTGAAGCAGGTGATGTGAGTCAGATCCTTCCTCACTGGTGTAGCAGGGGTAGGGTGATGGTGATTGCCGTTTCCTTCATTCCCATTGCCATTTTTGTGGCCATTGTGGTTGTGTCCATTGCCTCCATGCTGAGAATGACCACCATGGTTATGATGGTTGTGCCCTCCAAACTTACTGTGTCCTGTACCAGTATATCCCGAGAAAGGGGCGGAGCGAGGGTTCTGCTGAGCTCCAGACTGAAACTTGCCTTGACCATATTTCCTCTTGCGATTTTCCATCTGCTGATGCTTGCCCTCTAGAGTGATCGCCTTGTCCACCAACTATTGATAGTTGTCAAAAGTCGCTACCATCAACTGAATTCCCAGCTCATCATTCAGTCCCTCCAGAAACTTTTGTTGCTTGGCTGCATCGGTTGCCACGTCACCTGGGGCGTAACGGGACAACTTGCTGAAGTCATCAACATACCCAGACACTGAGCGACTTCCCTGGCGTAAGTTGCAGAACTCCCTCTTCTTGAGAGCCATAGCTCCTGCTGAAACATGAGCCAGTCATCTGCGACAATGGGCTCCGGGCTGCTTGTGAAGATTGGAGGATTCAGCCTCAAAAAATGGGTAAGGCTGTCAATTTGTGGTGGAGGTGGAGGTGGAGGTGGAGGCGGGTTGTTGTTGTTGTTCTGGGCCATATTCTGCATCATCAACTATATCATCTGGTTCTGGGTCTGAAGCAATTGTTCCAAGGCGGGTGGGATATCATTCCCTGAGCCACTCTCGGAAGAGTCACGCCTTGGTCGCATCTGCTGGGTTAGCACAGATGAGGTATAGATAGAATTAGGCCTAAGGGAGAAACACTACCCATATGCACATGATGTCAAATAAAAATCCAAATCACTCCAATTCAATTTAATCAAAGAATTCACACGAAACAAATCTAAGGTGAGCCATGTCATAAGGTTTGACACGGTCCCACAAATAAATCAATCAAATACTAAACGAATACAATATCCTAATCCTCTCATGGTGGTCTAAATCTACTCCTCATCGAAAGAGAGATCTATCATGTTGATGTCGGCTCCAGCGGCATCACTCTGAATCTCCTCCTCGTCGTCCTCATAGTCTTTGTCCTGACTGACGTAGTCCCCGTAAGAGTGATCCTCTTGGAGATTCTCCCCGTTATCAAGCTCTTCCTCAGCTTCCTCCAGCTGAAGCTTCAAGTCGTCGAGCTTATCCTGCAGCGCATCGAGCTCCGCCTCATGCTCTGTGCGGGCGTTCTGAAGCTCTTCTTCCAGCTCGACCTTGCGGGTAGTCAGGTTATGGGTGTTGATGAGGTAGTCGTCCATCTCTTCCTTCATCCTGGTGATGAGCTCCTCCAGGTCCTCAATGTGTGAGGTGATGGTGTCATCCTCCCTGGTGCGCACTACATCTCCATCCGAGTCACAGCATGCGTACCAGACATAGTTAGTCTTCCTGAGATCCTCGCGGTAGTCCTGGCGGATGCGCCCAAGTGCAAAGAGCGCAGCTATCCCTTTGCCAATGCCCCATGATCTTACTTCTATGTAGAAGTTGATCGGCTCAATGGCATTTCCAAAAGTTCACCCTGGAATGTGGACGTCAATCTTCCAGCGCATCTCCTCAGGTAGAGTGGCCGTGAAGGTACCGGTGAAGCTGGGCAGGGCAATGCGCAGATGTCCTGCAATATCCATGAGCTGTCTTCCAAAGGGCGTGGTTGCGTCGGGCTGAGCAAACTCAACGATGGGGGTCGACATCTACAGTTTGAAAGAGAGGAGAAATTAGTAGTGAAGCAGGGAAAAGTATGAGACCAAAACAGGGGTATAAAAGTGTTGTAAAAATATGTTTTTTTATCCTATGGCTTTCCATTTTCTAGGGTCGCGTCCTACAGTCAACTTGGCTCCGATACCATCTTGTAGCGACCCGATCTCAAGGGATCGGAGTCTCTGTGCTTAAGTGTCATCCCTGGATCGGTATGCTGACACACACAGTACTTGAGGATTTACAACAGAGTTCAATCACACATTTATTACATCGAGAATCCTCAAAGAGTATTTATTACAATAATGTGGCCTAAGGCCAAGTAAAACAAAAACATGCGGAAGCAAAAAGTGCAACGAGTCCATCAACTCCACGAGCAAGCTGAGTGTAGAACAACGACCTATCGTACCTCATTCGTCGTGAGATAAATCAACAACATGATAAGTTGCAGCCGTGTAGGTCAATACATGGAATGTACTGGCAAGTCACATCATAAAGTGTAATGAACCTACATAGTACATGCAATTTGGCTGGTGGAAAGCTCTAAGTTTAGTATTGCATAAAGCTAGTTTTTCCCTATCAGAATTGATTGCTCTATTTCTACAAATATCATAAGTCTGAGATGATGCCCATCTCAATCATTCCAAAATTTTATACCCAATTGATTAATTAAGAGTGATGAGATCTCCCTACATTTCCACTACTAAAAGCTCAAGTTGTCCATGACCGGGGACACGGCTAATCGATTAGGTTTTAACTCTACAGAGGTTGTGCACTTTTCCCCACAAGACTCGACCACCTCCTTGATCGGAAGATCGAGACATAGTCTTTCGATAGCATTTCCCCTAACCCAAGGATAGGCCGGTACACCTACATCATCTACATCTGCTAGCCTATCCCGGAAGAGGTTACACCACCTACTCAACTAAGCCAGAGCCCATATTGGCTTGCGGCTGCACACGGAAGCTTATAGACATGAAAATACGGTTGATCCCTTTGAGCCTGGGTGGTCGGACCACTAGTGTGCACTCCCATGGATTCCCATGAATGCTCCCACTATACTTCGCCACCATACAAACCAGTTTCCACCCAGGTAGTTCATTAAAGTTGGTCCTAGTTACTACTTTGTCACTCACATCTCAAGGTGATAACACTCCCCAATCCACGTCTATTATGGCGAAGCACTGTAACATAACACGATGGCGACAAAGTGGTACGGTTCAGACCTACCTCAAATGAACTACTGGGTGATAGTAAAACAAGTACAAACTCCTATCATGCACTCCTACATCAAAGGACTAAGTGCAAAAATAAAACATAGGTAAAAACTGATATGATCAAAATGTAACTTGCCTTCATGCTGGGAGTGATGTTCTAGCGAATGGTAGTACTCTGCTTCGCACTCCGGACAATCTATCGCAAGGTAAATAAAACACACATAACATGCATTCATACAATTCAAAGACATGTAACAAAATATTTGCAAAAGCCAAATAAAAATCCAACACAAGTCATTAGCATGAAAATTTTCAAAGTATGACTAGTGTTAAAATTCGTGATGTGCACGTGTGTTCCTACAAGGCATCCTAGTAAAGTTATGGTGAACAGAAAATAATGATGTAGAATATATAGTGGCAAAATGTCATGGCAAGGGATTTAGTTCGTGTGACGTGGTGCAAAAAGAACCACTTCAAACGGGTATACCGTTTGAAAGATATGGCCTAATAAAATTTAAATTCAAATCTGAAATCATTTCAAATTTGAACTTGCAAAAATGTGCAACTATGGGTTTTCTAGTTAGGGCTATTCGAGACGAAAGTTTAGCCGCTTGTTTCACCTCGTTTCGACCTACGGTTAAAAAGTTATGGGTGTTTGAAGTTTGGAATAAAATCTGGAAAAAAACTGATATAGAACAATTTCTGAAAACTCTAAAGTGTGGACGTTCGCAACTAAAGCGCGAAGTGACGGCTCTGATTTGTTGGCTATGTTCACTGCGGCTGCTACGCGACGAATGTTCGCAAACTAGGCAAATCACTGGTTCGGCTAAAACTAAAAAGAAAAACCGACGTTCGGTTTAATTAAACCGCATGGTTTATATTAAAACATGGTTAACCGATACCTCTTTGGTCTAAATAAAAAAACCTAAAAGAAAAAAAATCTAAACTAATCCAAAGAGGAGCGGCGCTTATAGAGACGCTCGTGCGTTGGCGTTCGGGCAGGAAGTCAGCGACGGCGGGGCGGCAGCTCCGGCGATCTCCGGCGTGGGCGAGGTCATCCGGTGGGTGCAGCTCGGTGAGGGCGTCCGAAAGGCGGCGACGGAGGTCAGCGGCGATGACCGGAGGGAGCGGGGCGAGGCGGTGAAGCTCCTGTGCTCCGGTGAACTCCGGCAACGCAGGTCGTCGAGGCGGCGTCTCCGGTGATCCCTAGGGGCAACGAGAATGTCAAAGAGGTGTGGATAGACATGGGGATCCGACTCCCTTGAAGAAAATAGGCCATGGTGGCTCACCGGCGTCGCAGTTTTCCGGTGAACTGACTCGGCTCCGGCGAGATGCGAACGGCGACGGCGTCGGCTGTGAGCGGCGAGAGGAGGTGCGGGTTCGCTGAATGGAGAGAGGACGTCGAGGGGCTTTTATAGGCGTAACTAGGAGGGCTAGGGTCGCGGGATAAGGATTATCCCTGGAGCTTCGGCCGGCTGTTGTGGACCCTGCGAGCGCTGGGATTATCCCGTGCGGTGCGAGTGGGAGGTTGGGGACGATGGGGTTGGGGCCCCATCTGTCAGGTGCGAGAGGGAGAGAGGGCGTTGACCGAGGAAGAGATATTAGGTGAGCGTGAGTGCGTATGCTGGGGGGAGCGGCGCTGGGCTGGCTCGGGCGAGCGCCTCGCTCAGCCTGGCTAGCGAGCAGCCTGGTGGCTGGCTCGTCCAGCGTGTGTGCGTGCGTGTGTTTCTGTTTTTTTAACAATCCTCTCTCTTTTTTCAGATATGAGAAAAACTATATATATATTTCTTCAGAGTCTAAAAAAACTTTATAAAAACATTATTTATAGAAATCTAAAACGAAACCAAATTTGACTTTCAAATAAATTGGCACTATTTTCTTGTGACCTTTGGGGTGTCATGTTACCTCCTCTCATACTTTTTTTTCAAAGTATTTTGTCAGGTATTGAGTAAACTCAAATGCCAAATTGAAAAGAAGTCAAATAAATAAAATGAAATATAATTGCCACATTCATTTGAATCATAATGCATAGATGATTAACTAATAATTGTAAAACATTCCAAATTGAAAATTTGGGATGTTACATCAAATTCCTGTCCTACAATCTGATTTTCACTCTTATTTTTCTCCTGTTTTGCTTTACTAGCTCTAGCAATGTCATCTTTCATAATATGTTCTGGATACATAGGAAGCAAAGTGATATTGTGATCCTTATGAACAAGAGTATACTGATTTGTCCTACCATGGTGTACAGATTTTTTATCAAACTGCCATGGCCTACCAAGTAGAACAGAACATGCTTGCATGGGTACCACATCACAATCCACATAATCAGAATATGTAGAAATGCTAAAATGCACACGAACAGTACGTCTTACCTTAACCTTGCCACTATTGTTGAACCATTGGATGTAATAAGGATGAGGATGTGGTCTGGTGGTTAGAGACAGCTTCTCCACCATCTCCATGCTAGCCAAGTTATTGCAACTCCCTCCATCAATGATGACGCGAACAGAACGCTCCTTCACAACTCCCTTTGTGTGGAACAAGTTGTGCCTCTGATTTTGCTCAGCCTGTGTAATCTGCACACTGAGAACACGTTGAGCAACTAAACTTTCATACCTGTCAGCGTAATCAGCAGCCATGTAGTGTGTCTCTGGTTCTGCATCCTCGCCACCCTGTTCTTCACTTGCAATGAGAGCCAAAGTCTCCTCATCATAATCACTAGCGGACGCATATCCACCATCCTTAGTAACAATCATTACACACTTGGAAGGGCATTCTCTCGCAAAGTGACCTCCACCCTTGCAACGGCGGCATATAACCTCATGTGTTTGCCCTGTGGATGCAATAGATGAAGAAGAGCTCTGTGCAGGCCCAGAAGGTGTGCTCTGCGCAGAGGGTGGAGTAGGAGCCTGTTTCCTGGTATCGTAGTTGGAGTCAGAAGTGGAAGTAGGTGGTGTTGCAGCAAGACGTGCGGAAGTAGAGGAGGTACGTGGCGTCCATGATGAATTGCGACCTGTAGAAAAAGTAGTTCTCGCCATTACCTGTCGATCCTGCACTTCACGTTCAGCTTTGCAAGCAAGATGAAATAAACGAGTGATAGTGTTATACTCCTTATACTCTAGAATAGTCTGAATCTCTCTATTTAATCCACCCATAAAACGTGCACGCATAGCTTCATTCTCCTCAACAATACCACATCTAATCATGCTAGTTTGTAATTCCTGATAATATTCTTCCACATAATTTTTTCCTTGTCTTAAACGCTGCAAATTTTGAAGCAATTCACGTTGATAGTAAGGTGGCACCCAACGATTACGCATAGCAGTTTTCAAAGCAGCCCAAGTAGTTGGAATATTAGCATGGTGTATTCTATAATGTTCTGACCACCAAATACAAGCAAAACTAGTGAAAGAACAAACAGCAGCAGCAACACGTCTATCCTCAGGAAATTGTAAGCATGTAAAACGTTGTTCTGTTTCTAACTCCCATGTAAGATATATATCAGGAACATATCTACCCTTAAGTGTCGGAATATTCAATTTAAGTTTAGGGAGATGGTCATGATCCCGTACCTGAGGGGGTGGTGCAGCCCTACCGTTACGGTTGTAGCGATGTGGTCAACCTGGTGCGTATCGTGGTGGTTGCCCCTAAGGCTGATCTGGAGCAACCTCTCCCTCATCATCGTAATCACTCTCATAATCTTCAACCTGCTCAACGACAGTAGCAACAGGAGCCATAGAAGTAGCAGCAGTATCAACAAGACCAGTATGTTAGCCTTGGCCGAGAGGCACACGTCGCGCTCGTCGTTCGAAAGGGATAGGAGTTGTAGGTGGTGGTGGTACACGGGCAAGCACCTCATTGAACTTGGCGTCCATCTTGGTGTCGAATGTCTTCTCCAAACCATCGAGCTTCTTCATTGCCTCTTCAAAGTTGGTCACGAAGTTTTGTACCTGGTCAGCCATAATTTGCTGAAATTTATCATAGAGCGCTTTGTTGGTCATGCTCTCCCAGTCGCTCCCGTCGTCGTGTGATCCTGACATGGTTATGAGAAATAGGAAACACACAAGAATATGAAACCTACAGACTACTAGGACGTGGTGGTGGTGGTGGTGTGTCACAAATCCTTTAAGCGAATCTCAAATTCTTACCAGTTCTTACCCAGCAACAGGTGGTGATCGGCAACCGTTGTAGTCAAAACTCTCAAAGCAAAGTGATATTTTGATCCTTGTGAACAAGAGTATACTGATTTGTCCTACCATGGTGTACAGAATTTTTATCAAACTGCCATGGCCTACCAAGTAGAATAGAACATGCTTGCATGGGTACCACATCACAATCCGCATAATCTGAATATGTAGCAATGCTAAAATGCACACGAACAGTACGTGTTACCTTAACCTTGCCACTATTGTTGAACCATTGGATGTAATAAGGATGAGGATGTGGTCTGGTGGTTAGAGACAACTTCTCCACCATCTCCATGCTAGCCAAGTTATTGCAACTCCCTCCATCGATGATGACGCGAACAGAACGCTCCTTCACAACTCCCTTTGTGTGGAACAAGTTGTGCCTCTAATTTTGCTCAGCCTGTGTAACCTGCACACTGAGAACACGTTGAGCAACTAAAAATTCATACATGTCAGCGTAATCAGTAGCCATGTAGTGTGTCTCTGGTTCTGCATCCTCGCCACCCTGTTCTTCACTTGCAATGAGAGCCAAATTCTCTTCATCATAATCACTAGCGGACGCATATCCACCATCCTCAGTAACAATCATTACACGCTTGGAAGGGCATTCTCTCGCAAAGTGACCTCCACCCTTGCAACGACGGCATATAACCTCATGTGTTTGCCCTGTGGATGCAATAGATGAAGAAGAGCTCTGTGTAGGCCCGGTAGGGGTGCTCTTCGCAGAGGGTGGAGTAGGAGCCTGTTTCCTGGTATCGCGGTTGGAGTTGGAGGTGGAAGTAGGTGGTGTTGCAGCAGGACGTGTGGAAGTAGAGGAGGTACGTGGAATCCATGATAAAGTGCGACCTATAGAAAAAGCAGTTCTCGCCACTGCTTATCGATCATGCACTTCATGTTCAGCTTTGCAAGCAAGATGAAATAAACAAGTGATAGTGTTATACTCCTTATACTCTAGAATAGTCTGAATCTCTCTATTTAATCCACCCATAAAACGTGCAAGCATAGCTTCATTATCCACAACAATACCACATCTAATCATGCTAGCTTGTAATTCCTGATAATATTCTTCTACAGAATTTTTTCCTTGTCTTAAACGCTGCAAATTGTGAAGCAATTCACGTTGATAATAAGGTGGCACCCAACGATTACGCATAGCAGTTTTCAAAGCAGCCCAAGTAGCTGGAATATTAGCATCGTGTATTCTACAATGTTCTGACCACCAAACACAAGCAAAACCAGTGAATGAACAAACAGCATCAGGAACACATCTATCGTCAGGAAATTGTAAGCATGTAAAATGTTGTTCTGTTTCTAACTCCCATGTAAGATATATATCAGGAACATATCTACCCTCAAACATCGGAATATTCAATTTAAGTTTAGGGAGATGGTCATGATCCCGTACCTGAGGGGGTGGTGCAGCCCTACCGTTACGGTTGTAGCCATGTGGTCGACCTGGTGCGTATCGTGGTGGTTGCCCCTGAGGCAGATCTGGAGCAACCTCTCCCTCATCATCGTAATCACCATCATAATCTTCAACCTGGTCAACGACAGTAGCAGCAGGAGCCACAGAAGTAGCAGCAGTATCAATAGTACCAGTATGTTGGCCTTGGCCGAGAGGCACACGTCGCGCTCGTCGTTCGAAAGGGATAGGAGCTACAGCTGGTGGTGGTAGACGGGCAAGCACCTCATTGAACTTGGCGTCCATCTTGGTGTCGAATGTCTTCTCCAAACCATCGAGCTTGTCCATGGCCTCTCCAAAGTTGGTCACGAAGTCTTGTACCTGGTCAGCCATCATTTGCTGAAATTTATCATAGAGCGCTTTGTCGGTCATGCTCTCCCAGTCGCTCTCGTCATCATGTGCTCCTGACATGGTTAGCAGAAATAGGAAACACACAAGAATATGAAACCTACAGACTACTGGGACGTGGTGGTGGTGGTGCTGGTGTGTCACAAATCCTTTAAGCGAATCTCAAATTCTTACCAGTTCTTACCCAGCAGTAGGCGGTGATCGGCAACCGTTGTAGTCAAACTCTCAAAGCTTGGATAGAGCGATTGCCAGGTGGTGTCAAACACACGACGTAGATGTATGTGGAGCTGGGATGGCTTATAATATGGTAGCAAAAAGGGTTAGCAATAATCAATTCAGAGATGCAAGGTTGAATAAACGCTCAACGAGGGTACTATGCTGGTCCTAGGCTAGACCGTACTAGAGACGCGAGCCTAAAACACCAACAAAATCACGACGCTACACGTAATCAAGGGAAAAGCACACTCTGATTATTTTTTTCGTTTTTTTTGGTGCCTCTTATTTTGCGCTCGTTTTTTTGCTTAAAAAAATCACTACAATAGTGAGTGTGTCAAAACTCTTCCCACGTCGTATAAGCAAGATGGGCACGAAATTTGTTGGACTATTTTTTTTCTAGAGCAATTCGGGGGCAGCGATGACCAAAATTTTTGACAAAAATCAGTATGATGGCAAGTGTCTCAAAACGCTCCGAAGAACCTAAAACCCAGATAGGGAAAAAAATTCAGCCGATTTTTTTGGGGCCAAAACGTGCTCTACAAAGCGTGCCAATTTTTGGGCCAAAACGTGCTCTGCAAAACCCACAACTCCGACGTCTATACATACAGGACCAATTACTAGAGCTCGCGCATGTCAATTAAATTACCAGGTACTTTCGATTCTTGCAAATCCTTCTAATGTTCATGAATATATGATGCTGCCTAAATTAGATACTTTTTTTTTACTTATGAATGAAGAACCTGGCATGGACAAGAAGGATGACCATGGGAGCGGGATCAAGCATGGAGAAGAAGGTGCGCGCGCGGGAAAGAACAATGGAGCTTCTAGTGATGATTTTCGCACTTTGAAGCCACCATAATGGGAGCAAGAAGCCTTGGACGAAATATGCATGATGCTACTTTATAAAATTCGTCCCTAGGCTAATATTGGTGATGCGCCACCTTATTGTTGGGCCAGGCCCATGTAATTTCGAAATATCATATTATAGGCTGTTTTTAGAGTCCGTATGTATGGGGAAACTGAGTTAAGGTCGGTTTCGGACCCCTCCTCCAAGGGGCCACGAAATTCCCCTCTATTCCCCCATATATATAGCCCTTAGGGCGTCGTTTTAGGGTTGGGTTTTGTTTAGATTACAAGTTCGCCATAGCTGCAACTTCGCGTTCTTCGTTTGTGTTCCACGACCAGACAAAGGCGTCACAGAATCCCACTTCATCAATAAAGCTTTCCTCTTATATTCGCAATATCCAGATGGCAATCTTAGTTTCTTGCTTGTTCTTCATTTGCGTGCAGGAAACAGACCCTTGTGGTTAGGTTGATCGTGCTCCAGCGTGGTCAATAACCTCTCGGAGTTGGTTTAGCGATTGCTAAGGCGCCGCGTCATCACACGTTCGTAGTCGGATCATCAAAGTCTACTCCACCAAAACGATAGCCACCATCTCATCGAAAGACAGGGACAACTTCGCCTCTATCATACCTTTCCTCTCCGCTAGTCCTAGTCGCACCAAAACCACAAGATATGTTGATGTTGTACCTGGCGGCAACGAATCAAGTGGTGAGTGTTGTGCTAGTTGCTGAAAGAGAGGTTGACGAAGAAGCAGCGGCAACGACATGGACGCCAAGCGACGAGCCAGGACGTTCCCCGGCAGGGTCTGGTGCCGACAAGGAAGGATCTACGCAGTTGAAAGAGATAGTCCAGAAGAAGAAAGTGGTGCAGCGACCAGTCTATTTTGCCAGCTCCTTGTGGCAGGGGGCTAGATCAAGGTATTCTGGCATGCAAAAATTGCTCTTCGGCCTTCTTATGGCCCCGAGGAAGCTGCGCCATTACTTCCAAGCACATGAGGTCACCGTTGTCACCCGCTTCCCACTATAGCGGATATTGCGAAACCCAGAAGCTACCGGCAGGATTGTGGAGTGGGCCCTGGAACTATCAAGCTGTGGTCTTAAGTTTGAAAGCTCTTCGACCATTTAGATCAGGGCCTTGGCGGAGTTCATTGCAGAATGGACCCCAACGCGTGACGAAGAGATTCCAGAGTCAACTCTCCCCAGCAAGGAGACTGATCAAGAATAGATCATGTATTTTGATGGAGCTTTCTCGCTGCAAGGTGTAGGTGCCGGAGTGTTACTTGTCGCACCCACCAGAGAGCACCTCAGATATGTGGTCTAGATGCACTTTCCCCAGGAGAGATCGACAAACAACATTGTTGAGTACGAAGGGCTACTTGCCGATCTCACGATCGCGGCGGACCTTGGGATCAAGAAACTTATTGTCAGGGGTGATTCTCAACTTGTCGTCAGGCAAGTGAACAAAGATTACCAGAGTCCATTGATGGAAGCTTATGTAGATGAAGTGAGGAAGTTGGAAGAACGTTTTGACGGCCTGCAAATGGAGAACATTCCACGTGCAGAGAATAGTGTTGATGATGGCCTGTCAGAATGTGCTGCCCTTAAGTCAACTGGACAAGAGAAGTGAAGGAAGTTAGGTTCCGGCAAGTACTTCCCGGCGGAGCTCCCCGAACTCGCCGGCGAGAAGGTTGCCAGAGAGAACGACACGCTTGTCGGTGAGTACTATGCTTTGGCAAGGGCCTCGGCTCTTGTCGTAGAAGCATACGCTCCTGCCAGGCTTGCCGGGGCGCAGCAGACTCCGGCAGGCCCTCAGGCCCTTGTCGTCGAGGCAAATGCTCCCCTGGCAGAGGATACGCCTTTAGTCCTTGTTGTCGAGCCCGAGGCTCCAGCATGGGCACGACACCTTGTCCAATTCCATCAAACAGGAAACTCCCCGAGGAACAAGAGGAAGCAGAGAAAGTAGCCCGCCTGTCTCATATGTACCAGTTCGTAGAAAACGTCCTCTACAGAAAGAGACCGAATGGCGTGAAACTCAAGTGCATTTCCCGGGAGGATGGACTGGAGCTGTTGGCAGAGATACACGGAGGCATATGTGGCTCCCACATAGGATAAAGAGCGATTGCCGGAAAGGCATTCCGGCAAGGTTTCTTTTGGCCCACTGCCCTCCAAGATGCAACTGCGTTACTAACCAAGTGTGAAGCATGCTTGTTTCATTCGAAGAAACTACATCAACGAGCTCAAGCCATTCAAACAATCCCTCTGTCCTGGCCATTTTTGGTCTGGGGGCTCGACATCTTGGGCCCCTTTCCCCACGCTGCCGGGGGCTTTGAGTACTTGTACATGGCAATCGACAAGTTAACAAAGTGGTCGGAAGTGAAAGCAGTGAGGAAGGTGATGAGGACATTCCTAGTCCTTTACCATCTTTTTCCGTTGATGATGTTGCTGCACAAGACAAGTCCGATGAAATCAGAATTGGATCAATCACAAGAGCACGTGCAAAGCTACTAGAACAACAGGTGAATTCACTCTTAGTTGAATCTGACATTTGTGTTAATGAGAATTTTATACTGCCTAAGTCCTTGCATATTTGTCTGATCAGATTTGAAGAGAAAACAAGCTTGGCACGTGGAGATGAAGAGTTGCAGCGAAAAGAATGCCTACTGATGTCTAATATCAGCAAGTGCACGAGGGAGGAGAGGGAGGTCGGTGCACAACATAAAAAGAAGGAAAATTAGAACCGGACTCGGATTGACTGCCAGGTGGCCCGGAATTGATATATGTGCAAAATGCGTGTACGTGCTCCAAATAAGACGTGTAAATACCATTTGGAAAGCTTGAGTCATGTGCTTTCCAAACTGTATACCCTCAGCACATGATTCGCTCCGAGCGTGTCGCAATCGTCAAAACAATACAATGGTTGTTTTCTGCCAATTTTCCAAATAGGGTTCGTTTAAGTTAGGAAAGTTAGAGATAGGTTTGTTTTCGACCCCAACCCTAATTTGGACATCCAGCAGTCTTTATATACCCTTGTAAGTCATGGCTTTTAGGGTTAGATCATGTTTTGATTAAACTCATACCAGACTGAATTGCTTTAAGCATTCCTCTGTATTCATATTCCTCTTTGCATCGATCAGGAATATTTACCTACACCAAATTCATATCGATAGGGTGTATTGGTTACTGAAAGTCAAGTGCTATTTGTCGTTCCATTGGGAATTGGGAGATTGCAGAACCGTTTCGTGGTTGGCGACTACGTGCGCAAGTGTGTGGTGTTGCGAATATCCATAGGGTTGAAGATTTGTTGCATTGGCAACGGGGGAACAGTCGGAGAGTTCAAGAGCATCTCACAAGTTATCCAGCAAGTTCATCATCGACATCATTCGCTCATTGAGAAGATCGGGCCGCCCCTTATCATCTTGGTATCAGATTACTTGCTTTACTCGGTGAGCAATTTCCATCCCATAGATTAGTTGTTTTCATCCTATACAGAAAAAGCCCCACAAAAATATTAGGTTAGATTCTTGCCATAGCCTAGATCAGCCCAATTTTGCATACCTAGTTGCTGTTTTGTGTTGATCTTTGTGTTCCCTTTTCTGTTTTTGAGTCGTGTGGTTTAGGTTAGGTTTAGGTTCTAAGTCTAGTTCGAGTTCTTGTTATTTCCTATTCTGAATCTGTATAAAAAAAAATGGTTACCTGAGTTGTTTTCCTAGTCCTACTCGAACTCGGACTCCACTTCCGCCGCGGCACAAAAACAGCAAAACCGACACCACTGCCGCGCCTAGTACGAGTTGGACTCGGATCCGTCCTAGTGTCTTATTTTCGTGTTTCCTTGCAATTTTCATTAGGTTTTCAATATGATCTTTCTGAAGGCCTAGACACAGCCTCTCTACAGCAATAATTTAGGTACCTTACCCATAAGACTAGCTAACATTGTTGCTCAACGCTGCTCAATAGGATTGTTGCACGACACTGTCTTTCTGAAACGAAATTCGCTGTTGCTACAGTACACGAGATATATATCAAATTACAAAAAGAGAGAAAATAGTGAAAAAAGAAAAAAAGAGAGAGCAGACAGGCCCAGAAATTGGTGATAGTTGCTACAAGTTTGGAGTTGTTTCATATTGTTGTTTGCACTAGTATTTTGAGCAATCTTGTGCCTGTTTTCTTTGAGCTAATTGCTAGTGTCTTTCTAGTGCATTGCAACAAATTCCTCCATATAGTTGCTTGCCACATTTGTCTCCATAATTGTGTGTGTTTCCTTGGTGAATTTTGGTATCACACAAACAGCAAATAGGTTTTGTAAATTGGTGTTGTTAGGTATCCCAACCAAGCTCCACCATATACCCTGGTTTGTCTTGCGATAGTTTTCACCCTCGGTATTCGCTACATCACATCCGTGCACGTTCTGACCATACAAGTTGGTAAGCTTTTCTCATTCACTTTGGAACGGTAAGATACCTTGTTTCTTTCAGTTTGCATGAGTTGAGAGTTTTCCACATACACTATATTTTCTGTGCGTGCTAATCACCTAATCATGTCCGACGAGTCTTTTGATGTATAGCGGAAAAAGGATCCTAAATCCGTGGTGCATTGGAATGAATATGAAGCTCTTCGTGATCATCTTCAACGACAAATTCAGTGTGCAACCAATCCTATAAATGAGAATGTGCAGAACATGGAGTTGGACCTGAAGGATGCCACAGAAACCATCACAGCAACACAACAACAAGTTACTGAAATTCAGGAGACTCTAGTTACCTTGCAGCAAGCTTGGGTTGCGTTGCAATAGTCCGTTGACCGCCAACAAAATCAGCAGCATGATGCTGATGATGGTGAAGCTAGTGTTCAAGCTGGTAATGATGGTGTTGCTGCTGCTAATGCTGCCAATGGTCAAGGTGTTGCAACACGTCGTGCACAATTCCAGCAAGCTAATTGCGACCGGCACGCTCCACACGAGCCGGTTGTTGCTGGCCAAGATGGTGGTCATGGTAATGGAGGCTGTCGTGGATTTGTCACGGTAGATGTCCGGGTGATCGGACTTAGGTTCGGGGCAGAAACGCAACTATATGGCGGTTTGAAGGGGTTGATCGGAATCGAGAGACGCGATGTTTTACCTAGGTTCGGCCCCTCCGATGGAGGTAAAAGCCTACGTCCTCCTTGTCTTGTATTGATGATGATGAAGATCTCTCGGTTACAAGGGTGCTAACTGCTACCTCTAATCTCGAGAGCCTCTAATCTGTCTATCTCTAATCTCTTGTGTTGTCTAAACTTGTGGACTTGTGTCCCCTGTCCCTCTAGGGGTGCTCTACCCCTCCTTATATAGGTGGAGAGGGTAGGCTTACAAATAGAGTCCTACTAGGAGTAGGAGTAGGACTAGCCTTTCACGAATCCTACTCCAGGTCTTATTTCCTTTAAGGGAATCCTTCTCTCTTCGGGCCTTCTCTTGTGAGCCGCCAGGCGCCGGCTCACCCGCCGGGTCTTGGGCTTGGTCGTCCTGCGACCCGTCTGCCGGGTCATCAATGAAACGTCATGTCTTTGCCGGGTCTCCCATGAGTCGCCAGGCCAGGTCATACCGCAGGGTATATCCCCGACATTAGCCCCCAGGTTAGCTTGAATTTATTCATGGTAAGCTCCTGAAATAAGAGTAACAAATATGTTAAGTGGTCGGCTTGCTCCTTTGGCCGGCTTATAAAATGGCTCCTCAGAAATCTGGGTCTTTTCTGCATATGAATGAGTTGTCTTGATAGTCATCTTGCTTGCCAATATCCTTTGAAAAATATTGAGAATTGAACACCCATATGACATTGAATCGGCTTCCAATACTCTTGCTGGGTCATTATCGTTGGTGACGCTGGGTCAAATAACTAGAATCCGGCTGACTTGATAAAAATATTGGGATGAAAATCCATCTGATATAAAACCGGACTTCCATTGTTGTGAAGCAGGGCGGCTTACAAAATCTGGCGGGTTACGCTCTTTTCATAACGTCGGGTCATAAGTGCTGGTGACACCGGGTCTAATAATTGAACTCCATAATGAACATCTTGGAAATTCTCTTCAAATTTTTGATATGTCCATATTACCTGTAGCCCCCAAGCTCCGAGATTATCCATGATAACTTGGTGCTTTGCAATAATATTTTGGACTGTGTAGCCCCCAAGTGCCGGGTTGACCTGCCTGTAGCAACCTGGGGCTTATAACTGTCTTATACCTTATGAAACTTCGGCGGGTGTAGCCCCCACGGGCCGGCTCATCAGAAAGCTTCGGCGGGTGTAGCCCCCAAGGGCCGGCTCATCAGAATGTGATGCGCCGGGTCTTCAATTTGAACCTCATAATCTGTTTGAATAGCTGAATACTGTAGCCCCCAAGTGCCGGGTCACACGCCTGCGGCGAGTTGGGACTTCTAGAAAATTTGATCTGAGCAGTGTAGTCCCCAAGTTCTGGGTCAGTAAGAATTACTGGGTTGGGACTTTAGGAAAATATAAAAAAGCCGTCTCATCTCCATGAGATAACATGGTCTTGCAGATAATAGTGTTTTGAAAACCGGCTTGCATTAGCCCCCAAGTGTCATGGTGCGTGCTTGCAGCGACATGGGACTTGCATATTTGATATAAACTGGATTTGAATAGTGTAGCCCCCAAGGGCCGGTTTGTCTGCCTGCGGCGACTTGGGACTATGTAAGAATAATATGACTCATTATAATGTGTTGAATGAATCCTTGATCGTGGTTGTAATATAACCCGGAATGAATATCCTGGAATAATTCCTTTGTCTTTGACATGAAATCCCTACTCGTGTTGCTATGCAACCCAGCAAATATATGTTGAAGAAATCCATGAGTGTTGTAGATTACTATAGAGCATATTTGACGAAATCCGAGAACCGGTCAATTAGATGAGACAACATTATATCTGACAGGGCGGCTCTTGAAAAATAGTAAATTCCCGAGCTGGCTTGAAAACCCAATCATTTAGTACTGGTTATGTTAAACCATGAAGATCCAGCCAGATTGGCTATTAAAAAATCCATTTGCTCTTGTAGAATACTTAGCGGCGGCTCATCTTAAGAGATAATACCTGCAAAAAATAAACAAGACAGAATATATTCTGCATTTGTTGTAAGGGTGGCTTGAAAAAGCACAACCCGGAGATGTTATATCTTTTCATAACATTGCTCCTTCTTTCATAATCTGGCTCTGACCCGGCTTGATAAACCGGCATGATATGTGAATATAATGCAATGTATGATGCCATGTATGATGCAAGATGCAATGTATGATGTAATGTTAATTTGTCAACATTTTTTGGCATAAAGCCGGCGGATAGGCGTTAGAAGCTATACCCGAAGGTAGGAAGCCGCCCTCACCGCGACACATTTTCCTGAGCCCGTTTTAACTTTAACCAGTGCAGGGTCTCTATCGAGAGTGGCCGTCAATTTCTTTGAGCGGTTTAGGGTCTCTAGGCGAGAGTAACTGGTAAGAGTTTGGCGGGTCAAGTCATTTTAACTTTAACCAGTGCAGGGTCTCCATCGAGAGTGGCCGTCAATTTCTTTGAGCGGTTCAGGGTCTCTAGGCGAGAGTAACTGGTAAGAGTTCGGCGGGTCAAGCCGTTTTAACTTTAACCAGTGCAGGGTCTCTATCGAGAGTGGCCGTCAATTTCTTTGAGCAGTTCAGGGTCTCTAGGCGAGAGTAACTGGTAAGAGTTCGGCGGGTCATGAGATGTTAGCTACCCGTCGGTAGAAAACCTCTCATAACCGTGGCTAAACTGGTTAGCCGGAGATGGCATAAAGCCAGCCGATTGGGTGTTAGAAGCGGTACCCATCGGTAAGAAGCCCCCTTTTCAGCAATTATGACACAAAGCGCCGGCGGATAGGCGTTAGAAGCTGTACCGGCTAAAGGTAGGAAGCCGCCCTCGCCGCGACTCATTTTCCTAAGTCGGAATTTTGTGCCTCTATGGCCGGCTAATAGGCGTTAGAAGCTGTACCCGGAGGTAAGAAGCCATCATTCGCCGATCTCAGTTGATGTATCAACCGGAACATTTTTGAACTCTTCTTGTAAGTCGCCATCTTGTAAACCACCATCTTGTATAAAGAAATGGCAGAAGCTCCAAGTGATGACCCAATAAATCCGGGCACCTATGTTTGAATGGTGCATCACGGCGGTTCGTTCTTTTGGGCAACTTTTAATCTTTCGCCAGTAATGTAATAGCCCCCAGGATTGGACTTTCTCTTGCAAAGATCCAGGGTTTTCGTTAGAAACGACCAAATGTGTCTTTGTCTGGTCACCTTTAATGCCTCTACAATCCACACACATGCACGATGTACCATCCTTTTTAGGCACTAAAATAATAGGAACATCAAAAGGACTAAGGGATTCACGTATATAACCTTTGTCAAGCAGCTCCTGTACTTGACGCATAATCTCCTTTGTCTCCGCTGGATTGGTACGGTATGGCGCACGGTTGGGTAGGGATGCACTGGGAATTAAGTCAATCTGATGCTCAATCCCGCGAATAGGTGGTAATCCTGGTGGCACGTCTTGTGGGAAGACGTCAGCGAACTCCTCCAAAATGTTAATGACAGCAGGAGGCAAAGAGGGAGGCATGTCCTCAAATGAAAATAATACCTCTTTGCATACAAAAGCATAGCAAACAGATGTAGCAACATCCAAATCATTAATATCAGATTTAGTAGCTAGTAAACATCCACTCTTCAATTTTATTTCGGATGCAACATTAGATGGTGGTTTATTATGCTGATAGTGTTGCTCAAATTCCTGTGCTACAATCTGATTTTCACTCTTATTTTTCTCTTGTTTTGCTTTACTAGCTCTAGCAATGTCATCTTTCATAATATGTTCCGGAGACATAGGAAGCAAAGTGATATTTTGATCCTTGTGAACAAGAGTATACTGATTTGTCCTACCATGGTGTACAAAATTTTTATCAAACTGCCATGGCCTACCAAGTAGAACAGAACATGCTTGCATGGGTACCACATCACAATCCGCATAATCTAAATATGTAGCAATGCTAAAATGCACACGAACAGTACGTGTTACCTTAACCTTGCCACTATTGTTGAACCATTGGATGTAATAAGGATGAGGATGTGGTCTGGTGGTTAGAGACAACTTCTCCACCATCTCCATGCTAGCCAAGTTATTGCAACTCCCTCCATCGATGATGACGCGAACAGAACGCTCCTTCACAACTCCCTTTGTGTGGAACAAGTTGTGCCTCTAATTTTGCTCAGCCTGTGTAACCTGCACACTGAGAACACGTTGAGCAACTAAAAATTCATACATGTCAGCGTAATCAGTAGCCATGTAGTGTGTCTCTGGTTCTGCATCCTCGCCACCCTGTTCTTCACTTGCAATGAGAGCCAAATTCTCTTCATCATAATCACTAGCGGACGCATATCCACCATCCTCAGTAACAATCATTACACGCTTGGAAGGGCATTCTCTCGCAAAGTGACCTCCACCCTTGCAACGACGGCATATAACCTCATGTGTTTGCCCTGTGGATGCAATAGATGAAGAAGAGCTCTGTGTAGGCCCGGTAGGGGTGCTCTTCGCAGAGGGTGGAGTAGGAGCCTGTTTCCTAGTATCGCGGTTGGAGTTGGAGGTGGAAGTAGGTGGTGTTGCAGCAGGACGTGTGGAAGTAGAGGAGGTACGTGGAATCCATGATAAAGTGCGACCTGTAGAAAAAGCAGTTCTCGCCACTGCTTATCGATCATGCACTTCATGTTCAGCTTTGCAAGCAAGATGAAATAAACAAGTGATAGTGTTATACTCCTTATACTCTAGAATAGTCTGAATCTCTCTATTTAATCCACCCATAAAACGTGCAAGCATAGCTTCATTCTCCACAACAATACCACATCTAATCATGCTAGCTTGTAATTCCTGATAATATTCTTCTACAGAATTTTTTCCTTGTCTTAAACGCTGCAAATTGTGAAGCAATTCACGTTGATAATAAGGTGGCACCCAACGATTACGCATAGCAGTTTTCAAAG
Organism: Hordeum marinum; assembly: GCA_022496015.1. Taxonomy (NCBI): domain Eukaryota; kingdom Viridiplantae; phylum Streptophyta; class Magnoliopsida; order Poales; family Poaceae; genus Hordeum; species Hordeum marinum. The sequence continues at coordinate 219,103,899 of CM039677.1, read as the reverse complement.
CAGCCCAAGTAGCTGGAATATTAGCATCGTGTATTCTACAATGTTCTGACCACCAAACACAAGCAAAACCAGTGAATGAACAAACAGCATCAGGAACACATCTATCGTCAGGAAATTGTAAGCATGTAAAATGTTGTTCTATTTCTAACTCCCATGTAAGATATATATCAGGAACATATCTACCCTCAAACATCGGAATATTCAATTTAAGTTTAGGGAGATGGTCATGATCCCGTACCTGAGGGGGTGGTGCAGCCCTACCGTTACGGTTGTAGCCATGTGGTCGACCTGGTGCGTATCGTGGTGGTTGCCCCTGAGGCAGATCTGGAGCAACCTCTCCCTCATCATCGTAATCACCATCATAATCTTCAACCTGGTCAACGACAGTAGCAGCAGGAGCCACAGAAGTAGCAGCAGTATCAATAGTACCAGTATGTTGGCCTTGGCCGAGAGGCACACGTCGCGCTCGTCGTTCGAAAGGGATAGGAGCTACAGCTGGTGGTGGTAGACGGGCAAGCACCTCATTGAACTTGGCGTCCATCTTGGTGTCGAATGTCTTCTCCAAACCATCGAGCTTGTCCATGGCCTCTCCAAAGTTGGTCACGAAGTCTTGTACCTGGTCAGCCATCATTTGCTGAAATTTATCATAGAGCGCTTTGTCGGTCATGCTCTCCCAGTCGCTCTCGTCATCATGTGCTCCTGACATGGTTAGCAGAAATAGGAAACACACAAGAATATGAAACCTACAGACTACTGGGACGTGGTGGTGGTGGTGCTGGTGTGTCACAAATCCTTTAAGCGAATCTCAAATTCTTACCAGTTCTTACCCAGCAGTAGGCGGTGATCGGCAACCGTTGTAGTCAAACTCTCAAAGCTTGGATAGAGCGATTGCCAGGTGGTGTCAAACACACGACGTAGATGTATGTGGAGCTGGGATGGCTTATAATATGGTAGCAAAAAGGGTTAGCAATAATCAATTCAGAGATGCAAGGTTGAATAAACGCTCAACGAGGGTACTATGCTGGTCCTAGGCTAGACCGTACTAGAGACGCGAGCCTAAAACACCAACAAAATCACGACGCTACACGTAATCAAGGGAAAAGCACACTCTGATTATTTTTTTCGTTTTTTTTTGGTGCCTCTTATTTTGCGCTCGTTTTTTTGCTTAAAAAAATCACTACAATAGTGAGTGTGTCAAAACTCTTCCCACGTCGTATAAGCAAGATGGGCACGAAATTTGTTGGACTATTTTTTTTCTAGAGCAATTCGGGGGCAGCGATGACCAAAATTTTTGACAAAAATCAGTATGATGGCAAGTGTCTCAAAACGCTCCGAAGAACCTAAAACCAAGATAGGGAAAATATATTTTCAGCCGAATTTTTTTGGGCCAAAACGTGCTCTGCAAAGCGTGCCAGACTCCTACGCAGGTAGCAAAACACGAATCCAGAATCAAAAGGATCTTGAAACTAAACCTAAAACGAGCTGGACTCGGATTGGTGGCGGATTTGTGCTGGTATATATGGACACCAATGGATAGTGATGGTGGGTGGTGATATATGGCAGCGGTGATGATGGTGGTGGTATATGGCAACTATGAAGACGATGCGGTGGCGACGTGACAACCTGTGGATAGAACTCGAAACTCTAAAGGACTAGACACTAAGACCAACAACTCGACACGACGATGTAACCGCAAATTCAACAAAGCAAAATCTTGAAAAGACTATGCAAAGGCTCAGATTGGTTCAGATATGATGATCTAACCCTAATTTTTTTTGTGGATTTTTCATGGACTAAAGGTATGAAGAACAGATGCTGATGAGGACATTCCTAGTCCTTTACCATCTTTTTTCCGTTGATGATGTTTCTACACAAGACAAGTCCGATGAAATCAGAATTGGACCAATCACAAGAGCACGTGCAAAGCTACTAGAACAACAAGTGAATTCACTCTTAGTTGAATCTAACATTTGTGTTAATGAGAATGTTATACTGCCTAAGTCTTTGCATATTTGTATGATCAGATTTGAAGAGAAGTCAAGCTTGGCACGTGGAGATGAAGAGTTGCAGCGAGAAGAATGCTTACTGATGTCTAATATCAGCAAGTGCACGAGGGAGGAGAGGGAGGCCGATGCACAACATAAAAAGAAGGAAAATTAGAACCAGACTCGGATTGACTGCCAGGTGGCCCGGAATTGATATACGTGCAGAATCCGTGTCCGTGCTCCAAATAAGACGTGTAAATACAATTTGGAAAGCTTGAGTGTGGCTTTCCAAACAGTATACCCGCAGCCCACAATTCGCTCCGAGCGAGACGCAGTCGTCAACACAATACGACGGTTGTTTTTTGCTAGTTTTCCAAATAGAGTTCGTTTAAGTTAGGAAAGTTAGAGATAGGTTTGTTTTCGACCCCAACCCTAAGTTGGACGTCCAGCAGCCTTGTAAGTCGTGGCTTTTAGGGTTAGACCACATTTTGATTAAACTCATACCAGACCGAATTGCTTTAAGCATTCCTCTATATTCATATTCCTCTTTGCATCGATCAGGAATATTTACCTACACCAAATTCGTATCGATAGGGTGTATTGGCTACTGAAAGTCAAGTGCTATCTGTCGTTCCATTGGGAATTGGAAGAATGCAAAACCGCTTCGTGGTCGGCGGCTACGTGCGCAAGTGTGTGGTGTTGCGAATATCCATAGGGTTGAAGATCTATTGCATTGGCAAAGGGGGAACTACCGGAGAGTTCGAGAGCATCTCACAAGTTATCCAGCAAGTTCATCATCGACATCATTTGCTCATTGAGAAGATCGGGCCGCCCCTTATCATCTTGGTATCAGATTACTGGGTTTACTCGGTGAGCAATTTCCATCCCATAGATTAGTTGTTTTTCATCCTATATAGAAAAAGGCCCACAAAAATATTAGGTTAGATTCATGCCATAGCCTAGATCAGCCCAATTTTGCATACCTAGTTGTTGTTTTGTGTTGATCTTTGCTTTCCCTTTTCTGTTTTTGAGTCGTGTGGTTTAGGTTAGGTTTAGGGTTCTAAGTCTAGTTCGAGTTCTTGTTATTTGCTATTCCATGTCTATATAAAAAAATTGGTTACTTGAGTTGTTTTCCTAGTCCTACTCGAACTCGGACTCTACTTCTGCCACGGCACAAAAACAGCGAAACCGACACCGCTGCCACGCCTAGTGCGAGTTGGACTCGGATCCATTCCTAGTGTCTTATTTCCGTGTTTCTTTGCAATTTTCATTAGCTTTTCCATCTGATCTTTCTGAAGCCGTAGACACAGCCTCTCTACAGCAATAATGTAGGTTCCTTACCCATAAGACTAGCTCACATTGTTTCTCAACAGGGCGCTCAATAGGATTGTTGCACGACACTGTATTTCTGAAACAAAATTTGCTCCGCGTAGCGACATATTGTGGCCGAGAGAGAAATAGGAGAGAGAAAGTTTTTTTACTGTTGCTATAGTATGTGAGATATCTATCAAATTACAACAAGAGAGAAAAGAGTGAAAAAAAAGAAAAAAAGAGAGAGAGCAAACATGCCCAAAAATTGGTGATAGTTGCTACAAGTTTGGAGTTGTTTCATATTGCTGTTTGCACTAGTATTTTGAGTGATAGAGGCGAAGTTGTTCCTGTCTTTCGATGAGATGGTGGCTATCGTTTTTGGTGGAGTAGACTTTGACGATCCGACTACGAACGTGTGATGACAACACGCCTTAGCAATCGCAAAACCAACTTCGAGAGGTTATTGACCACGCCGGAGCACGATCAACCTGACCACGAGGGTCTGTTTCCTGCACGCAAACAAAGAACAAGCAAGAAACTAAGATTGCAATTTGGATATTGCGAATATAAGAGGAAAGCTTTATTGATGAACTGGGGTGCTGTGATGCCTTTGTCTGGTCGTGGAACACAAACGAAGAACGCGAAGTAGCAGCTATGACGAACTTGTAATCTAAACAAAACCCAACCCTAAAACGACGCCCTAAGGGTTGTATATATGGGGGGATAGACGGGAATTTTGTGGCCCCTTGGAGGACGGGTCCGAAACCGACCTTCACTCAGTTTCCCCATACAAACGGACTCTAAAAACAACCTACAATATGGTATTTCAAAATTACATGGGCCCATCCCAACAAAGGTGGCGCAACACCTATATTAGCCTAGGGACGAATTTTATAAAGTAGCATCATGCATATTTCGTCCAAGGCTTCTTGCTTCCATTATGGTGGCTTCAAAGTGCGAAAATCATCACTGGAAGCTCCATTGTTCTTTCCCGCACGCGCACCTTCTTCTCCATGCTTGATCCCGCTCCCATGGTCATCCTTCTTGTCCATGCCAGGTCCTTCATTCATAAGTAAAACAAAAGTATCAAATTTAGGTAGCATCATATTTTCATGAACATTAGAAAGATTTGCAAGAAACGAAAGTACCTGGCAATTCAATTGACGTGCACGAGCTTTAGTAATTGGTCCTGTATGTATAGCGGTCGGAGTTGTGGGTGTAGCATTAGCAGGGATGTCCTCATCATCCTCCCCTTCTTGAACTGAAGTCGTCCTCGACGGAAGCTCATCTTCCTCACCCAAATAAGGCTTCAAATCTGCAATGTTAAAAGTGGGGCTAACCCCAATCTCTATAAGCAGCTCAAGTTTATATGCATTATCATTTATTTTCTCTAACACCTTAAAAGGACCATCAGCACGTGGCATTAGCTTTGACTTGCGCAAATGAGGAAATCTATCCTTACGCAAATGTAACCAAACAAGATCTCTAGGTGCAAAGACAACATGTTTTCTACCCTTATCTCCAGCAATTTTGTATTTAGCATTCATACGCTCAATGTTTTCCTTCGTTAACTCATGCATCTTTAATATCAATTCAGCACGTTCTTTAGCATCAAAATTAACCTTCTCCGAAGATAGAAAGAGGCAACAAATCAATAGGTGCACGAGGTAAGAAACCATACACAACTTCAAAAGGGCACATCTTAGTGGTAGAATGTAGCGAATGATTATAAGCAAATTCAATATGAGGCAAGCATTCTTCCCACATTTTCAGGTTATTCTTCAAAACAGCCCTAAGCATAGTAGACGATGATCTATAGACTACTTCAGTTTGGCCATCAGTTTGGGGATGACATGTAGTACTAAAAAGTACTTTAGTCCCCAACTTAGCCCATAAACATCTCCAAAAGTGGCTAAGAAATTTAGCATCACGATCTGAAACAATTGTATTTGGCACACCATGCAACCGAATAATTTCACGAAAGAACAAATCAGCAACATGAGCAGCAACATCACTTTTATGACATGGTGTGCCATTTTGGAAAATCTATCCATGACAACAAATATGCTATCTCTCCCCTTCTTAGTTCGAGGTAAACCTAAAACAAAGTCCATAGATATATCCTCCCAAGGAACACTAGGTACAGGCAAAGGCATATATAAACCATGAGGATTTAGTCGTGACTTAGCTTTTTGACATGTAGTGCAGCGAGCAACAAAACGCTCAACATCCCGTCTCATCTTTGGCCAAAAGAAATGTGTAGAAAGTACGTCCTTCGTCTTCTTCATGCCAAAGTGTCCCAATAATCCTCCTCCGTGTGCCTCCTGTAACAACATAAAGCGAATGGAGCTAGCTGGAATGCATAGCTTGTTAGCACGGAACACAAATCCATCATTAATAATGAACTTGTTCCATGTTCTCCCTTCTTTACAATGCTGCAACACATCTCTAAATTCAGGATCATGCACATATTGATCTTTGATGGTCTCCAAACCAAATATTTTAAAGTCAGGTTGTGAAAGCATAGTATAACGACGAGACAAAGCATCAACAATAACATTTTCTTTACCCTTCTTGTGTTTAATGACATAAGGGAAAGTCTCAATGAATTCAACCCATTTAGCATGTCTACGGTTCAGTTTTGCTTGAATTTTAATATGTTTCAAAGATTCATGATCAGAATGTATAACAAATTCTTTGGGCCATAAATAATGTTGCCATGTTTCCAAAGTCTGAACAAGAGCATATAATTCCTTAGCATAAGTAGAATAATTCAGACTAGTCCCACTCAGTTTTTCAGAAAAGTACGCAACAGGTTTACCATCTTGTAATAACACACCTCCTAACCCAACTCCACTAGCATCACATTTAAGCTCGAAAGTCTTATTAAAATCAGGAAGTTGGAGTAAAGGAGCATGTGTTAACTTATCTTTCAAGACCGTGAAGGCTTCTTCCTGTGCGGTACCCCAAGAAAAAGGCACGTCCTTCTTTGTAATCTCATTGAGAGGTGCAATAATGGTGCTGAAATCTCTCACAAAACGCCTATAGAAACCTGCGAGGCCAAGAAAACTCCTTACTTGTGTGACCGTTTTGGGCTGCGGCCAACACTCAATAGCTTCAATCTTGGCTTTATCAACTTCAATTCCCTATGGAGTAACAACATAGCCAAGAAAAGATACTCGGTCGATGCAAAAGGTGCACTTCCCAAGGTTACCAAACAAACGTGCATCACGTAGAGCAATAAATACAGCGCGTAGATGTTCTAAATGCTACTCCAAAGATCTACTAAAAGTCAATATATCATCAAAATAGACTACCACAAACCGTCCAATGAAATCACGTAAAACCTCGTTCATTAATCTCATGAAAGTGCTAGGTGCATTAGTTAACCCAAAAGGCATGACTAACCACTCATATAATCCAAACTTAGTTTTAAATGGTGTTTTCCATTCATCTCCCAATTTCATACGAATTTGATGGTATAGACTATGCAAATCAACTTTGGAGAAAATTGTAGAACCACTTAATTCATGAAGGATATTGATATAGGCGAAGTTGTCCCTGTCTTTCGATGAGATGGTGGCTATCGTTTTTGGTGGAGTAGACTTTGACGATCCGACTACGAACGTGTGAGACGTCGCGCCTTAGCAATCGCTAAACCAACTCTGAGAGGTTATTGACCACGCCGGAGCACGATCAACCTGACCACGAGGGTCTATTTCCTGCACGCAAACGAAGAACAAGCAAGAAACTAAGATTGCAATCTGGATATTGCGAATATAAGAGGAAAGCTTTATTGATGAAGTGGGGTTCTGTGACGCCTTTGTCTGGTCGCGGAACACAAACGAAGAACGCGAAGTTGCTGCTATGGCGAACTTGTAATCTAAACAAAACCCAAACCTAAAACGAAGCCCTAAGGGCTGTATATATGGGGGAATAGAAGGGAATTTCGTGGCCCCTTGGAGGAGGGGTCCGAAACCGACCCTAAGTCAGTTTCCCCATACATACGGACTCTAAAAACAGCCTATAATATGGTATTTCGAAATTACATGGGCCTGGCCCAAAATTAAGGTGGCGCAGCACCTATATTAGCCTATGGACGAATTTTATAAAGTGGCATCATGCATATTTCGTCCACAGCTTCCCACTCCCATTATGGTGGCTTCAATGTGCGAAAATCATCACTGGAAGCTCCAATGTTCTTCCCCGCGCGCGCACCTTCTCCTCCATGCTTGATCCCGCTCCAATGGTCATCCTTCTTATCCATGATAGGTCCTTCATTCATAAGTAAAACAAAAGTATCTAATTTAGGCAGCATCATATGTTCATGAATATTAGAAGGATTTCCAAGAAACAAAAGTACCTGGTAATTCAATTGACGTGCGCGAGCTCTAGTAATTGGTCCTGTATGTATAGCAGTCGGGGTGGGTGTAACATTAGTAGGGATGTCCTCATCATCCTCCCCTTCTTGAAATGACGTCGTCCTCGACGGAAGCTCATCTTCCTCACCCAAATAAGGCTTCAAATCTGCAATGTTAAAAGTGGGGCTAACCCCAAACTCTGCAGGCAGCTCAAGTTTATATGCATTATCATTTACTTTCTCTAACACCTTAAAAGGACCATCAGCACGTGGCATTAGCTTTGACTTGCGCAAATCAGGAAACCTATCCTTACGCAAATGTAACCAAACAAGATCTCCAGGTGCAAAGACAACATGTTTTCTACCCTTATCTCCAGCAAGTTTGTATTTAGCATTCATACGCTCAATGTTTTCCTTAGTTAACTCATGAATCTTTAATATCAATTCAGCACGTTCTTTAGCATCAAAATTAACCTTCTCCGAAGACGGAAGAGGCAACAAATCAATAGGTGCACGAGGTAAGAAACCATACACAACTTCAAAAGGGCACATCTTAGTGGTAGAATGTAGCGAACGATTATAAGCAAATTCAATATGAGGCAAGCATTCTTCCCACATTTTCAGGTTATTCTTCAAAACAGCCCTAAGCATAGTAGACAATGATCTATTGACTACTTCAGTTTGGCCATCAGTTTGGGGGTGACATGTAGTACTAAAAAGCAGTTTAGTCCCCAACTTAGCCCATAAACATCTCCAAAAGTGGCTAAGAAATTTAGCATCACGATCGGAAACAATTGTATTTGGCACACCATGCAACCGAATAATTTCACGAAAGAACAAATCAGCAACATGAGCAGCATCATCACTTTTATGACATGGTATAAAGTGTGCCATTTTAGAAAATCTATCCACGACAACAAATATGCTATCCCTCCCCTTCTTTGTTCGAGGTAAACCTAAAACAAAGTCCATAGATATATCCTCCCAAGGAACACTAGGTACAGGTAAAGGCATATATAAACCATGAGGATTGAGTCGTGACTTAGCTTTTTGACATGTAGTGCAGCGAGCAACAAAACGCTCAACATCCCGTCTCATCTTTGGCCAAAAGAAATGTGTAGCAAGTACGTCCTCCGTCTTCTTCACGCCAAAGTGTCCCATTAATCCTCCTCCGTGCGCCTCCTGTAACAACAAAAGACGAACGGAGCTAGCTGGAATGCATAGCTTGTTAGCACGAAACACAAATCCATTATTAATAACGAACTTGTTCCATGTTCTCCCTTCTTTACAATTCTGCAACACGTCGCTAAATTCAGCATCATGCACATATTGATCTTTGATGGTCTCCAAACCAAATATTTTAAAGTCAAGTTGTGAAAGCATAGTATAACGACGAGACAAAGCATCAGCAATAACATTGTCTTTACCCTTCTTGTGTTTAATGACATAAGGGAAAGTCTCAATGAATTCAACCCATTTAGCATGTCTACGGTTCAGTTTTGCTTGACTTTTAATATGTTTCAAAGATTCATGATCAGAATGTATAACAAATTCTTTGGGCCATAAATAATGTTGCCATGTTTCCAAAGTCCGAACAAGAGCATATAATTCCTTATCATAAGTAGAATAATTCAGACTAGGCCCACTTAATTTTTCAGAAAAGTACGCAACAGGTTTACCATCTTGTAGTAACACACCTCCTAACCCAATTCCACTAGCATCACATTCAAGCTCGAAAGTCTTATTAAAATCAGGAAGTTGGAGTAAAGGAGCATGTGTTAACTTATCTTTCAAGACCGTGAAGGCTTCTTCCTGTGCGGTACCCCAAGAAAAAGGCACGTCCTTCTTTGTAAGCTCATTGAGAGGCGCAGCAATGGTGCTGAAATTTCTCACAAAACGCCTATAGAAACCAGCGAGGCCAAGAAAACTCCTTACTTGTGTGACCGTTTTGGGCTGCGGCCAACTCTCAATAGCTTCGATCTTGGCTGTATCAACTTCAATTCCCTGTGGAGTAACAACATAGCCAAGAAAAGATACTCGGTCGGTGCAAAAGGTGCACTTCCCAAGGTTACCAAACAAACGTGCATCACGTAGCGCAGTAAAAACAGCACGTAAATGTTCCAAATGTTCCTCCAAAGATCTACTAAAAATCAATATATCATCAAAATAGACTACCACAAATCGTCCAATGAAAGCACGTAAAACCTCGTTCATTAATCTCATGAAAGTGCTAGGTGCATTAGTTAACCCAAAAGGCATGACTAGCCACTCATATAATCCAAACTTAGTTTTAAATGCTGTTTTCCATTCATCGCCCAATTTCATACGAATTTGATGGTATCCACTACGCAAATCAACTTTGGAGAAAATTGTAGAGCCACTTAATTCATCAAGCATATCATCTAGTCTAGGAATAGGATGACGATAACGAATAGTAATATTATTAATGCCTCTACAATCCACACACATGCGCGATGTACCATCCTTTTTAGGCACTAGAATAATAGGAACAGCACAAGGACTAAGGGATTCACGTATATAACCTTTGTCAAGCAGCTCCTGTACTTGACGCATAATCTCCTTTGTCTCCTCTGGATTGGTACGGTAGGGCGCACGGTTGGGTAGGGATGCACCGGGAATTAAGTCAATCTGATGCTCAATCCCGCGAATAGGCGGTAATCCCGGTGGCACGTCTTGTGGAAAGACGTCAGCGAACTCCTGCAAAATGTTAATGACAGCAGGAGGCAAAGAGGGAGGCATGTCCTCGAATGAAAATAATACCTCTTTACATACAAAAGCATAGCAAACATATGTAGCAACATCCAAATCATTAATATCAGATTTAGTAGCAAGTAAACATCCACTCTTCAATTTTATTTCAGATGCAACACTAGATGATGGTTTATTATGCTTATGGTGTTGCTCAAATTCCTGTGCTACAATCTGATTTTCACTCTTATTTTTCTCCTGTTTTGCTTTACTAGCTCTAGCAATGTCATCTTTCATAATATGTTCGGGAGACATAGGAAGCAAAGTGATATTATGATCCTTATGAACAAGAGTATACTGATTTGTCCTACCATGGTGTACAGAATTTTTATCAAACTGCCATGGTCTACCAAGTAAAACAGAACATGCTTGCATGGGTACCACATCACAATCCACATAATCAGAATATGTAGCAATGCTAAAATGCACACGAACAGTACATGTTACCTTAACCTTGCCACTATTGTTGAACCATTGGATGTAATAAGGATGAGGATGTGGTCTGGTGGATAGAGACAGCTTCTCCACCATCTCCATGCTAGCCAAGTTATTGCAACTCCCTCCATTGATGATGATGCGAACAGAACGCTCTTTCACAACTCCCTTTGTGTGGAACAAGTTGTGCCTCTGATTTTGCTCAGCGTGTGTAACCTGCACACTGAGAACACGTTGAGCAACTAAACTTTCATACCTGTCAGCGTAATCAGCAGCCATGTATTGTGTTTCTGGTTCTGCATCCTCGCCACCCTGTTCGTCACTTGCAATAAGTGCCAAAGTCTCCTCATCATAATCACTAGCGGACGCATATCCACCATCCTGAGTAACAATCATTACACGCTTGGAAGGGCATTCTCTCGCATAGTGACCTCCACCCTTGCAACGACGACATATAACCTCATGTGTTTGCCCTGTGGATGCAATAGATGAAGAAGAACTCTGTGCAGGCCCAAAAGGTGTGCTCTTCGTAGAGGGTGCAGTAGGAGCCTGTTGCCTGGTATCGCGATTAGAGTTGGAGGTTGAAGGAGGTGGTGTTGCAGCAGGACGTGCGGAAGCAGAGGAGGTACGTGGCGTCCATGATGAAGTACGGCCTGCAAAATTAGTAGTTCTCGCCATTGCCTGTCGATCCTGCACTTCACGTTCAGCTTTGCAAGCAAGATGAAATAAACGAGTGATAGTGTTATACTCCTTATACTCTAGAATAGTCTGAATCTCTCTATTTAATCCACCCATAAAACGTGCAAGCATAGCTTCATTCTCCTCAACAATACCACATCTAATCATACCAGTTTGTAATTCCTGATAATATTCTTCTACAGAATTTTTTCCTTGTCTTAAACGCTGCAAATTTTGAAGCAATTCACGTTGATAATAAGGTGGCACCCAACGATTTCGCATAGCAGTTTTCAAAGCAGCCCAAGTAGTTGGAATATTATTAGGGTGTATTCTACAATGTTCTGACCACCAAACACAAGCAAAACTAGTGAATGAACAAACAGCAGCAGCAACACGTCGATCCTCTGGAAATTGTAAGCATGTAAAACGTTGTTCTGTTTCTAACTCCCATGTAAGATATATATCAGGAACATATCTACCCTCAAACGTCGGAATATTCAATTTAAGTTTAGGGAGATGGTCATGATCCCGTACCTGCGGGGGTGGTGCAGCCCTACCGTTACGGTTGTAGCCATGTGGTCGACCTGGTGCGTATGGTGGTGGTTGCCCATGGGGCGGATCTGGAGCAACCTCTCCCTCATCATCGAAATCACCATCATAATCTTCAACCTGCTCAACGACAGTAGCCGCACGAGCCACCGAAGTAGCAGCAGTATCAACAGTACCAGGATGTTGGGCGTGGCCGAGAGGCACACGTCGCGCTCGTCGTTCGAAAGGAATAGGAACTGCAGCTGGTGGAGGTAGACGGGCAAGCACCTCATTGAACTTGGCGTCCATCTTGGAGTCGAATGTCTTCTCCAAACCATCTAGCTTCTCCATGGCAACTCCAAAGTTGTTCACGAAGTCCTGTACCTGCTCAGCCATCATTTGCTGAAATTTATCATAGAGCGCTTTGTTGGTCATGCTCTCCCAGTCGATCTCGTCATTGTGTGATCCTGGCATGGTTAGCAGAAATAGGAAACACACAATATGAAGCCTACAGACTGCTGGGACGTGGTGGTGGTGGTGGTGTGGCACAAATCCTTTAAGCGAATCTCAATTTCTTACCAGTTCTTACCCAGTAGCAGGCGGTGATCGGCAACCGTTGTAGCCAAAACTCTCAAAGCTTGGATAGAGCGATTGCCAGGTGGTGTCAAGCACACGGCGTAGGAGTATGTGGAGCTGGGATGGCTTATAATATGGTAGCAAAAAGGGTCAGCAATAATCAATTCAGAGATGCAAGGTTGAATAAACGCTCAACGACGGTACTGTGCTGGTCCTAGGCTAGACCGTGCTAGAGACGCGAGCCTAAAACACCAACAAAAACACGACGATACACCTAAGCAAGGGAAAAGCACAATCAGAATTTTTTTTTTCGTTTTTTTTTTTTCGGCGCCTCTTTTTTTTTTTTTCGGCGCCTCTTTTTTTTTTTTTTTTTCAAAAACTCACTACAATGGCGAGTGTCTCAAAACTCTTGCCACGTCGTATAAGCAAGATGGGCACGAATTTTTCTTTTGGACTAATTTTTTTTTTTCTGGAGCAATCCGGGGGCTGCGACGACCCAAAAATTTCGACAAAAATCACTATGATAGCAAGTGTCTCAAAACGCTCCGGGGAACCTAAAATCAAGATAGGGAAAAAATATTTTCAGCCGAAATTTTTTTGGGCCAAAACGTGCTCTGCAAAGCGTGCCAGACTCTTTCTTTTTTTTTTTTTTTTTTTTTCCGACACCTGCGCAGGTAGCAAAACACGGATCCGAAATCAAAAGGATCTCGAAACTAAACCTAAAACGAACTGGACTTGGATTGGTGGAGGATTTGTGGTGGTATATATGGACACCAATGGAGAGTGATGATGGATGATGAGATATGGCAGCGGCGATGATGGTGGTGGTATATGGCAACTATGAAGATGATGCGGTGGCGGCGTGACAACCTGTGAAAAGAACTCGAAACTCTAAAGGACTAGACACTAAGACCAGCAACTCGACACAACGATGTAACCGCCAATTCAACAAAGCAAAATACTGAAAAGACTATGCAAAGGCTCAGATTGGTTCGGATATGATGATCTAACCCTAATTTGTTTTTTGGCTTTTTCGTGGACTAAAGGTATGAAGAACAGATGCGATCTAAACTACGAAAACTGGTAAAATCTCACCGAGCAACCTGGAAATCTGATACCACTTGATATAGGCGAAGTTGTCCCTGTCTTTCGATGAGATGGTGGCTATCGTTTTTGGTGGAGTAGACTTTGACGATCCGACTACGAACGTGTGAGACGTCGCGCCTTAGCAATCGCTAAACCAACTCTGAGAGGTTATTGACCACGCCGGAGCACGATCAACCTGACCACGAGGGTCTATTTCCTGCACGCAAACGAAGAACAAGCAAGAAACTAAGATTGCAATCTGGATATTGCGAATATAAGAGGAAAGCTTTATTGATGAAGTGGGGTTCTGTGACGCCTTTGTCTGGTCGCGGAACACAAACGAAGAACGCGAAGTTGCTGCTATGGCGAACTTGTAATCTAAACAAAACCCAAACCTAAAACGAAGCCCTAAGGGCTGTATATATGGGGGAATAGAAGGGAATTTCGTGGCCCCTTGGAGGAGGGGTCCGAAACCGACCCTAAGTCAGTTTCCCCATACATACGGACTCTAAAAACAGCCTATAATATGGTATTTCGAAATTACATGGGCCTGGCCCAAAATTAAGGTGGCGCAGCACCTATATTAGCCTATGGACGAATTTTATAAAGTGGCATCATGCATATTTCGTCCACAGCTTCCCACTCCCATTATGGTGGCTTCAATGTGCGAAAATCATCACTGGAAGCTCCAATGTTCTTCCCCGCGCGCGCACCTTCTCCTCCATGCTTGATCCCGCTCCAATGGTCATCCTTCTTATCCATGATAGGTCCTTCATTCATAAGTAAAACAAAAGTATCTAATTTAGGCAGCATCATATGTTCATGAATATTAGAAGGATTTCCAAGAAACGAAAGTACCTGGTAATTCAATTGACGTGCGCGAGCTCTAGTAATTGGTCCTGTATGTATAGCAGTCGGGGTGGGTGTAACATTAGTAGGGATGTCCTCATCAGATATCATCTAGTCTAGGAATAGGATGACGATAACGAAGAGTAATATTATTAATGCCTCTACAATCCACACACATGCGCGATGTACCATCCTTTTTAGGCACTAGAATAATACGAACAACACAAGGACTAAGGGATTCACGTATATAACCTTTGTCAAGCAGCTCCTATACTTGACACATAATCTCCTTTGTCTCCTCTGGATTGGTACGGTATGGCACACGGTTGGGTTGGGATGCACCGGGAATTAAGTCAATCTGATGCTCAATCCCACGAATAGGTGGTAATCCTGGTGGCACGTCTTGTGGGAAGACGTCAGAGAATTCCTGCAAAATGTTAATGACAGCAGGAGGCAAAGAAGGAGGCATGTCCTCGAATGAAAATAATACCTCTTTGCATACAAAAGCTTTGCAAACAGATGTAGCAACATCCAAATAATGAATATCAGATTTAGTAGCAAGTAAACATCCACTCTTCAGTTTTATTTCGGATCCAACATTAGATGATGGTTTATTATGCTTATGGTGTTGCTCACATTCCTGTGCTACAATCTGATTTTCGCTCTTATTTTTCTCCTGTTTTGCTTTACTAGCTCTAGCAATGTCATCTTTCATAATATGTTCTGGAGACATAGCAAGCAAAGTGATATTTTAATCCTTATGAACAAGAGTATACTGATTTGTCCTACGATGGTGTACAGAATTGTTTATCAAATTGCCATGGCCTACCAAGTAGAACAGAACATGCTTGCATGGGTACCACATCACAATCCACATAATCAGAATATGTAGCAATGCTAAAATGCACACGAACAGTATGTGTTACCTTAACCTTGCCACTATTGTTGAACCATTGGATGTAATAAGGATGAGGATGTGGTCTGGTGGTTAGAGACAGCTTCTCCACCATCTCCATGCTAGCCAAGTTATTGCAACTCCCTCCATCGATGATGACGCGAGCAGAACGCTCCTTCACAACTCCCTTTGTGTGGAACAAGTTGTGCCTCTGATTTTGCTCAGCCTGTGTAACCTGCACACTGAGAACACGTTGAGCAACTAAGCTTTCATACCTGTCAGCATAATCAGCAGCCATGTAGTGTGTCTCTGGTTCTGCATCCTCGCCACCCTGTTCTTCACTTGCAATGAGAGCCAAAGTCTCCTCATCATAATCACTAGTGGACACATATCCACCATCCTTAGTAACAATCATTACACGGGCATTCTCTCGCAAAGTGACCTCCACCCTTGCAACGACGGCACATAACCTCATGTGTTTGCCTTGTGGATGCAATAGATGAAGAAGAGCTTTGTGCAGGCCCAGAAGGTGTGCTCTTCGCAGAGGGTGGAGTAGGAGCCTGTTTCGTGGTATCGCGGTTGGAGTTGGAAGTGGAAGTAGGTGGTGTTGCAGCAGGACGTGCGGAAGTAGAGGAGGTACGTGGCGTCCATGATGAAGTGCGACCTGCACAAAAAGTAGTTCTCGCCATTGCCTGTCGATCCTGCACTTCACGTTCAGCTTTGCAAGCAAGATGAAATAAACGAGTGATAGTGTTATACTCCTTATACTCTTGAATAGTCTGAATCTCTCTATTTAATCCACCCATAAGACGTGCAAGCATATCTTCATTCTCCTAAATAATACCACATCTAATCATGCCAATTTGTAATTCCTGATAATATTCTTCTACAAAAAAATTCCTTGTCTTAAACGCTGCAAATTTTGAAGCAATTCATGTTGATAATAAGGTGGCACCCAACTATTACGCATAGCAATTTTCAAAGCAGCCCAAGTAGTTGGAATATTAGCATGGTGTATTCTACAATGTTCTGACCACCAAACACAAGCAAAACTAGTGAATGAACAAACAGCAGCAACTACACGTCTATCCTCAGGAAATTGTAAGCATGTAAAACGTTGTTCTGTTTCTAACTCCCATGTAAGATATATATCAGGAACATATCTACCCTCAGACATCGGAATATTCAATTTAAGTTTAGGGAGATGGTCATGATCCCGTACCTGAGGGGCAAGTGCAGCCCTACCGTTACGGTTGTCGCCATGTGGTCGACCTGGTGCGTATCGTGGTGGTTGCACGTGAGGCTGATCTGGAGCAACCTCTCCCTCATCATCGTAATCACCATCATAATCGTCAACCTGCTCAATGACAGTAGCAGCAGGAGCCACAGAAGTAGCAAGAGTATCAACAGTACCAGTATGTTGTCCTTGGCCGAGAGGCACATGTCGCGCTCGTCGTTCGAAAGGGATAGGATCTGCAGCTGGTTGTGGTAGACGGGCAAGCACCTCATTGAACTTGGCATCCATCTTGGTGTCGAATGTCTTGTCCAAACCATCGAGCTTCTCCATGGCCTCTCCAAAGTTGGTCATGAAGTCTTGTACCTGGTCAGCCATCATTTGCTGAAATTTTTCATAGAGCGCTTTGTTGGTCATGCTCTCCGAGTCGCTCCCGTCGTCGTGTGATCCTGACATGGTGATATAGGCGAAGTTGTCCCTGTCTTTCGATGAGATGGTGGCTATCGTTTTTGGTGGAGTAGACTTTCACGATCCGACTACGAACGTGTGAGACGTCGCACCTTAGCAATCGCTAAACCAACTCTGAGAGGTTATTGACCACGCCGGAGCACGATCAACCTGACCATGAGGGTCTATTTCCTGCACGCAAACGAAGAACAAGCAAGAAACTAAGATTGCAATCTGGATATTGCGAATATAAGAGGAAAGCTTTATTGATGAAGTGGGGTTCTGTGACGCCTTTGTCTGGTCGTGGAACACAAACGAAGAACGCGAAGTTGCTGCTATGGCGAACTTGTAATCTAAACAAAACCCAAACCTAAAACGAAGCCCTAAGGGCTGTATATATGGGGGAATAGAAGGGAATTTCGTGGCCCCTTGGAGGAGGGGTCCGAAACCGACCCTAAGTCAGTTTCCCCATACATACGGACTCTAAAAACAGCCTATAATATGGTATTTCGAAATTACATGGGCCTGGCCCAAAATTAAGGTGGCGCAGCACCTATATTAGCCTATGGACGAATTTTATAAAGTGGCATGATGCATATTTCGTCCAAAGCTTCCCACTCCCATTATGGTGGCTTCAATGTGCGAAAATCATCACTGGAAGCTCCATTGTTCTTCCCCGCGCGCGCACCTTCTCCTCCATGCTTGATCCCGCTCCAATGGTCATCCTTCTTATCCATGATAGGTCCTTCATTCATAAGTAAAACAAAAGTATCTAATTTAGGCAGCATCATATGTTCATGAATATTAGAAGGATTTCCAAGAAACGAAAGTACCTGGTAATTCAATTGACGTGCGCGAGCTCTAGTAATTGGTCCTGTATGTATAGCAGTCGGGGTGGGTGTAACATTAGTAGGGATGTCCTCATCATCCTCCCCTTCTTGAAGTGACGTCGTCCTCGACGGAAGCTCATCTTCCTCACCCAAATAAGGCTTCAAATCTGCAATGTTAAAAGTGGGGCTAACCCCAAACTCTGCAGGCAGCTCAAGTTTATATGCATTATCATTTACTTTCTCTAACACCTTAAAAGGACCATCAGCACGTGGCATTAGCTTTGACTTGCGCAAATCAGGAAATCTATCCTTACGCAAATGTAACCAAACAAGATCTCCAGGTGCAAAGACAACATGTTTTCTACCCTTATCTCCAGCAAGTTTGTATTTAGCATTCATACGCTCAATGTTTTCCTTAGTTAACTCATGAATCTTTAATATCAATTCAGCACGTTCTTTAGCATCAAAATTAACCTTCTCCGAAGACGGAAGAGGCAACAAATCAATAGGTGCACGAGGTAAGAAACCATACACAACTTCAAAAGGGCACATCTTAGTGGTAGAATGTAGCGAACGATTATAAGCAAATTCAATATGAGGCAAGCATTCTTCCCACATTTTCAGGTTATTCTTCAAAACAGCCCTAAGCATAGTAGACAATGATCTATTGACTACTTCAGTTTGGCCATCAGTTTGGGGGTGACATGTAGTACTAAAAAGCAGTTTAGTCCCCAACTTAGCCCATAAACATCTCCAAAAGTGGCTAAGAAATTTAGCATCACGATCGGAAACAATTGTATTTGGCACACCATGCAACCGAATAATTTCACGAAAGAACAAATCAGCAACATGAGCAGCATCATCACTTTTATGACATGGTATAAAGTGTGCCATTTTAGAAAATCTATCCACGACAACAAATATGCTATCCCTCCCCTTCTTTGTTCGAGGTAAACCTAAAACAAAGTCCATAGATATATCCTCCCAAGGAACACTAGGTACAGGTAAAGGCATATATAAACCATGAGGATTGAGTCGTGACTTAGCTTTTTGACATGTAGTGCAGCGAGCAACAAAACGCTCAACATCCCGTCTCATCTTTGGCCAAAAGAAATGTGTAGCAAGTACGTCCTCCGTCTTCTTCACGCCAAAGTGTCCCATTAGTCCTCCTCCGTGCGCCTCCTGTAACAACAAAAGACGAACGGAGCTAGCTGGAATGCATAGCTTGTTAGCGCGAAACACAAATCCATTATTAATAACGAACTTGTTCCATGTTCTCCCTTCTTTACAATTCTGCAACACGTCTCTAAATTCAGCATCATGCACATATTGATCTTTGATGGTCTCCAAACCAAATATTTTAAAGTCAAGTTGTGAAAGCATAGTATAACGACGAGACAAAGCATCAGCAATAACATTGTCTTTACCCTTCTTGTATTTAATGACATAAGGGAAAGTCTCAATGAATTCAACCCATTTAGCATGTCTACGGTTCAGTTTTGCTTGACTTTTAATATGTTTCAAAGATTCATGATCAGAATGTATAACAAATTCTTTGGGCCATAAATAATGTTGCCATGTTTCCAAAGTCCGAACAAGAGCATATAATTCCTTATCATAAGTAGAATAATTCAGACTAGGCCCACTTAATTTTTCAGAAAAGTACGCAACAGGTTTACCATCTTGTAGTAACACACCTCCTAACCCAATTCCACTAGCATCACATTCAAGCTCGAAAGTCTTATTAAAATCAGGAAGTTGGAGTAAAGGAGCATGTGTTAACTTATCTTTCAAGACCGTGAAGGCTTCTTCCTGTGCGGTACCCCAAGAAAAAGGCACGTCCTTCTTTGTAAGCTCATTGAGAGGCGCAGCAATGGTGCTGAAATTTCTCACAAAACGCCTATAGAAACCAGCGAGGCCAAGAAAACTCCTTACTTGTGTGACCGTTTTGGGCTGCGGCCAACTCTCAATAGCTTCGATCTTGGCTGTATCAACTTCAATTCCCTGTGGAGTAACAACATAGCCAAGAAAAGATACTCGGTCGGTGCAAAAGGTGCACTTCCCAAGGTTACCAAACAAACGTGCATCACGTAGCGCAGTAAAAACAGCACGTAAATGTTCCAAATGTTCCTCCAAAGATCTACTAAAAATCAATATATCATCAAAATAGACTACCACAAATCGTCCAATGAAAGCACGTAAAACCTCGTTCATTAATCTCATGAAAGTGCTAGGTGCATTAGTTAACCCAAAAGGCATGACTAGCCACTCATATAATCCAAACTTAGTTTTAAATGCTGTTTTCCATTCATCGCCCAATTTCATACGAATTTGATGGTATCCACTACGCAAATCAACTTTGGAGAAAATTGTAGAGCCACTTAATTCATCAAGCATATCATCTAGTCTAGGAATAGGATGACGATAACGAATAGTAATATTATTAATGCCTCTACAATCCACACACATGCGCGATGTACCATCCTTTTTAGGCACTAGAATAATAGGAACAGCACAAGGACTAAGGGATTCACGTATATAACCTTTGTCAAGCAGCTCCTGTACTTGACGCATAATCTCCTTTGTCTCCTCTGGATTGGTACGGTAGGGCGCACGGTTGGGTAGGGATGCACCGGGAATTAAGTCAATCTGATGCTCAATCCCGCGAATAGGCGGTAATCCCGGTGGCACGTCTTGTGGAAAGACGTCAGCGAACTCCTGCAAAATGTTAATGACAGCAGGAGGCAAAGAGGGAGGCATGTCCTCGAATGAAAATAATACCTCTTTACATACAAAAGCATAGCAAACATATGTACCAACATCCAAATCATTAATATCAGATTTAGTAGCAAGTAAACATCCACTCTTCAATTTTATTTCAGATGCAACAGTAGATGATGGTTTATTATGCTTATGGTGTTGCTCAAATTCCTGTGCTACAATCTGATTTTCACTCTTATTTTTCTCCTGTTTTGCTTTACTAGCTCTAGCAATGTCATCTTTCATAATATGTTCGGGAGACATAGGAAGCAAAGTGATATTATGATCCTTATGAACAAGAGTATACTGATTTGTCCTACCATGGTGTACAGAATTTTTATCAAACTGCCATGGTCTACCAAGTAAAACAGAACATGCTTGCATGGGTACCACATCACAATCCACATAATCAGAATATGTAGCAATGCTAAAATGCACACGAACAGTACGTGTTACCTTAACCTTGCCACTATTGTTGAACCATTGGATGTAATAAGGATGAGGATGTGGTCTGGTGGATAGAGACAGCTTCTCCACCATCTCCATGCTAGCCAAGTTATTGCAACTCCCTCCATCGATGATGATGCGAACAGAACGCTCTTTCACAACTCCCTTTGTGTGGAACAAGTTGTGCCTCTGATTTTGCTCAGCGTGTGTAACCTGCACACTGAGAACACGTTGAGCAACTAAACTTTCATACCTGTCAGCGTAATCAGCAGCCATGTATTGTGTTTCTGGTTCTGCATCCTCGCCACCCTGTTCGTCACTTGCAATAAGTGCCAAAGTCTCCTCATCATAATCACTAGCGGACGCATATCCACCATCCTCAGTAACAATCATTACACGCTTGGAAGGGCATTCTCTCGCATAGTGACCTCCACCCTTGCAACGACGACATATAACCTCATGTGTTTGCCCTGTGGATGCAATAGATGAAGAAGAACTCTGTGCAGGCCCAAAAGGTGTGCTCTTCGCAGAGGGTGCAGTAGGAGCCTGTTTCCTGGTATCGCGATTAGAGTTGGAGGTTGAAGGAGGTGGTGTTGCAGCAGGACGTGCGGAAGCAGAGGAGGTACGTGGCGTCCATGATGAAGTACGGCCTGCAAAATTAGTACTTCTCGCCATTGCCTGTCGATCCTGCACTTCACGTTCAGCTTTGCAAGCAAGATGAAATAAACGAGTGATAGTGTTATACTCCTTATACTTTAGAATAGTCTGAATCTCTCTATTTAATCCACCCATAAAACGTGCAAGCATAGCTTCATTCTCCTCAACAATACCACATCTAATCATACCAGTTTGTAATTCCTGATAATATTCTTCTACAGAATTTTTTCCTTGTCTTAAACGCTGCAAATTTTGAAGCAATTCACGTTGATAATAAGGTGGCACCCAACGATTTCGCATAGCAGTTTTCAAAGCAGCCCAAGTAGTTGGGATATTATCAGGGTGTATTCTACAATGTTCTGACCACCAAACACAAGCAAAACTAGTGAATGAACAAACAGCAGCAGCAACACGTCGATCCTCTGGAAATTGTAAGCATGTAAAACGTTGTTCTGTTTCTAACTCCCATGTAAGATATATATCAGGAACATATCTACCCTCAAACGTCGGAATATTCAATTTAAGTTTAGGGAGATGGTCATGATCCCGTACCTGCGGGGGTGGTGCAGCCCTACCGTTACGGTTGTAGCCATGTGGTCGACCTGGTGCGTATGGTGGTGGTTGCCCATGGGGCGGATCTGGAGCAACCTCACCCTCATCATCGAAATCACCATCATAATCTTCAACCTGCTCAACGACAGTAGCCGCACGAGCCACCGAAGTAGCAGCAGTATCAACAGTACCAGGATGTTGGGCGTGGCCGAGAGGCACACGTCGCGCTCGTCGTTCGAAAGGAATAGGAACTGCAGCTGGTGGAGGTAGACGGGCAAGCACCTCATTGAACTTGGCGTCCATCTTGGAGTCGAATGTCTTCTCCAAACCATCTAGCTTCTCCATGGCAACTCCAAAGTTGTTCACGAAGTCCTGTACCTGCTCAGCCATCATTTGCTGAAATTTATCATAGAGCGCTTTGTTGGTCATGCTCTCCCAGTCGATCTCGTCATCGTGTGATCCTGGCATGGTTAGCAGAAATAGGAAACACACAATATGAAACCTACAGACTGCTGGGACGTGGCGGTGGTGGTGGTGTGGCACAAATCCTTTAAGCGAATCTCAATTTCTTACCAGTTCTTACCCAGTAGCAGGCGGTGATCGGCAACCGTTGTAGCCAAAACTCTCAAAGCTTGGATAGAGCGATTGCCAGGTGGTGTCAAGCACACGGCGTAGAAGTATGTGGAGCTGGGATGGCTTATAATATGGTAGCAAAAAGGGTCAGCAATAATCAATTCAGAGATGCAAGGTTGAATAAACGCTCAACGACGGTACTGTGCTGGTCCTAGGCTAGACCGTGCTAGAGACGCGAGCCTAAAACACCAACAAAAACACGACGATACACCTAAGAAAGGGAAAAGCACAATCGGATTTTTTTTTCCGTTTTTTTTTTCTGCGCCTCTTTTTTTTTTTCAAAAACTCACTACAATGGCGAGTGTCTCAAAACTCTTGCCACGTCGTATAAGCAAGATGGGCACGAATTTTTCTTTTGGACTATTTTTTTTTTCTGGAGCAATCCGGGGGCTGCGACGACCCAAAAATTTCGACAAAAATCACTATGATAGCAAGTGTCTCAAAACGCTCCGGGGAACCTAAAATCAAGATAGGGAAAAAATATTTTCAGCCGAAATTTTTTTGGGCCAAAACGTGCTCTGCAAAGCGTGCCAGACTTTTTTTTTTTTTCCGACACCTGCGTAGGTAGCAAAACACGGATCCGAAATCAAAAGGATCTCGAAACTAAACCTAAAACAAACTGGACTTGGATTGGTGGAGGATTTGTGGTGGTATATATGGACACCAATGGAGAGTGATGATGGATGATGAGATATGGCAGCGGCGATGATGGTGGTGGTATATGGCAACTATGAAGATGATGCGGTGGCGGCGTGACAACCTGTGAAAAGAACTCGAAACTCTAAAGGACTAGACACTAAGACCAGCAACTCGACACAACGATGTAACCGCCAATTCAACAAAGCAAAATACTGAAAAGACTATGCAAAGGCTCAGATTGGTTCGGATATGATGATCTAACCCTAATTAATTTTTTTTTTGGCTTTTTCGTGGACTAAAGGTATGAAGAACAGATGCGATCTAAACTACGAAAACTGGTAAAATCTCACCGAGCAACCTGGAAATCTGATACCACTTGATATAGGCGAAGTTGTCCCTGTCTTTCGATGAGATGGTGGCTATCGTTTTTGGTGGAGTAGACTTTCACGATCCGACTACGAACGTGTGAGACGTCGCGCCTTAGCAATCGCTAAACCAACTCTGAGAGGTTATTGACCACGCCGGAGCACGATCAACCTGACCATGAGGGTCTATTTCCTGCACGCAAACGAAGAACAAGCAAGAAACTAAGATTGCAATCTGGATATTGCGAATATAAGAGGAAAGCTTTATTGATGAAGTGGGGTTCTGTGACGCCTTTGTCTGGTCGTGGAACACAAACGAAGAACGCGAAGTTGCTGCTATGGCGAACTTGTAATCTAAACAAAACCCAAACCTAAAACGAAGCCCTAAGGGCTGTATATATGGGGGAATAGAAGGGAATTTCGTGGCCCCTTGGAGGAGGGGTCCGAAACCGACCCTAAGTCAGTTTCCCCATACATACGGACTCTAAAAACAGCCTATAATATGGTATTTCGAAATTACATGGGCCTGGCCCAAAATTAAGGTGGCGCAGCACCTATATTAGCCTATGGACGAATTTTATAAAGTGGCATCATGCATATTTCGTCCAAAGCTTCCCACTCCCATTATGGTGGCTTCAATGTGCGAAAATCATCACTGGAAGCTCCATTGTTCTTCCCCGCGCGCGCACCTTCTCCTCCATGCTTGATCCCGCTCCAATGGTCATCCTTCTTATCCATGATAGGTCCTTCATTCATAAGTAAAACAAAAGTATCTAATTTAGGCAGCATCATATGTTCATGAATATTAGAAGGATTTCCAAGAAACGAAAGTACCTGGTAATTCAATTGACGTGCGCGAGCTCTAGTAATTGGTCCTGTATGTATAGCAGTCGGGGTGGGTGTAACATTAGTAGGGATGTCCTCATCACATGGTTAGCAGAAATAGGAAACACAGAAGAATATAAAACCTACAGACCACTGGGATGTGGTGGTGGTGGTGGTTGTGTGTCACAAATCATTTAAGAGAATCTCAAATTCTTACCAGTTCTTACCCAGCAGCAGGCGGTGATCGGCAACCGTTGTAGTCAAACTCTCAAAGCTTGGATAGAGCGATTGCCAGCTAGTGTCAAACACACGACGTAGATGTATGTGGAGCTGGGATGGCTTATAGTATGGTAGCAAAAAGGGTTAGCAATAATCAATTTAGAGATGCAAGGTTGAATAAACGCTCAACGACGGCACTATGATGGTCCTAGGCTAGACCGTACTAGAGACGCGAGCCTAAAACACCAACAAAATCACGACGCTACACGTAATCAAGGGAAAAGCACACTCTGGTTTTTTTATTTTTTTCGGTTTTTTGCGCCTCTTTTTTTGCGCTCTTTTTTTTTGCTCAAAAAATCACTACAATGGTGAGTGTCTCAAAACTCTTCCCACGTCGTATAAGCAAGATGGGCACGAAATTTGTTGGACTAATTTTTTTTCTTTTTCTGGAGCAATTCGGGGGCTGGGACGACAAAAATCACTATGATGGCAAGTGTCTCAAAACGCTCCGAAGAACCTAAAACCAAGATAGGGAAAAATATTTTCAGCCGAATTTTTTTTGAGCCAAAACGTGCTTTGCAAAGCGTGAAAGACTCCGAAATCAAAATCAAAATCAAAAGCAAAGAACATTTTGGTAATATATTTTTCGACACCTACGCAGGTAGCAAAACACGAATCTGAAATCAAAAGGATCTCAAAACTAAACCTAAAACGAGCTGGACTCAAATTGGTGAGGATTTGTGGTGGTATATATGGACACCAATGGAAATTGATGATGGATGGTGATATATGGCAGCGGTGATGATGGTGGTGGTATATGTCAACTATGAAGACGATTCGGTGGTGGCATCACAACCTGTGAAAAGAACTCGAAACTCTAAAGGACTAGACACTAAGACCAGCAACTCGACACGACTATGTAACCGCAAATTCAACGAAGCAAAATACTAAAAAGACTGTGCAAAGGCTCAGATTGGTTCGGATATGATGATCTAACCCTAATTTTTTTGTGGACTAAAGGTATGAAGAACAAATGCGATCTAAACTACGAAAACTGGTAAAATCTCACCGAGCAACCTAGAAATCTGATACCACTTAATAGAGGCGAAGTTGTCCCTGTCTTTCGATGAGATAGTGGCTATCGTTTTTGGTGGAGTAGACTTTGACGATCCGACTACGAACGTGTGATGACGTCGCGCCTTAGCAACCGCTAAACCAACTCCGAGAGGTTATTGACTACGCCAGAGCACGATCAACTTGACCACGAGGGTCTGTTTCCTGCATGCAAATGAAGAACAAGCAAGAAACTAAGATTGCAATCTGGATATTGCGAATATAAGGGGAAAGCTTTATTAATGAAGTGGGGTTCTGTGACGCTTTTGTCTGGTCATGGAACACAAACGAAGAACGCGAAGTTGCAGCTATGGCGAACTTGTAATCTAAACAAAACCCAACCCTAAAACGATGCCCTAAGGGCTGTATATATGGGGGAATAGAGGGGAATTTTGTGGCCCCTTGGAGGAGGGGTTCGAAACCAACCTTAACTCAGTTTCCCCATACATACGGACTCTAAAAACAGCCTATAATATGGTATTTCGAAATTACATGGGCCTGGCCCAACAGTAAGGTGGCATAACACCGATATTAGCCTAGGGACAAATTTTATAAAGTAGCATCATGCATATTTTGTCCAAGGCTTCTTGCTCCCATCATGGTGGCTTCAAAGTGCGAAAATCATCACTGGATGCTCCATTGTTCTTTCCCACGTGCGCACCTTCTTCTCCATTCTTGATCCTGCTCCAATGGTCATCCTTCTTGTCCATGCTAGGTCCTTCATTCATAAGTAAAACAAAAGTATCTAATTTAGGCAGCATCACATGTTCATGAACATTAGAAGGATTTGCAAGAAACGAAAGTACGTGGTAATTCAATTGATGTGCGCGAGCTCTAGTAATTGGTCATGTATGTATAACAGTCAGAGTTGTGGGTGTAGCATTAGCAGGGATGTCCTCATCAAAGTATATCATGACAACTAGGTAATTCGGCATGCTCATCATCATATTCATAATAAATAGGTAGCACATCTAAGCATGAAGAATACATAGCATGTGAAGTATCCATAAGGTGATCAACATCGGGCAAGCAATAAATCTCGAGATATTCCACTAGTGTGACAAGCAAGGAACCTTCACCTATGTTACCTTTAGAGCTCCGCTCATGTGATGTAGGTGGGGTGGGAGAAACCAACTCATGGTCAACATCATGATGGAACCATGTGGGGGGTGCATCATCGTCTGCCATCGCCATCGTAATTCCCATTGGAGGAATGGACTTGTCGAGGGTAGGTGCATCGTCATGTATGAGACCTCGCACCAAAGAAGAAAACACAATAGGATTAGAGGTTAAGTTGTTAGAAATCATAGTGGCCTCACGTGCCCTCTAAACTACCTCGCTACCTAGGTGTTCTGGCTGACTCATTCCCTCTAGGATGCTCTCACTCATATGGTTGGTATAGTCACTCAATGTGTGGTGATGGCTGTCTACCTCACATAGGAATTGTTGCATATTTTTGTGTATGGGGCTACTGGTGATCACACTCATCCTCCCATAAGAAATGCACTCAACGACACATATGGTGGAGTCACGCATGTCACTCATGTGATAGTGGCTCTCCTCACATGGAAATTGGGGCATCTCGTCATATGTGGGTGTCGGAGAGATGTAGGTGCAAACGTCTCCATGCTCAACTCCTTTCTCCGCCTCGGGTGAAGGGATAGTGATGCGGAGCATCCCATGAACTCCACCATGGTCCTGTCTCCAACACCGCAAGCCATGTGTTGGGGAACGTTGCATGGGAAACAAAAAAATTCCTACGCACACGCAAGATCTATCCTTGGTTATGTGCATCTATGAGAGGGAGAGGGGATCTAAATACCCTTATAGATCGCTAAGCGGGAAGCATTAAGAAACGCGGTCGATGTAGTCGAACGTCTTTGCGATCCAAATTGCCGAGCGTCCCGCCATCCCATCACGATCCATCTCGTGATCCAATCACGATCCGTTCCGCGATCCCATCACTATCCGTCCTGCGATCAAATCACGAATTATCTCGCGATCCTGATCACGATCCTTCTGATCGAGCGCCGAATGGATGGCACCTCCGCGTTCAACACATGTACAGCTCGATGACGATCTCCGCCTTCTTGATCCACCAAGAGGGAGCGGAGAGGTAGATGAGTTCTCCGGCAGCACAACGGCGTGGTGGCGGTGATGGTGAACTAATCCGGCAGGGCTTCGCCTAAGCACCACAAAACTAATCTAGAGGAGAAACGATCTAGAAGAAGAAGAGGGCAGCACATGGAAATTAGGGTTGGCTCTCCCTTCTAAATCCTCTAGTATATGTGGAGGGAGGGTCGGGAGGAGGCAGCTGCAAACCCTCAAGGTTTGGCCGAAATTGGAGGTGGAGGATTCCTACTCCAATCCTACTAGGAGTAGCGTTGCTCCTCTCCACTTGGAAACCCTTTCCACCTTTTCCACCTTTGGGTTTTCCCACCCCTAGACACATGGGCCTTAGTGGGGGGTTCGACCAGCCCACTAGGCGCTGGTTTGACTCCTCCCACAGCCCATAAGGTCCTTTGGGTCGAGACACCCCTCCCGATGGCCCCCGGTACCCTCCCGACATTCCCTGTACACTACCGAAGTACCCAAAACTTTTCTGGTGACCAAAACAGGACTTTCTATATATCAATCTTTACCGCCGGACCATTTCGGAGCTCCTCGTGACATCCAGGATCTCATCTGGGACGCATAACAACCTTCGATCACCAACATACATAACTCAATACTACCGAAACGTCACAGAACGTTAAATATGCAGACCCTGCAGGTTCGAGAACTATGTAGACATGACCGAGACACCTCTATAGTAAATAACCAATAGCGGGACTTGGATGCCCATATTGTTCCCTACATATTCTATGAAGATCTTTATTTGTCGAACCTCTATGTCAAAGATTCAGTTAATCCTGTATGATGTTCCCTTTTGTTCTTCGGTATGTTACTTGTCTGAGATTTGATTGTCGGTATCTCCATACCTTGTTCAATCTCGTTACCGGCAAGACTCTTTACTCGTTCCGTAATGAAAGATACCGTGGCTAACACTTTAGTCACATTGCTTGCAAGGCTTGTTGTGATGTCGTATTATCGAGTGGGTCCTGAGATACTGCTCTGTCATATGGAGTAACAAATCCTAGTCTTGATCCATGCCAACCCAACAGACACTCTTGGAGATACCTGTAGAGCACCTTTATAGTCACCCACTTACGTTGCGACATTTGATACACACAAGGTAATCCTCCGGTGTCAGTGGGTTGCATGATCTCATGGTCATAGGAACAGATACTTGACATGCAGAAAAATATAGCAATAAACTGACATGATCATATGCTATGTTTATAGTTTGGGTCTTGTCTATCACATCATTCTCCTAATGATGTGATCCCGTTATCAAATGACATCTCATGTCCATGGCTAGGAAACCTTGACCATCTTTGATCAATGAGCTAGTCTATTAGAGGCATAATAGGGACATGGTGTTGTCTATGTATCCACACATGTATGTGAGTTTCCGATCAATGCAATTCTACCATGGATAATAAACGATTATTATGAACAAGGAAATATGATAATAACTAATTTATTATTGCCTCTAGGGCATATTTCCAACACCATGATGAGATCATGTGCACGCGCCATCGAGAACGAGGTGACATCTCTCCTTACTCAACCTACGTGTGATCCACTCGAGACATGGCCGCTACCTCAGACTGAAGTGCTTTGTGTCCTCACGTTCTTGGGAGAGGGACGTCAAGCTCGAAAGGACAAGGAAGGCCCCAAGGACAAGCTGATAGAGGTGAGGGTCCCGATCTTTTGATGAGATGATAACTATCGATTTGGTGGAGACGACTTTGACGATCCGACTACAAACGTGCACGACATTTCGCCTTAGCAATCGCTAAACCAATCTCCAGGAGGTTATTGACCACACCGGAGCATGATCAACCTGACCACGAAGGTCTATTCCTACAAGCAATCGAAGAAGAAGCAAGAATATGATAATGCAATCTGAATATTGCGAATATAGATGAAGTATTGATAAGGGTGGGGTTCCGAAAGTGTTCTTGGTCTAGTTGTTGGACACAAACGAAGTACACGAAGTTGCAAAGGCTAACTTTTAACTAAACAAAACCCAAAGGAAAAGCTACTAGATTGATCTACTTATATAGGAGCAAGGTGTGGCGGCCAAGGAGGTGGGAGGACGTCCCAAGACACCCTTAAACCAACCCTAGGTCGTACAAGTCCCATGGGCCCAAGTGAAGGTGATGCAACACCTTTGGACTTGTAGTTTGACTCGGATTTTGATGCGACGTCAGATTGTTTCGTCGATATCTTCGCGATCCGGACGAATTTTAAGGTGATTCCAACTGGGATGGAACGCATATGAAATCTAGTTTCAAGCAAAAATAGAATGCTACCGACTCAAGCTTTCGTATGCAAAAAGAATCACCCAATTCTGAGTGCGTATAAAAAAAGAGAAGAAAAACAATAGAGAAGAGAAAAAAAACAAATTTCGGATCTACCTAGACTCAATGTCGTAAATGAATTCGGATTGAAATCTATTTTGCGGAGTGTTCAGTAAAACAAGCGTATATTCCTCATACGAACTCGGAATTGAGTGATTCTTTTTGCATACGAAAGCTTGAGTCAGTAGCATTCTAGAGAAAAAATATCAGAAATTTCACATAATATTTTCTAGAGGAAAGATAGAGAGAGAGTTTTGTATATCTTGCTTGTCGGTCATTTATCATCATTGTCTTTACTGCCATTGTGATCTTCACTTATATCTTGTCGTCGAGAGCTAATTCATATCATCCCTTGCTGCTATTTGTCCTATGCCATGACTCCCTTAGTGTTCTAGGCTCACGTCTCTAGTACGGTCTAGCCTAGGACCAGCACAGTATCGTCGTTGAGCGTTTATTCAACATTGCATCTCTAAATTGATTATTGCTAATCTTTTGCTACCATATATTAATCCTTCCAAGCTCCACATATTTCTATATCGTGTATACATACGTTCACCTGGTAATCGCTTTACCCAATCTTCAGAGATATTGACACCTCGGTTGCCGGTCGCCACCTGCTGCATGGTAAGAATTTGTAAGACATTGATATTTGCTTTATTGTGAGCGTTTTACCACTACATCCCAGTAGTTCATAGGAACAATATACTTGGATCTTTGTTTCTTGTTTCTACTAGTCATGATAGGATCCAGAGTTGTTAGTTCACGGGCTTCTTCGATCGTGGGAGACGTGCCACCACAAAAACCGATACGAGAGATGCAAAGAGATCGAAATCCACATGATCAGGTTAATGTTTCTATACCTCCATTTAATGGCCGATTTAGACCTGCTTTATATATTGAGTAGGATTTTGAAATAAATGAAATATTTGCTTCCCATAATTTTGCTGCACATAAGAAAGTTAAGGTCGCAGTTGGTTCTTTCACTGGTTATGCTTTAGTTTGGTGGAGCGAATATTGTCGGTTACACAAAGATATTATACCTACTACTTGGGGTGATTTGAAACTTGCCATGAGACACACATTCGTTCCTGCTTATTATACTCGTGACAAGCTTAAAAAGTTACAATATTTAAAACAAGGTAGTGACACCGTAATGAAATATTATGATGATTTACAAATGACCTTGTTGCATTCCTCATTAGAAGAAGTGAAGAAGATTTTATGGATAGATTTTGGGGAGGATTAAACCATAATATTCAGGAGATACTAATACATGAAAAGTGTTATTCTATGGATCGTTTGTTTCGTCTTGCTTGCAAAGCTAAACAGGAAATAAATCAACATGTTGCCCGAAAGGAAATAGAGCACAAGGTGCACATTCCAAGAGTGGATACAGTTATTCCTTCAACTAGCGTACTGTGACAACCACATCAACTCTTGTGAGGGCTACATCACCTTCACCATGTAACACGTCACCACCGAGAGTGCCTACATCATCTGAGTTGATCATAAGAGGTAATGGCAAAGGTATTGATCTTCCACCTCCACATGAGTATGTTGAATGCCTTATCAATTCCAATGTACCTTGTGATGAGCTACCCATTACTTTGATCACACCACCTATTTTAGAGGACTATGTTCATGATTTTACTTCATCATGTGATCAAATAACTACAATATTAGCAATTGTGAGTGCACCCATTGAATTAACTATTGATGAGCAAGAACCGTGTGAATCAGAAAATCAATCAAATTTGGGTCAAATATGTTTGAAAATAATTCTGTCGGTGTTTAATCATTTTGATATGACCTCCAATCTTGGTGATAATTCTGTGTCAAATGACATGTTGCATGTTTGCTTATTTAAGCATGTTGTAGCATCTAAATTTGAAACGATCCACGTTTATCTACCAATATTGGGATGGTTTAATGATGAACATTATGAATCTTTTGATATGAATAATGACTTCACTTATATGTGCAAACTGAGTTGTAATATTGTCATGCCTTCTAATTCTTGTGGTGATTTTTTGACTTCATATTTCATGACATGTGATGAGTTCCCTTGCATATATGCGTCACATGTGTCACAACTGAGAACAATAAAAATGGATGACAAATACATATACAATGTGTACGACTTTTCTCTTTTGGTAGCTACATTTCAGATTAAGCAACGCCGAGGACGGCTTTGTTTTCAAAAAGGGGAGGATGATGAGGACATGACTACCTTCGATACGACCAAAAATGATGCGTACATGCATATTTGTGAGGTGATTTCTTATGAGCATTATGCAATAATTTATTTATGTTATCCGGAACCACGTGTGATGACAAAGGAAGACAAAATGGTTGGGTGCTATTCAAGAGGTCCTCTAATGTCAAAGAAAACAATTAGGTGTTGTTCAAAAAGTTCTCTCACGTCACTTTTATCCCAAGAGAAGATAGAGTCCAAGTCTCTCACGTTCTGGACTCAGATTCGGACTGCACAGACATACCTGTCTCAAAACTCTAACAACTTTTTCATACGGACTCGGAATTGGGTGATTCTTTTTTTCTTTTTTTCTCTCACTTTTTTTTCTCAACCAAATAAGAAGCAGATTGGATCAAGCATAGATGTGAACGACCTCAAGTATGATAATGACAATGAACAATGGTAGCATGTGGTGAACATTTATAGATGGTAGTGGGTGACAAAGAAAGGGATGACAGTGGCGTGGTGATGGTATATGGCAGCAGAGATGAAGATGGCGTGACGCCGGTATAACGGCTAAGACCAGCAACTCGACACGACGATGCAACCCATAATTCAACTATGCAAGCACTGAAAAGAAAATTCTAAAGGCTCAAACTGGATTGGTGTAAAGATGAATAGATCTAACTTTTTTTCTGGCTTTTTCTTGGGCAATAGGTAAGGAAAATATATCTAATCTACGAATAACTGTAAATTCTCACCGAGCAACCTGAAAACTGATACCACTTGATAGAGGCGAGGGTCCCGATCTTTCGATGAGATGATAACTATCAATTTGGTGGAGACAACTTTGACGATCCGACTATAAACGTGCACGACGTTGTGCCATAGCAATCGCTAAACCAATCTCCAAAAGGTTATTGACCCAACTGAAGCACGATCAACCTGACCACGAAGGTCTATTCCTACAAGAAATCGAAGAAGAAGCAAGAATGTGATAATGCAATCTGAATATTGCGAATATAGATGAAGTATTGATAAGGGTGGGGTTCCGAAAGCGGTCTTGGTCTGGTCGTTGGACACAAACGAAGTACACGAAGTTGCAATGGCTAACTTTTAACTAAACAAAACCCAAAGGAAAAGCTACTAGATTGATCTACTTATATAGGAGCAAGGGGTGGCAGCCAAGGAGGTGGGAGGACGTCCCAATACACCCTAAAACCAACCCTAGGTCGTACAAGGCCCATGGGCCCAAGCGGAGGTGATGCAACACCTTTGGACTTGTAGTTTGACTCGGATTCTGTTGCAACGTCAGATTGTTTCATCGATATCTTCGCGATCCGAATGAATTTGAAGGTGATTCCAACTGGGATAGAACGCATATGAAATCTAGTTTCCAGCAAAAAAAGAATCACCCAATTCCGAGTCTGTATGAAAAAGAAATCACCTCACAAATATGCATGTATGCATCATTTTTGGTCGTATCAAAGGTAGTCATGTCCTCATCACGAGCTCCAGCCTCCGCACGTCCGACCAGCCTCGAATGACCGACAGGCCTTGGACCACCGTCGCCTGGAGAACAGCCAAGCACGCGGGCCGTCCGGAATCCCCAGCGCTCGGACGACCGACAATCCTAGCGAATGGACGTCCGGCCATCCCGGAAATCCAGCCACCAAGCACCCACTCCAAAACGTTGTAAGTCTGGAGCCTCCGGACGACTCAGCGTCGGACGTCCGATCACGCCCGGAAATCCGGTCAAGCCGTGCCCACACCGAAACCTCAGACTTCTGGACACCTCGAGACGTCCGGGCCATCTTGAGTCGTTGGACGTCCAACCCCGTCCGGACGTTCGGACCCTGTCTACGCACAGACCCATGGGTTTCGGCCCATGTACCCCTTTTCCCCATCCTAGACTATATATATCTCACCCCCTCCTCTTTCTAGGGTTAGCTGATGTTTGCTCTTGAGCTTAGCTCCATACTTGTCTCTCTTGAGGAGATTGACCTCCTTTGGGAGTATATCCAAGTGATGCCAAGGCCCCTTTAGAGGGAAGATCCTCCAGGATATCAAGGCCCCTCCTTCGGAGTGGAAGATCGTGTACCACTACTTGTATCGTTGGTTGATTTGGGACCTTGTACCTCTTGTGTTGTTATGGATCTAGTTGATGTGTGATTGAGTTTGCTCTTGAGTGTTTCCTCTCGTTCTTCCCCGTGTTCTTTGTGGTCCCACTTATGATTCATGAAAGATCAACCACCACGGGTCTTGCCCCGTATCATATGGTATCATGAGCCAAGCTGATCACCAATTTGGAGTCTCCCCCACCGTTTGCTAGCCTAATTTTGCTTTGATTCGTCCTAATTTCAAAAATTCCCACAAAAATAGCCCTACCAAATTTTTTGGATTTGTTGGATTTGATGAGATTTTGTTGATTTGGATCCGTGGATTTTGTAGAGGACAGGTGTATCTATCATTCCCCCATCATCCCCATCATTTCCATCCGCAAAATCCCATCAATTTTTCTCAAAAATTTTCTTTTGGTTCGAGATCATGCGGTGAAACCCGCAGGCTCCAGACGACCGATAGTCGTTGGACGATCGGACCCCGGACGACCTACCACGCCCGGACGTTTGAGCAAGTCTGTCGAAACTGAATTTTGCCTAAATTTTTTGGATTTCGTCCGCCATTTCTTGCGCAACCCATTTGCATTAGATATTTTGAGTCATGAGCCCTGCCACTTCCTAAGGTGTTTATGCTAATTAGGAGTGGTTCTTCACCGACTTCGCCGCTCATCATCATCCCGGATCGTCGCCAACCACCTCTTAATTTACACTACACTGTAAGCAAGGACGGTAACCGCGACGACATTGTTGACTTATACCCTTGCCATTGCATTGATACCCCTAGCCATTTGCGTTACTTTCCCATCGATACTAGTCATTGAGTATTGCGAGGTCATGCTACTTGTGCATATTAGTGATACATACTCCGTATACCTACAACTGCATGCATATACATCTTAGTTTCATCTCTTGTGTTAAAAGTACCCGCATACATAATTGCTATCTTGGTGTGCACGTCCCGCATAGTGACAATCCAAATATCATTGCTAAAGGAAAGAGAAGTGAAGCTTTTAAGCAAGGTCAAAAGAGCAATAGCATTGCCATTTTGCATATCACACTTGATCATCATTGATCACTCATGCTGCATACATACATAGCAAGTCGGGAATAGGAAGACAACGCATTTTGTTTCTTATAGGTTGTGCACAAGTTCGTATCACGCTCATCCGATCAATCATGCTAGCGTCTATCTAGAGTTATGCAACACTAGCGTTTTTCGTGGATACCACATTTTGGAGCTCATTTCTTGGTTGCACAACCCCACTTTTCTATTCGTGTGTGTCTTTGCGAGTTCACTCATTGCTATTGATTCACCTTGTCTTACTTGCGAACTTGTGAATCTATTTCAACTTTATTGCACCATATTCTAGAATTGCTTGAAATTTTGTGCCACCATCCTAACCGAGCTACTCCATAAGCATTACTTTTATAGGTGCGAGAAGGGCAAACTCGGTACGAATTCCACTATTTCCAAGATTTCACATTGAGTGATTGATCCCCATTTCAACCTTCAGAATGGTATTTGGTATTGTGTTTTCTCATTCCTCCACTTCTATCTACTTGAGTACCATGGACAGGAACACTATGACGAACCCGACATTCGAGGAGCATGACGATGATGAGAACAATTACATCACCAAACTACAGTTCTTCGCCACACAAAAGGGAATGCACCAAGCACATGATGTCATCACGGACCGCATCGAGCACCTCACCACCAACATACATGAATCCCACGAGTGGACGCGGGACTTCATGACAACCCAAATGGACGAGCTTCGAGCCTTGATGGTGAACCGCGCATCATCCACTTCTACCTCAACGCGACGGTGCACCGCAAGTCGACACTCCTCAGAGGGCTCCTCGGGTGAGAGTCCTCCTCCTCAAGCTCGACCACAACAACATCACACACGTCGCCTCTCTCAAGCCTCAAGCAATCCTTTCGACGACGACGAGCCTCAATGCCGACATCGCAAGCGTGACAACAGTCACCAACAAGAGAAAGATGCCTACGAGTAAGATCGCCTACGTCACGGCCATGAGGAAGACTGACGCCATGAAGAGCAAGCATGAGAAGCACATCGAGCGCTTCATGAATAAACCCATGCCTTTCAAGAGTGCAACCGACTAGCTCTCGAGGAACAAGAAGCTCTACGTCAAGAATGCCAAGAAGAAGTCGCACGTCAAGAGGAGCACCAAGAACGCTAACAACGGATGCGACAACGACGTCAACCACACCCAGGGCAAGAGGAGCACCACATTGATGAGCTCGCTCATAGGCAAGAGCAATATCAACATGACAACAATGCCCTTCCACGACAAGATGCATGACCTCAAGCAAATCCCGTTGATCATGTGGATGATCACGCACCAAGGCAAGGCCAACATCAACAAGACAACTATGCTCCTCCACGACAAGGGTACATCAATAACAACAACAATGAGGAAAATCGCTTTGGCAAGCTCAAGTTCACTATGCCTAAATTCTCTGGAAGCAACGATCCCGAAGACTACCTCTCTTGGGCAAAATAAGAGCATCATACTCTACACCAACACCGGATGACATGAAAACAAGGTCCATCAAGTGTTTTACGTGCCAAGGCCGAGGACACAAGATGTATGAGTGCGCCACAAGGCAGACTATGATCCTTCAAGATGACGGTTCATATGACTCAATGAGTGAAGATGAGATGGAAGCTTTGGAACGAGTGTCTATGCACCGACAAGTCAATGAAGATGAAGACTCTCAAATCTTTTGTGACAACGATCCAAACCTCGCTCTCATTGTCTCAAAGGCTTTGACTCTACAACAACAACAAGATGAGGTCCAACGTTGCCACATCTTCCACACCAAGGCTGATATCCAAGGGAGATCCTTCAAGGTCATCATCGACGGCGGGAGTTGCCACAATTTGGCAAGTGAGGAACTTTGCTCCAAGTTGCACTTGATCAAGAAAAAGCATCCTCGCCCCTACAAGGTCCAATGGCTAAGTTACTACGATACAATACAAGTCGACCACACCATGCAAGTCTCCTCCAAGATTGGAGCTTACGAAGTGACCATGGTGTGTGATGTGGTGCCCATGTCCGTTGGCCACCTCCTCCTTGGGAGACCTTGGCAATTCGACCATGGCGCCATACACAACAGGTGCACAAATCAATATAGCTTCAAGTTGAAGGGCACCAAATATGTGCTTCGCCCTATGTCTCCAAGTCAAGTGATCACAGACAAGCAAGCTTCAACGCATCGTGGAGACAAGAGTGAGACTGTGATCCACCTCAAAGTGAGTGAGCGCCACAAGCCAAATTTGAGTGACTCCATGAATAGTACATGAGTGACCTAGTACTATTTGCCAACAAAAGAGATTTGAGGGATGTGAGTGAGAGCCCATCGACCGTCCTTCACTACGGGATAGTGTGCAAGGATGATGTTACCCGGCCTAACCCTTCACAACATCTTCCTCTAGTGCTATCTTAGTTGTTGCAGGAATTTCAAGATGTGTCTCCCGATAAGCTACCTCCGGGACTACCACCGAAACGAGGGATCAAACACCGCATCGACCTCATCCCTGGCGCACCGCTTCCCAACAAAGCTCCCTACGGCGTCAACCCTGACAAAACAAAGGAGATACAAAGGCAATTCCAAAAACTCCTAGATAAAGGGCATGTTCGTGAGAGTTTGAGTCCTTGTGCGGTTCCCGTGATCCTAGTGCCTAAACATGATCGTAGTATGCGCATGTGTTCCGATTGCCGCACTACAAATGTTATCACCATTCGCTACCGTCACCCTATCCCATGCCTAGATGACATGCTAGATGAACTTAGTGGTGCCACTATATTTTCCAAGATAGACTTGAAAAGTGGTTACTACCAAATTCGCATACAAGAGGGTGATGAGTGAAAACGGCTTTCAAAACTAAATTTTCTCTCTATGAATGGCTAGTGATGCCCATGGGCTTATCCGAAGCACCGGGTACGTTCATGCGTATCATGCATCATGTTTTGTGCCCCTACATTGGATATTGTGTTGTGGTCTACTTTGATGACATCCTTATTTTTAGGAAATCTCTAGAACACCAAGCCACACATGTTAGGAACGTTTTGCAAACTCTTCGGAAAGACAAACTTTTTGCTAATAACAAATGCATTTTTGGTGTGGAAAAAGTTGTTTTCTAGGATTTGTGGTCTCCTCAAAGGGGTTTTCATGTTGATGAGTCGAAGATTGAGGCAATTAAAAATTGGCCAACACCCACCAATTTGCAACAAGTGCGTAGTTTATTAGGACTAGCCGGTTTTTACCGTCGGTTTGTGAAAGACTTTAGCACCATTGCCACTCCTCTACACGCTTTGAGCAAGAAAATGCACCGTTTGTTTGGGGACCATCCCAAGAGACCGCTTTTCATGAACTTAAGAATTTGCTAACTCATGCACCTTTGCTTGTCTTGCCTAATTTTGACAAAACTTTTGAAGTGCATTGGGACGCTAGTGGTAACGGCATAGGATGTGTGCTTATGCAATAAAAAATGCCCAAATAAATATTTTAGTCAGAAACTTTCTCGCGCTCAACTCAATTATCCAATCTATGACAAGGAATTGTATGCTTTGGTGAGAGTCTAAGAAGCTTGGGAACATTATTTGTGACCACATGAATTTGTCATTCATACCGATCATGAAACTCTAAAGTATCTCAAGGGTCAAACTAAGATGAACAAACGTCTTACTAAATGGAGTGAATTTATCGAGTCTTTCCCTTATGTTATCAAATACATTAAGGGCAAAGAAAATGTTGTGGCAGATGCTCTTTCCTGAAATGCATGCTCGTTACTCAACTTGAATTGAATGTTGTTGGTTTTGAGCACATAAAAGACTTGTATGAGCATGATGATTCTTTTGCTATTCCTTATACCAATTGCAAAGTGAAAACTTTTTGGGAGCACTACTACATGAAAGATAGATATTTTGTGCGTGCTAACAAACTTTGCATTCCCAAGTCGTCTCTTCGTTTGTTGCTTTTGCAAGAGGCATGCGGTGGAGGACTACTGGGTCACTTTGGACGTGACAAGATATATGCCACCCTCTTTGACAAGTTCTATTGGCCAAAGATGCTTCGCGATGTAGCAGCTTCACTAACCGATGCTCTACATGCCGCAAAGCTAAGTCAAAAGCTCAATCCCATCGTCTATAAATGCCTCTTCCTATGCCATTCCAACCATGGGAGGATATTAGCATGGATTTTGTGCTTGGGTTGATGAGGACATCCCTACTAATGTTACACCCACAACCCCGACTGCTATACATACATGACCTATTACTAGAGCTCGCGCACGTCAATTGAATTACCAGGTACTTTCGTTGCTTAGAAATCCTTCTAATGTTCATGAACATATGATGCTGTCTAAATTAGATACTTTTGTTTTACTTATGAATGAAGGACCTAGCATGGACAAGAAGGATGACCATTGGAGCAGGATCAAGCATGGAGGAGAAGGTGCGCGCGCGGGAAAGAACAATGGAGCTTCCAGTGATGATTTTCGCACTTTGAAGCCACCATAATGGGAGCGAGAAGCCTTGGACGAAATATGCATGATGCCACTTTATAAAATTCGTCCCTAGGCTAATATAGGTGCTGCGCCACCTTATTTTTGGGCCAGGCCCATGTAATTTCGAAATACCATATTATAGGTTGTTTTTAGAGTCCGTATGTATGGGGAAACTGAGTTAGGGTCAGTTTTGGACCCCATCTTCAAGGGGCCACGAAATTCCCCTCAGTTCCCCCATATATACAGCCCTTAGGGCGTCGTTTTAGGTTTGGGTTTTGTTTAGATTACAAGTTTGCCATACCTGCAACTTCGCGTTTTTTCGTTTGTGTTCCACGACCAGACAAAGGCGTCACAGAACCCCACTTCCATTAATAAAACTTTCCTCTTATATTCGCAATATCCAGATTGCAATCTTAGTTTCTTGCTTGTCTTCATTTGCGTGCAGGAAACAGACCCTCGTAGTCAGGTTGATCGTGCTCCGGCATGGTCAACAACCTCTCAGAGTTGGTTTAGCGTTTGCTAAGGCGCGACGTCATCACACGTTCGTAGTCGGATCGTAAAATTCTACACCACCAAAAATGATAGCCACCATCTCACCGAAAGACAGGGTGATAGAGGCGAAGTTGTCCCTGTCTTTCGATGAGATGGTGGCTATCGTTTTTGGTGGAGTAGACTTTGACGATCCGACTACGAACGTGTGAGACGTCGCGCCTTAGCAATCGCTAAACCAACTCTGAGAGGTTATTGACCACGCCGGAGCACGATCAACCTGACCACGAGGGTCTATTTCCTGCACGCAAACGAAGAACAAGCAAGAAACTAAGATTGCAATCTGGATATTGCGAATATAAGAGGAAAGCTTTATTGATGAAGTGGGGTTCTGTGACGCCTTTGTCTGGTCGTGGAACACAAACGAAGAACGCGAAGTTGCTGCTATGGCGAACTTGTAATCTAAACAAAACCCAAACCTAAAACGAAGCCCTAAGGGCTGTATATATGGGGGAATAGAAGGGAATTTCGTGGCCCCTTGGAGGAGGGGTCCGAAACCGACCCTAAGTCAGTTTCCCCATACATACGGACTCTAAAAACAGCCTATAATATGGTATTTCGAAATTACATGGGCCTGGCCCAAAATTAAGGTGGCGCAGCACCTATATTAGCCTATGGACGAATTTTATAACGTGGCATCATGCATATTTCGTCCAAAGCTTCTCACTCCCATTATGGTGGCTTCAATGTGCGAAAATCATCACTGGAAGCTCCAATGTTCTTCCCCGCGCGCGCACCTTCTCCTCCATGCTTGATCCCGCTCCAATGGTCATCCTTCTTATCCATGATAGGTCCTTCATTCATAAGTAAAACAAAAGTATCTAATTTAGGCAGCATCATATGTTCATGAATATTACAAGGATTTCCAAGAAACGAAAGTACCTGGTAATTCAATTGACGTGCGCGAGCTCTAGTAATTGGTCCTGTATGTATAGCAGTCGGGGTGGGTGTAACATTAGTAGGGATGTCCTCATCATCCTCCCCTTCTTGAACTGACGTCGTCCTCGACGGAAGCTCATCTTCCTCACCCAAATAAGGCTTCAAATCTGCAATGTTAAAAGTGGGGCTAACCCCAAACTCTGCAGGCAGCTCAAGTTTATATGCATTATCATTTACTTTCTCTAACACCTTAAAAGGACCATCAGCACGTGGCATTAGCTTTGACTTGCGCAAATCAGGAAATCTATCCTTACGCAAATGTAACCAAACAAGATCTCCAGGTGCAAAGACAACATGTTTTCTACCCTTATCTCCAGCAAGTTTGTATTTAGCATTCATACGCTCAATGTTTTCCTTAGTTAACTCATGAATCTTTAATATCAATTCAGCACGTTCTTTAGCATCAAAATTAACCTTCTCCGAAGACGGAAGAGGCAACAAATCAATAGGTGCACGAGGTAAGAAACCATACACAACTTCAAAAGGGCACATCTTAGTGGTAGAATGTAGCGAACGATTATAAGCAAATTCAATATGAGGCAAGCATTCTTCCCACATTTTCAGGTTATTCTTCAAAACAGCCCTAAGCATAGTAGACAATGATCTATTGACTACTTCAGTTTGGCCATCAGTTTGGGGGTGACATGTAGTACTAAAAAGCAGTTTAGTCCCCAACTTAGCCCATAAACATCTCCAAAAGTGGCTAAGAAATTTAGCATCACGATCGGAAACAATTGTATTTGGCACACCATGCAACCGAATAATTTCACGAAAGAACAAATCAGCAACATGAGCAGCATCATCACTTTTATGACATGGTATAAAGTGTGCCATTTTAGAAAATCTATCCACGACAACAAATATGCTATCCCTCCCCTTCTTTGTTCGAGGTAAACCTAAAACAAAGTCCATAGATATATCCTCCCAAGGAACACTAGGTATAGGTAAAGGCATATATAAACCATGAGGATTGAGTCGTGACTTAGCTTTTTGACATGTAGTGCAGCGAGCAACAAAACGCTCAACATCCCGTCTCATCTTTGGCCAAAAGAAATGTGTAGCAAGTACGTCCTCCGTCTTCTTCACGCCAAAGTGTCCCATTAATCCTCCTCCGTGCGCCTCCTGTAACAACAAAAGACGAACGGAGCTAGCTGGAATGCATAGCTTGTTAGCACGAAACACAAATCCATTATTAATAACGAACTTGTTCCATGTTCTCCCTTCTTTACAATTCTGCAACACGTCTCTAAATTCAGCATCATGCACATATTGATCTTTGATGGTCTCCAAACCAAATATTTTAAAGTCAAGTTGTGAAAGCATAGTATAACGACGAGACAAAGCATCAGCAATAACATTGTCTTTACCCTTCTTGTGTTTAATGACGTAAGGGAAAGTCTCAATGAATTCAACCCATTTAGCATGTCTACGGTTCAGTTTTGCTTGACTTTTAATATGTTTCAAAGATTCATGATCAGAATGTATAACAAATTCTTTGGGCCATAAATAATGTTGCCATGTTTCCAAAGTCCGAACAAGAGCATATAATTCCTTATCATAAGTAGAATAATTCAGACTAGGCCCACTTAATTTTTCAGAAAAGTACGCAACAGGTTTACCATCTTGTAGTAACACACCTCCTAACCCAATTCCACTAGCATCACATTCAAGCTCGAAAGTCTTATTAAAATCAGGAAGTTGGAGTAAAGGAGCATGTGTTAACTTATCTTTCAAGACCGTGAAGGCTTCTTCCTGTGCGGTACCCCAAGAAAAAGGCACGTCCTTCTTTGTAAGCTCATTGAGAGGCGCAGCAATGGTGCTGAAATTTCTCACAAAACGCCTATAGAAACCAGCGAGGCCAAGAAAACTCCTTACTTGTGTGACCGTTTTGGGCTGCGGCCAACTCTCAATAGCTTCGATCTTGGCTGTATCAACTTCAATTCCCTGTGGAGTAACAACATAGCCAAGAAAAGATACTCGGTCGGTGCAAAAGGTGCACTTCCCAAGGTTACCAAACAAACGTGCATCACGTAGCGCAGTAAAAACAGCACGTAAATGTTCCAAATGTTCCTCCAAAGATCTACTAAAAATCAATATATCATCAAAATAGACTACCACAAATCGTCCAATGAAAGCACGTAAAACCTCGTTCATTAATCTCATGAAAGTGCTAGGTGCATTAGTTAACCCAAAAGGCATGACTAGCCACTCATATAATCCAAACTTAGTTTTAAATGCTGTTTTCCATTCATCGCCCAATTTCATACGAATTTGATGGTATCCACTACGCAAATCAACTTTGGAGAAAATTGTAGAGCCACTTAATTCATCAAGCATATCATCTAGTCTAGGAATAGGATGACGATAACGAATAGTAATATTATTAATGCCTCTACAATCCACACACATGCGCGATGTACCATCCTTTTTAGGCACTAGAATAATAGGAACAGCACAAGGACTAAGGGATTCACGTATATAACCTTTGTCAAGCAGCTCCTGTACTTGACGCATAATCTCCTTTGTCTCCTCTGGATTGGTACGGTAGGGCGCACGGTTGGGTAGGGATGCACCGGGAATTAAGTCAATCTGATGCTCAATCCCGCGAATAGGCGGTAATCCCGGTGGCACGTCTTGTGGAAAGACGTCAGCGAACTCCTACAAAATGTTAATGACAGCAGGAGGCAAAGAGGGAGGCATGTCCTCG
The DNA here is from genome assembly GCA_022496015.1 of Hordeum marinum. Taxonomy (NCBI): domain Eukaryota; kingdom Viridiplantae; phylum Streptophyta; class Magnoliopsida; order Poales; family Poaceae; genus Hordeum; species Hordeum marinum. The sequence continues at coordinate 219,059,188 of CM039677.1, read as the reverse complement.
AATGAAAATAATACCTCTGTACATACAAAAGCATAGCAAACATATGTAGCAACATCCAAATCATTAATATCAGATTTAGTAGCAAGTAAACATCCACTCTTCAATTTTATTTCAGATGCAATAGTAGATGATGGTTTATTATGCTTATGGTGTTGCTCAAATTCCTGTGCTACAATCTGATTTTCACTCTTATTTTTCTCCTGTTTTGCTTTACTAGCTCTAGCAATGTCATCTTTCATAATATGTTCGGGAGACATAGGAAGCAAAGTGATATTATGATCCTTATGAACAAGAGTATACTGATTTGTCCTACCATGGTGTACAGAATTTTTATCAAACTGCCATGGTCTACCAAGTAAAACAGAACATGCTTGCATGGGTACCACATCACAATCCACATAATCAGAATATGTAGCAATGCTAAAATGCACACGAACAGTACGTGTTACCTTAACCTTGCCACTATTGTTGAACCATTGGATGTAATAAGGATGAGGATGTGGTCTGGTGGATAGAGACAGCTTCTCCACCATCTCCATGCTAGCCAAGTTATTGCAACTCCCTCCATCGATGATGATGCGAACAGAACGCTCTTTCACAACTCCCTTTGTGTGGAACAAGTTGTGCCTCTGATTTTGCTCAGCGTGTGTAACCTGCACACTGAGAACACGTTGAGCAACTAAACTTTCATACCTGTCAGCGTAATCAGCAGCCATGTATTGTGTTTCTGGTTCTGCATCCTCGCCACCCTGTTCGTCACTTGCAATAAGTGCCAAAGTCTCCTCATCATAATCACTAGCGGACGCATATCCACCATCCTCAGTAACAATCATTACACGCTTGGAAGGGCATTCTCGCGCATAGTGACCTCCACCCTTGCAACGACGACATATAACCTCATGTGTTTGCCCTGTGGATGCAATAGATGAAGAAGAACTCTGTGCAGGCCCAAAAGGTGTGCTCTTCGCAGAGGGTGCAGTAGGAGCCTGTTGCCTGGTATCGCGATTAGAGTTGGAGGTTGAAGGAGGTGGTGTTGCAGCAGGACGTGCGGAAGCAGAGGAGGTACGTGGCGTCCATGATGAAGTACGGCCTGCAAAATTAGTAGTTCTCGCCATTGCCTGTCGATCCTGCACTTCACGTTCAGCTTTGCAAGCAAGATGAAATAAACGAGTGATAGTGTTATACTCCTTATACTCTAGAATAGTCTGAATCTCTCTATTTAATCCACCCATAAAACGTGCAAGCATAGCTTCATTCTCCTCAACAATACCACATCTAATCATACCAGTTTGTAATTCCTGATAATATTCTTCTACAGAATTTTTTCCTTGTCTTAAACGCTGCAAATTTTGAAGCAATTCACGTTGATAATAAGGTGGCACCCAACGATTTCGCATAGCAGTTTTCAAAGCAGCCCAAGTAGTTGGAATATTATCAGGGTGTATTCTACAATGTTCTGACCACCAAACACAAGCAAAACTAGTGAATGAACAAACAGCAGCAGCAACACGTCGATCCTCTGGAAATTGTAAGCATGTAAAACGTTGTTCTGTTTCTAACTCCCATGTAAGATATATATCAGGAACATATCTACCCTCAAACGTCGGAATATTCAATTTAAGTTTAGGGAGATGGTCATGATCCCGTACCTGCGGGGGTGGTGCAGCCCTACCGTTACGGTTGTAGCCATGTGGTCGACCTGGTGCGTATGGTGGTGGTTGCCCATGGGGCGGATCTGGAGCAACCTCTCCCTCATCATCGAAATCACCATCATAATCTTCAACCTGCTCAACGACAGTAGCCGCACGAGCCACCGAAGTAGCAGCAGTATCAACAGTACCAGGATGTTGGGCGTGGCCGAGAGGCACACGTCGCGCTCGTCGTTCGAAAGGAATAGGAACTGCAGCTGGTGGAGGTAGACGGGCAAGCACCTCATTGAACTTGGCGTCCATCTTGGAGTCGAATGTCTTCTCCAAACCATCTAGCTTCTCCATGGCAACTCCAAAGTTGTTCACGAAGTCCTGTACCTGCTCAGCCATCATTTGCTGAAATTTATCATAGAGCGCTTTGTTGGTCATGCTCTCCCAGTCGATCTCGTCATTGTGTGATCCTGGCATGGTTTGCAGAAATAGGAAACACACAATATGAAACCTACAGACTGCTGGGACGTGGTGGTGGTGGTGGTGGTGTGGCACAAATCCTTTAAGCGAATCTCAATTTCTTACCAGTTCTTACCCAGTAGCAGGCGGTGATCGGCAACCGTTGTAGCCAAAACTCTCAAAGCTTGGATAGAGCGATTGCCAGGTGGTGTCAAGCACACGGCGTAGAAGTATGTGGAGCTGGGATGGCTTATAATATGGTAGCAAAAAGGGTCAGCAATAATCAATTCAGAGATGCAAGGTTGAATAAACGCTCAACGACGGTACTGTGCTGGTCCTAGGCTAGACCGTGCTAGAGACGCGAGCCTAAAACACCAACAAAAACATGACGATACACCTAAGCAAGGGAAAAGCACAATCGGATTTTTTTTTTTTCGACACCTGCGCAGGTAGCAAAACACGGATCCGAAATCAAAAGGATCTCGAAACTAAACCTAAAACGAACTGGACTTGGATTGGTGGAGGATTTGTGGTGGTATATATGGACACCAATGGAGAGTGATGATGGATGATGAGATATGGCAGCGGCGATGATGGTGGTGGTATATGGCAACTATGAAGATGATGCGGTGGCGGCGTGACAACCTGTGAAAAGAACTCGAAACTCTAAAGGACTAGACACTAAGACCAGCAACTCGACACAACGATGTAACCGCTAATTCAACAAAGCAAAATACTGAAAAGACTATGCAAAGGCTCAGATTGGTTCGGATATGATGATCTAACCCTAATTTTTTTTTTTGGCTTTTTCGTGGACTAAAGGTATGAAGAACAGATGCGATCTAAACTACGAAAACTGGTAAAATCTCACCGAGCAACCTGGAAATCTGATACCACTTGATAGAGGCGAAGTTGTCCCTGTCTTTCGATGAGATGGTGGCTATCGTTTTTGGTGGAGTAGACTTTGACGATCCGACTACGAACGTGTGAGACGTCGCGCCTTAGCAATCGCTAAACCAACTCTGAGAGGTTATTGACCACGCCGGAGCACGATCAACCTGACCACGAGGGTCTATTTCCTGCACGCAAACGAAGAACAAGCAAGAAACTAAGATTGCAATCTGGATATTGCGAATATAAGAGGAAAGCTTTATTGATGAAGTGGGGTTCTGTGACGCCTTTGTCTGGTCGTGGAACACAAACGAAGAACGCGAAGTTGCTGCTATGGCGAACTTGTAATCTAAACAAAACCCAAACCTAAAACGAAGCCCTAAGGGCTGTATATATGGGGGAATAGAAGGGAATTTCGTGGCCCCTTGGAGGAGGGGTCCGAAACCGACCCTAAGTCAGTTTCCCCATACATACGGACTCTAAAAACAGCCTATAATATGGTATTTCGAAATTACATGGGCCTGGCCCAAAATTAAGGTGGCGCAGCACCTATATTAGCCTATGGACGAATTTTATAACGTGGCATCATGCATATTTCGTCCAAAGCTTCTCACTCCCATTATGGTGGCTTCAATGTGCGAAAATCATCACTGGAAGCTCCAATGTTCTTCCCCGCGCGCGCACCTTCTCCTCCATGCTTGATCCCGCTCCAATGGTCATCCTTCTTATCCATGATAGGTCCTTCATTCATAAGTAAAACAAAAGTATCTAATTTAGGCAGCATCATATGTTCATGAATATTACAAGGATTTCCAAGAAACGAAAGTACCTGGTAATTCAATTGACGTGCGCGAGCTCTAGTAATTGGTCCTGTATGTATAGCAGTCGGGGTGGGTGTAACATTAGTAGGGATGTCCTCATCACAGGGACAACTTCGCCTCTATTGTGGATTTCCACAAACACAAAATGGCAATGATTCTATTTTTGTTGTTGTGGATCGTTTTTCCAAAATGGCTCATTTCATTCCTTAATACAAGATCGACGATGCTTCACATATTGCAAATCTATTTTGTAGGGACATCTTATGCCTCCATGGAGTACCAAAGACCATTATCTCCAATCACGACGTTAAGTTCTTGAGTTACTTTTGGAAGACTCTTTGCGCCAAGCTTGGCATCAAGCTACTATTCTCTTCTGTGTACCGTCCACAAACTGATGGTCAAATGGAGGTGACAAACCAGACGCTTGGAACTCTCCTACGCGTGTTGATCAAGAAGAACATCAAGGAATGGTAGGATTGCCTACCCATCGCCGAGTACGCCTACAATCGAGCACGACACTTCACCAACAAGTCTCCTTTTGAGGTAGTATATGACATTAACCCATTGTCCCCATTGGACATCCTTCCTCTACCACTCGAGTCCACATGGATGCAAGTGCAAGGGCAAGCTACATCAAGAGGATGCACGAAGACACAAGAAACACCATCGAGCTCCAAGTAGAATGCACCACCGCCAAACGCAACACCAACAAACACCCCATGGTGTTCAAGCCCGGCGATCTTGTATGGGTGCACCTTCGCAAGGATCGATTCCCCGCCGAGCGCAATTCCAAACTGCTACCTCGTCCCGATGGACCCTTCAAAGTGTTGGCACGTTACAACAACAATGCCTACAAGATAGACATCCCTCGCAACAAATACAATGTGAGTGACACTTTCAACGTCATGGACCTATTGATGAGGACATGACTACCTTTGGTACGACCAAAAATATTGCATATGTGCATATTTGTGAGGTGATTTCTTATAATAATTATTCAATAATTTATTTATGTTATCCAGAAAAAAATACTTCACCTATTTTTATTTTATGCCTAAATGCAGAATGACCGAACACTTGTATGAACCACGTGTGATGACAAAGGGAGAGGAAATGGTTGGATGCTATTCAAGACGTCCTGTCACGTTAAAGGAAATAATTAGGTGCTTTTCAAGAAGTTCTATCACGTCACTTTTAGCCCAAGAGAAGATAGAGTCCAAATCTCTCACGTTCTGGACTCAGATTCGGACTACACAGACATACCTATCTCAAAACGTCAACAACTTTTTCATACGGACTCGGAATTGGGTGATTCTTTTTTTGCTGGAAACTAGATTTCATATGCGTTCCAGCCTAGTTGAAATCACCTTACAATTCGTCTGGATCGCGAAGATATCGACGAAACAATCTGGCGTTGCTACAGAATCCGAGTCAAACTACAAGTCCAAAGGTGTTGCATCACCTCCATTTGGGCCCATGGGCCTTGTACGACCTAAGTTTGGTTTTAGGTGTCTTGGGACGTCCTCCCACCTCCTTGGCCGCCACCCCTTGCTCCTATATAAGTAGATCAATCTAGTAGCTTTTCCTTTGGGTTTTGTTTAGTTAAAAGTTAGCCATTGCAACTTCGTGTACTTCGTTTGTGTCCAACGACCAGACCAAGACCGCTTTCGGAACCCCACCCTAATCAATACTTCATATATATTCGCAATATTCAGACTGCATTATCATATTCTTGCTTGTACTTTGATTGCTTGCAGGAATAGACCTTCGTGGTCAGGTTGATCGTGCTCCGGCGTGGTCAATAACCTCTTGGAGATTGGTTTAGCGATTGCTAAGGCACAACGTCGTGCAAGTTCATAGTCGGATCGTCGAAGTCTTCTCCACCAAATCGATAGTTATCATCTCATCGAAAGATTGGGACCTTCGCCTCTATCAAGTGGTATCAGTTTTCAGGTTGCTCGGTGAGAATTTCCAGTTATTCGTAGATTAGATTTATTTTCCTCACCTATTGCCCAAGAAAAACCCACAAAAAAAAGTTAGATCTATTCATCTTTTCTCCAAGCCAGTCTGAGCCTTTGCAATTTTCTTTTTAGTGCTTGCATAGTTGAATTATCGGTTGCATCGTCTTGTCGAGTTGCTGGTCCTAGCGTCTAGTCTTTTAGAGTTTCGAGTTCTATTCACAACTTGTCACGCCGGCGTCGCACCATCTTCATCGCTGCTGCCATATACCACCACCACGCCACCGTCATCTCTTTCATTGTCACCCACCACCATCCATCAATTTTCACCGCATGCTACCATTATTTATTGTCATTATCATACTTGAGGTCATGCACATCTACGTTTGATCCAATCTGCTTCTTATTTGGTTGAGAGAGAAAAAAGTGAGACAAAAAAAGTGAGAGAAAAAAAAGAGAGAAAAAATAGAGAAAAAAATTGGTGAGAAAAAAAATAGAGAAAAAAAACAAATTTCGAATCTATTTGACTCAAATCTCGTGTCTGAATTCGGAGTGAAACATGTTTTGTGCAGTGTTTAGTAAAACAAGCGTATCTTCCTCATACGAACTCGGAATTGAGTGATTCTTTTTGCATACGAAAGCTTGAGTCAGTAGCATTCTTGAGGAAAAATATCAAAATTTTGACGTATTATCTTACATAGGAAAGCTGTAGAGAGAGTTTTGGTATATCCTGCCTGGCGATCATTTATCATCATTGTCTTCACTGCCATTGTGGTCTTCACTTATATCTTGTTGTCCAAAGCTAATTCATATCATCCTTTGCTGCTATTTGTCCTACGCCGTGACTCCATTAGTGTTCTAGGCTCGCGTCTCTACTACAGTCTAGCCTAGGACTAGCACAGTACCGTCGTTGAGCGTTTATTCAACATTGCATCTCTAAATTGATTATTGCTAATCTTTTGCTACCATATATTATGCCTTCCAAGCTCCACATATTTCTACATCGTGTATACATACGTTCACCTGGTAATCGCTTTACCCAATCTTTGGAGATATTGACACCGTCGGTTGCCGGTCGCCACCTGCTGCATGGTAAGAATTTGTAAGACATTGATATTTGCTTTATTGTGAGCGTTTTACCACCACATCCCAGTAGTTCATAGGAACAATATACTTGGATCTTTGTTTCTTGTTTCTACTAGTCATTACAGGATCCAGAGTTGTCAGTTCATGGGCTTCTTCGATCGTGGGAGACGTGCCACCACAAAAACCGATACAAGACATGCAAAGAGATCCAAATGCACATGATTAGGTTAATGTTTCTATACCTCCATTTAATGGCCGATTTAGACCTGCTTTATATATTGAGTGGGAGTTTGAAATAAATGAAATATTTGCTTCCCATAATTTTGCTGCACATAACAAAGTTAAGGTCGCAGTTGGTTCTTTCACTGGTTATGCTTTAGTTTGGTGGAGCGAATATTGTCGGTTACACAAAGATATTATACCGACTACTTGTGATGATTTGAAACTTGCCATGAGACACACATTCGTTCCTTCTTATTATACCCGTGACAAGCTTAAAAAGTTACAATATTTAAAACAAGGTAGTGACACCGTAATGAAATATTATGATGATTTACAAATGACCTTGTTGCATTCCTCATTAGAAGAAAGTGAAGAAGATTTTATGGATAGATTTTGGGGAGGATTAAACCGTGATATTTAGGAGATACTAATTCATGAAAAGTGTTATTCTATGGATGGTTTGTTTCGTCTTGCTTGCAAAGCTGAACAGGAAATAATCAACGTGTTGCCCAAAAGGAAATAGAGCGTAAGGTGCTCATTCCAAGAGTGGATACGGTTCTTCCTTCAACTACTAGGCGTACTGTGACAACCACATCAATTCTTGTGAGGGCTACATCACCTACACCATGTAACACATCACCATCGAGAGTGCCTACATCATGTGAGTTGATCATAAAAGGTAATGGCAAAGGTATTGATCTTCCACCTCCACATGAGTATGTTGAATGCCTTGTCAATTTCAATGTACCTTGTGATGAGCTACCCATTACTTTGATCACACCACCTATTTTAGAGGACTATGTTCATGATTTTACTTCGTCATGTGATCAAATAACTACAATATCAGCAATTGCGAGTGCACCCATTGAATTAACTATTGATGAGCAAGAACCGTGTGAATGAGAAAATGAATCAAATTTGGGTCAAATATGTTTGAAAATAATTCTGTCGGTGTTTAATCATTTTGATATGACCTCCAATCTTGGTGATAATTTTGTGTCAAATGACATGTTGCATGTTTGCTTATTTAAGCATGTTGTAGCATCTAAGTTTGAAACGATTCATGTTTCTCTACCAATATTGGGACGGTTTAATGACGAACATTATGAATCTTTTGATATGAATAAGGACTCTGTCGGTGTTTAATCATTTTGATATGACCTCCAATCTTGGTGATAATTTTGTGTCAAATGACATGTTGCATGTTTGCTTATTTAAGCATGTTGTAGCATCTAAGTTTGAAACGATTCATGTTTCTCTACCAATATTGGGACGGTTTAATGACGAACATTATGAATCTTTTGATATGAATAAGGACTTCACTTATATATGCAAACTGAGTTGTAATATCACGTCATTTTTAGCCCAAGAGAAGATAGAGTCCAAATCTCTCACGTTCTGGACTCAGATTCGGACTACACAGACATACCTATCTCAAAACGTCAACAACTTTTTCATACGGACTCGGAATTGGGTGATTCTTTTTTTGCTGGAAACTAGATTTCATATGCGTTCCAGCCTAGTTGAAATCACCTTACAATTCGTCTGGATCGCGAAGATATCGACGAAACAATCTGGCGTTGCTACAGAATCCGAGTCAAACTACAAGTCCAAAGGTGTTGCATCACCTCCATTTGGGCCCATGGGCCTTGTACGACCTAAGTTTGGTTTTAGGTGTCTTGGGACGTCCTCCCACCTCCTTGGCTGCCACCCCTTGCTCCTATATAAGTAGATCAATCTAGTAGCTTTTGCTTTGGGTTTTGTTTAGTTAAAAGTTAGCCATTGCAACTTCGTGTACTTCGTTTGTGTCCAACGACCAGATCAAGACCGCTTTCGGAGCCCCACCCTTATCAATACTTCATATATATTCGCAATATTCAGATTGCATTATCATATTCTTGCTTGTTCTTCGATTGCTTGCAGGAATAGACCTTCGTGGTCAGGTTGATCGTGCTCCGGCGTGGTCAATAACCTCTTGGAGATTGGTTTAGCGATTGGTAAGGCGCAACGTCGTGCACGTTCATAGTCGGCTCGTCGAAGTCTTCTCCACCAAATCGATAGTTATCATCACATCGAAAGATCGGGACCTTCGCCTCTATCACCTATCCCCCTTCCATGGTGATGAAGATCTTGATCCAAGGACGGATATTCCCCAAGGGCGGCGGAGATGATGTGGAGCATCCCGTGAACTCCATCATGGTCCCGTCTCCAATGCCGCAAGCCACAAGAGGACCCATTACGAGAGCCTGTGCACACGCCATCGAAAACGGGGTGACATCTCTCCTTACTCAAGATACGTGTCATCCACTCGAGATATGTTCGCAACCTCAGACGGAAGTGCTTTGTGCAATCAGGTACTCGCGAGAGGGACGTCAAGCTCGAAAGGACAAGGAAGGCCCCAAGGACGAGCTCTAGCCTTCGGACGTCCGTCCAGCCTCGGCTGACCGCTGCCTGGAGAACAACCTAGCACGCCGGCTGTCCGGACTCCCCAGCGCTCGGACGACCGATCCTAGCGAATGGATGTCCAGGCCACCCCAGAAATCCATCCGCCAAGCACCTGCTCTGAAACATCGGAAGTTCAGAGCCTCCATATGTCCGACCTCCAAATGTCCGACCGCACCCGGAAATCCAGTCAATCCGTGGCCGGACCAAAACCTCAGACTTTCGGCTTCCTCGGGATGTCAGGATCGTCCTCAGCCGTCGGACATCCAACCCCGTCCGGACATCCGGACCCTGTCTGTGCACATGCCCACGGGTTTTGGCCCATGTACCCCTCTACCCCATCCTAGACTATATATATCTCACCCCTCCTCTTTCTAGGGTTAGCTATTGTATGCTCTTGAGCTTAGCTCCATTACTTGTCTCTATTGAGGAGCTTGACCTCCTTTGGAAGTAGATCCAAGTAATGCCAGGCCCCTCTAGAGGGAAGATCCTCCGGGATATCAAGGCCCCTCCTTCGGAGTGGGAGATCGCGTACCGCTACTTGTATCATTGGTTGATTTGGGATCTTGTACCCCTTGTGTTGTTATGGATCTAGTTGATGTGTGATTGAGTTTGCTCTTGAGTGTTTCCTCTAGTTCTTCCCCGTGTTCTTCATGTTCCCCCCTTCAATTCATTAAAGATCAAACACCACAGGTCTTGCCCCGTATCAGGTAGTCCCATGATCAACCGTCTCGTTGTCATCATGGATTAAGCCCAAAGATGGCACATCATCACTCGCCTCCATGACCGAAGGGAAATTCCCATGCTGCGCCATCTTCCTTGGGATGCTTATGAAGATGGAAGGGTCATCCATGTGTGTAGTCGATTGCCTTCATCTTCGCGTCGAAGCTTGTCCTTGGTGGTGTACTTGGTCTTTGGTTGGGCGCTTCGAAGATGTCCGACTTGAGCGTCTATGCCTTGACGATGACGAAAGGGAAGAAGACTTGTACCTATTCACCATGTGTCAAATTTGCTCCATGTGTGCGTCCAATTTTTTGTCGAAGTAGTCTCTTTTTCGAGATTCGGAGTGTCGTATGTCGATGGCGAGTCGCTCAAGTTGTTTGTTGTGTGGTTGCTCATGCTGATGTAGTTGTCTAAGACCGAAGATGATGTGCTTTTGATGCGGAGCATCCCTCACTCATCCCCATGAAGCCTACACCATCTCCACTAGATGCAAGTGGTCCAATGACAAGAGCTCGCGCACGCACAATAGAAGCTAAGGTGAACTCCCTCCTATTTGTGTTTGACATGAATGATAAGGGAACGAAATGCTACCTCACCTCGATACTCTATGCATCATTAGGTCTAAGGGGAGCAACCACAAGGAAGCACAAAAGGCGGAGCCAAAGCTGTAGCCAACTCCCTCAGGTAGACCCGATCCCGTATGCACGGGCTGCCTGGACCCCGTGCGCATGAGGGTAATAGAGTAATAGAAGTCCCCGTGTGCAAGGGCCCAGAAGACGCCGTGCACACGGGTGATAACCCACAAGTATAGGGGATCGCAACAGTTTTCGAGGGTAGAGTATTCAACCCAAATTTATTAATTCGACACAAGGGGAGCCAAAGAATATTCTCGAGTATTAGCAGCTGAGTTGTCAATTCAACCACACCTGAAAGACTTAATATCAACAGCAAAGTGTTTAGTAGAAAAGTAATATAGTAACAACGGTAGCGGTGGCAAGTGATAATAGCAGTTTGTAGTGATTGTAACAGCAAGGACGGTGATAAGAGGTGGCCTGATCTTCTCAATGAGCAAATGATGTCGATGATGAACTTGCTGGATAACTTGTGAGATGCTCTCGAACTCTCCAACTGTTCCCCCGTTGCCAATGCAACAGATCTTCAACCCTATGGATATTCGCAACACCACACACTTGCGCACGTAGCCGCCGACCACGAAGCGGTTCTGCAATCTTCAGATTCCCAATGGAACGACAGGTAGCACTTGACTTTCAGTAGCCTTATCGATACGAATTTGGTGTAGGTAAATATTCCTGATCGATGCAAAGAGGAGTATGAATACAGAGGAATGCTTAAAGCAATTCGGTCTGGTATGAGTTTAATCAAAACGTGGTCTAACCCTAAAAGCCACGACTTACAAGGGTATATAAAGACTGCTGGACGTCCAACTTAGGGTTGGGTTCGAAAACAAACCTATCTCTAACTTTCCTAACTTAAAGGAACTCTATTTGGAAAACTGGCAGAAAACAACCGTCGTCTTGTTTTGACGACTGCAACTCGCTTGGAGCGAATCATGGGCCGCAGGTATACAGTTTGGAAAGCACACGACTCAGGCTTTCCAAATTGTGTTTACACGTCTTATTCGGAGCGCGGACACGGATTCTGCACGTATATCAATTTCGAGCCACCTGGCAGTCAATCCGAGTCCGGTTCTAATTTTCCTTCTTTTTATGTTGTGCACCAGCCTCCCTCTCCACCCTCATGCACTTGCTGATATTAGACATCAGTAGGCATTGTTCTTGCTGCAACCCTTCATCTCCACGTGCCAAGCTTCTCTTCTTTTCAAATCTGATCATACAAATATGCAAAGACTTAGGCAGTATAAAATTCTCATTAACACAAATGTCAGATTCAACTAAGTGTGAATTCACCTGTTGTTCTAGTAGGTTTGCACGTGCTCTTGTGATTGGTCCAATTCTGATTTCATCGGACTTGTCTTGTGCAGCAACATCATCAACGGAAAAAGATGGTAAAGGACTAGGAATGTCCTCATCAGACGGAAAATTAATTGAGTGAAGTTCAATATATGGAAAGCTCGTAGGCAATGGATCAATGATGGATAATTATGTCGGATGCCATTCATCATGCAACAGTTATAACATAGGGTGACACATAACTAGCTCCAATTCATCAATGTAATGTAGGCATGTATTCCGTATATAGTCATACGTGCTTATGGAAAAGAACTTGCATGGCATCTTTTGTCCTACCCTCACGTGGCAGTGGGGTCCTATTGGAAACTAAGGGATATTAAGGCCTTCTTTTAATAGAGAACCGTACCAAAGAATTAGCACTTAGTGAATACATTAACTCCTCAAACTACGGTAATCATCGGAAAGAATCCTAGTTATTGTCACCCTGGGGGATGCGGATCATAACTCGTAATAGGTGTCTACAACTTGCAAGATAAGATCAAGAACACACATATATTCATGACAACATAATAGGTTCAGATCTGAAATCATGGCACTCGGGCCCTAGTGACAAGCATTAAGCATAGCAAAGTCATAGCAACATCAATCTCAGAACGTAGTGGATACTAGGGATCAAACCCTAACCAAACTAACTCAATTACATGATAAATCTCATCCAACCCATCACCGTCCAGCAAGCCCATGATGAGATTACTCACGAACGGTGGGGACCATCATGGAATTGGTGATGAAGGATGGTTAGTGATGACGAAGGCGTCGATTTCCCCTCTCTGGAGCCCAAAAGGGACTCCAGATCTGGTCTCCCGAGGAAGAATTGGTGATGGCGGCGACTCCATATCGTGAAACGTGATGAACTCTTCTCTCTGATTTTTCTCTTGACAAATATGGAGCTGGAGAGGAGGTCGGAGGAGCCACGAGGGGCCCACAAGCCTGCCCCACGCGGCCAGGGGGGTGGCCACGGCTAGTAGGCTTGTGGCCTGCTGGTGGCCCCCCTCTGGTTAATTCTTGTGCCAGTATTTTTTATTAATTCCAAAAATATTCTCCATAAATTTTCAGGACGATCCAAAAACTTTTATTTCAGCACAAAAATGACACCAAGGCAATTCTATTGAAAACGGCGTTAGTCCGGGTTAGTTCCATTCAAATCATGCAAATTAGAGTCCAAAACAAGGGAAAAGAGTTTGGAAAAGTAGATACATTTGAGACGTATCAATGGGCATCCCAGGAGCTACAGCTGCCACCCCATGCACACGACCCCAGAAGACCCCGTGCACAAGGGCCTCCCAAGAGCTACAACCGCCACCCCGTGCGCACGGGCCCAGAAGACCTCGTGCACACGGGCCTCCCAGGAAGCTACGGCGATGACCCCGTGTGCATGGTCGTGTCCTGTGCCCCCCTCGTGTGCACGGGGTTCACTTCGGCCGTGCGCATGGGCCTCCCAGACCAGCCGACTGTTTAGGCCCATTTCGGTCCCTCTTTGTCCCCTACCTCCTTCCATCTATATATTGGACCTTTGGATCATATGCTAGGGTTAGCTAGTGTTTGCACTTGAGCTTAGATCCATTACTTGCTTCTCCTAGGGGGTTTGTCCTCCTTTGGGAGTAGATCCAAGTGATGCCAAGGCCCATCTAGAGGGAAGATCCCCCGTGGATTCAAGGCTCCTCCTCCGGAGTGAGAAAACACTACCGCTACATGTATCGTTTGTTGATTTGGGATTTTGTACCTCTTGTGATGTTATGGACCTAATTGATGTGTGATTCAATTTGCTCTTGAGTGTTTCCTCTTGTTCTTCCCTATGTTCTTCGTGTTTTCTCCCTCCAATTCGTGAAAGATCGACCACCACGGGTCTTTCCCCATATCATATGGTATCATGAGCCAGGTTGATCATGAATTTGGAGTCTCCCCCCACCATTTTCTAGCCTATTTTTGCTTGATATCATCCTAAAACGAAAATCCCCAAAAAATAGCCATACCATTGTTTTTCAGTTATTGAATTTTGTGAGTTTTTGTTGGTTTTGATCTGTGGAATAGATGCCCAACAAGTGGATCTAGCTTTCTATCCAATAGTTTCCCGGAAATTTTCCCCAGAACCATCGAATTCGCGACTGCCCAAATTTTTTCTCCGCACGCCGTGTCCACGGGCCCTAGATCCCGTGCGCACGGGCTTCTGCGACAGTTACTAGACACCCCGTGTACACGGGCCTCAAAAGACCCAGTGCGCACGGGCCCGATAGAGTAGCCCAATTTTTTTCTATTTTCATCTTTGACACCCCCACACTTGTGATTTCCACCCCATTGACCATTTCCTTCGTGATTTTGAGTTTGTGGTTGCCGTGTCCTAAGGTGTTTTGGCTACTTAAGCACGGTTGGACGTCATCACCACCACCATTCATCATCACCGACCTCGACTTCGACTTCGGCCACCTTTAACCGTAAGCAAGGACGGTAACCTCGACGACATTTTGTCCATACCTTGGCATTGCATTGATAGCTCCGATCCTATTTGCGTACATTACCCGTCGAGACTAGCAAGTTAAGAATTGTCGAAACACGTTACTTGTGCACCATAGTGACACTGATATGCCGCATAGCTAGTTTAGCGTGCACTTCACTTGTTATCTACTTTGTGCCATAAGTCTCTCTCATGCATATCCATCATAATTGTCTCATATCTTTGTTTGAGCATCAAGCATTGCCTGTTAAAAATACAAAAGCTTTTAAGCAAAGAGAAAGGTTCCAAAGAGCTTGTAAGCATTAGCTATAGCATCATATCCTCTCACATACATACTTGATACTTGGGATTGAAGACGGCACGATTACTCCCATAGGTGGGTGCACAAGCGCGTATCTAGCCCATTAGAGCAATCGAGCTAGTTCTCTCTTGTATCCATGCAACATCAGCATTGCGGAGATTTCATATTGCTCATTCCTTGGTTGCGCGGATCCCATTATATCTATTTGTGTGTGTGTGTTCCTATTTCCTAATGCCTTGAAAGCTATTGGTCTATTTGCTTTGTCTTGCTATTTGTGAATCTTACTCAACATTGACAACATCTTGGTTCGCATTTGCTCAAATTTTGTGCCACTCATCCTAACCAAGATACACTTCAAAGCTTTACTTTGTGTAGGTGTGAGAAGGGCAAACTCGGTACCAATTCTACTATTTCCACGATTTCACATTGAGTGATTGATCCCATTTCAACCTTCGGAACGGTATTTGGTATTGTGTTTTCTCATTCTTCCATTTATATCTACTTGAGTGCCATGGATAGGAACACTATGACGAACCCGGCCTTCGAGGAGCACGACGACGCAAACAACTATGTCACCAAACTACAATTCTTCATCACACAAAAGGGAATGCGCCAAGCACATGATGTCATCACGAACCACATCGAGCACCTTGCCACCAACATACGCGAATCCGATGAGCGAACGCGGGACTTCATGACAACCCAAATGGACGAGCTCCATGCCTTCATGGTGAAAAGCGCATCATCCACTTCTACCTCAATTCGATGGCGCACCGCAAGTCGCTACTCCTCCGGGGACTCCTCCAGCGAGAGTCCTCCTCCTCGGGCTCTATCGCAACAACGTGACACACATCGCCTCTCTCAAGACTCAATTAACTCCTTCCACGAGAATGAGCCTCAAGGTCAACACCGCGAGCGTGACCACAGTCACCAACAAGAGCAAGACACATACTGGCAAGAACGCCTACATCACCACCGTGAGGAAGACCGGCGCCGTTAAGAGCAAGCAAATGAGGCACAACACGCGCTTCATGAATCAACATATGCCTTTCAAGAACGCAACTGACTAGCTCGCAAGGAAGAAGAAGCTCTTCATCTATAACGCCAAGAGGAAGCCACATGTCAATAGGAGAACCAAGAACGCCAACAACAGATGCGACCACAACGTCAACAACACCCAAGGAAAGAGGAGCAACACATTGATGAGCTTGCCCCAAGGCAAGGGCAATATCAACATGACAACAATGCCCCTCCACTACAAGAAGCGTGACCTCAAGCAAATCCCGTTGACAACGTGGATGATCATCCTCCAAGGCAAGGCCAACGTCAACAAAACAACTATGCTCCTCCACGACAAGGATACCACAATCAAAACAACAATGAGGAAAATCACTTTGGCAAGCTCAAGTTCACTATGCCTAAGTTTTCCGGAAGCAACGATCCCAAAGACTATCTCTCTTGGGCACTCAAGTTCGACAAGATATTCCGGTTGCACAACTATGAAGAGGACAAGAAGATTGCCATGGCCTCCCTCAAATTCCAAGATTACGTGATGAGGACATCCCTGCTAATGCTACACCCACAACTCCGACGCTATACATACAAGACCAATCACTAGAGCTCCCGCACATTAATTGAATTACCAGGTACTTTCATTTCTTGCAAATCCTTCTAATGTTCATGAACATATGATGCTGCCTAAATTAGATAATTTTGTTTTACTTATGAATGAAGGACCTGGCATGGATAAGAAGGATGACCATGGGAGCAGGATCAAGCATGAAGAAGAAGGTGCGCGCGCAGGAAAGAACAATGGAGCTTCCAGTGATGATTTTCACACTTTGAAGCCACCATAATGGGAGCAAGAAGCCTTGGACGAAATATGCATGATGCTACTTATAAAATTCGTCCCTAGGCTAATATAGGTGCTGCGCCACCTTATTGTTGGGCCAGGCCCATGTAATTTCGAAATACCATATTATAGGCTGTTTCTAGAGTCCGTATGTATGGGGAAACTGAGATAAGGTCAGTTTCGGACCCCTCCTCCAAGGGGCCACGAAATTCCCCTCTATTTCCCCCATATATACAGCCCTTAGGGCGTCGTTTTAGGGTTGGGTTTTGTTTAGATTACAAGTTCACCATAGCTGCAACTTCGCGTTCTTCGTTGGTGTTCCACAACCAGACAAAGGCGTCACAGAACCCCACTTCATCAATAAAGCTTTCCTCTTATATTCGCAATATCCAGATTGCAATCTTAGTTTCTTGCTTGTTCTTCGTTTGCGTGCAGGAAACAAACCCTCGTGGTCAGGTTGATCGTGCTCCGGCATGGTCAATAACCTCTCGGAGTTGGTTTAGCGATTGTTAAGGCGCGACGTCATCACTCATTCGTAGTCGGATCGTCAAAGTCTACTCCACCAAAAACAATAGCCACCATCTCATCGAAAGAGAGGGACAACTTCGCCTCTATCAAGTGGTATCAGATTTCCAGGTTGCTCGGTGAGATTTTACTAGTTTTCGTAGTTTAGATCGCATCTGTTCTTCATACCTTTAGTCCACGAAAAAGCCACAAAAAATTAGGGTTAGATCATCATATCCGAACCAATCTGAGCCTTTGCATAGTCTGTTCAGTATTTTGCTTTGTTGAATTTGCGATTACATCGTCGTGTCGAGTTGCTAGTCTTAGTGTCTAGTCCTTTAGAGTTTTGAGTTCTTTTCATAGGTTGTCACGCCGCCACCGCATCGTCTTCATAGTTGCCATATACCACCACCATCATCACCGCTGCCATATATCCCCATCCATCATCACTATCCATTGGTGTCCATATATACCACCACAAATCCTCCACCAATCCGAGTCCAACTCGTTTTAGGTTTAGTTTCGAGATCCTTTTGATTTCGGATACGTGTTTTGCTACCTGCGTAGGTGTCATAAAAAAAGAGTCTGACACGCTTTGTAGAGCACGTTTTGGCCCAAAAAAATCGGCTGAAAATATTTTTTCCCTATCTTGGTTTTAGGTTCTTCGGAGCGTTTTGGGACACTTGCCATCATAGTGATTTTTGTCAAAAAATTTGGTCATCGCAACCCCCGAATTGCTCCAGAAAAAAAAATTGTCCAACAAATTTTGTGCCCATCTTGCTTATACGACGTGGGAAGAGTTTTGAGACACTCGCCATTGTAGTGATTTTTTGAAAAAAAAAAAGAGCGCAAAAAAAGAGGCGCCAAAAAAAAGAGCGCAAAAAAAATTAGAGTATGCTTTTCCCTTGATTACGTGTAGCATCGTGATTTTGTTGGTGTTTTAGGCTCGCGTCTCTAGTACGGTCTAGCCTAGGACCAGCATAGTACAGTCGTTGAGTGTGTATTCAACCTTGCATCTCTAAATTGATTATTGCTAACCGTTTTTGCTACCATACTATAAGCCATCCCAGCTCCACATACATCTACGTCATGTGTTTGACACCACCTGGCAATCGCTCTATCCAAGCTTTGAGAGTTTGACTACAACGGTTGCCGATCACCGCCTACTGCTGGGTAAGAACTGGTAAGAATTTGAGATTCGCTTAAAGGATTTTTGACACACCACCACCATCACTACCACATCCCAGTAGTCTGTAGGTTTCATATTCTTGTATGTTTCCTATTTCTGCTAACCATGTCAGGATCACACGACGACGGGAGCGACTGGGAGAGCATGACCAACAAAGCGCTCTATGATAAATTTCAGCAAATGATGGCTGACCAGGTACAAGATTTTGTGACCAACTTTGGAGAGGCCATGGAGAAGCTCGATGGTTTGAAGACATTCGACACCAAGATGGACGCCAAGTTCAATGAGGTGCTTGCCCATCTACAACCACCACTTGCAGCTCCTATCCTTTTCGAACGACGAGCGCGACGTGTGCCTCTCAGCCAAGGCCAGCATACTGGTACTGTTGATACTGCTGCTACTTCTGTGGCTCCTGCTGCTACTGTCATTGAGCAGGTTGACGATTATGATGGTGATTACGATGATGAGGGAGAGGTTGCTCCAGATCAGCCTCACGGGCAACCACCACGATACGCACCAGGTCGACCACATGGCGACAACCGTAACGGTAGGGCTGCACTCGCCCCTCAGGTACGGGATCATGACCATCTCCCTAAACTTAAATTGAATATTCTGACGTTTGAGGGTAGATATGTTCCTGATATATATCTTACATGGGAGTTAGAAACGGAACAACGTTTTAGATGCTTACAATTTCCTGAGGATAGACGTGTTGCTGCTGTTGTTTGTTCATTCACTAGCTTTGCTTGTGTTTGGTGGTCAGAACATTGTAGAATACACCATGCGAATATTCCAACTACTTGGGCTGCTTTGAAAATTGCTATGCGTAATCGTTGGGTGCCACCGTATTATCAACGTGAATTGCTTCAAAATTTGCAGCGTTTAAGACAAGGAAATAATTCTGTAGAAGAATATTATCAGGAATTACAAACTGGCATGATTAGATGTGGTATTGTTGAGGAGAATGAAGCTATGCTTGCACGTTTTATGGGTGGATTAAATAAAGAGATTCAGACTATTCTAGAGTATAAGGAGTATAACACTATCACTCGTTTATTTCATCTTGCTTGCAAAGCTGAACGTGAAGTGCAGGATCGACAGGCAATGGCGAGAAGTCCTTTTTTTGCAGGTCGCACTTCATCATGGACGCCACGCACCTCCTCTACTTCCACACGTCCTGCTGCAACGCCACCTACTTCCACCTCCAACTCCAATCGCGATACCAGGAAACAGGCTCCTAATCCACCCTCTGCGAAGAACACACCTTCTGGGCCTGCACAGAGCTCTTCTTCATCTATTGCATCCACAGGGCAAACACATGAGGTTATATGCCGTCGTTGCAAGGGTGGAGGTCACTTTGCGAGAGAATGCCCTTCCAAATGTGTAATGATTGTTACTGAGGATGGTGGATATGCGTCCGCTAGTGATTATGATGAGGAGACTTTGGCTCTCATTGCAAGTGAAGAACAGGGTGGCGAGGATGCAGAACCAGAGACACACTACATGGCTACTGATTACGCTGATAGGTATGAAAGTTTAGTTGCTCAACGTGTTCTCGGTGTGCAGGTTACACAGGCTGAGCAAAATCAGAGGCACAACTTGTTCCACACAAAGGGAGTTGTGAAGGAGCGTTCTGTTCGCGTCATCATCGTTGGAGGGAGTTGCAATAACTTAGCTAGCATGGAGATGGTGGAGAAGCTGTCTTTAACCACCAGACCAAATCCTCATCGTTATTACATCCAATGGTTCAACAATAGTGGAAAGGTTAAGGTAACACGTACTGTTCGTGTGCATTTTAGCATTGCTACATATTCTGATTATGTGGATTGTGATGTGGTACCCATGCAAGCATGTTCTGTTTTACTTGGTAGGCCCTGGCAATTTGATAAAAATTCTCTACACCATGGTAGGACAAATCAGTATACTCTTGTTCATAAGGATCAAAATATCACTTTGCTTCCTATGTCTCCAGAACATATTATGAAAGATGACATTGCTAGAGCTAGTAAAGCAAAACAGGAAAAAAATAAGAGTGAAAATCAGATTGTAGCACAGGAATTTGAGCAATACCATAAGCATAATAAACCATCATCTAATGTTGCATCCGAAATAAAATTGAAGAGTGGATGTTTACTTGCTACTAAATCTGATATTAATGATTTGGATGTTGCTACATCTGTTTACTATGCTTTTGTATGCAAAGAGGTATTATTTTCATTCGAGGACGTGCCTCCCTCTTTGCCTCCTGCGGTCATTAACATTTTGCAGGAGTTTGCTGACGTCTTCCCACAAGATGTGCCACCGGGATTACCACCTATTCGTGGGATTGAGCATCAGATTGACTTAATTCCCGGTGCATCCCTACCCAACCGTGCGCCATACCGTACCAATCCAGAGGAGACAAAGGAGATTATGCGTCAAGTACATGAGCTGCTTGACAAAGGTTATATACGCGAATCCCTTAGTCCTTGTGATGTTCCTATTATTCTAGTGCCTAAAAAGGATGGTACATCGCGCATGTGTTTTGATTGTAGAGGCATTAATAATATTACTATTCGTTATCATCATCCTATTCCTAGACTAGATGATATGCTTGATGAATTAAGTGGTTCTACAATTTTATCCAAAGTTGATTTGCGTAGTGGATACCATCAAATTCGTATGAAATTGGGAGATGAATGGAAAACAACATTTAAAACTAAGTTTGGATTATATGAGTGGTTAGTCATGCCTTTTGGGTTAACTAATGCACCTAGCACTTTCATGAGATTAATGAACGAGGTTTTACGTGCTTTCATTGGACGATTTGTGGTAGTCTATTTTGATGATATATTGATTTTTAGTAGATCTTTGGAGGAACATTTGGAACATCTATGTGCTGTTTTTATTGCTCTACGTGATGCACGTTTGTTTGGTAACCTTGGGAAGTGCACCTTTTGCACCGATCGAGTATCTTTTCTTGGCTATGTTGTTACTCCCCAGGGAATTGAAGTTGATAAAGCCAAGATTGAAGCCATTGAGAGTTGGTCGCAGCCCAAAACGGTCACACAAGTGGGGAGTTTTCTTGGCCTCATTGGTTTCTATAGGCGTTTTGTGAGAGATTTCAGCACCATTGCTGCGCCTCTCAATGAGCTTACAAAGAAGGACGTGCCTTTTTCTTGGGGTACCGCACAGGAAGAAGCCTTCAAGGTTTTGAAAGATAAGTTAACACATGCTCCTTTACTCCAACTTCCTGATTTTAATAAGACTTTCGAGCTTGAATGTGATGCTAGTGGAATTGGGTTAGGAGGTGTGTTATTACAAGATGGTAAACCTGTTGCGTACTTTTCTGAAAAACTGAGTGGGCCTAGTCTGAATTATTCTACTTATGATAAGGAATTATATGCTCTTGTTCAGACTTTGGAAACATGGCAACATTATTTATGGCGCAAAGAATTTGTTATACATTCTGATCATGAATCTTTGAAACATATTAAAAGTCATGCAAAACTGAACCGTAGACATGCTAAATACGTTTTGTTGCTCGCTGCACTACATGTCAAAAAGCTAAGTCACGACTCAATCCTCATGGTTTATATATGCCTTTGCCTGTACCTAGTGTTCCTTGGGAGGATATATCTATGGACTTTGTTTTAGGTTTACCTCGAACTAAGAAGGGGAGGGATAGCATATTTGTTGTCGTGGATAGATTTTCCAAAATGACACACTTTATACCATGTCATAAAAGTGATGATGCTGCTCATGTTGCTGCTTTGTTCTTTTGTGAATTTATTCGGTTGCATGGTGTGCCAAATACAATTGTTTTAGATCGTGATGCTAAATTTCTTAGCCACTTTTGGAGATGTTTCTGGGCTAAGTTGAGGACTAAACTACTTTTTAGTACTACATGTCATCCCCAAATTGATGGCCAAACTGAAGTAGTCAATAGATCATTGTCTACTATGATTAGGGCTGTTTTGAAGAATAACCTGAAAATGTGGGAAGAATGCCTGCCTCATATTGAATTTGATTATAATCGTTCGCTACATTCTACCACTAATATGTGCCCTTTTGAAGTTGTGTATGGTTTCTTACCTCGTGCACCTATTGATTTGTTGCCTCTTCCATCTTCGGAGAAGGTTAATTTTGATGCTAAAGAACGTGCTGAATTGATATTAAAGATGCATGAGTTAAAGAAGGAAAACATTGAGCGTATGAATGCTAAATACAAAATTGCTGGAGATAAGGATAGAAAACATGTTGTCTTTGCACCTGGAGATCTTGTTTGGTTACATTTGCGTAAGGATAGATTTCCTGATTTGCGCAAGTCAAAGCTAATGCCACGTGCTGATGGTCCTTTTAAGGTGTTAGAGAAAATAAATGATAATGCATATAAACTTGAGCTGCCTCTACAGTTTCGGGTTAGCCCCCACTTTTAACATTGCAGATTTGAAGCCTTATTTGGGTGAGGAAGATGAGCTTCCATCGAGGACGACTTCAGTTCAAGAAGGGGAGGATGATGAGGACATCCCTGCTAATGCTACACCCAGAACTCTGACTGCTATACATACAGGACCAATTACTAGAGCTCACGCACGTCAATTGAATTACCAGGTACTTTCGTTTCTTTTAAATCCTTCTAATGTTCATGAACATATGATGCTACCTAAATTAGATACTTTTGTTTTACTTATGAATGAAGGACCTGGCATGGACAAGAAGGATGACCATGGGAGCGAGATCAATCATGGAGAAGAAGGTGCGCGCCACCTTATTGTTGGGCCAGGCCCATGTAATTTCGAAATACCATATTATAGGCTGTTTCTAGAGTCCATATGTATGGGGAAACTGGGATAAGGTCGGTTTCGGACCCCTCCACCAAGGGGCCACGAAATTCCCCTCTATTCCCCCATATATACAGCCCTTAGGGCATCGTTTTAGGGTTGGGTTTTGTTTAGATTACAAGTTTTCCATAGCTGCAACTTCGCGTTCTTCGTTTGTGTTCCACGACCAGACAAAGGCGTCACAGAACCCCACTTCATCAATAAAGCTTTCCTCTTATATTCGCAATATCCAGATTGTAATCTTAGTTTCTTGCTTGTTCTTTGTTTGCGTGCAGGAAACTGACCCTCGTGGTCAGGTTGATCGTGCTCCGGCATGGTCAATAACCTCTCGGAGTTGGTTTAGCGATTGCTAAGGCGCGACGTCATCACTCGTTCGTAGTCGGATCGTCAAAGTCTACTCCACCAAAAACGATAGCCACCATCTCATCGAAAGACAGGGACAACTTCGCCTCTATCATTACGTTCTCATTTGGTGGGAACAAGTGACTGAGTGAAGAAGAGAAAGAGGTGACCATACAATCACCACTTGGTCACAAATAAAAGATCTCATGAGAGCTCAATTCGTCCCAACACACTACAATCATGATCTCTTCAAGAAGCTATAACTACTCAACCAAGGCACCAAGTCGATGGAAGAGTACTACCAAGAAATGGAGATGGCCATGATAATAGCCAATATGAAGGAAGATGATGAGCAAAATATGGTGTGTTTCTTGAATGGTCTCAGTTATCAAGTGAAGAAAATTGGGCATTTCCAACCCTACTCCAACTTACTCGAGCTAGTGCATCAAGCCACCAAGGAAGAACGTCAAGTTCAAGAGGACTACAAGTACTCCAAGACCTCCTACAAGACCTACAGTGCTTCTACTCAAGCTTCTCCAACCACGACGCCTTCCTCTACAAGAACCTCCATGACAAAAGATGACAAGTCAAGCTACAAGGACAAGTCGTCTTCATCATCGCACAACTCTCTACAAACAGAGCAAGAGCATCATCCTGTACACTAACACCCGATCACGCGAAAACAAGCTCCATTAGGTGTTTCACGTGCCAAGGCCGAGGACACAAGATGTATGAGTGTCCCACAAGGCGGACCATGATCCTTCAAGATGATAGTTCCTATGACTCCATGAGTGAAGATGAGATGTAAGCTTTGGAAGAAGTGGCTATGCACCGACAAGTCAATGAAGATGAAGACTCTCAAATCTTTTGTGACAATGATCCGAGCCCCGCTCTCGTTATCTCCAAGGTTTTGACTCTACAACAATAACAAGACGAGGACCAACATTTCCACATCTTCCACACCAAGGCCGGTATCCAAGGAAGATCCATCAAGGTCATCATCGACAGAGGAAGTTGCCACAATTTGGCAAGTCAAGAAAAAGCATCCTCGCCCCTACAAGGTCCAATGGCTAAGTGACTCCGGCACAATACAAGTCGACCACACCATGCAAGTCTCCTTTAAGATCGGAGCTTACTAAGACACCATGGAGTGTGATGTGGTGCCCATGTCCGTTTGCCACTTACTCCTTGGGGGACCTTGGCAATTCGACAGTGGCGTCATACATAATGGGCGGATAGATCAATATAGCTTCAAGATGAGCATCGAAAATGTGCTTCGCCCTATGTCTCCAAGTCAAGTAACCACCGACAAGCAAGCTTTGTCCCATCATGGAGAAAAAGGTGAGAGAGTGATCCACCTCAAAGCAAGTGAGCGCCACAAGCCAAAATTGAGTGATTCCATGATGAGGGACATGAGTGACCTAGTCCTTTTTGCCACCAAAAGAGAATTGAGGGATGTGAGTGAGAGCCCGTCGACAGTCCTTCACTACGTGATAGTGTGCAAGGATGATGCTACCCTGCCTAACCCTTCACAACATCTTCCTCTTGTGTTATCTCAATTGTTGCAGGAATTTCAAGATGTTTTCCTGATGAGCTTCCTCTGGGACTACCACCAAAACGAGGGATCGAACACCGCATCGTCCTCATCCCCGGTGCAAAGCTCCCTAACAAGGCTCCCTACCGCATCAACCCCGACGAAACATAGGAGATACAAAGGCAAGTCCAAAAACTTCTAGAAAAAGGGCATGTACGTGAGAGTTTGAGTCCTTGTGCGGTTCCCGTGATCCTAGTGCCTAAACACAATAGTAGTATGCGCATGTGTTCCGATTGCCGCCCTATAAATGCTATCACCATTCACTACCGTCACCCTATCCCACGCTTAGATGACATGCTAGATGAACTTAGTGGTGCCACTATATTTTCCAAAATAGACTTGAAAAGTGGTGACTATCAAATTCGCATACAAGAGGGTGATGAGTGGAAAATGTCTTTCAAAACTAAATTTGGTCTCTATGAATGGTTAGTGATGCCCATGGGTTTATCCGAAGCACCGGGTACGTTCATGCGCATGATGCATCATGTTTGCGCCCCTACATTGGATATTGTGTTGTGGTCTACTTTGATGACATCCTTGTTCTTAGCGACTCTCTAGAACAAGACGCCACACATGTTAGGGGCGTTTTGCAAACTCTTCGGAAAGAAAAACTTTATGCAAACATGGATAAATGCATTTTTGCTATTGAAAAAGTAGTTTTCCTAGGATTTGTGGTTTCCACTAAGGGTGTCCATGTTGATGAAACTAAGATCGAGGCAATTAAAAATTGGCCCACAACCACCAATTTGCAATAAGTGCGTAGTTTCTTAGAACTAACCGCTTTGTATTGTCGGTTTGTGAAGAACTTTACCACCATTGCCATTCCTCTACACGCTTTGAGCAACAAAAATGCACCTTTTGTTTGGGGACCATCACAAGACACCGCTTTCCATGAACTTAAAAATTTGCTCACTCATACGCCTTTGCTTGCCTTGCCTAACTTTAACAGAAATTTTGAAGTGCATTGTGACGCTAGTGGTAATGGCATAAGAGGTGTGCTTATGCAGGAAAAGCGCCCAATTGTGTATTTTAGTGAGAAACTTTCTGGCACTCAACTCATTTATCCTATCTATGACAAAGAATTGTATGCATTGGTGAGAGTCTTACAAGCTTGGGAACATTATTTCCGACCGCATGAATTTGTCATTCATACTGAGCATGAAACTCTCAAGTACCTAAAGGGTCAAACTAAGTTGAACAAACGACATGCTAAATGGACTGAATTTATTAAGTCTTTCCCTTATGTCATGAAATACATTAAGGGCAAAGAAAATGTTGTGGCAGATGCTCTTTCCCAATGCATACTCGTTACTCAACTTGAATTGAATGTTATCGATTTTGAGCACATAAAAGATGTGTATGAGCATGATGTTTCTTTTGCTATTCCATATGCCAATTGTCAAGTGAAACCTTGTTGGGAAAACTACTATATGAAAGATGGCTATCTTATGCGTACTAACAAACTTTGTATTCCCAAGTCTTCTCTTCGTTTGTTGCTTTTGCAAGAGGCTCACGGTGGAGGCCTAATGGGTCACTTTGGATGCGACAAGACACATGCCACCCTCTCCAATAAGTTCTATTATCCTAAGATGCTTCGTGATGTCGCACGCTTCACCAACCGATGCTCTACATGCTGCAAAGCTAAGTCAGAAGCTCAATGCCATGGTCTTTACATGCCCCTTCCTATACCTTTTCAACCCTGTGAAGATATTAGGATGGATTTTGTGCTTGGTTTGCCACGAACAAAGAATGGCCATGATTCCATTTTTGTTGTTGTGGATCTTTTTCCCAAAATGCCTCATTTCATTCCTTTACACAAGATAGACGATGCTTCTCATATTGCCAATCTCTTTTGTAGGGACATCTTACGCCTACGTCAAGTTCTCGAGCTACTTTTCGAAGACTCTTTGCGCCAAGCTCGACATCAAGTTACTCTTCTCTTCGGCCTACCATCCACAAACCGATGGCCAAATGGATGTGACAAACCGGACGCTTGGGACTCTCCTCCGCGTGTTGATCAAGAAGAACATCAAGGAATGGGAAGATTGCCTTCCCATCACCAAGTACGCCTACAATCGTGCACGACACTTCACCACCAACAAGTCTTCGTTCGAGGTGGTCTATGGCTTCAACCCTTTCTCCCCATTGTACATTCTCCCACTACCACTAAAAGAATGCGTCAACATGGATGCAAGTGCAAGGGAAAGCTACATCAAGAAGATGCATGAAGATACTAGAAACACCATCGACCGCCAAGTGGAATGCATCACCGCCAAGCGCAACACCAACAAACACCCCCTGGTGTTTGAGCCAGGCGACCTTGTGTGCTTACCTTGAGCGCAAGTCCAACAAACACCCCGAAGGAGTGCTTTCCCAATGAGCGCAAGTCCAAGTAACTACCTCGAGCTGATGGTCCATTCAAGGTGTTGGAATGCTACAACAACAATGCCTACAAGATCGACATTTCACGGGACAAGTACAACGTGAGTGACATCTTCAACATCACCGACCTCTCCCCATTTCATGGTGATGAAGATCTCGATCCGAGGACGGATCTCCCTCGAGGGGGGAGATGGTGCAGAGCATCCCTCACTCATCCCTATGAATCCTACACCATCTCCACAAGACGCAAGTGGTCCAATGACATGAGTTCGCGCACGCGCAATAGAAGCTAAGGCGAACTCCCTCCTATTTTAGTTTGACATGAATGCTAAGGGAACTTGGATGCTACCTCACCTCAACACTCTATGCATCATTAGGTAGGAGGGAGACATCGAAAGCCAAGGGGAGCAACCACAAGGAAGCACGAAAGACGGTGCCAAAGTTGCAGCCAAGTCCCTGAGCTACAGCCGACCCCGTGCGCAGGGGCTGCCTAGACCCTGTGGTCACCAGGGTAATAGAGTAACAGAAGACCACGTGTGCACGGGCCTAGAAGACCCCCTGCACACGGGCCTCCCAGGAGCTACAGCCGCACCCGCATGTGCACGGGCCCAGAAGCCCCCGCGCACACGGGCCTCCCAGGAAGCTACATCGACGACCCTGTGCGCACGGGCGTGTCCCGTGCCCACGCCCCCCCGTGCGCACGAGGTTCACTTAGGCCGTGCGCACGGGCCTCCCGGGCGAGCCGACTGTTTCGCCCCATTTCGGCCCCTCTTCGTCCCCTACCTCCTTCCAGCTATATATTGGACCTTTGGATCATATGCTAGGGTTAGCTAATGTTTGCACTTGAGTTTAGCTCCATTACTTGCTTTTCCTAGGGGGTTTATCCTCCTTTGGGAGCAGATCCAAGTGATTCCAAGGCCCCTCTAAAAGGAAGATCCCCCATGGATTCAAGGCTCCTCCTCCGGAGTGAGAGAACACTACCTCTACTTGTATCGTTTGTTGATTTGGGATCTTGTACATCTTGTGATGTTATGGACCTAGTTGATGTGTGATTGAGTTTGCTCTTGAGAGTTTCCTCTTGTTCTTCCCTGTGTTCTTCGTGTTTCCCTCCAATTCGTGAAAGATTGACCACCACGGGTCTTTCCCCGTATTAGCTTTGCCTAGCCATCACAAGACTTTAGCAAAGGTGAGTGGGAAATGACATAAACAATACCAAGATATCGTTTCCCAAAGTTGAGGATGTATCCCGTTTCACTCAATGTAAATTGAGAGAATAGTGGAATTGGTACCGGACTTGTTCACTCACACCTAGAACATAAAGCTTATCGAGTGGCTCGGTTAGGACAGGTGGCACAAAATTCAAGCAATTCCTAGTCAAGATATCAAATTTTTTGAGGAAGATTCAAAAAATGGCAATGCAAAGCAAATAGATCAATAGCTATGGTTGCACTAGGAATAGACACACGGATAGATAAATGGGAACTGCGCAACTAAGGAATGATCACAAAATGTGTGAGACCTGGAAAAAGCTGGTGTTGCACGAATACTAGAAGACACAATAGCTCGATTGCTCAAATGGGCTAGATATGCGCTTGTGCACAAACCTAATTGAGTAAATGTGCCATCTTCAATCCCAAGTATGCTATGTATGTATGATCCAACTGTATCTCTTCTTTTTCTTAAAAGTTTTTTCCCTTTTTTTCTCTTTGTCTTTTTTTCTCTATGCTTGATGCTCAAGCCAACATATGTAACAAGTATGATGGATATACACGGGAGAGACATATTGCACAATGTAGATAACAAGATATTTGCACGCTAAAACTAGCTATGCAGCATAAGAGTATCACTACGGTGCACAAGTAACGTGGCCTGACAATTCTCAATTCGCTAGTCTCAATGGGTAAGGCATGCAATAGGCTCGAAGAGATCAATGTAATGGCAAGGAAATAGACAATGATGTTGTCGAGGTTACTGCCCTTGCATACGGTTGGGGTGCCAAAAGGCGAAGTGGTTGTTGTCGATGTCGAGGCCAAGGCAATGATTAGCGGTGGTATAGTCGATGTAGCACCATCCCTAATTAGCAGAAATACCTTAGGAAACGAAAACCACGACTCAAACTTTCAAACAAATTGGGTTACGATGGCGGAAGTTTATGCGGAAGTTATGGTGGTGGCCAAGGCAAACCTGCCAAAATAGACAAATATTTATGGATACAAATGGTTTTCGAAGTATTTTTGTGGGATGGGGGTGTCAATAGCTATCCAACGAGCTAAAGAACGTCAAAATCGAACTCCGGATGAATTAGTTATGGCCAAAGCTGTGAAATGGCTGATGCTGAAATTTCTGGGAAAAACTCTGGTTAGGCCGGAAGTTCTGAGCCTAGGGCTGGAAGTTCCGAGATCCGGAATTTCTGGGGGGGTATGCGAATGCGTGGACAAACTCTCTGGTTAGGCAGGAAGTTCCAGGCGAAGCCAGAAGTTCTTGGGGTCGCGAGAACAACTCTGGGACGAACCCTAATTTCCGGAACTGAGAATGGGGCAAAAAAACTCGATTTCATGGGTCAAAATTGATGGGGAAAAGAAAATTTGGGGGTATGTGGTGGTGGGATTGCATGGATCAAAATCAACAAAATCTCAAAAGAACCAAGAAATCACAAAACTTTTGGTGAGGCTATTTTTCATGGGGATTTTCCAATTGGGACAAAAACAAAAACAAAATTAGGCTAGATAACGAAGGGACGGACTCCAAATTCGTGAGAAACGTGGCTCTGATACCAATATGATACTGGGCAAACCCGTAGGTTTCGATCTTTCACGAATTGGAGGGGGAATCCTCAAGAACACGAAGAACATAGGGATGAATAGGGATAAATTACAAGAGGAAATAAGTCCAATCACACATCCACTAGACTCACCACACACAAGATCCGCAAGGTACATGAACAACAAAGAGCAAGATGATACATGGTAGAGTTCATCCCAAATCCCATGGGGAGATGGGGCCTTGATATCCTGGAGGTTCTTCCCTAGATACGGGTCTTGACATCCATAGGATCTTCTCACGTAGAGGTAGCAACTCCAAGGGAGATGGCTATGGAAGGAGCAATGTTCAACTAGCGTATGAGATAAACCATCGCAAGCCCTAGAATGGAGGTGGGAGATGAGTATACATAGTCTAGGGCGAAGTGGGGGGTGAGAAAGGGGTACATGGGCCTCGGGCCCGAGTGGTTGCACGCACGCAGGCCGGAAGTTCTGGGTTGGGCCGAAAGTTCTCGATGGGTTCCTACAGGGTTCCGGGATAAACCGAAAGTCTGCACACCTAGAGTCTCCTTTTGTCGAGGCGGTCGGAAGTTCCGGGTAGTCCGGATGGTCTGGGGTCCGGAGGTTACGGGCAGGCCGGAAAGTCTGGGACTTCTAGAGTCTTGTCCTCGCTTCTTCTTCCTTCTCTTCCAAGCCTCCCTCGCAGATGGTGTAGTTGTACGTAGGTGTTGGCACTCCTCCTCGTCATCCGTGAAGCTCCAATAGTACCTATGCATGCACAAGAAAGGAGTGTCAAGTAGTATACCATCCTCGAAGGGTTGAAGTGAGCAATGATAAAGGAGATTATTCACCTTTATGTATGTGGAGTAGACGTGGCACGTGTCACTTGCCAAGCCGAATCTTGTCATGGTGATGTCCGTAGGATGCTCCACATCAATAATGAACCTCCTTGGTGAGCTATTCAGATGCGGATCCTTGATAGCTCTAATTTGAGTACTTGTGGCACCAAAACGGACTTCATATGAAGAAGATACATTTGTTTTAGTGAGCACTGCACAAAAATTGTTTTTTTCTCTTCTCTCTGTTTTTCTCACTTTTTTCTTTTCTCTATTTTTCTCGTTTTCTCCCTTTTTTCTCTTCTCTCCAACAAACCAGATAAGATACATATTGGATCAAGCGTAGATGCGATTGACCTCAAATATGACAATGACAATGAATGACGGGGAGCATGTGTTGGTAATTCATGGATGGTGGTAGAGGACAGCTAAAAGGATGATGATGATGATTGCGGTGGTGGTGGTGGTATATGGTAGCGGTGGGGACGATGGTGTGGCGGCGGCGTGACAATCTGTAGACAGAACTCGAAACTCTAAGGGGCTAGATGCTAAGACCAGCAACTCGGCACAGCGATGCAACCGATAATTCAACTATGCAAGCACTAAAAAGAAAATTGCAAAGTCTCAGGCTGGCTTGGACAAAGGATGAATAAATCTAAGTTTTTTGTGGCTATTTCTTGGGCAATAGGTAAGAAAAATAAATCTAATCTAGGAAGAACTGGAAATTCTGATCGGGCTACCCGAAAACTGATACCACTTGATAGAGGCGAAGCTATCCCTGTCTTTCGATGAGATGTGCCTATAGCTTTGGGTAGAGTCGACTTTGATGATTCGACTATGAACGTGCGAGGATGTCGCGCCTTAGCAATCGCTAAACCAACTCCGAGAGGTTATTGACCATGCCGGAGCATGATCAACCTGACCATGACGCTTTGGGTAGAGACAACTTTGACGATCTGACTACGAACGTGCGAGGACGTCATGCCTTAGCAATCGCTAAACCAACTCCGAGAGATTATTGACCACGCCGGAGCACGATCAACCTGACCATGAGGGTCTGTTTCCTGCTTGCAAACGAAGAACAAGCAATACACTAAGATTGCAATCTGGATATTATGAATATAAGAGGAAAGCTTTATTGATGAAAGTGGGGTTGCATGACGCCTTTGTCTAGTCATGGAACACAAACAAAAAACACAAAGTTGCTTCTATGGCAAACTTGTAATCTAAACAAAACCCAATCAAAAAGGTACTAGATTGATGTACTTATATAGTAGCAAGGGGTGGTGGACAAGGAGGTGGGAGGACGTCCCAAGGCACCCTGAACCAACCCTATGTCTTACAAGGCCCATGGGCCCAAGTGGAGGTGATGCAACACCTTTGGACTTGTAGTCTGACTCAAATTCCGGTGTAGCGTCAGATTGTTTCGTCAATAACTCCACGCTCCAGACGAATTTTAAGGTTAATCCAATTGGATGGAAACACATAAAATCTACTTTCTAAGAAAAAAAAGAATCACCCAATTCGGAGTCCGGATGTAGAAGTCGTTGGCATTTTGGTACATGTATGTTTGTGCAGTCCGAATCTTAGTCTAGAACATGAGAGACTTGGACCCTGTCTTCTCTTGGGCTAAAACTGACGTGGGAGAACTTGAAAAATACCTAAACGTCTCTTTTACCCTTACCTTCATATGTGGATTGTACAAGTGTCAAGTAGTTCTGCAATTAGGCATGAAACAAAAACATGTGAAGTACTTTTGTTTTGTATAGCATAAAAATAAATTATTGCATAAATTTTATAAGAAAACACCTCAAGTAAATACGCGTATGCAATATTTGGGATCATATACAAGGTATCCATGTCCTCATCAGGTCGTTGACGAAAACAGAGAAAACCGGCGACTATAACGGGTGCAAGTTTGAAAAAAAAGACAGCAATGGAGTGTCGATCCAATACTAGTGATGTGAATAATGAGATGATGAACGAGAAAAACAAATAAATCACACGAAGTGTCTCGAAATAAATTGAAGGCATCTGTAGCATCGATCTCTGGCTATTACAACACTCCTCCGCTAATAACAGATCTCGACCCGAGATCTTAGAATGAGAAGAGGAAGAGCAAGAGGTAGAAGTAAATTAAGTTTCTTGTTTGACAAACGAGTGGAACAAACGAAACTTGAAGGTTGCAAAGAGTTGAAGAATGGCATGAGGAAGAATAACAAATTTGAAACCACTTCGGTTGAAATGAGATAGATGAGGAATGAGGGAGAACGAATTTGGGCAGCACTTTGACAGGAAAGAGAGGCGAAATTTGATAAGATGGAAAGAAATTGAAAAGGGAGCCACAAAAGTCCAGTTAAATGGATAAGCAAGGAAACGAACATGATCTTGATAAATCGATATGATGATTAAAAGAGAGCGACCTCACAACGCCTCTCGAACAAAAGAATAGAAGCTAGATTGACGAAAGGAAAAGAACGGAGAACAAAATAACAACTTCTACCACAATTGAATTTGAAAGAGCATCCATATAAAGAAAGATTGAACGGAGTTGTTTGAAAATCAATCAAAAAGGATTTAGCTTGTTGTGGGCTTATGGAAAACATCTCAAAATTATGAGGTGACAACCGGCCACTAACGAAAACAATTGATTGCTTGAGATAATAAACAAGATATGGAAAACTTCTTACACCAAGAGGATACATTGAAAACTTGGATCATTGATGATCACCATAATTTCGAAAATCCTTAGGAAAGACTTTAGGTCAAATCAAATCCAAGATAACTCCGAGAAAGAAATATGGATTTGAATATCTCATTCATGAAAAATTCTCTTTGAGGCTCCTCATGACTCAAGAATGCTATAACACCATCTCAAAGTATAAAGAAGAAAGAATTGCACTTTGAAATGCAAGACAAGAATACTTGAGGTTCTCCAACAAGAATCTTGAAGAACACTTAGAGAATGAGTTACTTCCTTAACGAACCACCATGAAAAACGTTTGTATGCAAAAGAATGATCAAAAGAAACGAAGGATGAGAAGAATAAGATTATGACCATGCAAAGATTTAGATGGGACTTCACGATGAGATACTTGAGAAACTTGGATCTCCGGAAAACAAAATATTAACAACTTAGAACCTAGAATTTGATACCATGCACAACTCAGGAAGAAGTTTTGAAATCATCTAGATAAAAGAAGAATAAGAATTATGTTATGCTTATCCTTCATAGAGTTAAATTGATGACAAGCAACGGATTTGGCATACTACTACTCATGATCGATAATATCATGAATTTGAAGAACTCCTGAAGGAACCAGCGATAAGAATATCATGAATTTGTTTAGATTAAAAGTTCGCGATAGCTGCAACTTCGTGTTCTTCGTTTGTGTTCCAGGACGAGACAAAGGCATCACAGAATCTCACTTTAATCAATAAAGCTTTCCTATTATATTCGCAATATCCAAATTGCAATCTTAGTTTCTTACTTGTTCTTCGTTTGCGTGCAGGAAACAGACCCTCATGGTCAGGTTGATCTTGTTCCAGCGTGGTCAATTACCTCTTGGAGTTGGTTTAGTGATTGCTAAGGCTCGATAGCCTCGCACGTTCGAAGCCAGACCGTCAAAGTCGACTCTACCATAAACAATAGCCAACTCTAATCAAAAGACAGGGACAACTTGAAATCCGATACCACTTGATAGAGGCGAAGTTGTCCCTATCTTTCGATGAGATGGTGGCTATCGTTTTTGGTGGAGTAGACTTTGACGATCCGACTACGAACGTGTGATGATGCCTCGCCTTAGCAATCGCTAAACCAACTCCGAGAGGTTATTGACCACACCGAAGCACGATCAACCTGACCACGAGGGTCTGTTTCCTACACGCAAATGAAGAACAAGCAAGAAACTAAGATTGCAATCTGGATCTTGTGAATATAAGAGGAAAGCTTTATTGATGAAGTGGGGTTTTGTGTCGCCTTTGTCTGGTCGTGGAACACAAACGAAGAACGCGAAGTTGCAGCTATGGCGAACTTGTAATCCAAACAAAACCCAACCCTAAAACGATGCCCTAAGGGCTCCATATATGGGGGAATGGAGGGGAATTTCGTGGCCCCTTGGAGGAGGGGTCTGAAACCGACCATAACTCAGTTTCCCCATACATACGGACTCTAAAAACAGCCTATAATATGGTATTTCGAAATTACATGGGCCTGACCCAACAATAAGGTGGCGCAGCACCTATATTAGCCTAGGGATGAATTTTATAAAGTAGCATCATGAATATTTCATCCAAGGCTTCTTGCTCCCATTATGGTTGATAGAGGCGAGGGTCCCGATCTTTCGATGAGATGATAACTATCGATTTGGTGGAGATGACTTTGATGATCCGACTACAAACGTGCACGACATTGCGCCTTAGCAATCGTTAAACCAATCTCCAAGAGGTTATTGACCACGTTGGAGCACGATCAACCTGACCACGAAGGTCTATTCCTGCAAGCAATCGAAGAACAAGCAAGAATATGATAATGCAATCTGAATATTGCGAATATAGATGAAGTATTGATAAGGGTGGGGTTTCGAAAGCGGTCTTGGTCTGGTCGTTGGACACAAACGAAGTACTCGAAGTTGCAATGGCTAACTTTTAACTAAACTAAACCCAAAGGAAAAGCTACTAGATTGATCTACTTATATAGGAGCAAGGGGTGGCGGCCAAGGAGGTGGGAGGACGTCCCAAGACACCCTAAAACCAACCCTAGGTTATACAAGGCCCATGGGCCCAAGTGGAGGTGATGCAACACCTTTAGACTTGTAGTTTGAATCGGATTCTGTTGCAACGTAAGATTGTTTCGTCGATATATTCGCGATCCGGACGAATTATAAGGTGATTCCACCTGGGATGGAACGCATATGAAATCTAGTTTCTAGCAAAACAAGAATCACCCAATTGCGAGTCGGTATGAAAAAGTTGTTGATGTTTTGAGACAGGTGTGTCTGTGGAGTCCGAATCTGAGTCCAAAACGTGATAGATTTGGACTCTATTTTCTCTTGGGCTAAAAGTGACGTGATAGAACTTCTTGAACATCACCTAATTATTTCCTTTAACGTGAGAGGACCTCTTGAATAACAACCCACCATTTCCTCTCCCTTTGTCATCACACGTGGTTCATACAAGTGTTCGGCCATTCTGCATTTAGGCATAAAATAAAAATAGGTGAAGTATTTTTGTTCCGGATAAAATAATAAATTATTGCATAATTATTATAAGAAATCACCTCACAAATATGCACATATGCAATGTTTTTGGTCGTATCGAAGGTAGTCATGTCCTCATCATCCTCCCCTTTTGGAAAACAAAGCCATCCTCGGCGTTGCTTAATCTGAAATGTGGCTACCAAAAGAGAAAAGCCGTACACATTGTATATGTATTTGTCATCCATTTTTATTATTCTGAGTTGTGACACATGTGACACATATGTGCAAGGGCACTCATCACATGTCATGAAATATGAAGCCAAAAAATCATCACAAGAAGTAAACGGCATGACAATATTACAACTCAGTTTGCATATAGAAGTGAAGTCCTTATTCATATCAAAAGATTCATAATGTTCATCATTAAACCGTCCCAATATTGGTAGATAAACGTGAATCGTTTCAAACTTAGATGCTACAACATGCTTAAATAAGCAAACATGCAACATGTCATTTGGCACAGAATTATCACCAAGATTGGAGGTCATATCAAAATGATTAAACACCGACAGAATTATTTTCAAACATATTTGACCCAAATTTGATTGATTTTCTGATTCACACAGTTCTTGCACATCAATAGTTAATTCAATGGGTGCACTCACAATTACTGATATTGTAGTTATTTGATCACATGACGAAATAAAATCATGAACACAGTCCTCTAAAATAGGTGGTGTGATCAAAGTAATGGGTAGCTCATCACAAGGTACATTGGAATTGACAAGGCATTCAACATACTCATGTGGAGGTGGAAGATCAATACCTTTGCCATTACCTTTTATGATCAACTCAGATGATGTAGGCACTCTCGATGGTGACGTGTTACATGGTGTAGGTGATGTAGCCCTCACAAGAATTGATGTGGTTGTCACAGTACGCCTAGTAGTTGAAGGAACAACTGTATCCACTCTTGGAATGAGCACCTTGCGCTCTATTTCCTTTTGGGCAACGCATTGATTTATTTCCTGTTCAGCTTTGCAAGCAAGACGAAACAAACGATCCATAGAATAACACTTTTCATGAATTAGTATCTCCTGAATATCACGGTTTAATCCTTCCCAAAATCTATCCATAAAATCTTCTTCACTTTCTTCTAATGAGGAATGCAACAAGGTCATTTAAAAATCATCATAATATTTCATTACGGTGTCACTACCTTGTTTTAAATATTGTAACTTTTTAAGCTTGTCACGAGTATAATAAGCAGGAACGAATGTGTGTCTCATGGCAAGTTTCAAATCATCCCAAGTAGTAGGTATAATATCTTTGTGTAACCGACAATATTCGCTCCGCCAAACTAAAGCATAACCAGTGAAAGAACCAACTACGACGTTAACTTTCTTATGTGGAGCAAAATTATGGGAAGCAAATATTTCATTTATTTCAAACTCCCACTCGATATATAAAGCAGGTCTAAATCGGCCATTAAATGGAGGTATAGAAACATTAACCTGATCATGTGCATTTGGATCTCTTTGCATCTCTCGTATTGGTTTTTGTGGTGACACGTCTCCCACGATTGAACAAAGCCCATGAACTGACAACTCTGGTTACTTTCATGACTAGTAGAAACAAGAAACAAAGATCCAAGTATATTGTTCCTATGAACTACTTGGATGTGGTGGTAAAACGCTCACAATAAAGCAAATATCAATGGCTTACAAATTCTTACCATGCAGCAGGTGGCGACTGGCAACCGACGGTGTCAATATCTCCAAAGATTGGGTAAAGCGATTACCAGGTGAACGTATGTATACACGATGTAGAAATATGTGGAGCTTGGAAGGCTTAATATATGGTAACAAAAGATTAACAATAGTCAATTCAGAGATGCAATGTTGAATAAACGGTCAACGACGATACTATGCTGGTCCTAGGCTAGACCGTACTAGAGATGCGAGCCTAGAACACTAATGGAGTCATGACGTAGGACAAATAGTAGAAAGGGATGATATGAATTAGCTCTCGACAGCAAGATATAAGTGAAGATCACAATGGCAGTAAAGATAAAGATGATGAATGACCGACAAGCAAGATATACAAAACTCTCTCTTCATCTTTCCTCTAGAAAATATTATGTGAAATTTCTGATATTTTTTCTCAAGAAAGCTACTGACTAAAGCTTTCGTATGCAAAAAGAATCACTCAATTCCAAATTCGTATGAGGAAGATACGCTTGTTTTACTTCACACTGCGCAAAACAGATTTCAATCCGAATTCACATATGAGATTGAGTCTAGGTAGATCCGAAATTTGTTTTTTTCTCTTCTCTCTATTTTTTTTCTTCTCTTTTTTTCTCTAACTTTTTTTATTTTTTTTTCTTTTTCTTTCTCGCTCACTTTTTTTCTGTCCAATAAATTAGATAAGATGTAGATTGGATCAAGCGTACATGTGAACGACCTCAAGTGTGATAATGACAATGAACAATGGTAGCTTGTGGTGAAAATTGATGGATGGTGATGGGTGACAACGAAAGGGATGACGCTAGCGTGGTGGTGGTATATGGCAGCAGCGATGAAGATGGTGCGACGCCGGCGTG
The DNA here is from genome assembly GCA_022496015.1 of Hordeum marinum. Lineage (NCBI taxonomy): Eukaryota > Viridiplantae > Streptophyta > Magnoliopsida > Poales > Poaceae > Hordeum > Hordeum marinum. The sequence continues at coordinate 219,020,121 of CM039677.1, read as the reverse complement.
ACAAGTTGTGAATAGAACTCGAAACTCTAAAAGACTAGACGCTAAGACCAGCAACTCGACACGACGATGCAACCGATAATTCAACTTTGCAAGCACTGAAAGAAAATTGCAAAGGCTCAGACTGGCTTGGAGAAAAGATGAATAGATCTAACTTTTTTTTTGTGGCTTTCTCTTGGACAATAGGTAAGGAAAATAAATCTAATCTATGAATAACTGGAAATTCTCACCGAGCAACCTGAAAACTGATACCACTTGATAGAGGCGAGGGTCCCGATCTTTCGATGAGATGATAACTATCGATTTGGTGGAGGCGATTTTGACGATCCGACTAAAACGTGCATGACGTTGCGCCTTAGCAATCGCTAAAACAATCTCTAAGAGGTTATTGACCACGTCGGAGCACGATCAACCTGACCACGAAGGTCTATTCCTGCAAGCAATCGAAGAACAAGCAAGAATATGATAATGCAATCTGAATATTGCGAATATAGATGAAGTATTGATAAGGGTGAGGTTCCAAAAGCGGTCTTGGTCTGGTCGTTGGACACAAACGAAGTACACGAAGTTGCAATGGCTAACTTTTAACTAAACAAACCCAAAGGAAAAGCTACTAGATTGATCTACTTATATAGGAGCAAGGGGTGGCGGCCAAGGAGGTGGGAGGACGTTGATGAGGACATCCCTACTAATGTTACACCCACCCCGACTGCTATACATACAGGACCAATTACTAGAGCACGCGCACGTCAATTGAATTACCAGGTACTTTCGTTTCTTGGAAATCCTTCTAATATTCATGAACATATGATGCTGCCTAAATTAGATACTTTTGTTTTACTTATGAATGAAGGACCTATCATGGATAAGAAGGATGACCATTGGAGCGGGATCTAGCATGGAGGAGAAGGTGCGCGCGCGGGGAAGAACAATGGAGCTTCCAGTGATGATTTTCGCACATTGAAGCCACCATAATGGGAGTGGGAAGCTTTGGACGAAATATGCATGATGCCACTTTATAAAATTCGTCCATAGGCTAATATAGGTGCTGCGCCACCTTAATTTTGGGCCAGGCCCATGTAATTTCGAAATACCATATTATAGGCTGTTTTTAGAGTCCGTATGTATGGGGAAACTGACTTAGGGTCGGTTTCGGACCCCTCCTCCAAGGGGCCACGAAATTCCCTTCTATTCCCCCATATATACAGCCCTTAGGGCTTCGTTTTAGGTTTGGGTTTTGTTTAGATTACAAGTTCGCCATAGCAGCAACTTCGCGTTCTTCGTTTGTGTTCCACGACCAGACAAAGGCGTCACAGAACCCCACTTCATCAATAAAGCTTTCCTCTTATATTCGCAATATCCAGATTGCAATCTTAGTTTCTTGCTTGTTCTTCGTTTGCGTGCAGGAAATAGACCCTCGTGGTCAGGTTGATCGTGCTCCGGCGTGGTCAATAACCTCTCAGAGTTGGTTTAGCGATTGCTAAGGCGCGACGTCTCACACGTTCGTAGTCGGATCGTCAAAGTCTACTCCACCAAAAATGATAGCCACCATCTCATCGAAAGACAGGGACAACTTCGCCTCTATCAGACGTCCCAAGACACCCTAAAACCAACCCTAGGTTGTACAAGGCCCATGGGCCCAAGTGGAGGTGATGCAACACCTTTGGACTTGTAGTTTGACTCGGATTCTGTAGCAACGTCAGATTGTTTCGTCGATATCTTTGCGATTCGGACGAATATTAAGGTTATTCCACCTGGGCTGGAACGCATATGAAATCTGGTTTCCAGCAAAAAAAGAGTCACCCAATTCTGAATCCGTATGAAAAAGTTGTTGGCGTTTTGAGACAGGTGTGTTTGTGCAGTCCGAATATGAATCCAGAACGTGAGTGATTTGGACTCTATCTTCTCTTGGGCTAAAAGTGACATGATAGAACTTCTTGAACAACACCTAATTATTTCCTTTAACGTGAGAGGACCTCTTGAATAACAACCCACCATTTCCTCTCCCTTTGTCATCACACGTGGTTCATACAAGTGTTCGGCCATTCTGCATTTAGGCATAAAATAAAAATAGGTGAAGTATTTTTGATCCGGATAACATAAATAAATTATTGCATAATTATTATAAGAAATCACCTCACAAATATGCACATATGCAATATTTTTGGTCGTATCGAAGGTAGTCATGTCCTCATCAATGGTGGCTTCAAAGTGCAAAAAGCATCACTAGAAGCTCCATTGTTTTTTCCCGCGCGCGCACCTTCTTCTCCATGCTTGATCCCGCTCCCATGGTCATCCTTCTTGTCCATGGCAGGTCCTTCATTCATAAGTAAAACAAAAGTATCTAATTTAGGGAGCATCATATGTTCATGAACATTAGAAGGATTTGCAAGAAACGAAAGATCCTGGTAATTCAATTGACGTGCACGAGCTCTAGTAATTGGTCCTGTATGTATAGCAGTCGAAGTTATGGGTGTAGCATTAGCAGGGATTTCATCATCATCCTCCCCTTCTTGAATTGAAGTCGTCCTCGACGAAAGCTCATCTTCCTCACCCAAATAAGGATTCAAATCTGCAATGTTAAAAGTGGGACTAACCCCAAACTCTACAGGCAGCTCAAGTTTATATGCATTATCATTTATTTTCTCTAACACCTTAAAAGGACCATCAGCACGTGGCATTAGCTTTGACTTGCGCAAATCAGGAAATCTATCCTTACGCAAATGTAACCAAACAAGATCTCTAGGTGCAAAGACAACATGTTTTCTATCCTTATCTCCAACAATTTTTTATTTAGCATTCATACGCTCAATGTTTTCCTTTGTTAACTCACGCATCTTTAATATCAATTCAGCACGTTGCTTAGCATCAAAATTAATCTTCTCCGAAGATGGAAGAGGCAACAAATCAATAGGTGCACGAGGTAAGAAATCATACACAACTTCAAAAGGGCACATCTTAGTGGTAGAATGTAGCGAACGATTATAATAAAATTCAATATGAGGCAAGCATTCTTCCCACATTTTCAGGTTATTCTTCAAAACAGCCCTAAGCATAGTAGACAATGATCTATTGACTACTTCAGTTTGGCCATCAATTTGGGGATGACATGTAGTACTAAAAAGTAGTTTAGTCCCCAAGTTAGCCCATAAACATCTCCAAAAGTGGCTAAGAAATTTAGCATCACGATCTAAAACAATTGTATTTGGCACACCATGCAACCGAATAATTTCACGAAAGAACAAATCAGCAACATGAGCAGCACATCACTTTTATGACATGGTATAAAGTGTGCCATTTTGGAAAATCTATCCACGAAAACAAATATGCTATCCCTCCCGTTGTTAGTTCGAGGTAAACCTAAAACAAAGTCCATAGATATATCCTCCCAAGGAACACTAGGTATAGGCAAAGGCATATATAAACCATGAGGATTGAGTCGTGACTTAGCTTTTTGACATGTAGTGCAGCGAGCAACAAAACGCTCAACATCCCGTCTCATCTTTGGCCAAAAAAAATGTGTAGAAAGTACGTCCTCCGTCTTCTTCACGCCAAAGTGTCCCATTAATCCTCCTGCGTGTGCCTCCTGTAACAACAAAAGACGAATGGAGCTAGCTGGAATGCATAGCTTGTTAGCACGGAACACAAATCTATCATTAATAATGAACTTGTTCCTTGTTCTCCCTTCTTTACAATGCTGCAACACATCTCTAAATTCAGCATCATGCACATATTGATCTTTGATGGTCTCCAAACCAAATATTTTAAAGTCAAATTGTGAAAGCATAGTATAACGACGAGACAAAGCATCACCAATAACATTTTCTTTACCCTTGTGTTTAATGACATAAGGGAAAGTCGCAATGAATTCAACCCATTTAGCATGTCTACGGTTCAGTTTTGCTTGACTTTTAATATGTTTCAAAGATTCATGATCAGAATGTATAACAAATTCTTCGGGCCATAAATAATGTTGCCATGTTTCCAAAGTCCGAACAAGAGCATGTAATTCCTTATCATAAGTAGAATAATTCAGACTAGGCCCACTCAATTTTTCAGAAAAGTACGCAACAGGTTTACCATCTTGTAATAACACACCTCCTAACCCAATTCCACTAGCATCACATTCAAGCTCGAAATTCTTATTAAAATCAGGAAGTTGGAGTAAAGGAGCATGTGTTAACTTATCTTTCAAGACCGTGAAGGCTTCTTCCTGTGCGGCACCCCAAGAAAAAGGCACGTCCTTCTTTGTAAGCTCATTGAGAGGCGCAGCAATGGTGCTAAAATCTCTCACAAAACGCCTATAGAAACCAGCGAGGCCAAGAAAACTCCTCACTTGTGTGACCGCTTTGGCCTGCGGCCAACTCTCAATAGCTTCAATCTTAGCTTTATCAACTTCAATTCCCTGTGGAGTAACAACATAGCCAAGAAAAGATACTCGGTCGGTGCAAAAGGTGCACTTCCCAAGGTTACCAAACAAACGTGCATCACGTAGAGCAATAAAAACAACACGTAGATGTTCCAAATGTTCCTCCAAAGATCTACTAAAAATAAATATATCATCAAAATAGACTACCACAAATCGTCCAATGAAGGCACGTAAAACCTCGTTCATTAATCTCATGAAAGTGCTAGGTGCATTAGTTAACCCAAAAGGCATGACTAACCACTCATATAATCCAAACTTAGTTTTAAATGCTGTTTTCCATTCATCTCCCAATTTCTTACGAATTTGATGGTATCCACTACGCAAATCAACTTTGGAGAAAATTGTAGAACCACTTAATTCATCAAGCATATTGTCTAGTCTAGGAATAGGATGATGATAACGAATAGTAATATTATTAATGCCTCTACAATCCACAGACATGCGCGATGTACCATCCTTTTTAGGCACTAGAATAATAGGAACAACACAAGGACTAAGGGATTCACGTATATAACCTTTGTCAAGCAGCTCCTATACTTGACGCATAATCTCCTTTGTCTCCTCTGGATTGGTACGGTATGGCGCACGGTTGGGTAGGGATGCACCGGGAACTAAGTCAATCTGATGCTCAATCCCGCGAATAGGTGGTAATCCCGGTGGCACGTCTTGTGGGAAGACGCCAGCGAACTCCTGCAAAATGTTAATGAGAGCAGGAGGCAAAGAGGAAGGCATGTCCTCGAATGAAAATAATACCTCTTTGCATACAAATGCATAGCAAACAGATGTAGCAACATCCAAATCATTAATATCAGATTTAGTAGCTAGTAAACATTCACTCTTCAATTTTATTTCGGATGCAACATTAGATGATGGTTTATTATGCTTATGGTGTTGCTCAAATTCCTCTGCTACAATCTGATTTTTCACTCTTATTTTTCTCCTGTTTTCCTTTACTAGATCTAGCAATGTCATCTTTCATAATATGTTCTGGGGACATAGGAAGCAAAGTGATATTTTGATCCTTATGAACAAGAGTATACTGATTTGTCCTACCATGGTGTATGGAATTTTTGTCAAACTGCCATGGCCTACATAGTAGAACAGAACATGCTTGCATGGGTACCGCATCACAATCCACATAATCAGAATATGTAGCAATGCTAAAATGCACACAAACAATACGTGTTACCTTAACCTTGCCACTATTGTTGAACCATTGGATGTAATAAGGATGAGGATGTGGTCTGGTGGTTAGAGACAGCTTCTCCACCATCTCCATGCTAGCCAAGTTATTGCAACTCCCTCCATCGATGATGATGCGAACAGAACGCTCCTTCACAACTCCCTTTGTGTGGAACAAGTTGTGCCTCTTATTTTGCTCAGACTATGTAACCTGCACTGAGAACATGTTGAGCCACTAAACTTTCATACCCGTCAGCGTAATCAACAGTCATGTAGTGTGTCTCTGGTTCTGCATCCACGCTACCGTATTCTTCACTTGTAATGAGAGACAAAGTCTCCTCATCATAATCACTAGCGGACGCATATCCACCATCCTCAGTAACAATCATTACACGCTTGGAAGGGCATTCTCTCGCAAAGTGACCTCCACCCTTGCAACGACGGCATATAACCTCATGTGTTTGCCCTGTGGATGCAATAGATGAAGGAGGGCTCTGTGCAGGCCCAGAAGGTGTGCTCTTCGCAGAGGGTGGAGTAGGAGCCTGTTTCCTGGTATCGCGGTTGGAGTTGGAGTTGGAAGTAGGTGGTGTTGCAATAGGACGTGCGGAAGTAGAGGAGGTACGTGGCGTCCATGATGAAGTGCGACATGTAGAAAAAGTAGTTCTGGCCATTGCCTGTCGATCTTGCACTTCACGTTTAGCTTTCCAAGCAAGATGAAATAAACGAGTGATAGTGTTATACTCCTTATACTCTAGAATAGTCTGAATCTCTTTATTTAATCCACCCATAAAACGTGCAAGCATAGCTTCATTCTCCTCAACAATACCACATCTAATTTTTTCCTTGTCTTAAACGCTGCAAATTGTGAAGTAATTCACGTTGATAATAAGGTGGCACCCAACGATTACGCATAGTAGTTTTCAAAGCGGCCCAAGTAGTTGGAATATTAGCATGGTGTATTCTACAATGTTCTGACCACCAAACACAAGCAAAACTAGTGAATGAACAAACAGCAGCAGCAACACGTCTATCCTCAAGAAATTGTAAGCATGTAAAACGTTGTTCTGTTTCTAACTCCCATGTAAGATATATATCGGGAACATATCTACCCTCAAACGTTGGAATATTCAATTTAAGTTTAGGGAGATGGTCATGATCCCGTACCTGAGGGGGGGTGCAGCCCTACCTTTACGGTTGTAGCCATGTGGTCGACCTGGTGCGTATCGTGGTGGTTGCCCCTGAGGCTGATCGGGAGCAACCTCTCCCTCATCATCGTAATCACCATCATAATCTTCAACCTGCTCAACGACAGTAGTAGCAGGAGCCACAGAAGTAGCAGCAGTATCAACAGTACCAGTATGTTGGCCTTGGCCGAGAGGCACACGTCACGCTCGTCGTTCGAAAGGGATAGGAGCTGCAACTGGTGCTGGTAGATGGGCAAGCACCTCATTGAACTTGGCGTCCATCTTGGTGTCCAGTGTCTTCTCCAAACCATCGAGCTTCTCCATGGCCTCTCCAAAGTTGGTCACGAAGTCTTGTACCTGGTCAGCCATCATTTGCTGAAATTTATCATAGAGCGCTTTGTTGGTCATGCTCTCCTAGTCGCTCCCGTCGTCGTGTGATCCTGACATGGTTAGCAGAAATAGGAAACACACAAGAATATGAAACCTACAGACTACTGGGACGTGGTGGTGGTGGTCGTGTGTCACAAATCCTTTAAGCGAATCTCAAATTCTTACCAGTTCTTACCCAGCAGCAGGCGGTGATCGGCAACCGTTGTAGTCAAACTCTCAAAGCTTGGATAGAGCGAATGCCAGCTGGTGTCAGACACACGACGTAGATGTATGGATGGCTTATAATATGGTAGCAAAAAGGGTTAGCAATAATCAATTCAGAGATGCAAGGTTGAATAAACGCTCAACGACGGTACTGTGTTGGTCCTAGGCTAGACTATACTAGAGACAAACACCAACAAAATCACGACACTACACGTAATCAAGGGAAAAGCACACTTTGAAAAAAAATCATTTTTATTTATTTATTTTTTGCGCTCTTTTTTTTTGCTCAAAAAATCACTACAATGGCGAGTGTATCAAAACTCTTCCCAAGTCGTAGAAGCAAGATGGGCACTAAATTTGGTGGACTAATGTTTATTTCTTTATGGAGCATTTCGGGGGCTGCGACGACCAAAAATTTCAACCAAAATCACTATGATGGCAAGTGTCTCAAAACGCTCCGAAGAACCTAAAACCAAGATAGGGAAAAAATATTTTCAGCCGAATTTTTTTGGGCCAAAACGTGCTCTACAAAGCATGCCAGACTCTTTTTTTTCGACACCTACACAGGTAGCAAAACACGAATCCGAAATCAAAAGTATCTCGAAACTAAACCTAAAACGAGTTGGACTCGGATTGGTGGCGGATTTGTGGTGGTATATATGGACACCAATGGATAGTGATGGTGGGTGGCGATATATGGCAACGGTGATGATGGTGGTGGTATATGACAACTATGAAGACGATGCGGTGGTGGTGTGACAACTTGTGAATAGAACTCGAAACTCTGAAGGACTATACACTAAGACCAGCAACTCGACACGACGATGTAACCGCAAATTCAACAAAGCAAAAAACTGAAAAGACTATGCGAAGGCTCATATTGGTTCGGATATGATGATCTAACCCTAATTTTTTTGTGGCTTTTTCGTGGACTAAAGGTATGAAGAACATATGCGATCTAAACTACGAAAACTGGTAAAATCTCACCGAGCAACCTAGAAATCTAATACCACTTGATAGAGGCGAAGTTGTCCCTGTCTTTCGATGAGATGGTGGCTATCGTTTTTGGTGGAGTAGACTTTGACGATCCGACTACGAACATGTGATGACGTCGCGCCTTAGCAATCGCTAAACCAACTCCGAGAGGTTATTGACCATGCCGGAGCACGATCAACCTGACCACGACGGTCTATTTCCTGCACGCAAACAAAGAACAAGCAAGAAACTAAGATTGCAATTCGGATATTTCGAATATAAGAGGAAAGCTTTATTGATGAAGTGGGGTACTGTGACGCCTTTGTGTGGTCGTGGAACACAAACGAAGAATGCGAAGTTGCAGCTATGGCGAACTTGTAATCTAAACAAATCCCAACCCTCAAACGACGCCCTAAGGGTTGTATATGTGGGGGACTAGAGGGGAATTTCGTGGCCCCTTGGAGGAGGGGTCCGAAACCGACCTTAACTCAGTTTCCCCATACATACGGACTCTAAAAACAGCCTATAATATGGTATTTCAAAATTACATGGGCCTGGCCCAACAATAAGGTGGCGCAGCACCTATATTAGCCTAGGGACGAATTTTATAAAGTAGCATCATGCATATTTCGTCCAAGGCTTCTTGCTCCCATTATGGTGGCTTCAAAGTGCGAAAATCATCACTGGAAGCTCCATTGTTCTTTCCCGTGCGCGCACCTTCTTCTCCATGCTTGATCCTGCTCCCATGGTCATCCTTCTTGTCCATGCTAGGTCCTTCATTCATAAGTAAAACAAAACTATCTAATTTAGGCAGCATCATATGTTCATGAACATTAGAAGGATTTGCAAGAAACGAAAGTACCTGGTAATTCAATTGACGTGCGCGAGCTCTAGTAATTGGTCCTATATGTATAGCAGTCGGAGTTGTGGGTGTAGCCTTAGCAGGGATGTCCTCATCACCCGTTGTATGTGAACATAGAGTCTATCACACCCGATCATCACGTGGTGTCTCGACACGACGAACTTTCGCAACGGTGCACACTCGGGGAGAACACAATTTATCTTGAAATTAAGTGAGGGATCACCTTATAATGCTATCGTCGATCTAAGCAAAACAAGGTGCATAAAAGGATTAACATCACATGGAAACATAAGTGACATGATATGGCCATGAACTTGTGCTTTTGATCTCCATCTTGAAAGCACCGGCATGATCTCCATCGTCACCGGCATGACACCATGATCTCCATCATCTTGATCTCCATCAACGTGTCGCCATCGGGGTTGTCGCGCCCACCATGCTTCTACTACTATTGCTACCATTTAGCGATAAAGTAAAGCATTACATAGCGCTTAATGATTGACACGCAGGTCATACAATAATTAAAGATAACCCTATGGCTCCTGTCGGTTGCCGTACTCATCGACATGCAAGTCGTGATATTCTATACAAAACATGATCATCTCATACATCACATATATCTCATCATGTAATTGGCCATATCACATCACAACATACCCTGCAAAAACAAGTTAGACGTCCTCTAATTGTTGGTGCATGTTTTACGTGGCTGCTACGGGTATCTAGCAAGAACAATTCTCACCTACGCAAAAACCACAACGGTGATACATAAGTTGCTTTTCAACCTTCTCAAGGACCGCCTTTGTCGAATCCGATCCAACTAAAGTAAGAGAAACAGACACCCGCCAGCCATCTTTGTGCAACGAGGTTACACGTCAGTCGATGGAACCGGTCTCTCGTAAGCGTACGAGTAAGGTTGGTCCGGGCCGCTTCATCCCACAATACTGCTGAACCAAAACACGACCAAGGGAGGAAGCAATCTAAGCATCAATGCCCACAAACTCTTTGTGTTCTACTCAAGATCTCATCTACACATAGACCTAGCTCATGATGCCACTGATGGGAAACATCGCATGAGAAACAAAAAATTTCCTACGCACATGCAAAATCTATCCATGGTGACGAGCATCTACGAGAGGGAGAGTGGATCTACATACCCTTGTAGATCGCTAAGCGGGAAGCGTTAAGAAATGCGGTTGGTGTAGTCGAATGTCTTCGCGATCCAAATCGCCGAGCGTCCTGCGATCTCATCATGATCCATCCCACCATGCAATCATGATCCGTCCTGCGAACTCATCACGATCCGTCCCGCGATCTCATCACGATCCGTCTCGCGATCTTGATCACGGTCCTTCCGATCTAGTGCTGAACGGACGACACCTCCGCGTTCAACACACGTACGGCTCGATGACGATCTCTGCCTTCTTGATCTAGCAAGAGAGAGCGGAGAGGTAGACGAGTTCTCCGGTAGCGCGATGGCATTGCGGCGATGGTGGTGGAGGAATTCCAGTAGGGCTTCGCCTAAGCACCGCTGAAAACCGATCTAGAGGAGAAAAGGATCTAGAGGAAGAAGAGGGCAGCACGTGGCAATTAGGGTTATCTTTTCCCTCTAAATCCTCTATTATATATAGGAGGGAGGGAGGGGAGGAGGCAGCCTCAAACCCTCAAGGTTTGGTCGAAATTGGAGGTGGAGGAGTCCTACTCCAATCCTATTAGGAGTAGGATTCCTCCTTTCCACTTGGAAACTCTTTCCACCTCTCTACCTTTGGATTTTTTCCTTCTCAAACCACTCGAGCCGCATGAGCCCTTAGAGGAGGCTTCGGCCAGCCCACCAGGGGCTGGTTTACCTCCTCCCACAGCCCATGTAGCCTCTTGGGTCGAGATACCCCTCCCGATGGTCCCTCGGTACCCTCCTGGCACTCCCGGTACACTACCGATGAGTCCGAAACTTTTCCGGTGACCAAAACAGGACTTCCTATATATCAATCTTTACCTCCGGACCATTCCGGAGCTCCTCGTGACCTCCAGGATCTCATACGGGACTCCGAACAACCTTCGGTCACCACCATACATAACTCTATACTACCGAAACGCCAACGAACCTTGAGTGTGCAGACCCTGCGGGTTCGAGAACTATGTAGACATGACCGAGACACCTCTACGGTCAATAACCAATAGCAGGACCTGGATGCCCATATTGGTTTCTACATATTCTACGAAGATATTTATCGATCGAACCTCTATGTCAAGGAATCAGTTAATCCCGTATGATGTTCCCTTTGTTTTTCGGTATGTTACTTGCCCGAGATTCGATTGTTGGTATCTCCATACCTAGTTCAATCTTGTTACCGGAAAGTCTCTTTACTTGTTCCGTAATACAGGATCCCGTGGCTAACACTTAGTCACATTGCTTGCAAGGCTTATTGTGATGTTGTATTACCGAGTGGGCCTTGAGATATCTCTCCGTCACACGGAGTAACAAATCCCAGTCTTGATCCATCCCAACCCGACAGACACCCTCGAAGATACCTGTAGAGCACCTTTATAGTCACCCAGTTACGTTGCGACGTTTGATACACACAAGGCACTCCTCCGGTGTCAGTGAGTTGCATGATCTCATGGTCATAGGAACAGACATACAGAAAACAGTAGCAATAAACTGACACGATCATATTCTATGTTTGTAGTTTGGGTCTTGTCCATCACATCATTCTCCTAATGATGTGATCCCGTTATCAAATGACATATCATGTCCATGACTAGGAAACCATAGCCATCTTTGATCAACGAGCTAGTCTATTAGAGGCATACTAGGGACATGGTGTTGTTTATGTATCCACACATGTATCTGAGTTTCCGATTAATACAATTATAGCATGGATAATAAACGATTATCATGAACAAGGAAATATGATAATAACGAATTTATTATTGCCTCTAGGGCATATTTCCAACACACCCATGGCAGCAGTCCGATCTCTAACCTCGGCCTAGCCATCAAGCTGTATGACTGGACATATATGTTCCTACCAAACACTCCCGAGGGGTGGGCTTCATGGGGGTCGACTCCACGTGTTCTGGACAGCTGGATCCAATCTGACCCTCAACGGTCGACAAGGCCTTGAAGCAATTCTCATCGTTGAAAATCACTGACGATCCAACCCCGATCTATGTCCGGCCCGGTTATAGTTCGGACAGGGACATATGTTTTGACCCACCCACGACCCACTTGATAGCCACCGTCGAAGACTTAACCGACGTACTGGACTATGCCTCCGAGGAGGCAGAATACATGGATGAAGAGGATCGTGCTCCAACCACCGTGAACACCGGGAGTTGGACTGCCACTTCTACGTACGATGTTTACATGGTGGATACTCCTGCCACCAATGGCGACAACACACCACACAACGACGGTGACAAATGAGGCGACACGCCATCAAGACGCCGAAAATCGCATAAGTGGTCCAAAAGAAAAAAAGGGAAGACAGACTATTATCAATAGAAGGGATGGTAACGCCCCTACCGATCATGATCATCCCGATGTGCCCGAGCACCCGTTCGAGGGTCCGGACGAACCTGCGGACCAAAATGACCCCAATACCATCGAGGACCCCGAGGGCGACGATTACCTTCCCCCCGTCAAGGAGGAAGACCTACCAGAGGCCGATGACTTGTACATCCCTGATAACCTCAAGGATCAAGAAGAACTTAGGCAGCGGCTATAGCAATGGCTCACAGCCTGAAGGCCAAAGAGCGGCAACTTAAAGCCAAACAGGCCGACCTCACTGATCGATGGACAAAAGTCCTCTCAACCAAAGAAGCATACGGCACTGGTTTGTCAAACCAGCCCAAAAGCTACCATCGGAGGCGGCTGTTGCCACAATTCGATGATGAGCTCACGAACACTCCGTCTCCGCCCTCCTCGTGGGCGTGACAGAGCGGCCAACGACACCGGTTACATATCGGTGATGCCCCGAAGACGGGGTAAGGAGCCAATCGAAACCAATGACAAGTTTGACCCGCGCGATGACCTAGATCACAGAGCAGGTCGTAATAGATCCATCTATGGATCCAGGGATTACTCACCGGATAGATGGGGAGAGTATAGACCATGGTTTGACCAAAACCACAAAGCCCGAAAGCATAGCCGACTCCATACAGACGCCGACTACAGGCGTGACATCGCTCGGGTCAGGGGCGCCGCTCACCCACTATGCTTCATGAACGAGGTAATGCGACATTAGTTCCCCAAAGGGTTTAAAACCGTCAATATAGAACAGTATGATGGGACCACTGACCCAACCGTCTGGATCGAGGACTTCCTCCTCCATATCCATGTGGCATGTGGAGATGATCTCCATGCCATTAAATACCCACCTCTCAAGCTTAAAGGGCCAGCTCGGCACTGGTTAAACAGCCTCCCTAAAACTCCATAGGATGCTGGGAAGACCTGGAAGACGTGTTTCCCTCTCACTTCCAGGGGACCTATATCTGCGTGTCGGACTCTTCCGACCTCAGCAACGTCATCCAGAAGCCCGGCGAGTCCGCCCTACAATTCTAGAACCGGTTCTTGACTAAAAAGAACCAAATCATCGACTGTATGGATGCCGAGGCTATTGCCTCTTTCCGGCACAATATTTGGGACGAATGGCTGGCCCGCCAGCTAGGTCAGGACAAACCTCAGACTATGTCCGGCCTTACCTCCCTCATGACCCGCTTTTGTGCCGGCAAAGATAATTGCCTGGCTAGATGTGGCCATAATTCTGAGGATTCAGCGGCACCTGAAGCCCAGGACGACAACTCAAAGCCGAAACATAATAAGAACAAGCGCCGACATCATGGTAACGATGCCGATGACACGACAGTCAACGCCGGATTCCGCAACTCCCGATCTAGACAACAGAAGAAGTCCCCTAAAGGCAATTGTGACGGATCCACTCAGCTCGAGAAGATCATGGACAGGACTTGCCAAATGCATGGAAGTCCGGAAAAGCCATTCAGTCACACACACCACAACTGTTGGGTGTTTAAACAGTCCGGCAAAATACAACCCAAAGACAAGGGCAAGAGCTCGCACAACGAGGACGAAGAAGAGCCTCGGGGTCCAATAGGTGGTGATCAGAAGAAATTTCCTCTTGAAGTCAAACCGGTGAATATGATATATGCCACCCACATACCTAAGAAAGAGAGGAAGCGGGCCCTTAGGGAGGTCTACGCCGTGGAGCCCATAGCTCCAAAATATAATCCGTGGTCGGCTTACCCGATCACGTTCGACCGGCGCGACCATCCGACCAGTATCTGATAGAGGCGAGGTTGTCCCTATCTTTTGATGAGATGGTGGCTATCGTTTTTGGTGGAGTAGACTTTGACGATCCGACTACGAAGTTGTGATGACGCCGCGCCTTAGCAATCGCTAAACCAACTCCAAGAGGTTATTGACCACGCCGGAGCATGATCAACCTGACCATGAGGGTTTGTTTCCTGCACGCAAACGAAGAACAAGCAAGAAACTAAGATTGCAATCGGGATATTGCGAATATAAGAGGAAAGCTTTATTGATGAAGTGGGGTTCTGTGACGCCTTTATCTGGTCGTGGAACACAAACGAAGAACGCCAAGTTGCAGCTATGGCGAACTTGTAATCTAAACAAAACCCAACCCTAAAACGACGCCCTAAGGGCTGTATATATGGGGGAATAGAGGGGAATTTCATGGCCCCTTGGAGGAGGGGTCCGAAACCGACCTTAACTCAGTTTCCCCATACATACGGACTCTAAAAACAGCCTATAATTGGTATTTCGAAATTACATGCGCCTGGCCCAACAATAAGGTGGCGCAACACCTATATTAGCCTAGGGACGAATTTTATAAAGTAGCATCATGCATATTTCGTCCAAGGCTTCTTGCTCCCATTATGGTGGCTTCAAAGTGCGAAAATCATTACTAGAAGCTCCATTGTTCTTTCCCGCATTCGCACCTTCTTCTCCATGATTGATCCCGCTCCCATGGTCATCCTTCTTGTCCATGCCAGGTCCTTCATTCATAAGTAAAACAAAAGTATCTAATTTAGGCAGCATCATATGTTCATGAACATTAGAAGGATTTGCAAGAAACAAAAGTATGATGAGGACATCCCTACTAATGTTACACCCATCCCGACTGCTATACATACAGGACCAATTACTAGAGCTCGCGCACGTCAATTGAATTACCAGGTACTTTCGTTTCTTGGAAATCCTTCTAATATTCATGAACATATGATGCTGCCTAAATTAGATACTTTTGTTTTACTTATGAATGAAGGACCTATCATGGATAAGAAGGATGACCATTGGAGCGGGATCAAGCATGGAGGAGAAGGTGCGCGCGCGGGGAAGAACATTGGAGCTTCCAGTGATGATTTTCGCACATTGAAGCCACCATAATGGGAGTGGGAAGCTTTGGACGAAATATGCATGATGCCACTTTATAAAATTCGTCCATAGGCTAATATAGGTGCTGCGCCACCTTAATTTTGGGCCAGGCCCATGTAATTTCGAAATACCATATTATAGGCTGTTTTTAGAGTCCGTATGTATGGGGAAACTGACTTAGGGTCGGTTTCGGACCCCTCCTCCAAGGGGCCACGAAATTCCCTTCTATTCCCCCATATATACAGCCCTTAGGGCTTCGTTTTAGGTTTGGGTTTTGTTTAGATTACAAGTTCGCCATAGCAGCAACTTCGCGTTCTTCGTTTGTGTCCCGCGACCAGACAAAGGCGTCACAGAACCCCACTTCATCAATAAAGCTTTCCTCTTATATTCGCAATATCCAGATTGCAATCTTAGTTTCTTGCTTGTTCTTCGTTTGCGTGCAGGAAATAGACCCTCGTGGTCAGGTTGATCGTGCTCCGGCGTGGTCAATAACCTCTCAGAGTTGGTTTAGCGATTGCTAAGGCACGACGTCTCACACGTTCGTAGTCGGATCGTCAAAGTCTACTCCACCAAAAACGATAGCCACCATCTCATCGAAAGACAGGGACAACTTCGCCTATATCAAAGTACCTCGTAATTCAATTGACGTGCGCGAGCTCTAGTAATTGGTCCTGTATGTATAGCAGTCGGAGTTCTGGGTGTAGCATTAGCAGGGATGTCCTCATCATCCTCCCCTTCTTGAACTGAAGTCGTCCTCGATGGAAGCTCATCTTCCTCACCCAAATAAGGCTTCAAATCTGCAATGTTAAAAGTGGGGCTAACCCCAAACTATACAGGCAGCTCAAGTTTATATGCATTATCATTTATTTTCTCTAACACCTTAAAAGGACCATCAGCACGTGGCATTAGCTTTGACTTGCGCAAATCAGGAAATCTATCCTTACGCAAATGTAACCAAACAAGATCTCTAGGTGCAAAGACAACATGTTTTCTACCCTTATCTCCAGCTATTTTGTATTTAGCATTCATACGCTCAATGTTTTCCTTCGTTAACTCATGCATCTTTAATATCAATTCAGCAAGTTCTTTAGCATCAAAATTAACCTTCTCCGAAGATGGAAGAGGCAACAAATCAATAGGTGCATGAGGTAAGAAACCATACAAAACTTCAAAAGGGCACATCTTAGTGGTAGAATGTAGCGAACGATTATAAGCAAATTCAACATGAGGCAAGCATTCTTCCCACATTTTCAGGTTATTCTTCAAAACAGCCCTAAGCATAGTAGACAATGATCTATTGACTACTTCAGTTTGGCCATCAGTTTGGGTATGAATGTAGTACTAAAAAGTAGTTTAGTCCCCAACTTGGCCCATAAACATCTCCAAAAGTGGCTAAGAAATTTAGCATCACGATCTGAAACAATTGTATTTGGCACACCATGCAACCGAATAATTTCACGAAAGAACAAATCAGCAACATGAGCAGCAGCATCACTTTTATGACATGGTATAAAGTGTGCCATTTTGGAAAATCTATCCACGACAACAAATATGCTATCCCTCCCCTTCTTAGTTCGAGGTAAACCTAAAACAAAGTCCATAGATATATCCTCCCAAGGAACACTAGGTACAGGCAAAGGCATATATAAACCATGAGGATTGAGTCATGACTTAGCTTTTTGACATGTAGTGCAGCGAGCAACAAATTGCTCAACATCCCGTCTCATCTTTGGCAAAAAGAAATGTGTAGAAAGTACGTCCTCCATTTTCTTCACACCAAAGTGTCCCATTAATCCTCCTCCATGTGCCTCCTGTAACAATAAAAGACGAACGGAGCTAGCTGGAATGCATAGCTTTTTAGCACGGAACACAAATCCATCATTAATAACGAACTTGTTCCATGTTCTCCCTTCTTTACAATGCTGCAACACATCTCTAAATTCAGCATCATGCACATATTGATCTTTGATGGTCTCCAAACCAAATATTTTAAAGTCAAGTTGTGAAAGCATAGTATATCGACGAGACAAAGCATCAACAATAACATTTGTTTACCCTTCTTGTGTTTAATGACATAAGGGAAAGTCTCAATGAATTCAACCCATTTAGCATGTCTACGGTTCAGTTTTGCTTGACTTTTAATATGTTTCGAAGATTCATGATCAGAATGTATAACAAATTCTTTGGGCCATAAATAATGTTGCCATGTTTCCAAAGTCCGAACAAGAGCATATAATTCCTTATCATAAGTAGAATAATTCAGACTAGGCCCACTCAGTTTTTCAGAAAAGTACGCAACAGGTATACCATCTTGTAATAACACACCTCCTAACCCAATTCCACTAGCATCACATTCAAGCTCGAAAGTCTCATTAAAATCAGGAAGTTGGAGTAAAGGAGCATGTGTTAACTTATCTTTCAAAACCTTTAAGGCTTCTTCCTGTGCGGTACCCCAAGAAAAAGGCACGCCCTTCTTTGTAAGCTCATTGAGAGGCGCAGCAATGGTGCTGAAATCTCTCACAAAACGCCTATGGAAACCAGCGAGGCCAACAAAACTCCTCACTTGTGTGACCGTTTTGGGCTGCGGCCAACTCTCAATGGCTTCAATCTTGGCTTTATCAACTTCAATTCCCTGTGGAGTAACAACATAGCCAAGAAAAGATACTCGATCGGTGCAAAAGGTGCACTTCCCAAGGTTACCAAACAAACGTGCATCACGTAGAGCAATAAAAACAGCACGTAGATGTTCCAAATGTTCCTCCAAAGATCTACTAAAAATCAATATATCATCAAAATAGACTACCACAAATCGTCCAATGAAAGCACGTAAAACCTCGTTCATTAATCTCATGAAAGTACTAGGTGCATTACTTAACCCAAAAGGCATGACTAACCACTCATATAATCCAAACTTAGTTTTAAATGCTGTTTTCCATTCATCTCCCAATTTCATACGAATTTGATGGTATCCACTACGCAAATCAACTTTGGAGAAAATTGTAGAACCACTTAATTCATCAAGCATATCATCTAGTCTAGGAATAGGATGACGATAACGAATAGTAATATTATTAATGCCTCTACAATCCACACACATGCGCGATGTACCATCCTTTTTAGGCACTAGAATAATAGGAACAACACAAGGACTAAGGGATTCGCGTATGTAACCTTTGTCAAGCAGCTCCTGTACTTGACGCATAATCTCCTTTGTCTCCTCTGGATTGGTACGGTATGGCGCACGGTTGGGTAGGGATGCACCGGGAATTAAGTCAATCTGATGCTCAATCCCGCGAATAGGTGGTAATCCCGGTGGCACGTCTTGTGGGAAGACGTCAGCGAACTCCTGCAAAATGTTAATGACCGCAGGAGGCAAAGAGGGAGGCATGTCCTCGAATCAAAATAATACCTCTTTGCATACAAAAGCATAGCAAAGAGATGTAGCAACATCCAAATCATTAGTATCAGATTTAGTAGCAAGTAAACATCCACTCTTCAATTTTATTTCAGATGCAACATTAGATGATGGTTTATTATGCTTATGGTGTTGCTCAAATTCCTGTGCTACAATCTGATTTTCACTCTTATTTTTTCCTGTTTTGCTTTACTAGCTCTAGCAATGTCATCTTTCATAATATGTTCCAGAGACATAGGAAGCAAAGTGATATTTTGATCCTTATGAACAAGAGTATACTGATTTGTCCTACCATGGTGTACAGAATTTTTATCAAACTGCCATGGCCTACCAAGTAAAACAGAACATGCTTGCATGGGTACCACATCACAATCCACATAATCAGAATATGTAGCAATGCTAAAATGCACACGAACTGTACGTGTTACCTTAACCTTGCCACTATTGTTGAACCATTGGATGTAATAAGGATGAGGATGTGGTCTGGTGGTTAGAGACTGCTTCTCCACCATCTCCATGCTAGCCAAGTTATTGCAACTCCCTCCATCGATGATGACACGAACAGAACGCTCCTTCACAACTCCCTTTGTGTGGAACAAGTTGTGCCTCTGATTTTGCTCAGCATGTGTAACCTGCACACTGAGAACACGTTGAGCAACTAAACTTTCATACCTATCAGCGTAATCAGCAGCCATGTAGTGTGTCTCTGGTTCTGCATCCTCGCCACCCTGTTCTTCACTTGCAATGAGAGCCAAAGTCTCCTCATCATAATCACTAGCGGACGCATATCCACCCTCCTCAGTAACAATCATTACACGTTTGGAAGGGCATTCTCTTACAAAGTGGCCTCCACCCTTGCAACGACGACATATAACCTCATGTGTTTGCCCTGTGGATGCAATAGATGAAGAAGAGCTCTGTGCAGGCCTAGAAAGTGTGCTCTTCGCAGAGGGTGGATTAGGAGCCTGTTTCCTGGTATCGCGGTTGGAGTTGGAGGTGGGAGTAGGTGACGTTGCAGCAGGATGTGCGGAAGTAGAGGAGGTACGTGGCGTCCATGATGAAGTGCGACCAGTAGAAAAAGGAGTTCTCGCCATTGCCTGTCGATCCTGCACTTCACGTTCATCTTTGCAAGCAAGATGAAATAAACGAGTGATAGTGTTATACTCCTTATACTCTAGAATAGTCTGAATCTCTCTATTTAATCCACCCATAAAACGTGCAAGCATAGCATCATTCTCCTCAACAATACCACATCTAATCATGCCAGTTTGTAATTCCTGATAATATTCTTCTATAGAATTTTTTCCTTGTCTTAAACGCTGCAAATTTTGATGCAATTCACGTTGATAATAAGGTGGCACCCATCGATTACGCATAGCAGTTTTCAAAGCAGCCCAAGTAGTTGGAATATTAGCATGGTGTATTCTACAATGTTCTGACCACCAAACACAAGCAAAACTAGTGAAAGAACAACCAACAACAGCAAAACGTCTATCCTTAGGAAATTGTAAGCATGTAAAACGTTGTTTTGTTTCTAACTCCCATGTAAGATATATATCAGGAACATATCTACCCTCAAACGTTCGAATGTTCAATTTAAGTTTAGGGAGATGGTCATGATCCCGTACCTGAGGGGGTGGTGCAGCCCTACCGTTACGGTTGTAGCCTGTGGTTGACCTGGTGCGTATCGTGGTGGTTGCCACTTAGGCTGATCTGGAGCAACCTCTCCCTCATCATCGTAATCACCATCACTATCTTCAACCTGCTCAACGACGGTAGCAGCAGGAGCCACAGAAGTAGCAGCAGTATCAACAGTACTAGTATGTTGGCCTTGGCCGAGAGGCACACGTCGCATTCGTCGTTCGAAAGGGATAGGAGTTGCAGCTGGTGGTGGTAGACGGGCAAGCACCTCATTTAACTTGGCGTCCATCTTGGTGTCGAATGTCTTCTCCAAACCATCGAGCTTCTCCATGGCCTCTCCAAAGTTGGTCACGAAGTCTTGTACCTAGTCAGCCATCGTTTGCTGAAATTTATCATAGAGCGCTTTGTTGGTCATGCTCTCCCAGTCGCTCCCGTCATCGTGTGATCCTCACATGGTTAGCATAAATAGGAAACACACAAGAATATGAAACCTACAGACTACTGGAACGTGGTGGTGATGGTGGTGGTGTGTCACAAATCCTTTAAGCGAATCTCAAATTCTTACCAGTTCTTACCCAGCAGCAGGCGGTGATCGGCAACCGTTGTAGTCAAACTCTCAAAGCTTGGATAGAGCGATTGCCAGGTGGTGTCAAACACACGACGTAGATGTATGTGGAGCTGGGATGGCTTATAGTGTGGTAGTAAAAAGGGTTAGCAATAATCAATCCAGAGATGCAAGGTTGAATAAACGCTCAAGGACGGTACTGTGCTCGTCCTAGGCTAGACCGTACTGGAGACGCGAGCCTAAAACACCAACAAAATCACGACGCTACACGTAATCAAGGGAAAAGCACACTCTGAAATATATATTTTTGTTTTTTCATTTTTTTAGCGCCTCTTTTTTTTGCGCTCTTTTTTTTGCTCAAAAAATCACTACAATGGCGAGTGTGTCAAAACTCTTCCACGTCGTATAAGCAAGATGGGCACGAAATTTGTTGGACTATTTTTCTTTTCTTTTTCTGGAGCAATTCGGGGGCTGCGACGCCCAAAATTTTTGACAAAAATCACTATGATGGTAAGTGTCTCAAAACGCTCCGAAGAACCTAAAACCAAGATAGGGAAAAAAATATTTCCAGTCAAAATTTTTTTGAGCCAAAACATGCTCTACAAAGCGTGTCAGACTCATTTTTTCCCGACACCTACGCATGTGGCAAAACACGAATCCAAAATCAAAAGGATCTTGAAACTAAACCTAAAACGAGCTAGACTCAGATTGGTGGAGGATTTGTGGTGGTATATATGGACACCAATGGATAGTGATGATGGATGGTGATATATGGCAGCGGTGATGATGGTGGTGGTATATGGCAACTATGAAGACGCTGCGGTGGCGGCGTGACAACCTATGAAAAGAACTCGAAACTCTAAAGAACTAGACACTAAGACCAGAAACTTGACACGATGATGTAACCGCAAATTCAACAAAGCAAAATACTGAAAAGACTATGATGAGGACATCCCTACTAATGTTACACCCACCCCGACTGCTATACATACAGGACCAATTACTAGAGCTCGCGCACGTCAATTGAATTACCAGGTACTTTCGTTTCTTGGAAATCCTTCTAATATTCATGAACATATGATGCTGCCTAAATTAGATACTTTTGTTTTACTTATGAATGAAGGACCTATCATGGATAAGAAGGATGACCATTGGAGCGGGATCAAGCATGGAGGAGAAGGTGCGCGCGCGGGGAAGAACATTGGAGCTTCCAGTGATGATTTTCGCACATTGAAGCCACCATAATGGGAGTGGGAAGCTTTGGACGAAATATGCATGATGCCACTTTATAAAATTCGTCCATAGGCTAATATAGGTGCTGCGCCACCTTAATTTTGGGCCAGGCCCATGTAATTTCGAAATACCATATTATAGGCTGTTTTTAGAGTCCGTATGTATGGGGAAACTGACTTAGGGTCGGTTTCGGACCCCTCCTCCAAGGGGCCACGAAATTCCCTTCTATTCCCCCATATATACAGCCCTTAGGGCTTCGTTTTAGGTTTGGGTTTTGTTTAGATTTTAAGTTCGCCATAGCAGCAATTTCGCGTTCTTCGTTTGTGTTCCACGACCAGACAAAGGCGTCACAGAACCCCACTTCATCAATAAAGCTTTCCTCTTATATTCGCAATATCCAGATTGCAATCTTAGTTTCTTGCTTGTTCTTCGTTTGCGTGCAGGAAATAGACCCTCGTGGTCAGGTTGATCGTGCTCCGGCGTGGTCAATAACCTCTCAGAGTTGGTTTAGCGATTGCTAAGGCGCGACGTCTCACACGTTCGTAGTCGGATCGTCAAAGTCTACTCCACCAAAAACGATAGCCACCATCTCATCGAAAGACAGGGACAACTTCGCCTCTATCAAGTGGTATCAGATTTCCAGGTTGCTCGGTGAGATTTTACCAATTTTCGTAGTTTAGATCGCATCTGTTCTTCATACCTTTAGTCCACGAAAAAGCCAAAAAAAAATTAGGGTTAGATCATCATATCCGAACCAATCTGAGCCTTTGCGTAGTCTTTTCAGTATTTTGCTTTGTTGAATTGGCGGTTACATCGTTGTGTCGAGTTGCTGGTCTTAGTGTCTAGTCCTTTAGAGTTTCGAGTTCTTTTCACAGGTTGTCACGCCACCACCGCACCATCTTCATAGTTGCCATATACCACCACCATCATCGCCGCTGCCATATCTCATCATCCATCATCACTCTCCATTGGTGTCCATATATACCACCAAAAATCCTCCACCAATCCAAGTCCAGTTCGTTTTAGGTTTAGTTTCGAGAGCGTTTTGAGACACCTGCTATCATAGTGATTTTTGTCGAAATTTTTGGGTCGTCGCAGCCCCCGGATTGCTCCAGAAAAAAAAAATAGTCGAAAAGAAAAATTCGTGCCCATCTTGCTTATACGACGTGGCAAGAGTTTTGAGACACTCGCCATTGTAGTGAGTTTTTGAAAAAAAAAAAAAGAGGCGCCAAAAAAAAAAAAAAAAAGAGGCGCCGAAAAAAAAAACGAAAAAAAAAAAATCCGATTGTGCTTTTCCCTTGCTTAGGAGTATCGTCGTGTTTTTGTTGGTGTTTTAGGCTCGCGTCTCTAGCACGGTCTAGCCTAGGACCAGCACAGTACCGTTGTTGAGCGTTTATTCAACCTTGCATCTCTGAATTGATTATTGCTGACCCTTTTTGCTACCATATTATAAGCCATCCCAGCTCCACATACTTCTACCTCGTGTGCTTGACACCACCTGGCAATCGCTCTATCCAAGCTTTGAGAGTTTTGGCTACAACGGTTGCCGATCACCGCCTGCTACTGGGTAAGAACTGGTAAGAAATTGAGATTCGCTTAAAGGATTTGTGCCACACCACCACCACCACCACGTCCCAGCAGTCTGTAGGTTTCATATTGTGTGTTTCCTATTTCTGCTAACCATGCCAGGATCACACAATGACGAGATCGACTGGGAGAGCATGACCAACAAAGCGCTCTATGATAAATTTCAGCAAATGATGGCTGAGCAGGTACAGGACTTCGTGAACAACTTTGGAGTTGCCATGGAGAAGCTAGATGGTTTGGAGAAGACATTCGACTCCAAGATGGACGCCAAGTTCAATGAGGTGCTTGCCCGTCTACCTCCACCAGCTGCAGTTCCTATTCCTTTCGAACGACGAGCGCGACGTGTGCCTCTCGGCCACGCCCAACATCCTGGTACTGTTGATACTGCTGCTACTTCGGTGGCTCGTGCGGCTACTGTCGTTGAGCAGGTTGAAGATTATGATGGTGATTTCGATGATGAGGGAGAGGTTGCTCCAGATCCGCCCCATGGGCAACCACCACCATACGCACCAGGTCGACCACA
Organism: Hordeum marinum; assembly: GCA_022496015.1. NCBI lineage: Eukaryota > Viridiplantae > Streptophyta > Magnoliopsida > Poales > Poaceae > Hordeum > Hordeum marinum. Next base: position 218,995,519 of record CM039677.1, on the reverse strand, counting down.
TGGCTACAACCGTAACGGTAGGGCTGCACCACCCCCGCAGGTACGGGATCATGACCATCTCCCTAAACTTAAATTGAATATTCCGACGTTTGAGGGTAGATATGTTCCTGATATATATCTTACATGGGAGTTAGAAACAGAACAACGTTTTACATGCTTACCATTTCCAGAGGATCGACGTGTTGCTGCTGCTGTTTGTTCATTCACTAGTTTTGCTTGTGTTTGGTGGTCAGAACATTGTAGAATACACCCTGATAATATTCCAACTACTTGGGCTGCTTTGAAAACTGCTATGCGAAATCGTTGGGTGCCACCTTATTATCAACGTGAATTGCTTCAAAATTTGCAGCGTTTAAGACAAGGAAAAAATTCTGTAGAAGAATATTATCAGGAATTACAAACTGGTATGATTAGATGTGGTATTGTTGAGGAGAATGAAGCTATGCTTGCACGTTTTATGGGTGGATTAAATAGAGAGATTCAGACTATTCTAGAGTATAAGGAGTATAACACTATCACTCGTTTATTTCATCTTGCTTGCAAAGCTGAACGTGAAGTGCAGGATCGACAGGCAATGGCGAGAACTACTAATTTTGCAGGCCGTACTTCATCATGGACGCCACGTACCTCCTCTGCTTCCGCACGTCCTGCTGCAACACCACCTCCTTCAACCTCCAACTCTAATCGCGATACCAGGAAACAGGCTCCTACTGCACCCTCTGCGAAGAGCACACCTTTTGGGCCTGCACAGAGTTCTTCTTCATCTATTGCATCCACAGGGCAAACACATGAGGTTATATGTCGTCGTTGCAAGGGTGGAGGTCACTATGCGAGAGAATGCCCTTCCAAGCGTGTAATGATTGTTACTGAGGATGGTGGATATGCGTCCGCTAGTGATTATGATGAGGAGACTTTGGCACTTATTGCAAGTGACGAACAGGGTGGCGAGGATGCAGAACCAGAAACACAATACATGGCTGCTGATTACGCTGACAGGTATGAAAGTTTAGTTGCTCAACGTGTTCTCAGTGTGCAGGTTACACACGCTGAGCAAAATCAGAGGCACAACTTGTTCCACACAAAGGGAGTTGTAAAAGAGCGTTCTGTTTGCATCATCATCGATGGAGGGAGTTGCAATAACTTGGCTAGCATGGAGATGGTGGAGAAGCTGTCTCTATCCACCAGACCACATCCTCATCCTTATTACATCCAATGGTTCAACAATAGTGGCAAGGTTAAGGTAACACGTACTGTTCGTGTGCATTTTAGCATTGCTACATATTCTGATTATGTGGATTGTGATGTGGTACCCATGCAAGCATGTTCTGTTTTACTTGGTAGACCATGGCAGTTTGATAAAAATTCTGTACACCATGGTAGGACAAATCAGTATACTCTTGTTCATAAGGATCATAATATCACTTTGCTTCCTATGTCTCCCGAACATATTATGAAAGATGACATTGCTAGAGCTAGTAAAGCAAAACAGGAGAAAAATAAGAGTGAAAATCAGATTGTAGCACAGGAATTTGAGCAACACCATAAGCATAATAAACCATCATCTACTGTTGCATCTGAAATAAAATTGAAGAGTGGATGTTTACTTGCTACTAAATCTGATATTAATGATTTGGATGTTGCTACATATGTTTGCTATGCTTTTGTATGTAAAGAGGTATTATTTTCATTCGAGGACATGCCTCCCTCTTTGCCTCCTACTGTCATTAACATTTTGCAGGAGTTCGCTGACGTCTTTCCACAAGATGTGCCACCGGGATTACCGCCTATTCGCGGGATTGAGCATCAGATTGACTTAATTCCCGGTGCATCCCTACCCAACCGTGCGCCCTACCGTACCAATCCAGAGGAGACAAAGGAGATTATGCGTCAAGTACAGGAGCTGCTTGACAAAGGTTATATACGTGAATCCCTTAGTCCTTGTGCTGTTCCTATTATTCTAGTGCCTAAAAAGGATGGTACATCGCGCATGTGTGTGGATTGTAGAGGCATTAATAATATTACTATTCGTTATCGTCATCCTATTCCTAGACTAGATGATATGCTTGATGAATTAAGTGGCTCTACAATTTTCTCCAAAGTTGATTTGCGTAGTGGATACCATCAAATTCGTATGAAATTGGGCGATGAATGGAAAACAGCATTTAAAACTAAGTTTGGATTATATGAGTGGCTAGTCATGCCTTTTGGGTTAACTAATGCACCTAGCACTTTCATGAGATTAATGAACGAGGTTTTACGTGCTTTCATTGGACGATTTGTGGTAGTCTATTTTGATGATATATTGATTTTTAGTAGATCTTTGGAGGAACATTTGGAACATTTACGTGCTGTTTTTACTGCGCTACGTGATGCACGTTTGTTTGGTAACCTTGGGAAGTGCACCTTTTGCACCGACCGAGTATCTTTTCTTGGCTATGTTGTTACTCCACAGGGAATTGAAGTTGATACAGCCAAGATCGAAGCTATTGAGAGTTGGCCGCAGCCCAAAACGGTCACACAAGTAAGGAGTTTTCTTGGCCTCGCTGGTTTCTATAGGCGTTTTGTGAGAAATTTCAGCACCATTGCTGCGCCTCTCAATGAGCTTACAAAGAAGGACGTGCCTTTTTCTTGGGGTACCGCACAGGAAGAAGCCTTCACGGTCTTGAAAGATAAGTTAACACATGCTCCTTTACTCCAACTTCCTGATTTTAATAAGACTTTCGAGCTTGAATGTGATGCTAGTGGAATTGGGTTAGGAGGTGTGTTACTACAAGATGGTAAACCTGTTGCGTACTTTTCTGAAAAATTAAGTGGGCCTAGTCTGAATTATTCTACTTATGATAAGGAATTATATGCTCTTGTTCGGACTTTGGAAACATGGCAACATTATTTATGGCCCAAAGAATTTGTTATACATTCTGATCATGAATCTTTGAAACATATTAAAAGTCAAGCAAAACTGAACCGTAGACATGCTAAATGGGTTGAATTCATTGAGACTTTCCCTTATGTCATTAAACACAAGAAGGGTAAAGACAATGTTATTGCTGATGCTTTGTCTCGTCGTTATACTATGCTTTCACAACTTGACTTTAAAATATTTGGTTTGGAGACCATCAAAGATCAATATGTGCATGATGCTGAATTTAGAGACGTGTTGCAGAATTGTAAAGAAGGGAGAACATGGAACAAGTTCGTTATTAATAATGGATTTGTGTTTCGTGCTAACAAGCTATGCATTCCAGCTAGCTCCGTTCGTCTTTTGTTGTTACAGGAGGCGCACGGAGGAGGATTAATGGGACACTTTGGCGTGAAGAGGACGGAGGACGTACTTGCTACACATTTCTTTTGGCCAAAGATGAGACGGGATGTTGAGCGTTTTGTTGCTCGCTGCACTACATGTCAAAAAGCTAAGTCACGACTCAATCCTCATGGTTTATATATGCCTTTACCTGTACCTAGTGTTCCTTGGGAGGATATATCTATGGACTTTGTTTTAGGTTTACCTCGAACAAAGAAGGGGAGGGATAGCATATTTGTTGTCGTGGATAGATTTTCTAAAATGGCACACTTTATACCATGTCATAAAAGTGATGATGCTGCTCATGTTGCTGATTTGTTCTTTCGTGAAATTATTCGGTTGCATGGTGTGCCAAATACAATTGTTTCCGATCGTGATGCTAAATTTCTTAGCCACTTTTGGAGATGTTTATGGGCTAAGTTGGGGACTAAACTGCTTTTTAGTACTACATGTCACCCCCAAACTGATGGCCAAACTGAAGTAGTCAATAGATCATTGTCTACTATGCTTAGGGCTGTTTTGAAGAATAACCTGAAAATGTGGGAAGAATGCTTGCCTCATATTGAATTTGCTTATAATCGTTCGCTACATTCTACCACTAAGATGTGCCCTTTTGAAGTTGTGTATGGTTTCTTACCTCGTGCACCTATTGATTTGTTGCCTCTTCCGTCTTCGGAGAAGGTTAATTTTGATGCTAAAGAACGTGCTGAATTGATATTAAAGATTCATGAGTTAACTAAGGAAAACATTGAGCGTATGAATGCTAAATACAAACTTGCTGGAGATAAGGGTAGAAAACATGTTGTCTTTGCACCTGGAGATCTTGTTTGGTTACATTTGCGTAAGGATAGATTTCCTGATTTGCGCAAGTCAAAGCTAATGCCACGTGCTGATGGTCCTTTTAAGGTGTTAGAGAAAGTAAATGATAATGCATATAAACTTGCGCTGCCTGCAGAGTTTGGGGTTAGCCCCACTTTTAACATTGCAGATTTGAAGCCTTATTTGGGTGAGGAAGAGGAGCTTCCGTCGAGGACGACGTCAGTTCAAGAAGGGGAGGATGATGAGGACATCCCTACTAATGTTACACCCACCCCGACTGCTATACATACAGGACCAATTACTAGAGCTCGCGCACGTCAATTGAATTACCAGGTACTTTCGTTTCTTGGAAATCCTTCTAATATTCATGAACATATGATGCTGCCTAAATTAGATACTTTTGTTTTACTTATGAATGAAGGACCTATCATGGATAAGAAGGATGACCATTGGAGCGGGATCAAGCATGGAGGAGAAGGTGCGCGCGCGGGGAAGAACATTGGAGCTTCCAGTGATGATTTTCGCACATTGAAGCCACCATAATGGGAGTGGGAAGCTTTGGACGAAATATGCATGATGCCACTTTATAAAATTCGTCCATAGGCTAATATAGGTGCCGCGCCACCTTAATTTTGGGCCAGGCCCATGTAATTTCGAAATACCATATTATAGGCTGTTTTTAGAGTCCGTATGTATGGGGAAACTGACTTAGGGTCGGTTTCGGACCCCCCCTCCAAGGGGCCACGAAATTCCCTTCTATTCCCCCATATATACAGCCCTTAGGGCTTCGTTTTAGGTTTGGGTTTTGTTTAGATTTTAAGTTCGCCATAGCAGCAATTTCGCGTTCTTCGTTTGTGTTCCACGACCAGACAAAGGCGTCACAGAACCCCACTTCATCAATAAAGCTTTCCTCTTATATTCGCAATATCCAGATTGCAATCTTAGTTTCTTGCTTGTTCTTCGTTTGCGTGCAGGAAATAGACCCTCGTGGTCAGGTTGATCGTGCTCCGGCGTGGTCAATAACCTCTCAGAGTTGGTTTAGCGATTGCTAAGGCGCGACGTCTCACACGTTCGTAGTCGGATCGTCAAAGTCTACTCCACCAAAAACGATAGCCACCATCTCATCGAAAGACAGGGACAACTTCGCCTCTATCAGACTATGCAAAGGCTCAGCTTGGTTCGGATATGATAATCTAACCCTAATTTTTTTGTGGCTTTTTCGTGGATTAAAGGTTTGAACAACATATGCGATCTAAACTATGAAAACTAGTAAACTCTCACCGAGCAACCTGGAAATCTGAAACCACTTGATAGAGGCGAGGTTGTCCCTGTCTTTCGATGAGATGGTGGCTATCGTTTTTGGTGGAGTAGACTTTGACGATCCGACTATGAACGTGTGATGATGTCGCGCCTTAGCAATCGCTAAACCAACTTCGAGAGGTTATTGACCACGCCGGAGCACGATCAACCTGACCACGAGGATGCTGGGAAGACCTTGAAGACGCCTTTCCCTCTCACTTCCAGGGGACCTATTGATGAGGACATCCCTACTAATGTTACACCCACCCCGACTGCTATACATACAGGACCAATTACTAGAGCTCGCGCACGTCAATTGAATTACCAGGTACTTTCGTTTCTTGGAAATCCTTCTAATATTCATGAACATATGATGCTGCCTAAATTGGATACTTTTGTTTTACTTATGAATGAAGGACCTAGCATGGATAAGAAGGATGACCATTGGAGCGGGATCAAGCATGGAGGAGAAGGTGCGTGTGCGGGGAAGAACAATGGAGCTTCCAGTGATGATTTTCACACATTGAAGCCACCATAATGGGAGCGGGAAGCCTTGGACGAAATATGCATGATGCCACTTTATAAAATTCGTCCATAGGCTAATATAGGTGTTGCGCCACCGTATTTTTGGGCCAGGCCCATGTAATTTCGAAATACCATATTATAGGCTGTTTTTAGAGTCCGTATATATGGGGAAACTGACTTAGGGTCGGTTTCGGACCCCTCCTCCAAGGGGCCACGAAATTCCCTTCTATTCCCCCATATATACAGCCCTTAGGGCTTCGTTTTAGGTTTGGGTTTTGTTTAGATTACAAGTTCGCCATAGCAGCAACTTCGCGTTCTTCGTTTGTGTTCCACGACCAGACAAAGGCGTCACAGAACCCCACTTCATCAATAAAGCTTTCCTCTTATATTCGCAATATCCAGATTGCAATCTTAGTTTCTTGCTTGTTCTTCGTTTGCGTGCAGGAAATAGACCCTCGTGGTCAGGTTGATCGTGCTCCGGCGTGGTCAATAACCTCTCAGAGTTGGTTTAGCGATTGCTAAGGCGCGACGTCTCACACGTTCGTAGTCGGATCGTCAAAGTCTACTCCACCAAAAACGATAGCCACCATCTCATCGAAAGACAGGGACAACTTCGCCTCTATCAGACTATGCAAAGGCTCAGCTTGGTTCGGATATGATAATCTAACCCTAATTTTTTTGTGGCTTTTTCGTGGATTAAAGGTTTGAACAACATATGCGATCTAAACTATGAAAACTAGTAAACTCTCACCGAGCAACCTGGAAATCTGAAACCACTTGATAGAGGCGAGGTTGTCCCTGTCTTTCGATGAGATGGTGGCTATCGTTTTTGGTGGAGTAGACTTTGACGATCCGACTATGAACGTGTGATGATGTCGCGCCTTAGCAATCGCTAAACCAACTTCGAGAGGTTATTGACCACGCCGGAGCACGATCAACCTGACCACGAGGATGCTGGGAAGACCTTGAAGACGCCTTTCCCTCTCACTTCCAGGGGACCTATTGATGAGGACATCCCTACTAATGTTACACCCACCCCGACTGCTATACATACAGGACCAATTACTAGAGCTCGCGCACGTCAATTGAATTACCAGGTACTTTCGTTTCTTGGAAATCCTTCTAATATTCATGAACATATGATGCTGCCTAAATTGGATACTTTTGTTTTACTTATGAATGAAGGACCTAGCATGGATAAGAAGGATGACCATTGGAGCGGGATCAAGCATGGAGGAGAAGGTGCGTGTGCGGGGAAGAACAATGGAGCTTCCAGTGATGATTTTCACACATTGAAGCCACCATAATGGGAGCGGGAAGCCTTGGACGAAATATGCATGATGCCACTTTATAAAATTCGTCCATAGGCTAATATAGGTGTTGCGCCACCGTATTTTTGGGCCAGGCCCATGTAATTTCGAAATACCATATTATAGGCTGTTTTTAGAGTCCGTATATATGGGGAAACTGACTTAGGGTCGGTTTCGGACCCCTCCTCCAAGGGGCCACGAAATTCCCTTCTATTCCCCCATATATACAGCCCTTAGGGCTTCGTTTTAGGGTTGGGTTTTGTTTAGATTACAAGTTCGCCATAGCAGCAACTTCGCGTTCTTCGTTTGTGTTCCACGACCAGACAAAGGCGTCACAGAACCCCACTTCATCAATAAAGCTTTCCTCTTATATTCGCAATATCCAGATTGCAATCTTAGTTTCTTGCTTGTTCTTCGTTTGCGTGCAGGAAATAGACCCTCGTGGTCAGGTTGATCGTGCTCCGGCGTGGTCAATAACCTCTCAGAGTTGGTTTAGCGATTGCTAAGGCGCGACGTCTCACACGTTCGTAGTCGGATCGTCAAAGTCTACTCCACCAAAAACGATAGCCACCATCTCATCGAAAGACAGGGACAACTTCGCCTCTATCAGACTATGCAAAGGCTCAGCTTGGTTCGGATATGATAATCTAACCCTAATTTTTTTGTGGCTTTTTCGTGGATTAAAGGTTTGAACAACATATGCGATCTAAACTATGAAAACTAGTAAACTCTCACCGAGCAACCTGGAAATCTGAAACCACTTGATAGAGGCGAGGTTGTCCCTGTCTTTCGATGAGATGGTGGCTATCGTTTTTGGTGGAGTAGACTTTGACGATCCGACTATGAACGTGTGATGATGTCGCGCCTTAGCAATCGCTAAACCAACTTCGAGAGGTTATTGACCACGCCGGAGCACGATCAACCTGACCACGAGGATGCTGGGAAGACCTTGAAGACGCCTTTCCCTCTCACTTCCAGGGGACCTATTGATGAGGACATCCCTACTAATGTTACACCCACCCCGACTGCTATACATACAGGACCAATTACTAGAGCTCGCGCACGTCAATTGAATTACCAGGTACTTTCGTTTCTTGGAAATCCTTCTAATATTCATGAACATATGATGCTGCCTAAATTGGATACTTTTGTTTTACTTATGAATGAAGGACCTAGCATGGATAAGAAGGATGACCATTGGAGCGGGATCAAGCATGGAGGAGAAGGTGCGTGTGCGGGGAAGAACAATGGAGCTTCCAGTGATGATTTTCACACATTGAAGCCACCATAATGGGAGCGGGAAGCCTTGGACGAAATATGCATGATGCCACTTTATAAAATTCGTCCATAGGCTAATATAGGTGTTGCGCCACCGTATTTTTGGGCCAGGCCCATGTAATTTCGAAATACCATATTATAGGCTGTTTTTAGAGTCCGTATATATGGGGAAACTGACTTAGGGTCGGTTTCGGACCCCTCCTCCAAGGGGCCACGAAATTCCCTTCTATTCCCCCATATATACAGCCCTTAGGGCTTCGTTTTAGGGTTGGGTTTTGTTTAGATTACAAGTTTGCCATAGCAGCAACTTCGCGTTCTTCGTTTGTGTTCCACGACCAGACAAAGGCGTCACAGAACCCCACTTCATCAATAAAGTTTTCCTCTTATATTCGCAATATCCAGATTGCAATCTTAGTTTCTTGCTTGTTCTTCGTTTGCGTGCAGGAAATAGACCCTCGTGGTCAGGTTGATCGTGCTCCGGCGTGGTCAATAACCTCTCAGAGTTGGTTTAGCGATTGCTAAGGCGCGACGGCTCACACGTTCGTAGTCGGATCGTCAAAGTCTACTCCACCAAAAACGATAGCCACCATCTCATCGAAAGACAGGGACAACTTCGCCTTTATCACCTATATCTGCCTGCCGGACTCTTCCGACCACAACAACGTCGTCCAGAAGCACGGCGAGTCCGCCTTACAATTCTAGAACTAGTTCTTGACTAAGAAGAACCAAATCATCGACTATACGGATGCCGAGGCTATTTCCTCTTTCCGGCACAATATTCGGGACGAATGGCTCACCCGCCTGCTAGGTCAGGACAAACCTCAGACTATGTCCGGCCTTACCTCCCTCATGACCCGCTTTTGTGCCGGCAAAGATAATTGCCTGGCTAGACATGGCCATAATTCTGAGGATTTAGCGGCACCTGAAGCTCAGGATGGCAACTCAAAGCCGAAGCATAATAAGAACAAGTGCCAACATCATGGTAACGACGCTGATGACACGATGGTCAACACCGGATTCCGCAACTCCCGATCCGGACAGCAGAAGAAGCCCCCTAAAGGCAATCGTGACGGACCCACTCAGCTCGAGAAGATCATGGACAGGACTTGCCAAATGCATGGAACTCCGGAGAAGCCAGAAAATCACACACACCACAACTGTTGGGTGTTTAAATAGTCTGGCAAAATACAACCCAAAGACAAGGGCAAGAGCTCGCGCAGCGAGGACGAAGAAGAGCCTCGGGGTGCAATAGGTGGCGGTGAGAAGAAATTCCCTCTCAAATTCAAACCGGTGAATATGATATACGCCACCCACATACCTAAGAAAGAGAGGAAGCGGACCCTTCGGGAGGTCTACGCCGTGGAGCCCATAGCTCCAAAATATAACCCGTGGTAGGCTGACCCGATCACCTTCGACCGGCGCGTCCATCCGACCAGTATCTGATAGAGGCGAGGTTGTCCCTGTCTTTCGATGAGATGGTGGCTATCATTTTTGGTGGAGTAGACTTTGACGATCCGACTATGAACGTGTGATGATGCCGTGCCTTAGCAATCGCTAAACCAACTCCGAGAGGTTATTGACCACGCCGGAGCATGATCAACCTAACCATGAGGATGCTGGGAAGACCTGAAAGACATGTTTCCCTCTCACTTCCAGGGGACCTATATCTGCCTGCCGGACTCTTCTGACCTCAGCAACATTGTCCAGAAGCACGGCAAGTCTGACTTAATATTCTAGAACTGGTTCTTGACTAAGAAGAACCAAATCATCGACTATACGGATGCCGAGGCTATTGCCTCTTTCCGGCACAATATTCGGGATGAATGGCTGGCCCGCCAGCTAGGTCAGGACAAACCTCAGACTATGTCCGGCCTTACCTCCCTCATGACCCGCTTTTGTGCCGGCGAAGATAATTGCCTGGCTAGACGCAGCCATAATTCTGAGGATTTAGCGGCACCTGAATCCTAGGATGGCAACTCAAAGCTAAAGCATAATAAGAACAAGTGCCGGTATCATGGTAACGACGCCGATGACACGAGGTCAATGCCGGATTCCGCAACTCCCGATCCGGACAGCAGAAGAAGCCCCCTAAAGGCAATCGTGACGGACCAGCTCAGCTCGAGAAGATCATGGACAGGACTTGCCAAAAGCATGGAACTCCGGAGAAGCCAGCCAATCACACACACCACAACTGTTGGGTGTTTAAACAGTCCGGCAAAATACAACCCAAAGACAAGGGCAAGAGCTCGCGCATCGAGGACAAAGAAGAGCCTTGGGGTCCAATAGGTGGCGGTGAGAAGAAATTCCCTCTCAAAGTCAAACCGGTGAATATGATATATGCCACCCACATACCTAAGAAAGAGGGGAAGCGGGCCCTTCGGGAGGTCTACGCCGTGGAGCCCATAGCTCCAAAATATAACCCGTGGTCGGCTTACCCGATCACCTTCGACCGGCGCGACCATCCGACCAGTATCTGATAGAGGCGAGGTTGTCCCTGTCTTTTGATGAGATGGTGGTTATCATTTTTGGTGGAGTATACTTTGATTATCTGATTACGAATGTGTGATGACGCCGCGCCTTAGCAATCGCTAAACCAACTCCGAGAGGTTATTGACCACGCCGGAGCACGATCAACCTGACCACAAGGATGCTGGGAAGACCTGGAAGACGTGTTTCCCTCTCACTTCCACGGGACCTATATCTGCCTCCCGGACTCTTCCGACCTCAGCAACGTCGTCTAGAAGCCCGGCGAGTCCGCGCTACAATTCTAGAACCGGTTCCTTACTAAGAAGAACCAAATCATCGACTCTACGGATGCCAAGGCTATTGCCTCTTTCCAACACAATATTCGGGACGAATGCCTGGCCTGCCAGCTAGGTTAGGACAAACCTCAGACTATGTCCGGCCTTACCTCCCTCATGACCCGCTTTTGTGCCAGCGAAGATAATTGCCTGGCTAGACGCAACCATAATTCTGAGGATTCAGCGGCACCTGAAGCCCAGGACGGCAACTCAAAGCAGAAACATAATAAGAACAAGGGCCGACATCATGGTAACGACGCCGGTGACACGACGGTCAACGCCGGATTCCGCAACTCCTGATCCGGACAGCAGAAGAAGCCCCCTAAAGGCAATCGTGACGGACCCACTCAGCTCGAGAAGATCACAGACAGGACTTGCCAAATGCATGGAACTCCGGAGAAGCCAGCCAATCACACACACCACAACCGTTGGGTGTTTAAACACTCCGGCAAAATACAACCCAAAGACAAGGGCAAGAGCTCGCGCAGCAAGGACGAAGAAGAGCCTCGGGGTCCCATAGGTGGCGGTCAGAAGAAATCCCCTCTCGAAGTCAAACCAGTGAATATGATATACGCCACCCACATAGCTAAGAAAGAGAGGAAGCGGGCCCTTCGGGAGGTCTACGCCGTGGAGGCAATAGCTCCAAAATATAACCCATGGTCGGCTTACCCGATCACCTTCGACCGGCCCGACCATCCGACCAGTATCTGATAGAGGCGAGGTTGTCCCTGCCTTTCGATGAGATGGTGGCTATCATTTTTGGTGGAGTAGACTTTGACGATCCCACTACGAATGTGTCATGACGTCGTGCCTTAGCAATCGCTAAACCAACTCCGAGAGGTTATTGACCACGTCGGACCACGATCAACCTGACCACGAGGATGCTGGGAAGACCTGGAAGACGCGTTTCCCTCTCACTTCCACGGGACCTATATCTGCCTGCCGGACTCTTCAGACCTCAGCAACGTCGTCCAGAAGCCCGGCGAGTCCGCCCTACAATTCTAGAACCGGTTCTTGACTAAGAAGAACCAAATTATCGACTGTACGGATGCCGAGGCTATTGCCTCTTTCCGGCACAATATTCAGGACGAATGGCTGGCCCGCCAGCTAGGTCAGGACAAACCTCAGACTATGTCCGGCCTTACCCCCCTCATGACCCGCTTTTGTGCCGGCGAAGATAATTGCCTGGCTAGATGCGGCCATAATTCTGAGAATTCAGCGGCACCTGAAGCCCAGGACGGCAACTCAAAGCCGAAACATAATAAGAAAAAGCGTCGGCATCATGGTAACGACGCCGATGACACGACGCTCAACGCCGGATTCCGCAACTCCCGATCAGGACAGCAGAAGAAGCCCCCTAAAGGCAATCGTGACGGACCCACTCAGCAAGAGAAGATCATGGACAGGACTTACCAAATGCATGGAACTTCGGAGAAGCCAGCCAATCACACACACCACAACTGTTTGGTGTTTAAACAGTCCGGCAAAATGCAACCCAAAGACAAGGGCAAGAGCTCGCGCAGCGAGGACGAAGAAGAGCCTCGGGGTCCAATAGGTGACGGTGAGAAGAAATTCCCTCTCGAAGTCAAACTGGTGAATATGATATACGCCACCCACATACCTAAGAAAGAGAGGAAGCGGGCCCTTCGGGAGGTCTACGCCGTGGAGCCCATAGCTCCAAAATATAACCCGTGGTCGGCTTACCCGATCACCTTCGACCGGCGTGATCATCGACCAGTATCTAATAGAGGCGAGGTTGTCCCTGTCTTTCGATGAGATGGTGGCTATTGTATTTGGCGGAGTAGACTTTGACGATCCGACTACGAACGTGTGATGACGCCGCGCCTTAGCACTCGCTAAACCAACTCCGAGAGGTTATTGACCATGCTGGAGCACGATCAACCTGACCACGAGGATGCTGGGAAGACCTGGAAGACGCGTTTCCCTCTCACTTCCAGGGGACCTATATCTGCCTGCTGGACTCTTCCGATCTCAGCAACGTCGTCCAGAAGCCCGGGGAGTCTGCCTTACAATTCTAGAACCGGTTCTTGACTAAGAAGAACCAAAACATCGACTATACGGATGCCGAGGCTATTGCCTCTTTCCGGCACAATATTCGGGACGAATGGCTGGCCCGCCAGCTAGGTCAGGACAAACCTCAGACTATGTCCGGCCTTACCTCCCTCATGACCCGCTTTTGTGCCGGCGAAGATAATTGCCTGGCTAGACGCGGCCATAATTTTGAGGATTCAGCGGCACCTGAAGCCCAGGACGGCAACTCAAAGCCGAAACATAATAAGAACAAGCACCGGCATCATGGTAACGACGCCGATGACACGACGGTCAACGTGGGATTCCACAACTCCTGATCTGGACAACAAAAGAAGCCCCCTAAAGGCAATCGTGACGGACCCACTCAGCTCGAGAAGATCAGGGACAGGACTTGCCAAATGCATGGAACTCCAGAGAAGCCAGACAATCACATGCACCACAACCGTTGGGTGTTTAAACAGTCTGGCAAAATACAACCCAAAGACAAGGGCAAGAGCTCGCGCAGCGAGGACGAAGAAGAGCCTCGGGGTCCAATAGGTGGCGGTCAGAAGAAATTCCGTCTCGAAGTCAAACCTGTGAATATGATATACGCCACCCACATACCTAAGAAAGAGAGGAAGCGGGCCCTTCGGGAGGTCTACGCCGTGGAGCCCATAGCTCCAAAATATAACCCGTGATCGGCTTACCCGTTCACCTTCGACCGACGCGACCATCCGACCAGTATCTGATAGAGGCGAGGTTGTCCCTGTCTTTCGATGAGATGGTGGCTATCATTTTTGGCGGAGTAGACTTTGACGATCCGGCTACGAACGTGTGATGACGCCGCGCCTTAGAAATCGCTAAACCAACCCCGAGAGGTTATTGACCACGTCGGAGCACGATCAACCTGACCCCGAGGGTCTGTTTCCTGCACACAAACGAAGAACAAGCAAGAAACTAAGATTGCAATCGGGATATGGCGAATATAAGAGGAAAGCTTTATCTATGAAGTGGGGTTCTGTGACGCCATTGTCTGGTCGTGGAACACAAACGAAGAACTCGAAGTTGCAGCTATGGCAAACTTGTAATCTAAACAAGACCCAACCCTAAAACGACACCCTAAGGGCTATATATATGGGGGAATAGAGGGGAATTTCGTGGCCGCTTGGAGGAGGGATCCGAAACCAACCTTAACTCGGTTTCCCAATACATACGGACTCTAAAAACAGCCTATAATATGTTATTTCGAAATTACATGGGCCTTGGCCAACAATAAGGTGGCGCAGCACCTATATTAGCCTAGGGACGAATTTTATAAAGTAGCATCATGCATATTTCTTCCAAGGCTTCTTGCTCCCATTATGGTGGCTTCAAAGTGCAAAAATCATTACTGGAAGCTCCATTGTTCTTTCCCGCGCGCGCACCTTCTTGTCCATGCTTGATCCCGCTCCCATGGTCATCCTTCTTGTCCATGCCAGGTCCTTCATTCATAAGTAAAACAAAAGTATCTAATTTAGGCAGCATCATATGTTCATGAACATTAGAAGGATTTGCAAAAAACAAAAGTACCTGGTAATTCAATTGACGTGCGCGAGCTCTAGTAATTGGTCCTGTATGTATAGCAGTCAGAGTTGTGGGTGTAGCATTAGCAGGAATGTCCTCATCAGTATCCATCATGGGGGCTCGGTAGCCCTCGTCCTAGACCCTATTATAGATGGGTATCACCTCACCAAAGTCCTAATGGACGGAGGAAGTAGCCTCAATCTGATTTACTTTGACACGGTGAAGAAGATGGGTACAGATCCGTCAAGGATCAAGCCCAGTAGCACTACCTTCAAGGGAGTGATCCCAAGGGTTGAGGCCCAATGCACGGGCTCTGTAACCCTGGAAGTCGTGTTCGGCTCGCCTGATAACTTCCGCAGCGAAGACTTGATCTTCAACATTGTGCCCTTCTGCAGTGGCTATCCCGTGTTGCTCGGTCGGACCGTGTTTTCTCAGTTCAACGGAGTCCCGCATTACGCATACCTCAAGCTCAAGATGCCAGGCCCCAAGGGGGTCATTACTGTCAATGGCAATACAGAGCGGTCCCTTAGAGTAGAGGAACATGCATTGGCGCTGGCGGCCGAATTTACCTATAAAGACGATCGGCAAGCTTCGGCATTCGTTGTAAAGGCACGAAAGGCTGGGAAGCGAGTTCCAATTCATACCGAAAATTCCGACCCTCCTTCCTCCCCTCAATAGGGACTCGCCCCCACCGCACAACCCTAGGACTAACAAAGCACGTGCCGAAGAGGCACAACTTCCACTTAAGATTCCATGGGTGGCGGTGGGGAATTTCCGATAGGTGTTCGGTTGCTCTGAACTATAACCATCTACACGTCTTCGGATAGGACACAGGCACTCCTAAAAGAGCCTACCTGCGGCGTAAAGCCCATCTACATAATCGGCGACTTCTCAAGACCTAGTTTGCAAGATCCGTTCACCAAACACTATCACTTATCAAGGTATATCTAAAGGCAGGAGTCACCAAGCAAGAGGATATAACGAAGACGTTTAGTCAACAATTCAAGACCCTTGGTACAATAGCTCCTTTAGGACTTTCTATTTTCTCTTTTTTTGCATATTTGTAAACAGTTGCTTCGGCAATCCGAGTTATAAGAGTTGGTTGAGGAAATATGAAGTTGCCTGGCGCAAGTACGCCTCAATTGTTTTGTTTTGGGCACATACCAAATTGTCCCTCCCTCTTCTCATTAATCCGCTCGGTATGGCTTGAAGTCACCGGCTATTAGACCGGGGGCTCGTCTTCAAACTCAAACCGCCTTAACCATTGTGTGCTTCGCGTCTTGGCATTCGCTTTATGTGCATCAGTTCCGAACAGTGTCTTTGGTCATTAAGTTGGGTTGCCCGGCTCCTGTGCTTGCCCCTTTATGTTCCGCTCGTTTGGCTAAAAGGGCAAAGGGAGCACCCCTGCGATTCTGCTTTTGGATAGTCCGGTCCAGCGCCTCAGGGGAGAAAGCCGATAATGGACTGTCATAGTATGCGCGAGCCGATCTGTGAATCCCAAATTAGAAGTATTACACTTCAACCTTCATAAGCGGTTATTCCGTGTTATATGAATTTTTTTCCCTTTGAGCAAACACTATGATGTCGTCTTCGGCCTCGGCTCGTCCGAACATTGCAAAAAATCCGGTGGCTAATCGTATGCCTCTCGCGGTCCTTTTCGCGCCCCTTCGGTTAAGTAAAAGAAATAAAGCATAATAGTCCAATTGCCTAGTCTACCGCACAAAATGTCCTTCGGGTTCCTATACTTCGGCTAAGGAAAATAGTGCATTGGTATAGACACCCCATGTAGTATCTACGCGGGGGCTGAAGCCGATGACTCGCATCTTTCAGTATTAAGCAACCATACAAAAGTTATAAAGGAAGGAAAAACATACGAGAGCAGATACTATTATCATTCAAAAGATATCACAAGTCTTCGGACACATTACAATCTCATTCAAAAATTCTTTCACCCGAACACTGTGATGCAATCACCCATGCACTTTCCGGACTCCTTCAATGTAGAAGGAAGGCTTGACGATGTCAAGGCGGGGCGCAGCATCAATCAGCCGTTGCACCAGGCCGAAGTAACTACTTGGGAGTTGCTCATCGGGCCATAGGCGAATGCATAGGTCCTTGATGGCCGGCTCCGCCATACGGTGCATCTCCATCAGCTATTTCAGCTGCTCCACTAGAAGAGGAGGACACTCGGGGGCTCCAAACTGCGCCCGGAACATCCGAGCTTCGTCTTCCTCTCCCCGCGTGGTAAGCAACTGATTGGCGTCCGTGGCACTCTTCTGGAGATCGGCAACCATGCCCGAGGATCGCCACAACCAGATCAGCAATTTGAATTTGCTATTCCCGAATATGCACTTTAGGGAGTACGTCTTACCATTAACTATCTCTTTAGCCTGCCGAATTTGTTCCTCGAAGAACCGTCTGTCCATCCACTCCTTCTAGAGATCAGGCCTCAAGGAGGACAATTCGTCCGAGACCGCCTTGTTCTTCTGCTCCAAGGCCTCACACTTATCGCTAGTGTCCTTAAGCTCATCTTGTATCTCCGCCACACGAGCTTGGTGTTTATCACTGGTGGCTCGTAGGGCAGAGAGCGGTGGCTGCCTCTTTGGCTGCCGCCTTCTTTACGGCCGCTTCATCTTTGGCATGTTGAAGCTCGGCCTTGAGATTTTTGATCTCTTTAGACGAGGCTGCAACATGATTAAAACCTTGTATAAATGAAATCTGCATTGACAAAATTCAGGGGAATAGTAAAACTCAACTAAAACTTACCCTGTGCCTTGTCAAACGTCTTGTTGAGGGCTTCCACCTCATCGTCGGTGCACTGGAGCTTCCGATTCAGCTCGTCCAGTTCGATGCCGTTTTTGGTCGCCACCGATGACGAGACCTACATCACACATATAATACAAATATCACATCGGCACTTCTTCCCGAACTATAGATGACCCCTAGGAGAGTTTGTTCAACTCACCTAGGGCTCGGGGGTTGCCATGTACACAATACGACTAACTGAAATCTCAACAAAAACAATGGGCAACTTACTTGAAAGCCTGCAATGAGACCTTTGAAGGCCTCCTTCTGTCCGTTGTCAACGGACTAGACGCTTTGTAATACCGCACCCATAAGGGTGCGGTGCTCCTCGGGGATGGAGGCTCTTGATAGAGCCTCTCCCATGACCGACCACTTGTTGGTCAGCGGTGCCAGGGATGATCGTTTTTCAGAACACCCACCAGAGTTTGGACCGATGCCTCCGGAGGCACCATGCGCTCCGGAGACATTCTCGTAGGGGACTGATTACCCGCCCGTCCGGTCTCCTCGGTGTATGGGCAGGGGATCGTCCTCCGCGCCCCCTGTGTCCGCCCCCATTGGAGTGTGCTGGGACGACACCTTCATGGTGTCCTTCATAGTGCCAAGAGTGGGGGGTGCAAGGCGTCTGCGCTCTACGCCAGTTCGGTAGGTGTGGTCTCCCTGATATAACCTTGGTGGGGATGACACGCGGAGGGCTATTGAACCAACAACCTGCATATTAGCATTCTCCGAGCCGACTGGCGACAGAAAGAAGGGTTTTCGGATCCTAACCTGGATGGAGGGGGCTTGACCCTGAGGCTCCTTCAGGGAACCTCCTCGGCATCTTTGGATGCGGAGCTCGAGTCCGAACTTTTGTTGGACAGGACCATCCGCACTTGCCGCGGCCTCTTCGGGGCAGGAGAGGCTGCCTGCCCTGGAGCGTCTAAGGTCGCCGCTCTCCTCTTGGCATGGGGAAGATCGCCTCTCCCCTCGCTCTCGACCTCCTCCTCCTCCTCTTCTACTTCTTCCTCTTAGGCCTCCTCCTGATTTGAGGAGGCGGGTGTGTCTTCGGAAGCACCATCAGGCTGATCCCTGATGCGGATACCAGCCTGACCTGGTTTCTTCTTCTTCTCCTTCGTGGGAGGCTTGTAAGGCTTATCCACGAGCATCTTGGCCAATAGCCCGGCCCTCTTGTCTATGGGTTGAGGAGCCGGACTGCAGATGTCGGTGGCTTTCTTCAGCCATTTTCGCATAGACATGTTGGACAGAGGGTTATGGACCTTCTAAGTAATAAAAGTGAATAAGTTGGGGTGTGGCCTACCTCGGAGTCCGACTTGGAGGTGTGGAGGCCCTTGTCTCCCCCTCGGCTGGCTAGCTCTTCATCGATTTGAAGAATGCCTTCCACAGCTTCTCCCGTGAAGTGCGGAAGAATTTCCGGACTGTGGGCTCGGCGTCGAGTTTTCGAGCCCATAGTGGGGTGTCTCAGCGCTGGCAGGGGAGGACGCCTCTTTGGAACATCACTTGAACCACATCGGCCAGCTTGGTGCCGTCCTCGATCTAGGAACGAATCCACTTTTGAAGATCGGCCACCTTCTTGCTTGGCAACCACTCGAGGCCCTTTTCGAGCCATGAAGCTAGCCGGGTCGGGGACCAGATCTGAATGTGGCGGCGGGGTCCAGACCTTGTTCTTGTAGCTCTGTGATGTAGAATCACTCATTCTGCCACCCCTTGATGGTGTCGATGAGGGTGCCCACCGGCCAGTCGATGCGCGTGAGTTTGCCGATGACGGCGCCACCACAGTCGGCATGCTTGCCGCCGACACACTTCGGCTCGATATTGAAAACCTGCATCTAGAGCCCGAAGTGTGGCTCGACATGCAGGAACGCCTCGCATAGGAGGATGAAAGCAGAGAGATGCATGATGGAGTTTAGCGGAAGGGCATGGAAGTCGAGTCCATACGAGAACATGAGGCCCCTCACGAAGGGGTAGAGCGGAAGGCTTAACCCCCTGATGAGGTGGGGGATGAACACCACCCACTGTAGTGGGGAACAAACACCTATGGGATCATGGGGATCCCTTTCGGTTCGGCGGGGGGCAAGTCGTGTAAAGAGCCGGTCTGATGAAAAGCATGTGGGGATCTTTTCCCAGGTTCGGGTCGCACGAATGTGTAAAACCCTACTCCATCTTGGTGGTATTGAGAGTGTTCTTAGGTTTGTTGCTACAGGGATGCTGCGAGCCACTGCCACGCGTCTGCGCTAGAGGGTCCCTGAAAGTGCAAAAGCTGAAAGGTCCAAAAGTCCTCTACCGTATCGCCCTGGGCCTCCTTTTATACTCTAAAGGGATCCCAACAATGGCATACAGTACGTACATAGGGTGTACAGAGCTACGGTGCTATCATACCTAACACTGACAGAGTAGGACAAGCGCATTTAATGCACCGTCAGGCATCTCTGTCCGTTAGTGGGATGGGACGGGAGGCCGTCCCATCGAAATGCCGCTTAGCTCCCTCCAACATTGACGCCATGACACGCGTCCAGGTGGACTAACACATGCCCTGTGCGCTGCCGGGGCCTTGCCTTGTCGGGGCCTTGCATTGCCGGGGCCTTGCTTCACCTGGCGGTTCAATAGCCCTCCCAGCAAGACCTTGCCGGTAGTCTTGATTTTCCTGTGTTGGTATCTGGTAAGTCCGTGCTGGGCCTTGCTGCTAGGATGGCTACTACTGCCCGTGCATGAGTAAGGGGCACTAGAGAGCCCAAAACTCTAGTGCACCGATAGGAGCCCCCGGGCCTAGGAAACACACATTGCGAGACGCTGTTGGTCTAGGCCCAATTAGTGCATGGGAACGCATGGCAGGACCTTGCAGTTGTGATCATTGCGCTTGCTGTGATTCCCCACGACGCCCATTGAATGCGGGACGTGGGATACGTGCGGGGCACAGCCGTTATAACAGCGCGCCCGCGAAACGTTTCTATGTTAGCTTATTTTAGTAAAGAGACCGCCCCGCGCCTTCGCCATAAAAGAGGAAATTGCAGAGGTGCTGCTCATTTACCTCTTGCCTTCCCCAATATGAGAACCGCCGACGTCTTCTTCCTCGAGCCCGAAACAGAGCCCCTCCCTCCTATCCACGCCACTGCTCTCTCATCGTTCTTAGCCCCCGCGTTTGTCGCCCCCATGCCGCCCAAAGCTAGCAAGGGCAAGAAAACAGAGGTCGTCTCGGAGAACAAGATGGTGAGGATGCGGAAGAAGCATGTTTTCTTTCCGCCAGGGCTCAATTCGGACGTCCTAAAGAAGCAATACCGGTGGATGTGGGCGACGAGGACGACGACACATCCCGCCACCTGCGTGAGTCCAGGCCCCTCCGGGGACGGCCCATGCAAATACCCTTTCTTTGCCGATTTTTACCATGGGCTCTGTCCCCCCTTTTCAGACTTCTTCATCGACCTCATGTTCACCTATGGCTTCCACCTCTTGGATTTCATGCCGAATGCCATGATGTCCATGGCAATTTTCGTCCACCTCTACGAAAACTTTGTCGGAGTAGTCCCCAGCACCGCTCTTTTCTGCCATAACTCCCCCTGCACCCAACTAGGTGGAGCCCTTTCTAGTGCCGTCACCTGGCTTCCAAGGCCAAGAACCAAGGAGGTCTACCCTAATGGGGCCTACTATGATAGGTGGGACGAGTGGTGGGGCAGGTGGTGCTGGATTCGGGAGGAGAAGGTCATGCCTTCTACTTGCTGTGGCAGGCCAAAAGGTGCACGGTGAGGACTGGGGTGCAGTCGACCCGGATGATGAGAAACTTCAGTCACGACCACCAGGATCCTCCGCCTCAGGGACGCCGGCCTTTCTATAGAGATGATAGGCGCCGATTACCTTTGTCGGTGCATCGCTCCCCTACAGAATAGGGGGAGGCCGGCTTGGGATTTCCAGAACGCGACGGATATCATGAGATTGCGCCCCGGGCTGAACCACAACCTGACTGTTATGCAACACGGGGCCCTTTGCCAGAAGTTGTTCAAGAGCACCCCGGTACCAGAGCTGCCAGCAAGCGTAGTCCCCCTGTGCGAAAATGCCGCCCTAGGGAGAATCATTGCCATGATGCCGGTGTTCAATGCCCATAGCCTCGACGCGTCTTGGATCGAGCTGCCTGCCGAGCAGGTGCAAGTATTCTTCGATAATCTGGTGGAAAGGGCCATCCGCGGGGAAGAGGGCCTCGTTTGTGACACTGCCGACGAGTAGTTGGCGTAAATCACCAGCAGGGCGGAGGAAGCGGATCTTGTCGTGGAGGCCGGCAGTGCTGGCTTCTTGGAAGATGAAGCCAGTGAAGGGGAAACATTGCCAGATGGAGGCCTTGCCGGATAGGGCGGGATCATCGGGGAGCAAGGCGGCCCGTCCGCCCGGGACTGTTCTGCCGAAGACGCAGCTGAGGAGGAGCAGTCCGAGGAGGCTCCGTCCCTCGTGCAAGTGAAAAGGCACGTCCTCCGAAGCGCTACCACCAGGCTCCCTGTCCGCCATGCTTCTTCGAGCAGCAATGCCTCCGGCAAGGGGGCGGCCGGCAAAGCCGCGCGGCGGCAAGAAACCCACCGGCCACCCACGCCTGCCGTGGCCAAGCGACCTAGGAGAACCCCTCCACCTACTCCCACGGGCACCACGGCAAAGGTCGCCTTCCATCTTTTTGCCCTTAGCTCGGGGGAAGAAGATGAGGAGTAAGAGTGCTGCTTCATCTTTCACTTTTTCCAATTTCTGGATTTTACTTTACTCATTCGGTTCGCTTTGGTTTGCTTCTACAGGGACGCGGAAACGCTGGCACAATGGGTAGTGAAGATGGCGAGGACCTCGACGACCGAGGAGTCATCGGCAAGCGCCTCAGGCATGGCAAGGACGACCACCTTCAGCCCGAAGACTAGCCCACGATGCAGCCCTCGACTCAGTCTCCGAGGAGCCCCCAGTGTGAGCCCATCACTCACTTCCCGTTGGCAAGTGCCGGGGTGTGCATCTTTATTGCTGACATCATCGGACATGCAGGCAGAGGACGGCGGCAGAGAGAACCACCGGCAACCGTCCCGGACACGCCACCCCCGTCGTCTATGCCACCCAGAGACGGGTCCCCGGCAAGGACCTCCTCCAGCATGCTTTACCGCGATGAGGGGGAGCCAGCAAGTACAGGCACCGGCAGGTCTTCGCCGGTGACCGTTGTCGGTGTAGGTATTCTTTGTTATGTTTGCCTCTCTCTCTCTCTTCTTGAACTTCCACCTAAACTTTGTTAGTCTTGTTTTCTTGGCCTCCAGGCGTTCCCTCGACGGAGGGCATGGACGACAACACCGTCATAGAGGAGACTACCAGGGACACCGCCATCAAGGACGACACGATCAATGCCGAGGAGGCCGCCAAGGGTATTGCCGTTGAGGCTGCCGAAGCCGCCAAGAACGCTGCCGCTGAGGCTGCCAGCGCCGAGGCCGCCAAGGCTGCACAGAAGGAGGAGGCCGCCAAGAAGTCTGTCGAGAAGGTCGGTGGGGAGGCCAGTGGTCGCACTAACGGCATCCCTGCCGTAGGAGCGCCAGGCGCTACGCCAACCACTGAGCTCCTAGCTGCCGGGGAGGCGGTTGTCGAGGACCAGTCGTCGCCTCCTGAAGCCCCATCATTGAGCAAATACTTCAAGGTCGGCGATAACCTATTTGTCAGCATCTCCGGCATGGCAAGCACTGGGGTGCCACTTGAAGGGGGAGTCTTGTTGAGGAAGCCATCACTGCTGCCGGGCTCGACATCATTCAAGAGCCAAGCTTCGGTAGCAATCTCAAGAGGAGCAGCTCCTCCAGACTATGGGCGACAGCTTCCAGAAGCTTCGAGCGCTCCACCGTGCCTGGAAAGAGAAGCTGGACTCCAAGGCGGCAGTCATGGAAGCGGTTGAGGCCAACTTCCAGGAGCGCGTCGAGGAAACCCAGACTTGGTTTGCCCAAGCCTCCCACGACCTGAAGACTGGAGAGACGCAGCTGAGTCAAGGTTGGAGCCAACTCTTCATGCAGTAGTCCGATGCCGAGCAGGCACATGAAGAGGCCAAACAACGGGCTGCCACAGAGGATGCTCACTTGACGGAACGCCATATCCTGCTTGATGGCCATGATGAGGACCTCACCACTCACAAGAAGGCACTTGCCGAGAAGCTCCACGGCAAGGAAGTGGAGCTCGAGGATCCCGTCGCGCGGCTGACCCAGGAGCTGGAGCAGAAGCATAAGGAGGCGCTCGCCCTAAACGCGGACCACAACATCAAGCTGAAAGGGGCCGCCGACGCAGCTGAAGTTGTCGAGGCCGCCAAGAACTTGCAGGAAGAGCGAGTGAAGAAACTGGAGGCCGATCTTCAAGATCTTGGCAAGGAGATCTCGTTGCTTGAGGCTAAAAGGACAAGGCCGTCGCCAGCTTGGTGGAGACGCAGGTCGCCATTTTTGATAGGACCAAGCAGCTCTCTTTAGCCAAGGAGTCCATCAGCGACCTGAATCTGAAGCTGGTCACGCTGATCGGGACCCTCAAGACAGCCAAGGCCCAAGAGAGGTCACTGGCCAGGGATCTCAACGACGAGAAGGAGCGGGTCGAGAGCGCCACCATTGCCCACAATGACTATGTGCATGGAGTGGAGATCTAGACCGAAAAGCTTGTCGATGTCACGGAGAGGCTTGCCGAGTAGCTGACTGCCATGGGCCTAGAAGTCCCCACATATTCTCCTGACGCCGGGGTGTCCACGAGCCCCAAGGTGACCATGTTCTTTGACAGCCTGCTTGGAGCCTTGGAACAGCTCCACTCCGATCGGGCGTCCCACTTGGCCAGTGAATCGCGTAAGCTCTGCCAGGCCGTCGTCCGCAAGGTGCTCGTCAAGGTGGCGTATAAGAACCCCAACCTCAACCTCACGAACGTCCTCGACCACTTGTCGAAGGACGCAGACATCAAGGCACTCGAGAAACTTGTCACGCCCATCGTTGAGCGGATAAGCCAGGTCAAGTGGGTCGAAGGCGATTGCCGGGATTAGCTGCCTCACGCCTCGTTGTCGCATATGTCAAAAACAATTTATTTTATGTTAGAACCTCGGCAAGGCCGATGTAATATTGCTCGTTATGTTTTGAACAATCGTTATGTTATCTCCTTGCTTGATTTCTCCCTGTATGTATTCACCCTACACTTGATTGGAAACTTGTCAGCACGCATATCTCTGCCACGCGCGCTAGGTGTGGGACTTTAGCAACCTGCTGGTGAAATTACCGCCGGCAAGAGACCCTTGTGCTTCCAGTGCGATCACCTAGGCTGTTGAGCAGACTCGAAACAGAATAGGGGCGCAACCAATCGCGACAAGGTTCCTCCGCGTGCAGGTTTACCATACAGAAGTCAAGATCGCCCAAGGAAAATAATCTTACGGCAAGAATTTACTTAGGGTTTTTGCAACTTATCTTTCGTTGTCGTGCTCC
Organism: Hordeum marinum; assembly: GCA_022496015.1. Classification (NCBI taxonomy): domain Eukaryota; kingdom Viridiplantae; phylum Streptophyta; class Magnoliopsida; order Poales; family Poaceae; genus Hordeum; species Hordeum marinum. The sequence goes on along the minus strand of CM039677.1, from coordinate 218,970,363 downwards.
CTCCGGCAAGTTTTTTTGGGACGTCGTTTATAGGTATCCGCACCATCATTCACCATGGCAAAGCTGCACGCGAGGGGTCCTTCTATCCTTTGAGAAAAAGAAAGAAGAGAAAGTATGGATATGGAACCTTCGCGGTCCGTTAGCCCTTGCCAGGATTAAGTGCAATGCAACACTTTAGATAAACATGCACATAAGTAAACATGAGAATTGAACAGGATTGCGGAACACTTATCTTTATTTAACTACGCACAGGGTCCGAGCCTGGCTTTGTATCAAGGATTACATGCTTCAGCGGCAAGACTTTTACAAAAGGTGGTTGCCAGGGGGCCCGAGAACCGCGCCTCATGGGTAGAACTTGCGAAGATGTTCGATATTCCAGGAGTTGATCAGTGGGATGCCATCTTCGGTCCACAGGTGGAATGCGCCAGGCCTGGTGACTCGTATTACCCAATAAGGGCCTTCCCACTTTAGCGTCAACTTGTTGGAATTCTTGGCGGACTGAACTCTTCGAAGAACAAGGTCGCCTTCCTCAAGACTACTGGCATTAACTTTGCGGCTGTCGTAGTGGCGCAAAGCTTGTTGGTAGCGTGCAGCTCTCATAGCAGCATGAAGATGGTCTTCCTCAAGGAGCGTTGCATCGTCTTGTCGCAACTGCTCTTGCTCAAGATCGTCATAAGCGAGAACTCGAGGCGATCCTTACATGAGTTCCGTGGGGAGAACTGCCTCCGCCCCATAGACAAGGGAGAAGGGTGTCTGGCCGGTAGCTCGATTTGGTGTCGTTCTGGTTGACCAAAGAACCACCGGCAACTCATCAATCTAGTTCCTTCTGCACTTGTGCAGCCTATCAAAAGTTCTTGTCTTGAGACCTCGCAGCACTTCAGCATTAGCCCTCTCCGCTTGGCCATTGCTCCTTGGGTGGGCAACGGAAGCAAAACAGATTTTGCTACGAAGGTCTTGGACATCCTGCATGAAGGTGCGGCTCGTGAACTGTGTGCTATTGTCAGTGATGATCCTATTGGGAACACCAAAGCGACAAACTAGTCTCTTAAAGAACTTGACGGCTAACTATGATGTCACCTTTCTCACTGCTTCCACTTCCGGCCACTTTGTGAACTTGTCGATTGCAACGTACAAGTACTCAAAGCCCCCGATAGCATGGGGAAAGGGGCCCAAGATGTCAAGCCCCCAGACCGAAAATGGCCAGGAGAGAGGGATCGTTTGAAGTACTTGAGCTGGTTGATGTAGTATCTTCGAATAAAACTGGCATGACTCACACTTGGTTAGCAATGTCGTTGCATCCTAGAGGGCGGTGGGCCAAAAGAAGCCTTGACAAAATGCTTTCCCGGCAAGGGCTCTTGACCCTATGTGGGCGCCACATATGCCTCCATGTATCTCTGCCAACAGCTCCAGTCCATCTTGTCAGGAAATGCATTTAGTTTCACACCGTTCGGTCTTTTACTATACAAGACATTGTCTACGAACAGGTACATATTAGACCGGTAGGCTACTTTCTCTGCTTCTTATTGTTCCCTGGGAAGTTCTCCGGTCTGAAGGAAATGGACGATATGTTGTGCCCATGCTGGAGCCTGTGGCTCGACAGCAAGGACCAAAGGCGTATCCTCTGCCGGGGTAGCATTTGTCTCGACAGTGAGGGCCTGAGGGCCTGCTAGAGTCTGCTGCACCCCGGCAAGCCTGGCGGGAGCGTATGCTTCTACGGGAAGAGACGAGGGCCCTGCCAGAGCATAGTATTCACTGACAAGCCTACCGTTCCCTCTGGCAACCTTCTCGCCGGCGGCTTCGGGGAGCTCTACCGGGAAGTACTTGTCAGAACTTAATTTTCTTCTCTTCTCTTGTCCAGTTGATGGTGTCACGAAGGGTTGAGTTAGTTGGAGCACGAAAGTTCCTGGTTCCACTGGTAACTTAAGGGTAGCACACTTTGACAGGCCATCGACAACGCTATTCTCTGCATGTGGAACGTGCTCCATTCGCAGGCCGTCAAAACGTTTTTCCAACTTCCTCATTTCGTATACATAAGTGATAGAGGCGAAGTTGTCCCTGTCTTTCGATGAGATGGTGGCTAGCGTTTTGGTGGAGTAGACTTTGACGATCCGACTACGAACGTGTGATGACACCGCGCCTTAGCAATCGCTAAACCAACTCCGAGAGGTTATTGACCACGCCGGGGCACGATCAACCTGACCACGAGGGTCTGTTTCCTACACGCAAACGAAGAACAAGCAAGAAACTAAGATTGCAATCTGGATATTGCGAATATAAGAGGAAAGCTTTGATGAAGTGGGGTTCTGTGACGCATTTGTCTGGTCGTGGAACACAAACGAAGAACGCGAAGTTGCAGCTATGGCGAACTTATAATCTAAACAAAACCCAAACCTAAAACGATGCCTTAAGGGTTGTATATATGGGGGAATAGAGGGGAATTTCGTGGCCCCTTGGAGGAGGGGTCCGAAACCGACCCTAACTCAGTTTCCCCATATATACGGACTCTAAAAATAGCCTATAATATGGTATTTCGAAATTACATGGGCCTTGTCCAAAAATAAGGTGGCGCAACACCTATATTAGCCTAGGGACGAATTTTATAAAGTGGCATCATGCATATTTCTGCCAAGGCTTCTTGCTCCCATTATGGTGGCTTCAAAGTGCGAAAATCATCACTGGAAGCTCCATTGTTCTTTCCCGCGCGCGCACCTTCTTCTCCATGCTTGATCCCGCTCCAATGGTCATCCTTCTTGTCCATGCCAGGTCCTTCATTCACAAGTAAAACAAAAGTATCTAATTTAGGCAGCATCATATGTTCATGAACATTAGAAGGATTTGCAAGAAACGAAAGTACCTGGTAATTCAATTGATGTGCGTGAGCTCTAGTAATTGGTCCTGTATGTATAGCAGTCGGAGTTGTGGGTGTACCATTAGTAGGGATGTCCTCATCAATAAGCTTCCATCAATGGGCTCTAATACTCTTTGTTCACTTGCTTGATGAGAAGTTGAGAATCACCTGTGACAACAAGTTTCTTGATCCCAAGGTCCGCCGCGATCCTGTGACCGGCAAGCAGTCCTTCGTACTCAGCAGTGTTGTTTGTTGATCTTTCCTGGGGAAGGTGCATCTGGACCACATATCTGAGGTGCTCTCCGGTGGGTGCGGCAAGCAACACTCCGGCACCAGCGCCTTGCAGCAAGAAACCTCCATCAAAATACATGATCCATTCTCGATCGGTTTCCTTGCCGGGAAGAGTTGACTCTAGAATCTCTTCATCAGGCATTGGGGTCCATTCTGCAATGAACTCCACCAAGGCCCTGCTTTGAATGGTCGAAGTGCTTTCAAACTCAAGACCATAGCTTGATAGTTCCAAAGCCCACTCCACAATCCTGCCGGTAGCTTCTGTTCCACAATATCCGTTGTAGCGGGAAGCGGCTGACAACGGTGATCTCATGTGCTTGGAAGTAATGGCGCAGCTTCCTCGAGTCCATAAGAATGCCGAATAGTAACTTTTGCACGCCATAATACCTTGATCTAGCCCCCTGCAATAAGGAGCTGACAAAATAGACTGGTTGGTGCACCACCTTCTTCTTCTGAATTGCTTCATTCAACTGCGCGGTTCTTGTTGCCACCAGATTTGTTGCTTCATTCAATTGTTTCATTCAACTGAGGAGCTGTCAACAACTCGCCACTTGATTTGTTGCCACCAGATACAACAGCAACGGTTGTTGTGGTTTTGGCACGACTAGGACTGCGGAGAGGAAAGGTACTTCTTCCAATCCTGCAGCGCTGCCTCCGCTTCCGGAGTCCATTTCATTGGAATTGCCTTCTTCAAGATTTTGAAAAAGGGCAAGGCGCACTCAGCAGATTTCGAGATGAACCTACTCAGAGCAGCAACACAGCCGACAAGGCATCGCACGTCTTTGACTCGTCTTGGTGCTTCAATTTTCTCAATTGCTTTGATCTTGTCGGGATTTGCTTCGATTCCTCGTTGATATACAAAGAACCCGAGAAGCTTGCCGGATGGGACGCCGAACACACATTTCTTAGGGTTTAGCTTCATGTTGATCTTGCGTATATTTGCAAATGTTTCTTCTAGGGCTGATATGAGCGTGGCCTTATCCTTGGTTTTGACCACTATATCATCCATGTAAGCTTCCATATTTCTATGTAGTTGGGGCTCAAAACCAATCTGGACCGCTCTTGCAAAGGTAGAACCAGCACTTTTCAACCCTAAAGGCATACGCAGAAAGCAATACGTACCACATGGGGTGATAAATGCGGTCTTCTCCTTGTCTTCTTTGGCCATGAAAATCTGATGATAGCAGGCGTCAAGGAAAGACAATAAGTCACAGCCGGCAGTGGAGTCCACAATCTGGTCGATGTGCGGCAAGGGAAAAGGATCTTTGGGGTAGACCTTGTTGATGTCTTCAAAATCAATGCATAGCCTCCACTTCCCATTCGCCTTGCGCACTACGATTGGATTGGCCAACCTTGTAGGATGGAGTACTCTAATCAGGCCAGCAGCTTCTAACTTCTTGATTTCTTCGGCCATAAACTATTGCTGCTCCAAAGCTTGCTTCCGAACCTTCTGTTTGACGGGCCACGTGTGCGGACAGACGGCAAGGTGGTGCTCAATCACCTTCCTTGGAACATCGGGGATATCAGATAGTTTCCATGCAAACACATCGACATTCGCCCACAGGAAGGCAGCGAGCGCACTTTTCTATTTGTCGTCAAGGGCGGAACTTATGGTGAAAGTTCCCCCCCATGCCATCCTCCTTAGCGGGCACCTTCTTGGTCTCCGACGGAGCTGCCTTGGACTTCTTGCTCTTGCCGGTGGAGCTCTCTAGCACATCGTCGATAGGAGTGCAGCACCCCGAGGGGGCACGCTTGCCGGAATGTGTGCCAGAGGCGTTGCCGGTCTTCTTCCCCCGGGAGCTTCAGCGGCAGGAGCAAGTGCCTTGGCGGCAGGTGCTGCAGCTGCCCCTCGGTAGAGTTGGTCGGCGCATATAAGTGCGCTTTTCTTGTCGGAGTTAATGGTCATGACGCTCATTGGCTCGGGCATCTTCGACACGCTGTAAGCGAAATGAGTGGACTTCATGAACTTGGCCAATGTCGGGCGGCCAAGAATGCCGTTGTACGGCAATGAGATCTTGGCGGCGTAAAAAACAATCCTCTTTGTTTTGAAATTGATATCGCTGCAAAACATCACCGGCAGTGTGACCTTTCCTTTCGGTTGAGTCCTTCCCGAATTGACCCCTTGGAAAGCGCATGTTGGCTTGAGATCTTTGTCGGGAATTTGCAGCCTCTGAATGACACCGGGCGAGACCAAGTTCAGGCTGGCCCCACTGTCGACTAACATCTTCGTCACCTTGAGGTTGCGGATTGTTGGCGAGACCAAAAACGACAAGCACCCGACCGCAGTTATGCGATAAGGGTGATCCTCAACGTCGAAGATGATAGGAGTGTTGGACCACTTTAGAGGTCTTTGTGTGCCGATAGAGGCCTCTGCCGCATTAACCTCGCGTGCCCACTGTTTAAGTTGGTGGTGAGAGGAATGCGACGAGGCTCCTGCTTCTATGCACATCATCTCTGTAGCCTTCTGAAACTCATGCTCACTGGACTCGTCGTCCTCTTTGAAATCATCATCATCTCCCTCTTGCTTGTCGCGGCCACGGGCTGGCCAATCTTTTTGCTGCTTGGGCTTGCCGCAGCGACCTCCTCATCTAACATGCTTCTTGTCGGACCCCCTCGGCACCATCCTGGCCCTTCTCCTTGTCTCGCCTCTCGTACTCGACCTTTTGCTTCTCACCAAGCAGCTCGACTTGCTGGCAGTCTTGGAGATCATGGCCCTTGGTGTGATGGATCTTGCAATACTGCTTGCCGGAGTCTTCTGGCTTGCCGGCAGCCGCCGAGGCGTGGCAGGAGGCGCACCCGGCAACATCGTTGCCGGGGTCATCAACCTTGCCCTTCTTGGCGGTGCCGGGGTTGTCGAATCCTTCGATGGCTAGCATGGTCTCGCCCTTGCGCTTCTTGTTCCGCCGCTGGCCCTTCTTTGCCGGAGCAGCGGTGTCTTCATCTTCGAAGTCGACCCCTGTACTGACGTCTTCGATGGGGAGCCTCCTCCCTTCTTCAGCCCGAGCACATTTGTCTGCTAAAGCATAAAGCTCGGCGACACCCCTGACTCTGTTCATTGCCAGCTCTTCCTGCATCCTGCGGTTGCGCATGTTCTGATGGAACTCGCTGATAACAGCGGCAGGATGAACATCTGGGATGTTGTGATGCACGTGGCTGAACCTTTGGATGTACTTGCATATGGTTCCACCCTCCTTCTGAGGGATGATGTGTAGATCACTTCCTTGGCAAGGAGCTTGATGACCTCCTATGAAGGCGCCAACAAACTCATGGCACAAGTCTGCCCAGGAGGCGATTGACCCCCTGTGGCAAGTGCATCAACCACGACCTGATGTTGGGCTTAAGCACTAACGGGAAGTAGTTGGCGAGTATCTTGTTGTCGCGACCCCCGGCAGCTTGCACCACAATGGTGTAGATGCTCAGGAATTCTGATGGATGAGTCTTGCCGTCATACTTCTCCGGAACTTCTTGCTTAAACATGCGAGAGTTGGGCCACTGGACTTGCCGCAGCTGGCGGGTAAACGCTGGACAACCCACCTCGTAAGGTAGTCTGACAGGATACCCTGGCGCAGACTTGTCTATAGTGGGTCCCGCGTGCCTATCCGACTGGAGGCGTGCTTCCCGCCGCTGCTCGATTGCAGTTCGAGCGTCTTCCTTGCCATGTTCTTGAAGAACTTGACGTTGATCGCGGCGCGTCCGTGGGTCGGACGACGACGTCGAGTAGCCATTGTGAGCGTCGGTCCGTCGAGTCAGTGACCGGCGCCGTTGTTGTGGAGGGGAATGTGCCGAGGTCATGCCGCCTCCGGTCTTCTCTCCACTGGCACGAGCCGGCTCGGTGGACCAAAACCTATCCGCGAGGCTGAGGAGGCTTTGAATGGTGGCTCTCCATTTATCGAGCTTCTCCGCAACTAGCAGGAAGTTTAGGAGTAGCAGCGCCCGTGTCATCGCTTCCTCCGACGTGGTCGGTAACAAACGGTGCAAGGAACGCGAGGTGCTCTGACTCCTAACCATGTTAGAAGGAGCACCGCCGCGGTCCCGCGTCGGCATGCCACTCCCACCTGCATATTGGTGAGCAAGCTGGTCCCGTGCATCTTGGGAAGGATGTGCGGGAGCTTTTTCATGGGGACGGCAAGAATCACGAGCGCCTTGGCGCCGCCCTCCGCGCGCGTCCTGAGAAGGGTGCAGCGTAGGGGCCGGGATGAGTGCCCTAGAGGATACTCTTCCATCCCCGGAGTTTGTCATACCACCCGCAGGTGGCACCGCTGCGTCTTGAGACCCAGGAGCATGCGGGTTCCCGCCGCCATCATGGGTGTCTCCACTGCGAGCGTTGCCGCTAGTTTGGCCTTTATCACCGGAGCGTCATGGAAGTTCCGAACCTCCGTCGCCTCCTCCTCCACCCGCGTCTACGCCCTCTCCTGTCTATGCAGATACAGGGATGGCAGACGTGGATGGGCCAGATATTGTCGGGCCCCTCTTCTTGGGAGCCATGGCTATGATGAGCGCAAGGGAATTGGCATGATGATTACCAGAACGGGTTCGCACAACCTAACTGCCCCCCTACCTAGCGCACCAAAGATGTCGTGGGGAATGAACACCTATTGGATCACGGGGATCCCTTTCGGTTCGTCGGGAGGCAGGTCGTGCAAAGAGCCAGTCTAATGAAAAGCACGTAGGGATCTTTACCCAGGTTTGGGCCGCACGGATGCGTAAAACCCTACTCCTGCTTGGTGGTATTGAGAGTGTTGTTAGGGTTCTCGCTACAGGGATGCTCCGAGCCACTGCCACGCGTGTGCGCTAGAGGGTCCCTGAAAGTGCAAAAGCCGAAGAGTCCAAAAGTCCTCTACCGTATCACCCTGGGCCTCCTTTTATACTTTAAAGGGATCCCAGCAGTGGTGTACAGTGCGTACACGGGGTGTACAAAGCTACAATGCTATCATACCTAACACCGACGGAGTATGACAAGCGCATTTAATGCACCGTTAGGCATCTTTGTCCGTTAGTGGGATGGGATGAGAGCCCATCCCATCGGCACCGCTTAGCTCCCTCCAATGTCGATGCCGCGGCACGCGTCGAGGTGGATTGACACCTGCCCTGTGTGCTGGCGGGGTCTTGCCGGGGCCTTGCTTCGCTTGGGGGTTCAATAGCCCTCGAGGCAAGACCTTGCCGGTAGTCTTGACTTTCCAATGCTGGTATCTGGTAAGTCCCTACTGGGCCTTGCTACCAGGATGGCTACTACTGCCCGTGCACGAGTAAGGGGCACTGGAGAGCCCAAAACTCTAGTGCACCGACACCCGCTCGCCTGGCTTAGGGGTGGGGATTGCTTGTCCTTTCTCCACCGCGTGATGAGTGATATCTGCGGGGAGATAGCCGGCCTTCTTGAGGTCGAGGATGTCTTGGTTGCTGACTGTGGAAATTTCCCACTAGCCATTGGAGCCCGCCATTGCTGAGCTCGGAGGCGAGGGTGCAAGAGACCTAGATCTGTGCTCTGGGGGCGCAAGGGAATAGGAGATGGAGATGTCGAATGGAGAGCGTGAGAGGCCTCTTGGGTTTTCTTTCTCCTTTTATGAGGTTTGTCGATTCGGGCTCCCCTTGCCACGCTGTGATTCTCTCCACTTCCCGAGACGCGCGAGCCGTTGTGGGAAATAATTAACTACATCCCGTATAAAATGGGACACGATCCATGTGGAGAGATCGTGTGGACGGAACGGCCTCGAGCCGCGCATCGAGTACCTGGCACTGGCCTATCGATCGTGATGGGCTGTGACCTTTCGTCAGAAAGATTGTCAGGAAACATTACCTTTTTCCCGACGCTTGGCCTTCAAAAGCCGAATTATCTCATAGACTTCGGGCATGCCATAATGCAGAAGAATTATTTAACATCAGAGGACGAACTGTGGTTCGGTGGAAGGAACTCACCTCACAAGCCGAAGACTCTGTTCGCGAAGCAATTGGAGTGCGTTGGAGGCAAGTTTGGGGGCTACTGAGGGAGTCCTGTATTAGTGGGTCCTTGGATAGCCGACCTATTGTATGGACCGGACTATATGGGCCACTCGCCAGACACCAGATGACCTGAAGGCCCAGTTACCAGGATGGAAGCTTCGAGGAGCATGGCTTGCGCTCCACGTCTCATGTAGTAAATAGGCATGTTTATCTCTTCGGCATATAACCGACCATGTGTAAACCCTAGGCCTCCTCGGCATCTATATAAGCCAGAGGGTTTTAGGGTATAGGGATAGGACAACTCATCTAGGGTTAGACATACGATCTCGAGGTAAATCAACTCTGTAACCTCTTACACCATCAATACAATCAAGCAAGACATAGTGTATTACCTCCATAGGAGGGCCCGAACTTGGGTAAGCTCATGTCCCCTTCGTCTCCTATTACCGTCGATCCTAGTCTCACAGTTTGGGACCCCCTACCCGAGATCCGCTGGTTTCTACACCGACAATCGTCTTGGCCCTTCTCCTTGTCGCATTTCTTGTACTCATCCCCGTGTTTCTTAGCTAGCTATTCAACTTGGTGCCATTCTTGGAGATCGTGTCCTTTGGTGCGGTGGATCTTGCAGTATGGCCCATCGGTTTTCCCGGTTCTCTCTGCGGCAGGAACCTCTCGGCAATCAGCGCACGTGGTAGCTCCCTTGCCGGGGGTCTCAGATTTTGCCTTCTAGCCGGCCTTGAGATCACCAGAGCTCTCAACGGTCAACACCACTTTCCCTTTGCACTTCTTGTTGTGTTTTCGGTTCCTCCCCTTCAAGACAGGGGCATCGTCGTCCTCATCCGAGTCAATTTCGACTCCAGCCTCCTCTCCGGGCAATCGCCTTCCCTCTACAGCATGAGCACACTGGTCTACTAATGTGTACAAATCATTGACAGTCATGGGGAGTTTGACGTTCATCTTAGCCCGCATCCTCCTATTGCACATGTTCGAGTGGAATGCGGCAATCACTGCTACGAGGTGTATCTCTGGAATGTTGTGGTGTACTTGACTGAATCTCTGGATGTACTTCTACAGAGTCTCTCCCTCTTTCTGCTGAAAGACTTGCAAGTCGTTGGGCTGTCCAGGATCTTGGTGGCCGCCGGTGAAAGCACCGACAAACTTATTGCATAGGTCAGCCCAAGACAAAATGGAGTTTTCCAGCAGGTGCATCAGTCATGACCTCACATTTGCCTAGAGTGTGCTCGTGCTCGCTTTGAGTGCTCGCATTTGGCTTCACCCTCCTCTCAGATGCCAAAGGGAAATAGTTGGGGAGCACCTTCTCATCCCTTCCTCCGACAGCTTGAACAACTATCATGTAGATGCCCAGAAACACTGCGAGATTTAATTTCCCATTGTACTTCTCCATCAGCTCTAGCTTAAAGGCTCGGGTTGATGGCTAGCGGACCTGTCGGAGCTTGCGAGTGAAGGCAGGGCATCCAACCTCGTAAGGCAGGTACCCGCCAGCACTCGGTGCGGGGCCAACATGTGAACCTTTGCGCTTGTCAAACTAACGGTGTGCTTCTCGACACCGCTCGATGGTGATGCGCGCGTCTTCCTTCCGCCGATCCTCCAGTACACGTCTCTTGTCTCGGCGATCGCGTGGACCGAACGAACCCATGGATGCTTCATCAAGCTCGTCGGCGTGCGGAGCTGGCGGTGGCTGTCTCTGGCTCTGTTGTCACGGAGAGGACTGCATTGTGGGTGTCTCCCCCTCGACGCAATTACCAGCCTAGTCTACCATCGCCATCCGCATACATCGCGATGGCTCTGCATGCTGGGACTTGTTAGCTTCGACGAACGAGATCAAGATATGGATTGTAGCCTTCCACTCGTCCATTGATATAGGCGAAGTTGTCCCTGTCTTTCGATGAGATGGTGGTTATCGTTTTTGGTGGAGTAGACTTTGACGATCCGACTACGAACGTGTGAGACGTCGCGCCTTAGCAATCGCTAAACCAACTCTGAGAGGTTATTGACCACGCCGGAGCACGATCAACCTGACCACGAGGGTCTATTTCCTGCACGCAAACGAAGAACAAGCAAGAAACTAAGATTGCAATCTGGATATTGCGAATATAAGAGGAAAGCTTTATTGATGAAGTGGGGTTCTGTGACGCCTTTGTCTGGTCGCGGAACACAAACGAAGAACGCGAAGTTGCTGCTATGGCGAACTTGTAATCTAAACAAAACCCAAACCTAAAACGAAGCCCTAAGGGCTGTATATATGGGGGAATAGAAGGGAATTTCGTGGCCCCTTGGAGGAGGGGTCCGAAACCGACCCTAAGTCAGTTTCCCCATACATACGGACTCTAAAAACAGCCTATAATATGGTATTTCGAAATTACATGGGCCTGGCCCAAAATTAAGGTGGCGCAGCACCTATATTAGCCTATGGACGAATTTTATAAAGTGGCATCATGCATATTTCGTCCACAGCTTCCCACTCCCATTATGGTGGCTTCAATGTGCGAAAATCATCACTGGAAGCTCCAATGTTCTTCCCCGCGCGCGCACCTTCTCCTCCATGCTTGATCCCGCTCCAATGGTCATCCTTCTTATCCATGATAGGTCCTTCATTCATAAGTAAAACAAAAGTATCTAATTTAGGCAGCATCATATGTTCATGAATATTAGAAGGATTTCCAAGAAACGAAAGTACCTGGTAATTCAATTGACGTGCGCGAGCTCTAGTAATTGGTCCTGTATGTATAGCAGTCGGGGTGGGTGTAACATTAGTAGGGATGTCCTCATCATCCTCCCCTTCTTGAACTGACGTCGTCCTCGACGGAAGCTCATCTTCCTCACCCAAATAAGGCTTCAAATCTGCAATGTTAAAAGTGGGGCTAACCCCAAACTCTGCAGGCAGCTCAAGTTTATATGCATTATCATTTACTTTCTCTAACACCTTAAAAGGACCATCAGCACGTGGCATTAGCTTTGACTTGCGCAAATCAGGAAACCTATCCTTACGCAAATGTAACCAAACAAGATCTCCAGGTGCAAAGACAACATGTTTTCTACCCTTATCTCCAGCAAGTTTGTATTTAGCATTCATACGCTCAATGTTTTCCTTAGTTAACTCATGAATCTTTAATATCAATTCAGCACGTTCTTTAGCATCAAAATTAACCTTCTCCGAAGACGGAAGAGGCAACAAATCAATAGGTGCACGAGGTAAGAAACCATACACAACTTCAAAAGGGCACATCTTAGTGGTAGAATGTAGCGAACGATTATAAGCAAATTCAATATGAGGCAAGCATTCTTCCCACATTTTCAGGTTATTCTTCAAAACAGCCCTAAGCATAGTAGACAATGATCTATTGACTACTTCAGTTTGGCCATCAGTTTGGGGGTGACATGTAGTACTAAAAAGCAGTTTAGTCCCCAACTTAGCCCATAAACATCTCCAAAAGTGGCTAAGAAATTTAGCATCACGATCGGAAACAATTGTATTTGGCACACCATGCAACCGAATAATTTCACGAAAGAACAAATCAGCAACATGAGCAGCATCATCACTTTTATGACATGGTATAAAGTGTGCCATTTTAGAAAATCTATCCACGACAACAAATATGCTATCCCTCCCCTTCTTTGTTCGAGGTAAACCTAAAACAAAGTCCATAGATATATCCTCCCAAGGAACACTAGGTACAGGTAAAGGCATATATAAACCATGAGGATTGAGTCGTGACTTAGCTTTTTGACATGTAGTGCAGCGAGCAACAAAACGCTCAACATCCCGTCTCATCTTTGGCCAAAAGAAATGTGTAGCAAGTACGTCCTCCGTCTTCTTCACGCCAAAGTGTCCCATTAATCCTCCTCCGTGCGCCTCCTGTAACAACAAAAGACGAACGGAGCTAGCTGGAATGCATAGCTTGTTAGCACGAAACACAAATCCATTATTAATAACGAACTTGTTCCATGTTCTCCCTTCTTTACAATTCTGCAACACGTCGCTAAATTCAGCATCATGCACATATTGATCTTTGATGGTCTCCAAACCAAATATTTTAAAGTCAAGTTGTGAAAGCATAGTATAACGACGAGACAAAGCATCAGCAATAACATTGTCTTTACCCTTCTTGTGTTTAATGACATAAGGGAAAGTCTCAATGAATTCAACCCATTTAGCATGTCTACGGTTCAGTTTTGCTTGACTTTTAATATGTTTCAAAGATTCATGATCAGAATGTATAACAAATTCTTTGGGCCATAAATAATGTTGCCATGTTTCCAAAGTCCGAACAAGAGCATATAATTCCTTATCATAAGTAGAATAATTCAGACTAGGCCCACTTAATTTTTCAGAAAAGTACGCAACAGGTTTACCATCTTGTAGTAACACACCTCCTAACCCAATTCCACTAGCATCACATTCAAGCTCGAAAGTCTTATTAAAATCAGGAAGTTGGAGTAAAGGAGCATGTGTTAACTTATCTTTCAAGACCGTGAAGGCTTCTTCCTGTGCGGTACCCCAAGAAAAAGGCACGTCCTTCTTTGTAAGCTCATTGAGAGGCGCAGCAATGGTGCTGAAATTTCTCACAAAACGCCTATAGAAACCAGCGAGGCCAAGAAAACTCCTTACTTGTGTGACCGTTTTGGGCTGCGGCCAACTCTCAATAGCTTCGATCTTGGCTGTATCAACTTCAATTCCCTGTGGAGTAACAACATAGCCAAGAAAAGATACTCGGTCGGTGCAAAAGGTGCACTTCCCAAGGTTACCAAACAAACGTGCATCACGTAGCGCAGTAAAAACAGCACGTAAATGTTCCAAATGTTCCTCCAAAGATCTACTAAAAATCAATATATCATCAAAATAGACTACCACAAATCGTCCAATGAAAGCACGTAAAACCTCGTTCATTAATCTCATGAAAGTGCTAGGTGCATTAGTTAACCCAAAAGGCATGACTAGCCACTCATATAATCCAAACTTAGTTTTAAATGCTGTTTTCCATTCATCGCCCAATTTCATACGAATTTGATGGTATCCACTACGCAAATCAACTTTGGAGAAAATTGTAGAGCCACTTAATTCATCAAGCATATCATCTAGTCTAGGAATAGGATGACGATAACGAATAGTAATATTATTAATGCCTCTACAATCCACACACATGCGCGAGGTACCATCCTTTTTAGGCACTAGAATAATAGGAACAGCACAAGGACTAAGGGATTCACGTATATAACCTTTGTCAAGCAGCTCCTGTACTTGACGCATAATCTCCTTTGTCTCCTCTGGATTGGTACGGTAGGGCGCACGGTTGGGTAGGGATGCACCGGGAATTAAGTCAATCTGATGCTCAATCCCGCGAATAGGCGGTAATCCCGGTGGCACGTCTTGTGGAAAGACGTCAGCGAGCTCCTGCAAAATGTTAATGACAGCAGGAGGCAAAGAGGGAGGCATGTCCTCGAATGAAAATAATACCTCTTTACATACAAAAGCATAGCAAACATATGTAGCAACATCCAAATCATTAATATCAGATTTAGTAGCAAGTAAACATCCACTCTTCAATTTTATTTCAGATGCAACAGTAGATGATGGTTTATTATGCTTATGGTGTTGCTCAAATGCCTGTGCTACAATCTGATTTTCACTCTTATTTTTCTCCTGTTTTGCTTTACTAGCTCTAGCAATGTCATCTTTCATAATATGTTCGGGAGACATAGGAAGCAAAGTGATATTATGATCCTTATGAACAAGAGTATACTGATTTGTCCTACCATGGTGTACAGAATTTTTATCAAACTGCCATGGTCTACCAAGTAAAACAGAACATGCTTGCATGGGTACCACATCACAATCCACATAATCAGAATATGTAGCAATGCTAAAATGCACACGAACAGTACGTGTTACCTTAACCTTGCCACTATTGTTGAACCATTGGATGTAATAAGGATGAGGATGTGGTCTGGTGGATAGAGACAGCTTCTCCACCATCTCCATGCTAGCCAAGTTATTGCAACTCCCTCCATCGATGATGATGCGAACAGAACGCTCTTTCACAACTCCCTTTGTGTGGAACAAGTTGTGCCTCTGATTTTGCTCAGCGTGTGTAACCTGCACACTGAGAACACGTTGAGCAACTAAACTTTCATACCTGTCAGCGTAATCAGCAGCCATGTATTGTGTTTCTGGTTCTGCATCCTCGCCACCCTGTTCGTCACTTGCAATAAGTGCCAAAGTCTCCTCATCATAATCACTAGCGGACGCATATCCACCATCCTGAGTAACAATCATTACACGCTTGGAAGGGCATTCTCTCGCATAGTGACCTCCACCCTTGCAACGACGACATATAACCTCATGTGTTTGCCCTGTGGATGCAATAGATGAAGAAGAACTCTGTGCAGGCCCAAAAGGTGTGCTCTTCGTAGAGGGTGCAGTAGGAGCCTGTTGCCTGGTATCGCGATTAGAGTTGGAGGTTGAAGGAGGTGGTGTTGCAGCAGGACGTGCGGAAGCAGAGGAGGTACGTGGCGTCCATGATGAAGTACGGCCTGCAAAATTAGTAGTTCTCGCCATTGCCTGTCGATCCTGCACTTCACGTTCAGCTTTGCAAGCAAGATGAAATAAACGAGTGATAGTGTTATACTCCTTATACTCTAGAATAGTCTGAATCTCTCTATTTAATCCACCCATAAAACGTGCAAGCATAGCTTCATTCTCCTCAACAATACCACATCTAATCATACCAGTTTGTAATTCCTGATAATATTCTTCTACAGAATTTTTTCCTTGTCTTAAACGCTGCAAATTTTGAAGCAATTCACGTTGATAATAAGGTGGCACCCAACGATTTCGCATAGCAGTTTTCAAAGCAGCCCAAGTAGTTGGAATATTATTAGGGTGTATTCTACAATGTTCTGACCACCAAACACAAGCAAAACTAGTGAATGAACAAACAGCAGCAGCAACACGTCGATCCTCTGGAAATTGTAAGCATGTAAAACGTTGTTCTGTTTCTAACTCCCATGTAAGATATATATCAGGAACATATCTACCCTCAAACGTCGGAATATTCAATTTAAGTTTAGGGAGATGGTCATGATCCCGTACCTGCGGGGGTGGTGCAGCCCTACCGTTACGGTTGTAGCCATGTGGTCGACCTGGTGCGTATGGTGGTGGTTGCCCATGGGGCGGATCTGGAGCAACCTCTCCCTCATCATCGAAATCACCATCATAATCTTCAACCTGCTCAACGACAGTAGCCGCACGAGCCACCGAAGTAGCAGCAGTATCAACAGTACCAGGATGTTGGGCGTGGCCGAGAGGCACACGTCGCGCTCGTCGTTCGAAAGGAATAGGAACTGCAGCTGGTGGAGGTAGACGGGCAAGCACCTCATTGAACTTGGCGTCCATCTTGGAGTCGAATGTCTTCTCCAAACCATCTAGCTTCTCCATGGCAACTCCAAAGTTGTTCACAAAGTCCTGTACCTGCTCAGCCATCATTTGCTGAAATTTATCATAGAGCGCTTTGTTGGTCATGCTCTCCCAGTCGATCTCGTCATTGTGTGATCCTGGCATGGTTAGCAGAAATAGGAAACACACAATATGAAGCCTACAGACTGCTGGGACGTGGTGGTGGTGGTGGTGTGGCACAAATCCTTTAAGCGAATCTCAATTTCTTACCAGTTCTTACCCAGTAGCAGGCGGTGATCGGCAACCGTTGTAGCCAAAACTCTCAAAGCTTGGATAGAGCGATTGCCAGGTGGTGTCAAGCACACGGCGTAGGAGTATGTGGAGCTGGGATGGCTTATAATATGGTAGCAAAAAAAGGGTCAGCAATAATCAATTCAGAGATGCAAGGTTGAATAAACGCTCAACGACGGTACTGTGCTGGTCCTAGGCTAGACCGTGCTAGAGACGCGAGCCTAAAACACCAACAAAAACACGACGATACACCTAAGCAAGGGAAAAGCACAATCAGAATTTTTTTTTTTCGTTTTTTTTTTTTTCGGCGCCTCTTTTTTTTTTTTTTTTTTTTTCGGCGCCTCTTTTTTTTTTTTTTCAAAAACTCACTACAATGGCGAGTGTCTCAAAACTCTTGCCACGTCGTATAAGCAAGATGGGCACGAATTTTTCTTTTGGACTATTTTTTTTTTTCTGGAGCAATCCGGGGGCTGCGACGACCCAAAAATTTCGACAAAAATCACTATGATAGCAAGTGTCTCAAAACGCTCCGGGGAACCTAAAATCAAGATAGGGAAAAAAATATTTTCAGCCGAAATTTTTTTGGGCCAAAACGTGCTCTGCAAAGCGTGCCAGACTCTTTTTTTTTTTTTTTTTTTTTTTTTTTTTTTTTTTTTTTTTTTTTTTTTTTTTTTTTTTTTTTTTTTTTTCCGACACCTGCGCAGGTAGCAAAACACGGATCCGAAATCAAAAGGATCTCGAAACTAAACCTAAAACGAACTGGACTTGGATTGGTGGAGGATTTGTGGTGGTATATATGGACACCAATGGAGAGTGATGATGGATGATGAGATATGGCAGCGGCGATGATGGTGGTGGTATATGGCAACTATGAAGATGATGCGGTGGCGGCGTGACAACCTGTGAAAAGAACTCGAAACTCTAAAGGACTAGACACTAAGACCAGCAACTCGACACAACGATGTAACCGCCAATTCAACAAAGCAAAATACTGAAAAGACTATGCAAAGGCTCAGATTGGTTCGGATATGATGATCTAACCCTAATTTGTTTTTTGGCTTTTTCGTGGACTAAAGGTATGAAGAACAGATGCGATCTAAACTACGAAAACTGGTAAAATCTCACCGAGCAACCTGGAAATCTGATACCACTTGATATAGGCGAAGTTGTCCCTGTCTTTCGATGAGATGGTGGTTATCGTTTTTGGTGGAGTAGACTTTGACGATCCGACTACGAACGTGTGAGACGTCGCGCCTTAGCAATCGCTAAACCAACTCTGAGAGGTTATTGACCACGCCGGAGCACGATCAACCTGACCACGAGGGTCTATTTCCTGCACGCAAACGAAGAACAAGCAAGAAACTAAGATTGCAATCTGGATATTGCGAATATAAGAGGAAAGCTTTATTGATGAAGTGGGGTTCTGTGACGCCTTTGTCTGGTCGCGGAACACAAACGAAGAACGCGAAGTTGCTGCTATGGCGAACTTGTAATCTAAACAAAACCCAAACCTAAAACGAAGCCCTAAGGGCTGTATATATGGGGGAATAGAAGGGAATTTCGTGGCCCCTTGGAGGAGGGGTCCGAAACCGACCCTAAGTCAGTTTCCCCATACATACGGACTCTAAAAACAGCCTATAATATGGTATTTCGAAATTACATGGGCCTGGCCCAAAATTAAGGTGGCGCAGCACCTATATTAGCCTATGGACGAATTTTATAAAGTGGCATCATGCATATTTCGTCCACAGCTTCCCACTCCCATTATGGTGGCTTCAATGTGCGAAAATCATCACTGGAAGCTCCAATGTTCTTCCCCGCGCGCGCACCTTCTCCTCCATGCTTGATCCCGCTCCAATGGTCATCCTTCTTATCCATGATAGGTCCTTCATTCATAAGTAAAACAAAAGTATCTAATTTAGGCAGCATCATATGTTCATGAATATTAGAAGGATTTCCAAGAAACGAAAGTACCTGGTAATTCAATTGACGTGCGCGAGCTCTAGTAATTGGTCCTGTATGTATAGCAGTCGGGGTGGGTGTAACATTAGTAGGGATGTCCTCATCATCCATCTTGTCAGCCGCCGGTGGGAAGTTTAGCAACATCTGGACGCGCGCCATTGCTTCCGATGTCATATCCGACATGGTGAAGGAGGCGGACTGTGACGTCGCCCGGCTCCAGGTGGAACCAGGATGGTCGTCGATGTGTTCCTAACATTGTGCGCCGTTTGCTGGGGCAGCCTGGCGTGGAGGAGACCGAGCCCGTGGGTTTGCGGCCCCGCTTGGCGCTCCGTCTTGTTCTGGTCGTGGCATGCACTTAGTGGCCGCGCCGGTGATGGGCACAGCTGAGGGGTCATGGTTTGCTCCATACCATGCGCCGTTATGGTGGCCACGGCCATCGGCATGGCGGGGAGGTGGAGACTGGTTGTTTGCTCCGCCTACGGCATCGGAACCGTGCTCACCAGGGTGTTGCTATTGTTGCTCCTCTCCGGCGTTCCCCACTCCAACTTCGGCCATGGGGGATACGACGGTGGCGCCGCCTGCGCCGATCGCTTCGCCCACAATGTCTGCATCGCTCGCAGCCGCTGCAGCGCCAATAGCGTCCTCAGTTCCATGAAAGGGTGCCTTCAAAGTGGAAGGATGCATGATCGCGCCGTACTTCTTCTTCGGAGCCATGGATGAAGAAGATTGATTCGCCGCACACGAACTCAGGTTCGCACAAATGACGCACCCCTACTTGTCACGCCAAAGATGTCGGGGCAGGCTGCACTCGATCACCTATGGGGCTGCAAGCCCCTTTGTGGTTCGGCGGGGCAAGGTCACTTGCAGAAAGAGCGGAGATGGCAAGACGGCATGATGATCATGAGACGGGTGTTTTACCTAGGTTTGGGCCGCTGTGAAGCGTAAAACCCTATTCCTTCTTTTTGGTGGATTCGTCAGAGGAACATGAGAGGCACGCAACGCTCTAGACCGGCAAGGTCAGACATGTTTGAAAATAATTGGGCCAATCTTTAATCATTTTGTTATGACCTCCATTCGTGGTGATGATTCTGTGTTAGTTGACATGTTGCATGTTTGATTATTTCAGCCTGTTGTAGCATGTAAGTTTGAAACACTTCAAGTTTATTCACCAATGTTGGGATGGTTTAATGATGAGCATTGCTAACCTTTTGATTTGAATAAGAGCTTCACTTAATGTGCAAACTGAGTTGTAATACATGCCTTTAACTCTTGGGATAATATTTTGGCTTTATATTTTATGACTTTTGAAGAGTGCTCTTGTATAAATGTGTCACATGTTCCACAATTGGGTTCAAAATGGATGACACATACATATACAATGTGTACACCTTGTCTCTTTTGTTATCCATATTTCATATTAAGCAATGCCAAGGACGACTTTTCTTTCAAGAAGGGGAGGATGATGAGGACATGGATACCATAGTTACACCCACAACCCCTGCTGCTATACCTGTTGGACCAATTACGAGAGGTTGCGCATGCCAATTAAATTATAAGGTACTTCCGTTTGTTGGTAATGTTTCTAATGTTCAAGAGAATGTGATGCTGCCTAACTTAGATACATGTGTGTTTCATACAATTGAAGGGGCTAGCATGGATACGAAGGATGAACATTGGAGCATGATCAAGCATGGATATGAAGGCGTGTGCGGCGGGAACAAGAACAGAGTGTCTAGTGGAGATTTCCGCACTTTGAAACCACCTTTGATAGAGGCGAAGTTGTCCAAGGGGCCATGAAATTCCCCTCTATTCCTCCATATATACAGCCCTTAGGGCGTCGTTTTAGTTTTGGGTTTTGTTTAGATTACAAGTTCGCCATAGCTGCAACTTCGCGTTCTTCGTTTGTGTTCCACGACCAGACAAAGGCGTCACTGAACCCCACTTCATCAATAAAGCTTTCCTCTTATATTCGCAATATCCAGATTGCAATCTTAGTTTCTTGCTTGTTCTTCGTTTGCGTGCAGGAAACAGACCCTCGTCGTCAGGTTGATCGTGCTTTGGCGTGGTCAATAACCTCTCGGAGTTGGTTTAGCGATTGCTAAGGCACGGCGTCATCACACATTCGTAGTCGGATCGTCAAAGTCTACTCCATCAAAAATGATAGCCACCATCTCATCGGAAGACAGGGACAACTTTGCCTCTATCAAGTGGTATCAGATTTCCAGGTTGCTCGGTGAGATTTTACCAGTTTTTGTAGTTTAGATCGCCTCTGTTTCTTCATACCTATAGTCCACGAAAAAGCCACAAAAAAATTAGGGTTAGATCATCATATCCGAACCAATCTGAGCCTTTGCATAGTCTTTTCAGTATTTTGCTTTGTTGAATTGGCGGTTACATTGTCGTGTCGAGTTGCTGGTCTTAGTGTCTAGTCCTTTAGAGTTTCGAGTTCTATTCACAGGTTGTCATGCCGCCAACACATCGTCTTCATAGTCGCCATATACCACCACCATCATCACCGCTGCCATATATCACCTCCCACTATCCATTGGTGTCAGAAAAAAAGAGTCTGGCACGCTTTGCAGAGCACGTTTTGGCCCCAAAAAAATTCGGCCGAAAATATTTTTTCCCTATCTTGATTTTAGGTTCTCCGGAGCATTTTGAGACACTTGCCATCATAGTGATTTTTGTCGAAATTTTTGGTCGTCGCAGCCCCCGAATTGCTCCCGAAAAAAAATAGTCCAAAAAAAATTTCGTGCCCATCTTGCTTATACGACGTGGCAAGTGTTTTGAGACACTCGCCATTGTAGTGATTTTTTTGAGCAAAAGTAAAAGAGCGCAAAAAAAACGATTTTTTTCCAGAGTGTGCTCTTCCCTTGATTATGTGTAGCGTCGTGATTTTGTTGGTGTTTTAGGCTCGTGTCTCTAGTACGGGTCTAGCCTAGGACCAGCACAGTACCTCGTTGAGCATTTATTCAACCTTGCATCTCTGAATTGATTATTGCTAACCTTTTTTGCTACCATATTATAAGCCATCTCGGCTCCATATACATCTACGTCGTGTGTTTGACACCACCTGGCAATCGCTCTATCCAAGCTTTGAGAGTTTTGACTATAACGGTTGCCGATCACCGCCTGCTGCTGGGTAAGAACTGGTAAGAATTTGAGATTCGCTTAAAGGATTTGTGACACACCACCACCACCACCACGTCCCAGTAGTCTGTAGGTTTCATATTCTTGTGTGTTTCCTATTTGCTAACCATGCCAGGATCACACGACAATGAGATCGACTAGGAGAGCATGACCAACAAAGCACTCTATGATAAATTTCAGCAAATGATGGCTGACCAGGTACAAGACTTCGTGACCAACTTTGGCGAGGTCATGGAGAAGCTTGATGGTTTGGAGAAGACCTTTGACACCAAGATGGACGCCAAGTTCAATGAGGTTCTTGCCCGTCTACCACCACCAGCTGCGGCTCCTATTCCTTTCGAACGACGAGCGCGACGTGTGCCTCTCGGCCAAGCCAAACATACTGGTACTGTTGATACTGCTGCTATTTCTGTGGCTCATGCTGCTACTGTCGTTGAGCAGGTTGAAGATTATGATGGTTATTACGATGATGAGAGAGAGGTTGCTCCCGATCAGCCTCAGGGGCAACCACCACCGTACGCACCAGGTTGACCACATGGCTACAACAGTAACGGTAGGGCTGCACCACCTCCTCAAGTACGGGATCATGACCATCTCCCTAAACTTAAATTGAATATTCCGACGTTTGAGGGTAGATATGTTCCTGATATATATCTTACATGGGAGTTAGAAACTGAACAACATTTTACATGCTTACAATTTCCTTAGGATAGACGTGTTGCTGCTGCTGTTTGTTCATTCACTAGTTTTGCTTGTGTTTGGTGGTCAGAACATTGTAAATACACCATGCTAATATTCCAACTACTTGGGCTGCTTTGAAAACTGCTATGCGTAATCGTTGGGTGCCACCTTATTATCAACGTGAATTGCTTCAAAATTTGCAGCGTTTAAGACAAGGAAAAAATTCTGTAGAAGAATATTATCAGGAATTACAAACTGCTATGATTAGATGTGGTATTGTTGAAGAGAATGAAGCTATGCTTGCACATTTTATGGGTGGAATAAATAGAGAGATTCAGACTATTCTGGAGTATAAGGAGTATAACACTATCACTCATTTATTTCATCTTGCTTGCAAAGCTGAACGTGAAGTGTAGGATCGACAGGCAATGGCGAGAACTACTTTTTCTGCAGGTCGCAATTCATCATGGACGCCACGTACCTCATCTACTTCCACACGTCCTGCTGCAACACCACCTACTTCAACCTCCAACTCCAACCGCGATACCAGGAAACAGGCTCCTCCTCCACCCTCTACGAAGAGCACACCTGCTAGGCCTGCACAGAGTTCTTCTTCATCTATTGCATCCAAAGGGCAAACACATGAGGTTATATGCCGTCGTTGCAAGGGTGGAGGTCACTTTGCGAGAGAATGCCCTTCCAAGTGTGTAATGATTGTTACTGAGGATGGTGGATATGCGTCTGCTAGTGATTATGATGAGGAGACTTTGGCTCTCATTGCAAGTGAAGAACACGATGGCGACGATGCAGCACCAAAAACACACTACATGGCTGCTGATTACGCTGATAGGTATGAAAGTTTACTTGCTCAACGTGTTCTCAGTGTGCAGGTTACACGGGCTGAACAAAATCAGAGGCACAACTTGTTCCACACAAAGGGAGTTGTGAAGGAGCGTTCTGTTCGCGTCACCATCGATGGAGGGAGTTGCAATAACTTGGCTAGCATGGAGATGGTGGAGAAGCTGTCTCTAACCACCAGACCACATCCTCATCCTTATTACATCCAATGGTTCAACAATAGTGGCAAGGTTAAGGTAACACGTACTGTTTGTGTGCATTTTAGCATTGCTACATATTCTGATTTTGTGGATTGTGATGTGGTACCCATGCAAGCATGTTCTGTTTTACTTGGTAGACCATGGCAGTTTGATAAAAATTCTGTACACCATGGTAGGACAAATCAGTATACTCTTGTTCATAAGGATCGTAATATCACTTTGCTTCCTATGTCTCCTGAACATATTATGAAAGATGACATTGCTAGAGCTAGTAAAGCAAAACAGGAGAAAAATAAGAGTGAAAATCAGATTGTAGCACAGGAATTTGAGCAACACCATAAGCATAATAAACCATCATCTACTGTTGCATCCGAAATAAAATTGAAGAGTGGATGTTTACTTGCTACTAAATCTGATATTAATGATTTGGATGTTGCTACATCTATTTGCTATGCTTTTGTATGCAAAGAGGTATTATTTTCATTCGAGGACATGCCTCCCTGTTTGCCTCCTGCTGTCATTAACATTTTGCAGGAGTTCGCTGACGTCTTTCCACAAGACGTGCCACCGGGATTACCACCTATTCGCGGGATTGAGCATCAGATTGACTTAATTCCCGGTGCATCCTTACCCAACCGTGCACCCTACCGTACCAATCCAGAGGAGACAAAGGAGATTATGCGTCAAGTACAGGAGCTGCTTGACAAAGGTTATATACGTGAATCCCTTAGTCCTTGTGTTGTTCCTATTATTCTAGTGCCTAAAAAGGATGGTACATCGCGCATGTGTGTGGATTGTAGAGGCATTAATAATATTACTATTCGTTATCATCATCCTATTCCGAGACTAGATGATATGCTTGATGAATTAAGTGGCTCTACAATTTTCTCCAAAGTTGATTTGCGTAGTGGATACCATCAAATTCGTATGAAATTGGGAGATGAATGGAAAACAGCATTTAAAACTAAGTTTGGATTATATGAGTGGTTAGTCATGCCTTTTGGGTTAACTAATGCACCTAGCACTTTCCTGAGATTAATGAATGAGGTTTTACGTGCTTTCATTAGACCTTTGGAGGAACATTTGGAACATTTACGTGCTGTTTTTACTGCGCTACGTGATGCACGTTTGTTTGGTAACCTTGGGAAGTGCACCTTTTGCACCGACCGAGTATCTTTTCTTGGCTATGTTGTTACTCCACGGGGAATTGAAGTTGATAAAGCCAAGATTGAAGCTATTGAGAGTTGGCCGCAGCCCAAAACAGTCACACAAGTAAGGAGTTTTCTTGGCCTTGGTGGTTTCTATAGGCGTTTTGTGAGAGATTTCAGCACCATTGTTGCGCCTCTCAATGAGCTTACAAAGAAGGACGTGCCTTTTTCTTGGGGTGCCGCACAGGAAGAAGCCTTCACGGTCTTGAAAGATAAGTTAACACATGCTCCTTTACTCCAACTTCCTGATTTTAATAAGACTTTCGAGCTTGAATGTGATGCTAGTGGAATTGGGTTAGGAGATGTGTTATTAGAAAATGGTAAACCTGTTGCGTACTTTTCTGAAAAATTAAGTGGGCCTAGTCTGAATTATTCTACTTATGATAAGGAATTATATGCTCTTGTTCGGACTTTGGAAACATGGCAACATTATTTATGGCCCAAAGAATTTGTTATACTTTCTGCTCATGAATCTTTGAAACATATTAAAAGTCAAGCAAAACCGAACCGTAGACATGCTAAATGGGTTGAATTCATTGAGACTTTCCCTTATGTCATTAAACACAAGAAGGGTAAAGAAAATATTATTGCTGATGCTTTGTCTCGTCGTTATACTATGCTTTCACAACTTGACTTTAAAATATTTGGTTTGGAGACCATCAAAGATCAATATGTGCATGATGCTGAATTTAGAGACGTGTTGCAGAATTGTAAAGAAGGGAGAACATGGAACAAGTTCGTTATTAATGATGGATTTGTGTTCCGTGCTAACAAGCTCTCCATTCCAGCTAGCTCTGTTCGTCTTTTGTTGTTATAGGAGGCGCACGGAGGAGGATTAATGGGACACTTTGGCGTGAAGAAGACGGAGGACGTACTTTCTACACATTTCTTTTGGCCAAAGATGAGACGGGATGTTGAGTGTTTTGTTGCTCGCTGCACTACATGTCAAAAAGCTAAGTCACGACTCAATCCTCATGGTTTATATATGCCTTTGCCTGTACCTAGTGTTCCTTGGGAGGATATATCCATGGACTTTGTTTTAGGTTTACCTCGAACAAAGAAGGGGAGGGATAGCATATTTGTTGTCGTGGATAGATTTTCCAAAATGGCACACTTTATACCATGTCATAAAAGTGATGATGCTGCTCATGTTGCTGATTTGTTCTTTCGTGAAATTATTCGATTGCATGGAGTACCAAATACAATTGTTTCAGATCGTGATGCTAAATTTCTTAGCCATTTTTGGAGATGTTTATGGGCTAAGTTGGGGACTAAACTACTTTTTAGTACTACATGTCATCCCCAAACTCATGGCCAAACTGAAGTAGTGAATAGATCATTGTCTACTATGCTTAGGGCTGTTTTGAAGAATAACCTGAAACTATGGGAAGAATGCTTGCCTCATATTGAATTTGCTGATAATCGTTCGCTACATTCTACCACTAAGATGTGCCCTTTTGAAGTTGTGTATGGTTTCTTACCTCGTGCACCTATTGATTTGTTGCCTCTTTCATCTTCGGAGAAGGTTAATTTTGATGCTAAAGAACGTGCTGAATTGATATTAAAGATGCATGAGTTAACGAAGGAAAACATTGAGCGTATGAATGCTAAATACAAAATTGCCGGAGATAAGGGTAGAAAACATGTTGTCTTTGCACGTGGAGACCTTGTTTGGTTACATTTGCATAAGGATAGATTTCCTGATTTGCGCAAGTCAAAGCTAATGCCACGTGCTGATGGTCCTTTTAAGGTGTTAGAGAAAATAAATGATAATGCATATAAACTTGAGCTGCCTGCAGATTTTGGGGTTAGCCCCACTTTTAAAATTGCAGATTTGAAGCCTTATTTGGGTGAGGAAGATGAGCTTCCGTCGAGGACGAGTTCAGTTCAAGAAGGGGAGAATGATGAGGACATCCCTACTAATGCTACACCCACAACTCCGACTGTTGTACATACAGGACCAATTACTAGAGCTCGCGCACGTCAATTGAATTACCAGGTACTTTCGTTTCTTGCAAATCCTTCTAATGTTCATGAACATATGATGCTGCCTAAATTAGATACTTTTGTTTTACTTGTGAATGAAGGACCTGGCATGGACAAGAAGGATGACCATTGGAGCGGGATCAAGCATGGAGAAGAAGGTGCGCGCGCGGGAAAGAACAATGGAGCTTCCAGTGATGATTTTCGCACTTTGAAGCCACCATAATGGGAGCAAGAAGCCTTGGACGAAATATGCATGATGCCACATTATAAAATTCATCCCTAGGCTAATATAGGTGTTGCGCCACCTTATTTTTGGGCCAGGCCCATGTAATTTCGAAATACCATATTATAGGCTATTTTTAGAGTCCGTATTTATGGGGAAACTGAGTTACGGTCAGTTTCGGACCCCTCCTCCAAGGGGCCACGAAATTCCCCTCTATTCCTCCATATATACAGCCCTTAGGGCGTCGTTTTAGTTTTGGGTTTTGTTTAGATTACAAGTTCGCCATAGCTGCAACTTCGCGTTCTTCGTTTGTGTTCCACGACCAGACAAAGGCGTCACAAAACCCCACTTCATCAATAAAGCTTTCCTCTTATATTCGCAATATCCAGATTGCAATCTTAGTTTCTTGCTTGTTCTTCGTTTGCGTGCAGGAAACAGACCCTCGTGGTCACGTCTATCTTGCTCCGGCATGGTCAATAACCTCTTGGAGTTGGTTTAGTGATTGGTAAGGCACGGCGTCATCACACGTTCATAGTCGGATCGTCAAAGTCTACTCCACCAAAAACGATAGCCACCATCTCATCGAAAGACAGGGACAACTTCGCCTCTATCAGTGACCTTAACTTTCTTATGTGCAGCAAAATTATGGGAAGCAAATATTTCACTTATTTCAAACTCCCACTCAATATATAAAGCAGGTCTAAATCGGCCATTAAATGGAGGTATAGAAACATTAACCTGATCATGTGCATTTGGATCTCTTTGCATCTCTCGTATCGGTTTTTGTGGTGGCATGTCTCCCACAATTGAAGAAGCCCATGAACTGACAACTCTGGATCCTGTCATGACTAGTAGAAACAAGAAACAAAGATCCAAGTATATTGTTCCTATGAACTACTGGGATGTGGTGGTAAAACACTCACAATAAAGCAAATATAAATGTCTTACAAATTCTTACCGTGCAGCAGGTAGCGACCGGCAACCGACGGTGTCAATATTCGTGAAGATTGGGTAAAGCGATTACCAGGTGAACGTATGTATACATGATGTAGAAATATGTGGAGCTTGGAAGACTTAATATATGGTAGTAAAAGATTAGCAATAATCAATTCAAAGATGCAATGTTGAATAAACGCTCAATGATGGTACTGTGGTGGTCTTAGGCTAGACCGTACTAGAGACGCGAGCCTAGAACACTAATGGAGTCACGGCGTAGGACAAATAGCAGCAAGGGATGATATGAATTAGCTCTCGACAGCAAGATATAAGTGAAGATCACAATGGCAGTAAAGACAATGATGATAAATGACCGACAAGCAAGATATACAAAACTTTCTCTGCAACTTTCCTCTATAAAATATTATGTTAAATTTCTGATAATTTTTCTTAAGAATGCTACTGACTCAAGCTTTCGTATGCAAAAGGAATAACTCAATTCCGAGTTCGTATGAGGAAGATACGCTTGTTTTACTGAACACTGCGCAAAACAGATTTCAATCCGA
Organism: Hordeum marinum; assembly: GCA_022496015.1. Classification (NCBI taxonomy): domain Eukaryota; kingdom Viridiplantae; phylum Streptophyta; class Magnoliopsida; order Poales; family Poaceae; genus Hordeum; species Hordeum marinum. The sequence continues at coordinate 218,941,812 of CM039677.1, read as the reverse complement.
ATTCACATACGAGATTGAGTCTAGGTAGATCCGAATTTTTTTTCTTATCTTTTGTTTCTCTCACTTTTTTTTTCTTTTTTCTTTTTTCTCTCTCACTTTTTTTTCTCAACCAAATAAGAAGCAGATTGGATTAAGCATAGATGTGAACGACCTCAAGTATGATATTGACAATGAACAATGGTAGCATGTGGTGAAAATTGATAGATGGTAGTGGGTGACAACGAAAGGGATGACAGTGGCGTGGTGGTGGTATATGGCAGCAGAGATGAAGATGGTGCGACGCTGGCGTGACAAGTTGTGAATAGAACTTCAAACTCTAAAAGACTAGACGCTAAGACTAGCAACTCGACATGACGATGCAACCGATAATTCAACTATGCAAGCACTGAAAAGAAAATTGCAAAGGCTCAGACTGGCTTGGAGTAAAGATGAATAGATCTAACTTTTTTTTCTGGCTTTTTCTTGGGCAATAGGTAAGGAAAATAAATCTAATGTACGAATAAGTGGAAATTCTCACCGAGCAACCCGAAAACTGATACCACTTGATAGAGGCGAGGGTCCTGATCTTTCGATGAGATGATAACTCTCGATTTGGTGGAGACGACTTTGATGATCCGACTACGAACGTGCACAACGTTGCGCCTTAGCAATCGCTAAACCAATCTCCAAGAGGTTATTGACCACGCCGGAGCACGATCAACCTGACCACGAAGGTCTATTCCTACAAGCAATCGAAGAACAAGCAAGAATATGATAATGCAATCTGAATATTGCGAATATAGATGAAGTATTGATAATGGTGGGGTTCCGAAAGCGGTCTTAGTGTGGTCGTTGGACACAAATGAAGTACACGAAGTTGCAATGGCTAACTTTTAACTAAACAAAACCCCAAAGGAAAAGCTACTAGATTAATCTACTTATATAGGAGAAAGGGGTGGCGCCAAGGAGGTGGGAGGACGTCCCAAGACACCCTAAAACCAACCCTAGGTCGTACAAGGCCCATGGCCCCAAGTGGAGGTGATGCAACACCTTTGGACTTGTAGTTTGACTCAGATTCTGATACAACATCAGATTGTTTCGTCGATATCTTCGCGATCCGGACGAATTTTAAGGTGATTCCAACTGGGCTGGAACTCATATGAAATCTAGTTTCCAGAAAAAAATGAATCACCCAATTCCGAGTCCGTGTGAAAAAGTTGTTAGCGTTTTGAGACAGGTGTGTCTGTGCAGTCCGAATCTGAGTCCAGAACATGAGAGACTTGGACACTATCTTCTCTTGGGCTAAAAGTGACGTGAGAGAACTTTTTGAACAACACCTATTTGTTTCCTTTGTCATTAGAGGACCTCTTGAATAGCACCCAATCATTTCGTCTTCCTTTGTCATCACACATGGTTCATACAAGTGTTCGACCATTCTGCATTTAGGCATAAAATAAAAATAGGTGAAGTATTTTTGTTCCGGATAACATAAATAATTTATTGCATAATTCTTTTAAGAAATCACCTCACAAATATGCATGTATGCAACATTTTTGGTCGTATCGAAGGTAATCATGTCCTCATCAAGTAGGGATGTCCTCATCCTCCTCCCCTTCTTGAACTGAACTTGCCCTCGACGGAAGCTCATCTTCCTCACCCAAATAAGGCTTCAAATCTGCAATGTTAAAAGTGGGGCTAACCCCAAACTCTGGAGGCAGCTCAAGTTTATATGCATTATCATTTATTTTCTCTAACACCTTAAAAGGACCATCAGCACGTGGCATTAGCTTTGACTTGCGCAAATCAGGAAATCTATCCTTACGCAAATGTAACCAAACAAGACCTCCAGGTGCGAAGACAACATGTTTTCTACCCTTATCTCCAGCAATTTTATATTTAGCATTCATACGCTCAATGTTTTCCTTCGTTAACTCATGCATCTTTAATATCAATTTAGCACGTTCTTTAGCATCAAAATTAACCTTCTCCAAAGATGGAAGAGGCAACAAATCAATAGGTGCACGAGGTAAGAAACCATACACAACTTCAAAAGGGCACATCTTAGTGGTAGAATGTAGCGAACGACTATAAGAAAATTCAATATGAGGCAAGCATTCTTCCCACATTTTCAGGTTATTCTTCAAAACAGCCCTAAGCATAGTAGACAATGATCTATTGACTACTTTAGTTTGGCCATCAGTTTGGGGATGACATGTAGTACTAAAAAGCAGTTTAGTCCCCAACTTAGCCCATAAACATCTCCAAAAGTGGCTAAGAAATTTAGCATCACGATCTGAAACAATTGTATTTGGCACACCATGCAACCGAATAATTTCACTGAAGAACAAATCAGCAACATGAGCAACAACATCACTTTTATGACATGGTATAAAGTGTGCCATTTTGGAAAATCTATCCACAACAACAAATATGCTATCCCTCCCCTTCTTAGTGCGAGGTAAACCTAAAACAAAGTCCATAGATATATCCTCCCAAGGAACACTAGGTACAGGCAAAGGCATATATAAATCATGAGGATTGAGTCGTGACTTAGCTTTTTGACATGTAGTGCAGCGAGCAACAAAACGCTCAACATCCTATCTCATCTTTGGCCAAAAGAAATGTGTAGAAAGTACATCCTCCGTCTTCTTCACTCCAAAGTGTCCCATTAATTCTCCTCCATGTGCCTCCTGTAACAACAAAAGATGAACGGAGCTAGCTGGAATGCATAGCTTGTTAGCACAGAACACAAATCCATCATTAATAACGAACTTGTTCCATGTTCTCCCGTCTTTACAATGCTGCAACACATCTCTAAATTCAGCATCATGCACATATAGATCTTTGATGGTCTCCAAACCAAATATTTTAAAGTCAAGTTGTGAAAGCATAGTATAACGACGAGACAAAGCATCAGCAATAACATTTTCTTTACCCTTCTTGTGTTTAATGACATAAGGGAAAGTCTCAGTGAATTCAACCCATTTAGCATGTCTACGGTTCAGTTTTGCTTGACTTTTAATATGTTTCAAAGATTCATGATCAGAATGTATAACAAATTCTTTGGGCCATAAATAATGTTGCCATGTTTCCAAAGTCCGAACAAGAGCATATAATTCCTTATCATAACTAGAATAATTCAGACTAGGCCCACTCAATTTTTCAGAAAAGTACGCAACAGGTTTACCATCTTGTAATAACACACCTCCTAACCCAATTCCACTAGCATCACATTCAAGCTCGAAAGTCTTATTAAAATCAGGAAGTTGGAGTAAAGGAGCATGTGTTAACTTATCTTTCAAAACCTTGAAGGCTTCTTCCTGTGCGGTACCCCAAGAAAAAGGCACGTCCTTCTTTGTAAGCTCATTGAGAGGCGCAGCAATGGTGCTGAAATCTCTCACAAAATGCCTATAGAAACCAGCGAGGCCAAGAAAACTCCTCACTTGTGTGACCGTTTTGGGCTGCGGCCAACTCTCAATAGCTTCAATATTGGCTTTATAAACTTCAATTCCCTGTGGAGTAACAACATAGCCAAGAAAAGATACTCGGTCGGTGCAAAAGGTGCACTTCCCAAGGTTACCAGACAAACGTGCATCATGTAGAGCAATAAAAACAGCACGTAGATGTTCCAAATGTTCCTCCAAAGATCTACTAAAAATCAATATATCATCAAAATAGACTACCACAAATCGTCCAATGAAAGCACGTCAAACCTCGTTCATTAATCTCATGAAAGTGCTAGGTGCATTAGTTAACCCAAAAGGCATGACTAACCACTCATATAATCCAAACTTAGTTTTAAATGCTGTTTTCCATTCATCTCCCAATTTCATACGAATTTGATGGTATCCACTACGCAAATCAACTTTGGAGAAAATTGTAGAACCACTTAATTCATCAAGCATATCATCTAGTCTAGGAATAGGATGACGATAATGAATAGTAATATTATTAATGCCTCTACAATCCACACACATGCGCGATGTACCATCCTTTTTAGGCACTAGAATAATAGGAACAACACAAGGACTAAGGGATTCACGTATATAACCTTTGCCAAGCAGCTCCTGTACTTGACGCATAATCTCCTTTGTCTCCTCTAGATTGGTATGGTATGGCGCACGGTTGGGTAGGGATGCACCGGGAATTAAGTCAATCTGATGCTCAATCCCGCGAATAGGTGGTAATCCCGGTGGCACGTCTTGTGGGAAGACGTCAGCGAACTCTTGCAAAATGTTAATGACAGCAGGAGGTAAAGAGGGAGGCATGTCCTCGAATGAAAATAATACCTCTTTGCATACAAAAGCATAGCAAACAGATGTAGGAACATCCAAATCATTAATATCAGATTTAGTAGCAAGTAAACATCCACTCTTCAATTTCATTTCAGATGCAACATTAGATGATGGTTTATTATGCTTATGGTGTTGCTCAAATTCATGTGCTACAATCTGATTTTCACTCTTATTTTTCTCCTGTTTTGCTTTACTAGCTCTAGCAATGTCATCTTTCATAATATGTTCCGGAGACATAGGAAGCAAAGTGATATTTTGATCCTTATGAACAAGAGTATACTGATTTGTCCTACCATGGTGTACAGATTTTTTCTCAAACTGCCATGGCCTACCAAGGAAAACAGAACATGCTTGCATGGGTACCACATCGCAATCCACATACTCAGAATATGTAGCAATGCTAAAACGCACACGAACAGTACATGTTACCTTAACCTTGCCACTATTGTTGAACCATTGGATGTAATAAGGATGAGGATGTGGTCTGGTGGTTAGAGACAGCTTCTCCACCATCTCCATGCTAGCCAAGTTATTGCAACTCCCTCCATCGATGATGACGTGAACAGAACGCTCCTTCACAACTCCCTTTGTGTGGAACAAGTTGTGCCTCTGATTTTTCTCAGCCTGTGTAACCTGCACACTGAGAACACGTTGAGCAACTAAACTTTCATACATGTCAGCCATGTAGTGTGTCTCTGGTTTTGCATCCTCGCCACCCTGTTCTTCACTTGCAATGAGAGCCAAAGTCTCCTCATCATAATCACTAGCGGACGCATATCCACCATCCTCAGTAACAATCATTACACGCTTGGAAGGGCATACTCTCGCAAAGTGACCTCCACCCTTGCAACGACGGCATATAACCTCATGTGTTTGCCCTGTGGATGCAATAGATGAAGAAGAGCTCTGTGCAGGCCCAACGACGGCATATAACCTCATGTGTTTGCCCTCTGGATGTAATAGATGAAGAGGAGCTCTGTGCAGGCCCAGAAGGTGTGCTCTTCGCAGAGGGTGGAGTAGGAGCCTGTTTCCTAGTATCACGGTTGGAGTTGGAGGTGGGAGTAGGTGGTGTAGCAGCTGGACGTGCGGAAGTAGAGGAGGTACGTGGCGTCCATGATGAAGTGCGACCTGCAGAAAAAGTAGTTCTCGCCATTGCATGTCGATCCTGCACTTCACGTTCAGCTTTCCAAGCAAGATGAAATAAACGAGTGATAGTGTTATACTCCTTATACTCTAGAATAGTATGAATCTCTCTATTTAATCCACCCATAAAACGTGCAAGCATAGCTTCATTCTCCTCAACAATACCACATCTAATCATGCCAGTTTGTAATTCCTGATAATATTCCTCTACAGAATTTTTTCCTTGTCTTAAACGCTGCAAAATTTGAAGCAATTCACGTTGATAATAAGGTGGCACCCAACGATTACGCATAGCAGTTTTCAAAGCAGCCCAAGTAGTTGGAATATTAGCATGGTGTATTCTACAATGTTCTGACCACCAAACACAAGCAAAACTAGTGAATGAACAAACAGCAGCAGCATCACGTCTATCCTTAGGAAATTGTAAGCATGTAAAACGTTGTTCTGTTTCTAACTCCCATGTAAGATATATATCAGGAACATATCTACCCTCAAACGTCGGAATACTCAATTTAGGTTTAGGGAGATGGTCATGATCCCGTACCTGAGGGGGTGGTGCAGCCCTACCGTTACGGTTGTAGCCATTGGTCGACCTGGTGCGTATCGTGGTGGTTGCCCCTGAGGCAGATCTGGAGCAACCTCTCCCTCATCATCGTAATCACCATCATAATCTTCAACCTGGTCAACGACAGTAGCAGCAGGAGCCACAGAAGTAGCAGCAGTATCAATAGTACCAGCAGTATCAATAGTAGCGGCGTGACAACCTGTGAAAAGAACTCGAAACTCTAAAGGACTAGACACTAAGACCAGCAACTCGACACGACAATGTAACCGCAAATTCAACAAAGCAAAATACTGAAAAGACTATGCAAAGGCTCAGATTGGTTCGGATATGATGATTTAACCCTAAATTTTTTTGTGGCTTTTTCGTGGACTGAAGGTATGAAGAACAGATGCGATCTAAACTACGAAAACTGGTAAAATCTCACCGAGCAACCTGGAAATCTGATACCACTTGATAGAGGCGAAGTTGTCCCTGTCTTTCGATGAGATGGTGGCTATCATTTTTGGGGGAGTAGACTTTGACGATCTGACTACGAACGTGTGATGACGTCGCGCCTTAGCAATCGCTAAACCAACTCCGAGAGGTTATTGACCACGCCAAAGCACGATCAACCTGACCACGAGGGTCTATTTCCTGCACGCAAATGAAGAACAAGCAAGAAACTAAGATTGCAATCTGGATATTGCGAATATAAGAGGAAAGCTTTATTGATGAAGTGGGGTTATGTGATGCCTTTGTCTGGTCGTGGAACACAAACGAAGAACGCGAAGTTGCAGCTAAGGCGAACTTGTAATCTAAACAAAACCTAACCCTAAAACGACGTCCTAAGGGCTGTATATATGGGGAAAAAGAGGGGAATTTCGTGGCCCCTTGGAGGACGGGTCCGAAACCGACCCTAAGTCAGTTTCCCCATACATACGGACTCTAAAAACAACCTATAATATGGTATTTTGAAATTACATGGGCCTAGGCTAAAAATAAGGTCGCGCAGCACCTATATTAGCCTAGGGACGAATTTTATAAAGTGGCATCATGCATATTTTGCCAAGGCTTCTTGCTCCCATTATGGTGGCTTCAAAGTGCGAAGATCATCACTGGAAGCTCTATTGTTCTTTCCCGCGCGGGCACCTTCTTCTCCATGCTTGATCCCACTCCAATGGTCATCGTTCTTGTCCATGCTAGGTCCTTCATTCATAAGTAAAACCAAAGTATCTAATTTAGGCAGCATCATATGTTCATGAACATTAGAAGGATTTCCAAGAAACAAAAGTACCTGGTAATTCAATTGACGTGTGCGAGCTCTAGTAATTGGTCATGTATGTATAGCAGTCGGAGTTGTGGGTGTAACATTAGTAGGGATGTCCTCATCAACCTTGATGTCATAAAAGAAGATGGATGAAATATACAAGATGGACTTTTATAAATTTGGTCCATGGCTTACTATTGGTGTTGCACCACCTTATTTTTGGGCCAGGCCCATGTAATTTCGAAATACTACTTAATATACTTTTTTGGAGCCTGTATTGTAGGGGAAACGACTCAATAGCTGGTTTAGTCCCACCTTGCCAAGGGTGGATTAAACCCCCTATCTTTTCCCCTATAAATATAGCCCTTAACGTACTGTTTAGACTGGGGTTTTGTATAATTTACAAGTTCGCCATAGGTGCAACTTCGCGTCCTTCGTTTGTGTTCCACGACCAAACCAAGACGTCACAGAACCCCACTTTCATCAATAAAGCTTTCTTCTTATATTCGCAATATCCAGATTGCAATTTCAATTTCTTGCTTGTTCTTCGTTTGCGTGCATGAAATAGACCTTTGTGGTCAGGTTAAACATGCTCCGGTGTGGTCAATAACCTCTCGGAGTTGGTTTAGTGATGGCTAAAGCACGACGTCCTCGCATGTTCGTGGTCAGATCATCAAAGTCTACTTCACCAAAAACGATAGCCACCATCTCATCAAAAGACGGGACACCTTCGCCTCTATCACACGTGCCATTAGCTTTGACTTGCGCAAATGAGGAAATCTGTCCTTACGCAAATGTAAACAAACAAGATCTCCACGTGTAAAGACAACATGTTTTCTACCCTTATCTCTAGCAAGCTTGTATTTAGCATTCATATGCTTAATATTTTCCTTAGTTACCTCATAAATATTTTTAAGATCAATTCACCACGTTGTTTATCATCAAAATTAACCTTCTCCGAAGATGGAAGAGGCAACAAATCAATAGGCGCACGAGGTAGGAAACCATACAAAAGGGCACATCTTAGTAGTAGAATGCCTCGAACTATTATAAGCATACTCAATATGAGGCAAGCATTCTTCCCAACTTTTCAGGTTATTCTTCAACACAACCCTAAGCATAGTAGACAATGATCTATTAACTACTTCAGTTTGTCCATCTGTTTAGGGGTGACATGTAGTACTGAAAAGTAATTTAGTCCCCAACTTAGCCCATAAGCATCTCCAAAAGTGGCTAAGAATTTTAGCATCACGATCTGCAACAATTGTATTTGGCACATCATGCAAGCGAATAATTTCACGAAAGAACAAATCAGCAACATTAGCAGCAGCATCACTTTTATGACATGGTATAAAGTGCGCCATTTTTGAGAATCTATCCACGACAACAAATATGATATCCCTGCCCTTCTTTGTTCGAAGCAAACCTAAAACAAAATCCATGGATATATCCTCCCAAGGAACACTAGGTATAGGCAAGGCATCTATAAACCATGAGGATTGAGTCGTGACTTAGCTTTTTGACATGTAGTGCAGCGAGAAAGAAAACTATCAACTTATCTTTGGCCAAAAGAAATTTGTAGCAAGCACGTCCTCTGTCATCTTCATGCCAAAGTGTCCCATTAATCCTCGTCCATGCGCCTCCTGCAACAACAAAAGACGAACGGAGCTAGCTGGAATGTATATTGTTAGCACGGAACACAAATCCATCATTAATGATGAACTTGTTCGATCTTCTCCCTTCTTTACAATTCTGCAATAGATCTTTAAATTCAACATCATACACACATTGATCTTTGATGGTCTCCAACCAAACATTCCGAAGTCAAGTTGTGAAAGCATAGTATAGCGATGAGACAATGCATAAAGAATAACATTTTCTTTTCCCTACTTGTGTTTAATGACATAAGGGAAAGGTTCAATAAATTCAACCCATTTAGCATGTCTAAGGTTTAGTTTTATTTTACTTTTAATATGTTTCAAAGATTCATGATCAGAATGTATAACAAATTCTTTGGGCTATAAATAATGCTTCCAAAGTCCGAGCAAGAGCATATAATTCCTTATCATAAGTAGAATAATTCAGACTTGTCCAACTGAATTTATCAAAAAAGTATGCAACAAGTTTACCAACTTGTAATTACACACCTCCTAATCCAATCCCACTAGCATCACATTCAAGATCAAAAGACTTATTAAATTCAACAAGTTGGTGCAATGGAGCATGTGTTAACTTATCTTTCAATACCATGAGGGCTTCTTCCTGTGTGGTACACCAAGCAAAAGACACATCCTTCTTTGTAAGCTGATCGAGAGGTGCTACAATGGTGTTGAAATCTCTCACAAAACGCCTATAGAAACCAGCGAGGCCAAGAAAACTCCTTACTTGTGTGACCATTTTGGCTTGCGGGCAACTCTCAAAAGCTTCAACCTTGGCTTTATCAATTTCAATGCCCTATGGATTAACAACAAAGCCAAGAAAAGATACTCGATCGGTGCAAAAGGTGCACTTACCAAGGTTACTAAACAAACGTGCATCACATAGAGCAATAAAAACAACATGTAAATGTTACAAGTGTCCCTCCAAAGATCTACTATAATCAGTATATCATCAAAATAGACTACCACAAATCATCCATTGAAAGCACATAAAACCTCGTTCATTAATCTCATGAAAGTACTAGGTGCATTAGTTAACCCAAAAGTGATAGATGCGAGGGTCCCGATCTTTCGATGAGATGATAACTATCGATTTGGTGGAGATGACTTTGACGATCTGACTACGAACGTGCACGACGTTGCACCTTAGCAATCGCTAAACCAATCTCCAAGAGGTTATTGACCACGCCGGAGCACGATCAACCTGACAACGAAGGTCTATTCCTGCAAATAATCGAAGAACAAGCAAGAATATGATAATGCAATCTGAATATTGCGAATATAGATGAAGTATTGATAATGGTGAGGTTCCGAAAGCGGTCTTAGTCTGGTCGTTGGACACAAACGAAGTATACGAAGTTGCAATGGCTAACTTCTAACTAAACAAAACCCAAAGGAAAAGCTACTAGATTGATCTACTTATATAGGAGCAAGGGGTGGCGGCCAAGGAGGTGGGAGGACGTCCCAAGACACCCTCAAACAAACCCTAGGTCGAACAAGGCCCATGGGCCCAACTGGAGGTGATGCAACACCTTTGGACTTGTAGTTTGACTCGGATTCTGCTGCAACGTTAGATTGTTTCGTCTATATCTTCGCAATCCGGACGAATTTGAAGGTGATTCCAACTGGGCTGGAACGCATATGAAATCTAGTTTCCACCAAAAAACGAATCATCCAGTTCCGAGTCCGTATGAAAAAGTTGTTGGCGTTTTGAGACAGGTGTATCTGTGCAGTCCGAATCTGAGTCCAGAACGTGAGAGATTTGGACTCTATCTTATCTTGGGCTAAAAGTGACGTGATAGAACCTCTTTAACAACACCTAATTATTTCCTTTAACGTGGGAGGACCTCTTGAATAGCATTCAACCATTTCCTCTCCCTTTGTCATCACACGTGGTTCATACAAGTGTTCGGTCATTCTGCATTTAGGCATAAAATAAAAATAGGTGAAGTATTTCTGTTCTGGATAACATAAATAAATTATTGCATAATTATTATAAGAAATCACCTCACAAATATGCACATATGCAATATTTTTGGTCGTATCGAAGGTAGTCATGTCCTCATCATCCTCCCCTTTTTGAAAACAAAGCCGTCCTCGGCGTTGCTTAATCTGAAATGTGGCTACCAAAAGAGAAAATCGTACACATTGTATATGTATTTGTCATCCATTTTTATTATTCTTAGTTGTGACACATGTGACACATATATGTAAGGGCACTCATCTCATGTCATGAAATATGAAGCCAAAAAATCATCACAAGAAGTAGAAGGCATGACAATATTACAACTCAGTTTGCATATATAAGTGAAGTCCTTATTCATCATTAAACCGTCCCAATATTGGTAGATAAACATGAATCGTTTCAAACTTAGATGCTACAACATGCTTAAATAAGCGAACATGCAACATGTCATTTGACACAGAATTATCACCAAGATTGGAGGTCATATCAAAATGATTAAACACCGACAGAATTATTTTCAAACATATTTGACCCAAATTTGATTGATTTTCTGATTCACACGGTTCTTGCTCATCAATAGTTAATTCAATGGGTGCACTCACAAATGCTGATATTGTAGTTATTTGATCACATGACGAAGTAAAATCATGAACATAGTCCTCTAAAATAGGTTGTGTGATCATAGTAATGGGTAGCTCATCACAAGGTACATTGGAATTGACAAGGCATTCAACATACTCATGTGGAGGTGGAAGATCAATACCTTTGCCATTACCTTCTATGATCAACTCAGATGATGTAGGCACTCTCGGTGGTGACGTGTTACATGGTGTAGGTGATATAGCCCTCACAAGAATTGATGTGGTTGTCACAGTACGCCTAGTAGTTTAAGGAACAACTATATCCATTCTTGGAATAAGCACCTTGCACTCTATTTCCTTTTGGGCAACGCGTTGATTTATTTCCTGTTCAGCTTTGCAAGCAAGACGAAACAAACGATCCATAGAATAACACTTTTCATGAATTAGTATCTCCTGAATATCACGGTTTAATCCTCCCCAAAATCTATCCATAAAATCTTCTTCACTTTCTTCTAATGAGGAATGCAACAAGGTCATTTGTAAATCATCATAATATTTCATTACGGTGTCACTACCTTGTTTTAAATATTGTAACTTTTTAAGCTTGTCACGAGTATAATAAGCAGGAACGAATGTGCGTCTCATGGCAAGTTTCAAATCATCCCAAGTAGTCGGTATAATATCTTTGTGTAACCGACAATATTCGCTCCACCAAACTAAAGCATAACCAGTGAAAGAACCAACTGCGACCTTAACTTTCTTATGTGCAGCAAAATTATGGGAAGCAAATATTTCATTTATTTCAAACTCCCACTCAATATATAAAGCAGGTCTAAATCGGCCATTAAATGGAGGTATAGAAACATTAACCTGATCATGTGCATTTGGATCTCTTTGCATCTCTCGTATCGGTTTTTGTGGTCGCACGTCTCCCACGATTGAAGAAGCCCATGAACTAACAACTCTGGATCCTGTCATGACTAGTAGAAACAAGAAACAAAGATCCATGTATATTGTTCCTATGAACTACTGGGATGTGGTGGTAAAACGCTCACAATAAAGCAAATATCAATGTCTTACAAATTCTTACCATGCAGCAGGTGGCGACCGGCAACCGACGGTGTCAATATCTCCAAAGATTGGGTAAAGCGATTACTAGGTGAACGTATGTATACACGATGTAAAAAGATGTGGAGCTTGGAAGGCTTAATATATGGTAGCAAAAGATTAGCAATAATCAATTTAGAGATGCAATGTTGAATAAACGCTCAACGACGGTACTGTGCTGGTCGTATGCTAGACTGTAGTAGAGACGCGAGCCTAGAACACTAATGGAGTCACGGCGTAGGACAAATAGCAGCAAAGGATCATATGAATTAGCTTTGTACAACAAGATATAAGTGAATACCACAATGGCAGTAAAGACAATGATGATAAATGATCGCCAAGCAGGATATACCAAAACTCTCTCTACAACTTTCCTATGTAAGATAATACGTCAAAATTTTGAGACTCAAGCTTTCGTATGCAAAAAGAATCACTCAATTCCGAGTTCGTATGAGGAAGATACGCTTGTTTTACTGAACACTTTACAAAACAGGTTTCACTCCGAATTCAGACATGAGATTTGAGTCAAATAGATTCGAAATTTGTTTTTTTTTCTCTATTTTTTTCTCACCAATTTTTTTTCACTTTTTTCTCTATTTTTTTCTCTCTATTTTTTCTCTCTCAACCAAATAAGAAGCAGATTGGTTCAAACGTAGATGTGCATGACCTCAAGTATGATAATGACAATAAACAAGGTAGCATGCGGTGAAAATTGATGGATGGTGGTGGGTGACAATGAAAGAGATGACGGTGGCGTGGTGGTGGTATATGGCAGCAGCGATGAAGATGGTGCGACGCTGGCGTGACAAGTTGTGAATAGAACTCGAAACTCTAAAAGACTAGATGCTAGGACCAGCAACTCGACACGACGATGCAACCGATAATTCAACTATGCAAGCACTAAAAAGAAAATTGCAAAGGCTTAGACTGGCTTGGAGAAAACATGAATAGATCTAACTTTTTTTGTGGCTTTCTCTTGGGCGGTAAGAAAAATAAATCTAATCTATGAATAACTGGAAATTGTCAACGAGCATCCTGAAAACTGATACCACTTGATAGATGCAAGGGTCCCGATCTTTCGATGAGATGATAACTATCGATTTGGTGGAGATGACTTTGACGATCCGACTACGAACGTGCACGACGTTGCGCCTTAGCAATCGCTAAACCAATCTCCAAGAGGTTATTGACCACGCCGGAACACGATCAACCTGACCACGAAGGTCTATTCCTGCAAACAATCGAAGAACAAGCAAGAATATGATAATGCAATCTGAATATTGCGAATATAGATGAAGTATTGATAATGGTGGGGTTCCGAAAGCGGTCTTAGTCTGGTCGTTGGACACAAACGAAGTACACGAAGTTGCAATGGCTAACTTTTAACTAAACAAAACCCAAAGGAAAAGCTACTAGATTGATCTACTTATATAGGAGCAAGGGGTGGCGGCCAAGGAGGTGGGAGGACGTCCCAAGACACCCTAAAACAAACCCTAGGTCGTACAAGGCCCATGGGCCCAAGTGGAGGTGATGCAACACCTTTGAACTTGTAGTTTGACTCGGATTCTGCTGCAATGTCAGATTGTTTCATCGATATCTTCGCGATCCGGACGAATTTTAAGGTGATTCCAACTGGTCTGGAACGCATATGAAATCTAGTTTCCAGAAAAAGAAGAATCACCCAATTCCGAGTCCGTATGAAAAAGTTGTTGGCGTTTTGAGACAGGTGTGTCTGTACAGTCCGAATCTGAGTCCAGAACGTGAGAGATTTGGACTCTATCTTCTCTTGGGCTAAAAGTGATGTGATAGAACTTATTGAGCAACACCTAATTATTTCCTTTAACGTGAGAGGACCTCTTGAATAGCATTCAACCATTTCCTCTCCCTTTGTCATCACACGTGGTTCATACAAGTGTTTGGTCATTCTGCATTTAGGCATAAAATAAAAATAGGTGAAGTATTTTTGTTCCGGATAACATAAATAAATTATTGCATAATTATTATAAGAAATCACCTCACAAATATGCACATATGCAATATTTTTGGTCGTATCGAAGGTAGTCATGTCCTCATCAAAAAGGCATGACTAACCACTCATATAATCCAAACTTAGTTTTAAATGATGTTTTCCATTCATCTCCCAGTTTCAGACGAATTTGATGGTATCCACTACGCAAATCAACTTTGGAGAAATTTGTGGAGCCACTTAATTCATCAAGCATATCATCTAGCCTAGGAAAAGGATAACGGTAATGAATAGTAATATTGTTAATGCCTCTACAATGAACACGAAAATTAGGCTAGAACGCAAAGGGGGGACTCTAGATTTATGAGAAATGTGGCTCTTGATACCAATATGATATGGGGCAAACCCATTGGTGTCGGTCTTTGACGAATTGGAGGGTGAAACCTCAAGAACATGAAGAACACGGGGAGGAATGGGGAGAAATCACAAGAGGAAATAGTCAAGAACAAGTCCAATCACACATCCACTAGACTCACCACACAAGATCCACAAGGTAGAAGACCAACAAAGGGAAAGAGATACATGGTAGAGTTCATGCCAAATCCCATGGGGAGATATGGCCTTGATATCCTAGAGGATCTTCCCTACATATGGGCCTTGACATCCATAGGATCTCCTCGCGTGGAGGTATGCAACTCCAAAGGAAAAGGATATGGAAGGAGCAATGCTCAACTAAATATGAGCTAAACCATTGCTAACCCTAAAATGGAGGAGGGGTTTGAGTATATATAGTGGTAGCCATGAAGGGGTAAGGGAGGGGCAAAGTGGGTACATGGGCCTCGGGCTCGAGTGGTTGCATGCAGGTCGGAAGGTCCGGGCTAGGCCGAAAGTTCTGAGGGCGGAGGTTCCGGGCTGGTTCCGGGCTATCCAGAGAGTTGGTACGCCGGGGATGTGCTGGATGCCGGAGGCCGGTAGTTCCGAGGCGGTCAGACATTCCAGCAGCCGGAAGTTCCGAGATGGTGGCCGGAGGTTCCGGGTTTTCCAGAATCTTGTCCTCGCTTCTTCTTCCTTCTCTTCCAAGCTTCCCTCGTGGATGTTGTAGTCGTACGTAGGTGTTGGAACTCCTCCTCGTCATCCATGAAGCTCCAACAATACCCATGCAATCACACGAGAGGATTGTCAAGTAGTATACCATACTCGAAGGGGTCAAGTGAGCACGTGTAAAGGAGATGATTTACCTTTATGTATGTGGAGTAGACGTGGCACGTGTTGCTTGCCAAACGGACTCTTGTCATGGTGATGTCCGTAGGATGCTCCACATCATTCCCTCCCATTGGGAAAGATCCGTCCTCGGATCAAGATCCAAGTCACCATGGGAAGGAGGTGGCGTCATCATGTAGAAGTGACGATCACCAAGCACTCATCATCATCAAGCTCTAAATGGGCATTGTCGAATGTCTCACTGTCTAGTAATTCCTTCAAAAGGAGAAAATACGACAAACACTTGGAAAAATAAATGTGGTTAGTTTTAGTGCAAAACCAAGCATTCAAGTGGTGAATCACCGCACAAGTGTTGTCATCATGCATAACATATGGTGTGGCAAGGGATTGTGGCATGGCATGTAGGTATACAAATTGAGCACAATCTAAGGCATCATGGGGACAAGCATGAAAGTGTGAGGTAAGGATGCGATTATGTGTGACAACAGAATGGGCATCTACCTCAAGGTCATAGCACGCATGCACAAAGCAATCAACAAGAGGTCTATGGTAGGTGTAGGAATCATTCACAACACCAAGTAAAATGAAGTGTTTAAACACATGGTGCAAGACAATCCAAGAACAATGTACACATGGTGTAGTGAAAATAGTGAGTCACTCAACACAATATAAATAGCAATTGGTCATTATGTGTGAGGAAATCAATTTAAGCATGTAGGAAGCAATGTGGCATGGCAAATGTTAACAATGCACATTGTTGCAACCAAGCATATGATAAGGGCAAACAATCCACAATGGATGCAACACACAAGGCATATATGTCATGAGGCATGGAACAATGGAAATCATGAGTGAAAGCAATATTTCTAACATGTGTGCAAGTAATTTATCCAAGATGACCAATATATGTCATGGTACAAGCAACACAACTAGGATGAGCCACAATATCCATGCTCAAGAAGGATGTCACCTCAAAAGCGTGACTTGTGCGTCCGTCACAGTGCTGACGCGCAAGAAAATGCGATGTAGAAACGCGTCGGTGTAGCTTGGCTCGCTCTCAAGAGCTCGAATCATCAACTCACATGAAGTGGAGGTTGACATGTAGTCATAGTATCCTACACATACACACAACAAAGCGAAGAATGTATGTACTATGTAGAAAAACACATAATCCATCATGATGGTTCTCTTCTCTTCCACATAACCATTAGGATGAAAAGTACATGAACAATATGATGCAACAATGGCTATATTCATGGCACTAGGCATATTGTGCAAAGAAGGTAGGAAAGCTTGCTTCACATGAAAGATGTCAAACCTCCAAGAATATTAGAGAAACCTATGGGGGCAATCTCATTATCAAATTGAATAGCATTATTGAACTCAATACATGGCAATCTAGCATGAGAGAGTCAACACATGTAGACATATGAAAACATTCAATAGCAATCGTGTGCGAAGCATGGAAATGGTTGTCATCAACCGCATGAAACGAGCTAGTATGAATCCTTGGTGATGCAACATAAGCAAGCATATTGATCATGTCGTGCAAACTAGTAGTGCGAAGATGCAACATACTAGAGGAAATCATGGCAATCGTGTGATGTGAGCAAATAGTAGCCATAAGTAATGCGCATGACATATCGCGAGCACGAACAAAAAACATGATCAATGTATTATCATAGGCATGGGTCACCAAGCAAACATGGCAATAACAAGTAGTATCTCCATGAGGCTTGCAAATACACATACAAGTAGTAGAATCAAGTGTCATGTGGGACGCAAAGCGTGGGTCACCAATGCATGGCAAGAGCATATACATGAGCATAGCCTGCAAAGTGAAAAAGTCAATATGAGCATAATAAGTATAATGAGCAAAAAGCCATAGCCATGTGAGAGCCATGTAGAATAATTGCGTGAAGTCTTTGCGCAAGGTGGGTGGGTGGAGGGTAAGCACTCCATGGTGGCTCATGCCTTCGTTGCTCTCCAGAACTCGTTTCGTCAACTCGTGCGCTTGCGAGGTTTACGAGCAATTATGTGTACCTACACAACAAGGAAACACACGAAACAAAGTGTGTGCATCGTAAATGTACACATCATTTGTTAGGATGTGTGTGTGCTTGTGTTCATTATCACAAAATGTCCAATGCTCAAATAAATAAGATGCATGATATAAGAACATGTGATCCATCATAAAAGGTTTGTTATTATGTATATCATAATGGAGAGTAGAAATATGTAGTGCATAACTTAAATATTGAGAGCATTGTCATTCATGGTATGCGAATGGTGCACACAAGTATTGGGATCATGCGATGGATTGGATGGAACAAAATCTCCTAATACCTATGAGGAAACTATGGAGGTCTCCTCATGTGCAATAGCGGAAGCACAATGTGGGGAGTATGGATAAGATTCAAAACAATGCATTTCGAAATCATGGAGATCATGGCATGGCATATGAGAGTTATTATGCAAAGGAAGCATGGCAATATCATCACAAGAAAAGCAAATGCCAATAACCATGGTATTGTCCTCTATGCCATATGTGCCAATTGGGTTTATTTTCATGGGATATACATAGTTACTACAATGAGATTGCAAATATGTGATATGGTTGATCTCATGCATAGCATATGACAAGTCAAGTGGATTGTCAAACATAATGTGACCAATAGAATTTTCACATGTTATCCTATAGAGTATAACATCACAACTAGGTAATTCAACATGCTCACCATCATATTCATCAAAAAATGGGTGGCATATGGAAGCATGAAGAATACATAGCTTGTGAAGTATCCATAATGTGATCAACATCATGCAAGCAATCAATGTCAAGATAGTCCACTAGTGGGACAAACGAAGAACCATCACCTATCTTACCTTTAGAGATCCACTTATGAGATGTAGGTGAGGTGGGAGAAACCAACTCGTGGTCAACATCATGATGGAACCATGTGGGGGGGGGGGGGGTGCATCATCGTCCACCATGGCCATCGTGATTCCCATTGGAGGGATGGACTCGTCAAGGGTAGGCATGTCTTCTTGTATGAGAACTTACACTAAAGAAGAAAACACAATTAGAGGTTAAGTTGTTAGAAATCATAGTGGCCTCATGTGCCCTCTCAACTGCCTCACTCACTCCCTTTAGGATGCTCTCACTCAGATGGATGGTTGAGTCATTCGAAGGGTGGTGATGGCTTTCAACCACACATAGGATGTTTGGCATATTTTTTTGTATGGGGCTAGTGGTGATCACACTCATCCTCTCATAGGAAATGCACTCGATGTCACATATGATGGAGTCACTGATGTGGTGGTGGCTCTGTCATCTCGTCATATGTGGGTGTCGTAGAGATGTGGGTTATTTTCAAACATATTTGATCCAAATTAAATTTATTTATTGATTCTAAAGGTTCTTTCTCATCAACATTCAATTTAACGGGTGCACTCAAAATTGCTGATATTGTAGTTATTTGATCACATGACAAAGTCAAATCATGTACATAGTCCTCTAAAATAGGTGGTGTGATCAAAGGAATGGGTAGCTCATCACAAGTTACATTGGAATTGACAAGGCATTCATCATACTCATGAGGAGGTGGAAGATCAGTACCTTCGTCATTACCTCTTATGATCAACTCAGATGATGTAGGCATTCTCGGTGATGACGTGACACATGGTGATGTTGATGTAGCCCTCACAACAATTGATATGGTTGGCATGGTACGCCTAGTAGTTGAAGGAACAACTATAGCAGCTCTTGGAATGTGCAGTTTGCGTTCTATCTCTTTGTGAGCAATGCGTTGTTTTATTTCCCGTTCAGCTTTGCAAGCAAGACGAAACACACGATCCGTATGATAACACTTTTCATGAATTAGTATCTTTGGAATATCAAGGTTCAATCCTCCCCAATATCTATCCATAAAATCTTCTTCACTTTCTTCTAATGATGAATGCAACAAGGTCGTTAGTAAATCATCATAATATATCATTACAGTGTCAATACCTTGTTTTAAATGTCGTAACTTTTTAATCATATCACGAGTATAATAAGCAGGAACGAATGTATGTCTCATGGCATATTTCAAATCATCCAAAATAGTAGGTATATAATCAGGGTGTAACCGACAACCTCTCTCGATAATGTCGCCAATAAGTTTAAAAGGTCTGAGTATGTGTTGAGTTTTATGATGGCTCCATCGTTTCTTGACTTGTGCTATAGCACCACTATTATGATAATAGAGGTCCAACGGATTAAACGAGTCTTGAACCACTCCAAGATTGAAATGAAGTTCTTCACCCAAACACCTTATTTTGCAGCTTCATGAGTTGCAATGTACTCAACTTCCATTGTAGAATCAGCTAATGTATCTTGCTTGGCACTCCTCCATCTCAATGCTCCTCCATTCAGAATGAACACAATCCCAGATTGCGATCAACTATCATCCCTATCGGTTTGGAAACTAGCATCGGTGTAACTCTTTACAACGAACTCGTCCTCACCTCCATAAACTAGGAACATAATATTCTTTATCGCTGTCCAGTGACTCTCACCTAGATCAGCCTGGTATCTGCCTACTATGCTTAGAGCAAAGCCAACATCAGGACGAGTACATACCATAGCATACATGATGGACCCAACAGCCAAAGCATACGAAATCCATCCATGTGTCTTTGCTCATCAGGAGTCGATGGACTCTGAGTCTTGCTAAGACTAGTGCCACGTGACATGAGCAAAAACCCTTTCTTGACATCTTGCATATTGAACCACTTCAGCACCTTGTATATATATGTACTTTCGCTTAATCCAGTAAGCCTTCTCGATCTATCTCCGTAAATCTTGATTCCCAGAATATAAGATGCTTCTCCCAAGTATTTCATCGAAAAACTATTTTTTAATGAGTCCTTGACAGATTCAAGCATTTGAACAACATTTCGAATCAACAATATGCCATCCACATACAAGATTAGATATGTATCTCAGCTCACATTGACCTTCTTGAATACACAATGATCATAGTCGTTCTTGATGAAGCAAAATTCTTTGACCGCTTCATTGAAACGAATGTCCCAATTCCGAGATGCTTGCCTCAATCCATAAATGGATCTCTGAACCTTGCATACCATGCCAACATTCTTTGGATCGACAAAACCCTCGGGTTGTGCCATATACACATCCTCAATTAAATTTCCATTAAGGAAAGCCGTTTTGACATCCATCGGCCGTATCTCATAGTCAAAAAATGTAGCTATAGCAAGAATGATCTGAATTGATTTAGGCATTGCTACCTGTGAATAAGTCTCACCGTAGTCAACTCCTTTAACTTTTCGATAAGCTTTAGCGACAAGTCGAACCTTATGGATTGTAACATTTGCATCCATATCAGTATTCTTCTTGAAGATCCATTTGCACTCAATGGCTCCAACGCCATCTGGCGGATCAACCAAGTTCCAAACTTGATTGTCATCATTGCACTTTAATTCGGATCTCGTGGCCTCAAGCCATAATTCAGAATCAAGGCTTGCCATCGCTTCCGCATATGTGGTTGGTTCGTTGTTCTCCAAGAACAACACATTGTAGTCGTGCATACTGCGCAACCTTTCCGACCTATGTGGAATCGGTGCCGCTTCTACTACAGGTTCCCTGACCAACTCCGGTGTGATTGAATCACTTGTAAGAATGTCCCCGTGTGGCTCTCGTATTTCTTCGAGTCAGACTGACCTCCCACTAGCCTTCCGATTGGGAAACTCTTTCTCAAGGAAAATTCCATGTCAAGCGTCAAACACTTTGTCCTCTTCACGGTTGTAGAAGTAATATCGCAAGGTTTCCCTCGGATATCCCACGAATAAGCACTTTTCCGACTTGGGAGTGAGTTTTTCTAACTGAAGTCGCTTGACATATGCTTCACAACCCCAAATCTTCGGAAAAGATAAACTATGACTTTTTTGCAGTCCATATCTCATATGGTGACTTATCTACGACTTTGATGGTACCCTGTTTAGTGTGGAAGTTGTAATTTCTAGAGCGTATCCCCGAAACGACAAGGGTAAATCCGAATGACTCATCATCGATAGGATCATGTCTAACAAAGTTGATTCCTACGTTCTAACACACCATTTCTCTATGGCGTACCTGGACGAGTGAGTTGTGGAACTATTCCACGACTCTTGACATGATTATCAAACTCCTGGCTCATATACTCACCGCCACGACCAGGTCGTAGAAGCTTGATTGTCTTGTTGAGTTGATTTTCCACTTCGTTCTGAAACTCCTTGAACTTTTCAAAAGTTTCTGACTTGCGCCTCATCAAGTAGACATATTCGTATCTACTAAAGTCGTCGGTAAAAGTCATGAAGTATTGGAAACCACCTCTAGCTGTCGTTCTCATTGGTCCACATACATCACTATGTATCAGTTCCAATAGCTTAGACGCCCTCTCACAACTCTTTACAAAAGGAGTCCTGGTCATCTTGCCGACTAAGCAAGACTCGCATGTCCCAAATGATTCAAAATCAAATGAAGTTAGAATTCCATCATCATGAAGCTTCTTAATGCACTTTTTACTAATGTGTCCTAGTCGACAATGCCAGATGTAAGTCGGATTTATCTCGTTAGGCTTATCCCTCTTGGCATTTATGTTATATACCGGTTCGCCTTCAAGATCTGATATAAATAACAGGTTCTAATAGGTGTAAAGTCAAAAACATTTTATTCAAGTAAATAGGACAACCATTGTCCTTAATACTAAATTCATAACCTTGCCTCATCAAACATGAGGCCGAAATAATGTTTCGACTCAACGCAAGAACATAATAAAAATTTTCAAGTTCCATTACAAATCTTGAAGGTAAATTAAGTTGCATGGTGCCGACGGCTAATGCAGCAACTCTTGCTTTATTCCCGACAAATATGTCAACTTCTCCTCTTGCAACATTCCTAGTCCTTCTTAGTCCCTACATCAAGTTGCATACGTGAACCAACGATCTGGTATCATATACCCAAGAGCTAATAGAAATATCAGCAAGATAAATGTGTATCACATATACAATAAGTGTACCTGAAGAAGAAGTCACACTTCTAGTCTTCTTGCCTATTTGGGCAAGCCACTTGCTATAGTTCCTTTTCCAGTGACAAGTTTCTTTGCAATGAAAGCAAACGGTCCCCGTGTTTGGTCCGGACTTGGGCGCAAAGGTGATAGTAGCAGTTGCCTCCTTGCCCTTTGCCTAAGTCCTTTTCTTGGACCAGCTCTTCTTGAACTTTGCCATGTTCTGCACCATAAACACTTGATGCGTGCCTTTCTTGATATCCTGCTCTACCACTTTTAGCATCCATTGCAATTCAGTGAGCTTATTTTCCATGTCGTGCATATGGAAGTTCGAGATGAATGTCCCGTAGCTAGCTGGAAGAGAAGCCATAATTGTATCCGTGGACAATTCGTCCCCAAGTAGGAAGCCTAACTAATCCAAAGCTTGCATGTATCCGATCATCTTGATCACATGTTGGCTCAGTGGATCACCCTCTTTCATTTTACAATCTATCAAGGATCGCTAGACATTGAACTTTTCGATCCTTGCCTGCATCTGAAACATGCACTTGAGGTTCTTGATCATATCGAAAGCCTCAAACACTACTGGAATCAAGTCCTTTGCCGTCTGCAGACGGCAAAGGGAGTTCCATTGACGGCATAGGTCTTTGTCGTATGCCAGCAGACGACCACAGTTTCGGCAGTTTAAACTCCAGTAAAGGGGTTCTTTGCCGTCTGCCTATGTTCAGCGGATGGCAAAGTATTTTTGCTGTTAGCCTGCACACGACAAAGAGGGTGGATGGTGTAGTCGTGACGTTAGGTCCGTTAGGTGGTTAACCACATTCTTTGCCGCCTGTCCCGGATGACCACATCACAAGGTGTTTCCTGTCTGCCCCCGGGCGGCTAAGGCACCCCGAACGGACAAGGCACAAGACCCTTTTTTGTCTGCCCCCCGGATGGCCAAGTCACCCGACCCTTTGTCGTCTGCCCCAGGATG
This sequence comes from Hordeum marinum, assembly GCA_022496015.1. Taxonomy (NCBI): domain Eukaryota; kingdom Viridiplantae; phylum Streptophyta; class Magnoliopsida; order Poales; family Poaceae; genus Hordeum; species Hordeum marinum. The sequence continues at coordinate 218,918,057 of CM039677.1, read as the reverse complement.
GCCAAGTCACCCGACCCTTTGTCTTCTGCCCCCGGACAGCAAAGAGGCCAAATGGTGATAGGTCTGGTGTTCCCAGGTTGTACAGGCGGCTGCCACGTCCCACCTTTGTCGTCGGTGGTAGATGGCAAAGAGGCCTATGCCGACGATGGCAGATGGCAAAGAGCCACTATTGCCTCTTTCTTTTACTGTTTTTGTTATATTCAACAATTTTCACACGCAAATATATGATATATATATCCTTGCCATATGGATATCATCAGCCAACAATTATACCAAATTGAAAGTATCAAATGTCACATTCTTCACCATATTACAATAGTTTGCTCCATACATACATAGTTTCATCCATATGTAGCAAGTTTCACATTGTTCATCGATACAAAATCAAAAAAAGTAACATAAGCACTCCATCAACCACAAGCACTCCCTCAATGCAAGCTTCCATGAAGTGAATCTAATCTGCAAAATGGGAAATAAGAAAGTTTGATGATGAATTAGAAGAAGAAGAAGAAGAAGAAGAAGAAGACGAAGGGTTTTTCTTCTCTTTCTCTTTCTCCTCTTGTTTTTCTTCTTCTTATTGCTTATTTATGTCATTTTAGATCTAACCAAGATAATTATGCCATTTTTGACCTAACTAAGGTTTTTGTGTCATTTTGTAAGAAAATAAGCTAAGTATATGACATTTCTGAGGTTACCGAGGTTATTATGTCATTTTTACCCCAAGTAAGCTAATTATGCCATTTTTGACATAAGTAATGTGAGTACAGGTCATTATTGAGCTAGCCTAGGTAATTATGCCATTTTTAGTTAACTAAGCTTATTATGTCATTTAGGGGAAAACAAAGCTAAATATAGGTCAATTTAGAGCTAACTTAGGTAAAATAGGTCATTTTGGAGCTAAGTAAGCTTATTATGTCCCTCTGGAGGAAAATAAGCTAAGTATATGACATTTATGAGCTAACGAAGGTTGTTATGCCATTTTTGACCTAAGTAAGCTAATTATGTCATGAATGAACTAAATAAGCTAAGTATAGGTCATTATGCGTTTGTTAAGCAAAACACTAGAAAAAACTTACCGTTCTCATTGGCACGGAGGTGAAGCACCAGGGTTGCTCGGGCCTGTTTCACCTGTTGAAGGCTGCCCTAGAGAAGGGTCATGCGATGCGGCTCGGGAGTTATGTTGCACCAAAGATCATTCTCAATGTCTCGTTAACGTAATGACACTGTAAAGATCACTACATTCAAATGAAACTCAATGTTCTGGCCGTGGTAATGACTGGCATCGACGGAGGGATCTTGCCGGTCTTCTCGCACATAGACTGCGCATTTGGTTTTCACAAGTCAATGATACTAGTTATTAATCAAACGAACATTAAATGCAAGATTTGACAAATATGAAGAAGAAACTTACCACAAAGAGCTCATAGATGGACCGATGAGATGCATCGTTTCATGCTCTCTCCCCCTCCAACAACCTAGTAGTCCTCTCCTCCATCTCCTTCTCCTTTGCCGCCATAAGCACCTGTGTTGCCTCTCTCTCTCTCTCTTTCTGAATAGTAGCCTGCAACACAACTCCTTGTTAGCATTGTAATCATCTTTTTTCACACGCACAACATAATGAGGAAAGATATCTGAGTCCGTATAACTAATCTCGATGGCAAGATCGACTCGCCGTGGACGAGGCCTTATCTCAGGAGATGAGCTTGTTTGGCGCACCTTGATCTATCGAAGAGTGCTAGGACAATGTATAATTCCATCTCCAATGGCCATCGAGCCAAGGGGCCTCCCGTTGCCAGATATCATCACCAACTCTGGATCGATAGGCCCCTGGCTTGGGTTAAAGTCCTCCCCTTTCCTCGCCTTCCCCTCATCTTTGTACTTGACGACCTTGTGGTGAGAGGAGATGTTGGTGAAGTTCTTGGGATAATCGAGGTCAGACTCAAAGAATGCCTTGACCTTCTTGTACGAGGCAGTATGGGCCATCACATAGAGGTCGTACATATCTGGCACTAACGTGTTATTGTGATGCACCTAAAAGAGAGAGAGAGAGAGAGAGAGAGAGAGAGGGAGAGGAACAAAGTATTAGTAAAGGGCTCAAGCTAGCATCAAGAATGAATTGCATGAATCATGAAGCAAACCACATACCCATTTCTGACTGAACTAATTTAAGTTGGTGCTCCCTTGATGGTGTGGCACACTAACCATTTTGGCACGTTGGTCCTTGGCATCATGGTGGACGGCTAGCCAGTATTCTAAGCATGATCGTGCTCCGTCGTGGTCAATAACCTCTCGGAGTTGGTTTAGCGATTTCTAAGGCGCGGCGTCATCACACATTCGTAGTCGGATCGTCAAAGTCTACTCCACCAAAAATGATAGCCACCATCTCATCGAAAGACACGGACAACTTCGCCTCTATCAAGTGGTATCAGATTTCCAGGTTGCTCGGTGAGATTTTACCTGTTTTCGTAGTTTAGATCGCACCTGTTCTTCATACCTTTAGTCCACGAAAAAGTCACAAAAAATTAGGGTTAGATCAACATATCCGAGCCAATCTGAGCCTTTGCATAGTCTTTTCAGTATTTTGCTGCTTTGTTGAATTTGCGGTTACATCATCGTGTCGAGTTGCTGGTCTTAGTGTCTAGTCCTTTAGAGTTTCGACTTCTATCCACAGGTTGTCACGGTGCCACCGCATCGTCTTCATAGTTGCCATATACCACCACCATCATCACCGCTGCCATATATCACCACCCACCATCACTATCCATTGGTGTCCATATATACCACCACAAATCTGCCACCAATCCGAGTCCAGCTCATTTTAGGTTTAGTTTCGAGATCCTTTTGATTTCGGATTCATGTTTTGCTACCTGCGTAGGTGTCGGAAAAAAATTGTGGTGGTATTTTTTCGGCACGCTTTGCATAGCAAGCTTTGGCCCAAAAAAATTTGGCTGAAAATATTTTTCCCTATCTTGGTTTTAGGTTCTTCGGAGCGTTTTGAGACACTTGCCATCATAGTGATTTTTGTCGAAACTTTTGGTCGTCACAACCCCCGAATTGCTCCAGAAAAAGAAAAAAAATAGTCCAACAAATTTCATGCCCATCTTGCTTATACGACGTGGGAAGAGTTTTGAGACACTCGCCATTGTACTGATTTTTTGAGCAAAAAAATAGCGCAAGAAAAACAGAAAAATCAGAGTGTGCTTTTCCCTTGACGTGTAGCGTCGTGATTTTGTTGGTGTTTTAGGCTCGCGTCTCTAGTACGGTCTAGCCTAGGACCAGCACAGTACTTTCGTTGAGCGTTCATTCAACCTTGCATCTCTGAATTGATTATTGCTAACCCTTTTTGCTACCATATTATAAGCCATCCCAGCTCCACATACATCTACGTCGTGTGTTTCACACCACCTGACAATCGCCTTATCCAAGCTTTGAGAGTTTGACTACAACGGTTGCCGATCACCGCCTGCTGCTGGGGAAGAACTGGTAAGAATTTGAGATTCCCTTAAAGGATTTGTGACACACCACCACCACCACCACCACCATCACGTCCCAGTAGTCTGTAGGTTTCATATTCTTGTGTGTTTCCTATTTCTGCTAACCATGTTAGGATCACACGACGACGGGAGCGACTAGGAGAGCATGACCAACAAAGCGCTCTATGATAAATTTCAGCAAATGATGGCTGACCAAGTACAAGACTTCGTGACCAACTTTGGAGAGGCCATGGAGAAGCTCGATGGTTTGGAGAAGACATTCGACACCAAGATGGACGCCAAGTTCAATGAGGTGCTTGCCCATCTACCACCACCAGCTGCAGCTCCTATCCCTTTCGAACGACGAGCGCGACGTGTGCCTCTCGGCCAAGGCCAACATACTGGTACTGTTGATATTGTTGCTACTTCTTTGGCTCCTACTACTACTGTCGTTGAGCTGGTTGAAGATTATGATGGTGATTATGATGATGAGGGAGAGGTTTCTCCAGATCAGCCTCAGGGGCAACCACCACGATACGCACTAGGTCGACCACATGGCTACAACCATAACGGTAGGGCTGCACCACGCCCTCAGGTATGGGATCATGACCATCTCCCTAAACTTAAATTGAATATTCCGACATTTGAGGGTAGATATGTTCCTGATATATATCTTACATGGGAGTTAGAAACAGAACAACATTTTACATGCTTACAATTTCCTGAGGATAGACGTGTTGCTGCTGCTGTTTGTTCATTCACTAGTTTTGCGTGTGTTTGGTGGTCAGAACATTGTAGAATACACCATGCTAATATTCCAACTACTTGGGCTGCTTTGAAAACTGCTATGCGTAATCATTGGGTGCCACCTTATTATCAACGTGAATTGCTTCAAAATTTGCAGCGTTTAAGACAAGGAAAAAATTCTGTAGAGGAATATTATCAGGAATTACAAACTGGCATGATTAGATGTGGTATTGTTGAGGAGAATGAAGCTATGCTTGCACGTTTTATGGGTGGATTAAATAGAGAGATTCAGACTATTCTAGACTATAATGAGTATAACACTATCACTCGTTTATTTCATCTTGCTTGCAAAGTTGAACGTGAAGTGTAGGATCGACAGGCAATGGAAAGAACTACTTTTCTGTAGGTCGCACTTCATCATGGACGCCACGTACCTCCTCTACTTCCGCACGTCCTGCTGCAACACCACCTACTTCCACCTCCAACTCCAACCGCGATACCAGGAAACAAGCTCCTACTCCACCCTCTGCGAAGAGCACACCTTCTGGGCCTACACAGAGCTCTTCTTCATCTATTGCTTCCACAGGGCAAACACATGAGCTTATCTGCCGTCGTTGCAAGGGTGGAGGTCACTTTGCGACGGAATGCCCTTCCAAGCATGTAATGATTGCTACTGAGGATGGTGGATATGCGTCCGCTAGTGATTATGTGAGGAGACTTTGGCTCTCATTGCAAGTGAAGAACAGGGTGGCGAGGATGCAGAACCAGAGACACACTACATGGCTGCTGATTACGCTGACAGGTATGAAAGTTTAGTTGCTCAATGTGTTCTCAGTGTACAGGTTACACAGGCTGAGCAAAATCAGAGGCACAACTTGTTCCACACAAAGGGAGTTGTGAAGGAGCATTCTGTTTGCGTCATCATCGATGGAGGGAGTTGCAATAACTTGGCTAGCATGGAGATGGTGGAGAAGCTGTCTCTAACCACCAGACCATATCCTCATCCTTATTACATCCAATGGTTCAACAATAGTGGCAAGGTTAAGGTAACACGTACTGTTCGTGTGCATTTTAGCATTGCTACATATTCTGATTATGTGGATTGTGATGTGTTACCCATGCAAGCATGTTCTGTTCTACTTGGTAGGCCATGGCAGTTTGATAAAAATTCCGTACACCATGGTAGGACAAATCAGTATACTCTTGTTCATAAGGATCAAAATATCACTTTCCTTCCTATGTCTCCGGAACATATTATGAAAGATGACATTGCTAGAGCTAGTAAAGCAAAACAGGAGAAAAATAAGAGTGAAAATCAGATTGTAGCACAGGAATTTGAGCAACACCATAAGCATAATAAACCATCATCTAATGTTGCATCCAAAATAAAATTGAAGAGTGGATGTTTACTTGCTACTAAATCTGATATTAATAATTTGGATGTTGCTACATCTGTGTGCTATGCTTTTGTATGCAAAGAGGTATTATTTTCATTCGAGGACATGCCTCCCTCTTTGCCTCCTGCTGTCATTAACATTTTGCAGGAGTTCGCTGACATCTTCCGACAACACGTGACACCAGGATTACCACCTATTCGCGGGATTGAGCATAAGATTGACTTAATTCCCGGTGCATCCCTACCCAACCGTGCGCCATACCGTACCAATCCAGCGGAGACAAAGGATATTATGCGTCAAGTACAGGAGGTGCTTGACAAAGGTTATATACATGAATCCCTTAGTCCTTGTGTTGTTCCTATTATTCTAGTGCCTAAAAAGGATCGTACATCACGCATGTGTGTGGATTGTAGAGGCATTAATAATATTACTATTCGTTATCATCATCCTATTCCTAGACTAGATGATTTGCTTGATGAATTAAGTGGTTCTACAATTTTCTCCAAAGTTGATTTGCGTAGTGGATACCATCAAATTCGTAGGAAATTGGGAGATGAATGGAAAACATCATTTAAAACTAAGTTTGGATTATATGAGTGGTTAGTCATGCCTTTTGGGTTAACTAATGCACCTAGCACCTTCATGAGATTAATGAACGAGGTTTTACGTGCTTTCATTGGACGATTTGTGCTAGTCTATTTTGATGATATATTGATTTTTAGTACATCTTTGGAGGATCATTTGGAACATCTACGTGTTGTTTTTATTGCTCTACATGATTCACGTTTGTTTGGTAACCTCGGGAAGTGCACCTTTTGCACCGACCAGGTATCTTTTCTTGGCCATGTTGTTACTCCACAGGGAATTGAAGTTGATAAAGCCAATATTGAAGCTATTGAGAGTTGGCCGCAGCCCAAAACGGTCACACAAGTGAGGAGTTTTCTTGGCCTCGCTGGTTTCTTTAGGCGTTTTGTGAGAGATTTCACCACCATTGTTGCGCCTCTTAATGAGCTTACAAAGAAGGACGTGCCTTTTCTTGGGGTACCACATAGGAAGAAGCCTTCACGGTCTTGAAAGATAAGTTAGCACATGCTCCTTTACTCCAACTTCCTGATTTTAATAAGACTTTCGAGCTTGAATGTGATGCTAGTGGAATTGGGTTAGGAGGTGTGTTATTACAAGATAGTAAACTTGTTGCGTACTTTTCTAAAAAACTGAGTGGGCCTAGTCTGAATTATTCTACTTATGATAAGGAATTATATGCTCTTGTTCGGACTTGGGAAACGTGGCAACATTATTTATGGCCCAAAGAATTTTTTACACATTCTGATCATGAATCTTCGAAACATATTAAAAGTCAAGCAAAACTGAACCGTAGACATGCTAAATGGGTTGAATTCATTGAGACTTTCCCTTATGTCATTAAACACAAGAAGGGTAAAGAAAGTGTTATTGTTGATGCTTTGTCTCGTCGTTATACTATGCTTTCACAACTTGACTTTAAAATATTTGGTTTGGAGACCATCAAAGATCAATATGTGCGTGATGCTGAATTTAGAGATGTGTCGCAGCATTGTAAAGATGGGAGAACAAGGAACAAGTTCATTATTAATGATGGATTTGTGTTCCGTGCTAACAAGCTATGCATTCCAGTTAGCTTCGTTCGTCTTTTGTTGTTACAGGAGGCACGCGGAGGAGGATTAATGGGACACTTTGGCGTGAAGAAGACGGAGGACGAACTTTCTACACATTTCTTTTGGCCAAAGATGAGACGGGATGTTGAGCGTTTTGTTGCTCGCTGCACTACATGTCAAAAAGCTAAGTCACCACTCAATCCTCATGGTTTATATATGCCTTTGCCTGTACCTAGTGTTCCTTGGGAGGATATATATATGGACTTTGTTTTAGGTTTACGTCGAACTAAGAAGGGGAGTGATAAGATATTTGTTGTCGTGGATAGATTTTCCAAAATGGCACACTACCATGTCATAAAAGTGATGATGCTGCTCATGTTGCTGATTTGTTCTTTCGTGGAATTATTTGGTTGCATAGTGTGCCAAATACAATTGTTTCAAATCGTGATGCTAAATTTCTTAGCCACTTTTGGAGATGTTTATGGGGTAAGTTGGGGACTAAACTACTTTTTAGTACTACATGTCATCCCCAAATTGATGGCCAAACTGAAGTAGTCAAAAGATCATTGTCTACTATGCTTAGGGCTGTTTTGAAGAATAACCTGAAAATGTGGGAAGAATGCTTGCCTCATATTGAATTTTCTTATAATCATTCGCTACATTCTACCACTAAGATGTGCCCTTTTGAAGTTGTGTATGGTTTCTTACCTCGTGCACCTATTGATTTGTTGCCTCTTCCGTCTTCGGAGAAGGTTAATTTTGATGCTAAAGAACGTGCTGAATTGATATTAAAGATGCATGAGTTAACGAAGGAAAACATTGAGCGTATGAATGCTAAATACAAAATTGCTGGAGATAAGGGTAGAAAACATGTTGTCTTTGCACCTGGAGATCTTGTTTAGTTACATTCGTGTAAGGATAGATTTCCTGATTTGCGCAAGTCAAAGCTAATGCCACGTGCTGATGGTCCTTTTAAGGTGTTAGAGAAAATAAATGATAATGCATATAAACTTGAGCTGCCTGTAGAGTTTGGGGTTAGCCCCACTTTTAACATTGCAGATTTGAAGCCTTATTTGGGTGAGGAAGTTCCGTCGAGGGCGACTTCAGTTCAAGAAGGGGAGGATGATGAGACATCCCTGCTAATGCTACACCCACAACTCTGACTGCTATACATACAGGACCAATTACTAGAGCTCGCGCACGTCAATTGAATTACTAGGTACTTTCGTTTCTTGCAAATCCTTCTAATGTTCATGAACATATGATGCTGCCTAAATTAGATACTTTTGTTTTACTTATGAATGAAGGACCTCGCATGGACAAGAAGGATGACCATGGGAGTGGGATCAAGCATGGAGAAGAAGGTGCGCTCGTGGGAAAGAACAATGGAGTTTCCAGTGATGATTTTCGCACTTTGAAGCCACCATAATGGGAGCAAGAAGCCTTGGACGAAATATGCATGATGCTACTTTATAAAATTCGTCCCTAGGCTAATATAGGTGCTGCGATACCTTATTGTTGGCCAGGCCTATGTAATTTTGAAATACCATAGTATTGGCTGTTTCGGACCCCTCCTCCAAGGGGCCACGAAATTCTCCTCTATTCCCCCATATATACAACCCTTAGGGCGTCGTTTTAGGGTTGGGTTTTGTTTAGATTACAAGTTTGCCATAGTTGCAACTTCGCGTTTTTCGTTTGTGTTCCACGACTAGACAAAGGCATCACAGAACCCCACTTCATCAATAAAGCTTTCCTCTTATATTCGCAATATCCAGATTGCAATCTTAGTTTCTTGCTTGTTCTTCATTTGCATGCAAGAAATAGACCCTCGTGGTCAGGTGATCGTGCTCCGGCGTGGTCAATAACCTCTCGGAGTTAGTTTAGCGATTGCTAAGGCGCGACATCATCACACGTTCATAGTCAGATCGTCAAAGGCTACTCCACCAAAAACGATAGCCACCATCTCATCGAAAGACAGGGACAACTTTGCCTCTATCAGGTCCGGTCTCACTGACCATGTAGCATTGGATGCTAGGCGGATAATGTGGACTTAGAAAGGTCTGGTCAGATTTGACATAGTCGGATCCGAGTCGAGATAAGGTCTGAGTTGGATAGACCCAACTATAAGACGCAACGATAGGTCATTTGTGAGTCTCTAGTACAACATATGTTCTATGTCCTAAGACCTGAGCTGGCACATGTACTCGGGATGGTGACACTCTTGCTTTGGGCCGACCAAACGCTACTCCGTGATTGGGTAGTTACAAAGGTAGGTTTCGGGGTTGTCTAGACCCATGTTGCGAGACATGGTCAAGCAAGATGGGATTTGCCCCTCCTACTCGGGGAGATATACTCTCGGCCCCTCGGGTGATCCAACCTGGATAAGCATGGCCATGCGATGAGGATTATGAGATAATCCTAATGTTGGTCGGATTCACCGGAACGAGAAAGAGGTCTTGCTGCAACAAGGATGACCATGTCGCCTTGTGCACGACAACATATATCGTGTGGCAAAGGGAACAGAAGTGTGAAGTACAGGTTCGCCTAACCAGCTTCATCGGACACTTGGAGTCGGCACATCTTGCTAGAGGCCACTACCGATCGGTGAAGTCGGATGTCATCTGACTCGTGACCAAGTGGACGAGAACCTAAAGGGTCGCGTGCTTAAGGGAAGGAACACATGGGCTTTAGGATCCGTGCGAGGCTCAAGAGTTGAGCCCGCGTCGGATGCCTACATATAGTGGAGGTATGGCACACCCATCCGGTTGATCGCTTCGGCGTCGTCATTAGGGTTTGCATGTGTTGTGAATAGCCACCTCCACCCGCCGCCGCCGACCGTGTAATCGGACCTAGCAGTCCGCCGCACAGGTGTTCCTCCTGCACGTGCGGATACCATTAGAGGCGGTGCACTAGCGCTGCTCCGGCGAACCTATAAGTGGGTTCCGGCGACCGGCTGTTCGAGGGAGATCGGAATGGCTGTTCGAGGGAGATCGGACGAGGAAGAGACGGACCACACGAATGCGTTGCCCCAACTCTACTTCCGCTGCACGGCACTGCGCGTCTAGTGGTAACAATCTATGATCCATCTCCGTAGCATGTTGCGCACGTACGAAAATTTTAATTTGCATGCGATGCACCTATGGTAGAACCCAACATGAATGAGTGAGAGTTTGCAGAGGGATGCCTACTTCAGTGGGAGTAGTTCTGTTTAAGGCTTCAATTACTCGACATAAACACATTGCTTAGTGATTGCATATTTTCTATTGTAGATCAATGGCACCACCTTCTCAACCCAATTTTGCATTGAAATTAATTCTGGAAAAGGATAAACTAAATGGAACAAAAATTACCGACTCGTATAGAAAATTGAGAATTGTTCTCAAGCACGATAAAAAGGAACATGTTCTAGAGGACCCACTTCCAGAGGAACCTGTCGAGAATGCTAATGCCACAACGAAGAATGCCCACCATAAACTGGTTGATGAATCAAACGAGATCAACTGCCTCATGCTGGCTTGTATGGAGCCCGATTTCCAACAACATTTCAAAAACATTCAGGATTTCGATATGATCGAGAGTCTTAAGAGCATGTTTTAGGTGCAGGCTAGGACCGAGAGGTTCATTGTCTGGAAATCCTTGACGGATAATAAGCTGAAAGAGGGAGATCCACTAAGGCCGCACGTGATCAAGATGATCAGATACGTGCAAGCTTTGGATCGGTTAGGCTTCCCACTTGGGGACGAGCTGTCCACTGATGCAATTTTGGGTTCTCTTCCACCTAGCTATGGGACGTTCGTCTCGAACTATCATATGCATGGCATGGATAAGAAGGTCACTGAATCGCATGGGATGCTCAAGGTGGCAGAGCAAGATATTAAGAAAGGCACGCATCAAGTTTTTATGGTGCAGAACTCGGCTAAGTTCAAGAAGAGTTGGTCCAAGAAAAAGGGTAAGGCAAAGGCACGAAGAAGGTTGTCTCCGCCGCTGAGTCGAAGCCCGGACCGAACTCAAAGACCATTTGCTTTCACTGCAAGGAAGCTGGTCACTGGAAGAGGAACTATAGCAAGTGGCTTGCTAAGCACGGAAAGAAGGCCGGAGATGCTTCTTCAGGCAAAGGTACACTTGTTACATATGTTATAGACATTTACCTTGCTGACATACCTAGTAGCTCTTGGGTATTTGATACCGGATCGGTTGTTCGTATTTGGAACTCGATGTAGGGGCTGGTAAGAACTAGGCGTGTGGCACAAGGGGAGATTGACATCAGGGTTGGCAACAAAGCAAGAGTTGCTGCATTGGAAGTCGGCACGATGCAACTCAAGATTCCTTCTAGATTTATTTTGGAATTGAATAATTGTTATTACATTCCCGCACTTAGTCGGGACATTATTTCTGCCTCATGCTTGATGAGTCAAGGTTATGAATTCAATATAAAAGACAATGGTTGTTCATTTTATTTGAATGGAATGCTCCATGGCTATGCACCCATAGTAGATGGGCTATTTATTTTAAATCTAGAAACGGAACCAGTCTATGATGTGAATGTCAAGAGGAATAAGCCTAATGAGATAAATCCAACATACTTCTAGCATTGCCGGCTTGGACACATTAGTCTGAAACACGTGAAGAAGCTCCATGATGATGGGCTCCTAACTTCGTCCAACTTTGGGTCGTTCGAGGCATGTGAATCATGCTTGCTAGGCAAGATGACTAAGTCACCTTTCATAAAGAGTTGCGAGAGGGCGTCCAAGCTGTTGGAGCTTATACACAGTGATGTGTGTGGTCCAATGAGCACAATAACCAGAGGTGGCTATCAGTACTTCGTGACTTTTACCCACAACTTGAGTAGATATGGATATATCTATTTGATGAGGCACGAGTTGAAAACTTTTGAAAAGTTCAAAGAGTTTCAGAACGAGGTTGAAAATCAGCTTAGCAAGACGATAAAACTTCTATGATCAGATCATGGAGGTGAGTACATGGGCCAGGGAGTTTGATACTCATCTGAAAAGCTGAGGTATAGTACCCCAGCTCACACATCCGGGTATGCCGTAGAGAAATATAGTACCTCAGCTCACACATCCGGGTACGCCGCAGAGAAATAGTGTGTTAGAACAGAGAAATCGAACCTTGTTGGACATGGTCCAGTCGATGATGAGCAAATTAGATTTACCCTTGTCATTTCGGGGATACGCTCTAGAAACTGCGGCTTTCACACTTCATATGGTACCATCCAAATCCATAGACAAGACACCACATGAGATGTGGACTGGAAAGAGTCCTAGTTTGTCTTTTCTAAAGATTTGGGTTTGTGAAGTATTTGTCAAGCGACTCATGTCGGACCAGCTTACACCCAAGTCTGATAAATGAATATTCGTGGGATATCTTAGGGAAACCTTGGGATATAACTTCTACAACCGAGAAGAGAACAAAGTGTTTGTTGCTCGGAACAAGGTTTTCCTAGAGAAAGAGTTTCTCAGTCGGGAGGCCATTGGGAGAATGGTGCGACTCGAAGAAATTTGAGAGCCACTTGAGGACAACTCGGTTGGTGATGAGATCACACCGGAGTCGGTCAGATAACCCATGGTGGAGTCGACACCGGACCCACGGAGGTCGGGAATATTGCATAGAGCGCGCGACATTTTGTTGCTAGAAAGTGACAAGCCGACCACGTATGCGGAAGCGATGGTGAGCCCAGATTCCGAGGCATGGCTAGAGGCCATGAGATCCGAGTTAAAGTCCATGAATGACAATCAAGTCTGGGACTTGGTTGATCCGCCCCCTGGAGTAGTTTCCATTGGTTGCAAATGGGTCTTTAAGAAGAAAACCGATGTAGATGGAAATGTTCGGATGCACAAAGCTCGACTTGTCGCTAAAGGTTATGGACAAGTTCAAGGAATTGACTATGACGAGACCTACTCGCCGGTAGCGATGCTAAACTTGGTGAGGATCATACTAGCAATAGCTGCATATTTCGATTATGAGATATGGCAGATGGATGTCCAAACGACGTTCCTTCATGGAAATTTAAAAGAGGATGTATACATGATACAGCCCGAAGGTTTTGTCGATCCAACTAACGCTGGTAAAATATGCAAGCTCAAGAGATGCATTTATGGATTGAAGCAAGCAGCTCGGAGTTGGAACATTCGTTTTGATGAAGTCATCGTTGACCTTGGTTTCATCAAGAATGAAGAGGACTATTGTTTATACAAGAAGTCTAGTGGGAGCTCGGCAGTATTCTTGATATTGTATGTGGATGACATACTGCTAATCGGAAATGATGTTTCGATGCTGAACTTAGTCAAGGAATCATTGAATGGTAAGTTTTCGATGAAAGACCTTGGAGAGGCAATGTACATTTTAGGCATCAAGATCTATAGAGATTGATCAAGGAGGCTGCTCAGCTTAAGCCGGGGAACGTACATAGACAAAGTGTTGAAGAGGTTCAACATGAGTGAGCCTAAGAAAGGGTTCTTACCTGTCTCACATGGTATAAGGCTAAGCAAGACTTAGAGTCCTACGACTTTTGATGAGCGAAACCAGATGAGTAGGATTCCATATGCCTCGGCAATTGGATCCATCATGTATGACATGCTATGTACACGGCCTGACGTTGCCTTTGCAAAAGCTAAAACTAGGACAACCCAGGTGTTGGTCACTGGGTAGCGGTGAAAACTAACTTGAAGTACCTGAGAAGGACTAAAGAAATGTTCCTAGTTTATGGGGGCGAGGAGGAGCTCTGCGTAAAGGGTTGCGCTGATGCTAGTTTCCAAACCGACAGGGATGATTGTCGATCTTAAACTAGATTCATATATGTCATGAATGGAGGAGCAGTGAGCTGGACGAGTTCCAAGCAAGATACTATGGCCAACTCCACGACAAAGGCTGAATACATTGCGGCTTGTGAAGCCGCAAAGGAAGGTGTTTGGATTTGGAAGTTCCTGGAAGATGTTGGTGTGTTCCCAGGCTGGTCAAAACCGTTGGACCTTTATTGCCATAATTCCGGTGCCATCGCACATACCAAGGAGCCGAGACAACACCACAAGACCAGGCACATAGACTGAAAATATCACTTGATACGAAAGCTCGTAGAGAAAGGTGAAACCAATTTATGCAAGATTCATATGGATGCAAATGTTGCAGACACGTTGACTAAGCCGCTTCCACAACCCAAGCATGAGGGGCATGTTAGAGATATTGATGAGGACATGACTACCTTGGATACGACCAAAAATATTGCATACATGCATATTTGTGAGGTGATTTCTTATAAGAATTATGCAATAATTTATTTATGTTATCCGGAACAAAAATACTTCACCTATTTTTATTTTATGCCTAAATGCAGAATGGTCGAACACTTGTATGAACCACGTGTGCTGACAAAGAAAGAGGAAATGGTTGGGTGATATTCAAGAGGTCCTCTAATGTCAAAGGAAACAATTAGGTGTTGTTCAAGAAGTTCTCTCACGTCACTTTTAGCCCAAGAGAAGATAGAGTCCAAGTCTCTCACGTTCTGGACTCAGATTCGGACTGCACAGACACACCTGTCTCAAAACGCCAACAACTTTTTCATACAGACACGGAATTGGGTGATTCTTTTTTTTCTGGAAACTAGATTTCATATGCGTTCCATCCCAGTTGGAATCACCTTAAAATTCGTCCGGATCGCGAAGATATCGATGAAACAATCTGATGTTGCATCAGAATCCGAGTCAAACTACAAGTCCAAAGGTGTTGCATCACCTCCACTTGGGCCCATGGGCCTTGTACGACCTAGGGTTTGTTTTAGGGTGTCTTGGGACGTCCTCCCACCTCCTTGGCCGCCACCCCTTGCTCCTATATAAGTAGATCAATCTAGTAGCTTTTCCTTTGGGTTTTGTTTAGTTCAAAGTTAGCCATTGGAACTTCGTGTACTTCGTTTGTGTCCAACGACCAGACTAAGACCGCTTTCGAAACCCCACCATTATCAATACTTCATCTATATTCGCAATATTCATATTGCATTATCATATTCTTGCTTGTTCTTCGATTGTTTGCAGGAATAGACGTTCGTGGTCAGGTTGATCGTGCTCCGGCGTGGTCAATAACCTCTTGAAGATTGGTTTAGCGATTGCTAAGGCGCAACATCGTGCACGTTCGTAGTCAGATCGTCCAAGTCATCTCCACCAAATCGGTAGTTATCATCTCATCGAAAGATCGGGACCCTCACATCTATCAAGTGGTATCAGATTTCCAGGTTGCTCGGTGAGATTTTACCAGTTTTCGTAGTCTAGATTGCATCTGTTCTTCATACCTATAGTTCACGAAAAAGCTACAAAAAAATTAGGGTTAGATCTTCATATCCGAACCAATCTAAGCCTTTGCAATTTTCTGTTCGGTGTTTTCTTTGTTGAATTTGTGGTTGTATCGTCGTGTCGAGTTGCTGGTCTTAGTGTCTAGTCCTTTAGAGTTCCGAGTTCTGTTCACAACTTGTTACGCCGGCGTCGCACCATCTTCATCGCTGCTGCCATATACCACCACCATGCGAGCGTCAACCCTTTCGTTGTCACCCATCACCAACCATCAATTTTCACCACATGCTACCATTGTTCATTGTCATTATTATACTTGAGGTCGTTCACATGTACGCTTGATCCCATCTACATCTTATCTAATTTGTTGGATAGAAAAAAAATGAGCGATAAAAAAATAAAACAAAGTGAGAGAAAAAAAATTCGGATCTACCTAGACTCAATCTCGTATGTGAATTCGGATTGAAATCTGTTTTGCGCAGTGTTGAGTAAAACAAGTGTATCTTCCTCATACGAACTCGGAATTGAGTGATTCTTTTTGCATACGAAAGCTTGAGTCAGTAGCATTCTTGAGAAAAAATATCAAAAATTTCACATAATATTTTCTAGAGGAAAGCTGAAGAGAGAGTTTTGTATATCTTGCTTGTCGATCATTTATCATCATTGTCTTTACTGCCATTGTGATCTTCACTTATATCTTGCTGTCGAGAGCTAATTCATATCATCCCTTTCTGCTATTTCTCCTACATCGTGACTCCATTAGTGTTCTAGGCTCGCGTCTCTAGTACGGTCTAGCCTAGGACCAGCACAATACCGTCGTTGAGCGTTTATTCAACATTGCATCTCTGAATTGATTATTGCTAATCTTTTGCTACCATATATTAAGCCTTCCAAGCTCCACATATTTCTACATCGTGTATACATACGTTCACCTGGTAATCGCTTTACCCAATCTTTGGAGATATTGACACCGTCGGTTGCCGGTCGCCACCTGCTGCATGGTAAGAATTTGTAAGACATTGATATTTGCTTTATCGTGAGTGTTTTACCACCACATCCCAGTAGTTCATAGGAACAATATACTTGGATCTTTGTTTCTTGTTTCTACTAGTCATGACAGGATCCAGAGTTGTCAGTTCATGGGCTTCTTCGATCGTGGGAGACGTGTTACCGCAAAAACCGATACGAGAGATGCAAAGAGATCCAAATGCACATGATCAGGTTAATGTTTCTATACCTCCATTTAATGGCCGATTTAGACCTGCTTTATATATCGAGTGGGAGTTTGAAATAAAAGAAATATTTGCTTCCCATAATTTTGCTACACATAAGAAAGTTAAGGTCGCAGTTGGTTCTTTCACTGGTTATGCTTTAGTTTGGTGGAGCGAATATTGTCGGTTACACAAAGATATTATACCTATTACTTGGGATGATTTGAAACTTGCCATGAGACACACG
This sequence comes from Hordeum marinum, assembly GCA_022496015.1. NCBI lineage: Eukaryota > Viridiplantae > Streptophyta > Magnoliopsida > Poales > Poaceae > Hordeum > Hordeum marinum. The sequence continues at coordinate 218,901,051 of CM039677.1, read as the reverse complement.
TTCGTTCCTACTTATTATACTCGTGACAAGCTTAAAACGTTACAATATTTGAAACAAGGTAGTGACACCGTAATGAAATATTATGATGATTTACAAATGACCTTGTTGCATTCCTCATTAGAAGAAAGTGAAGAAGATTTTATGGATAGATTTTGGGGAGGATTAAACCTTGATATTGAGGACATACTAATTCATGAAAAGTGTTATTCTATGGATCGTTTGTTTCGTCTTGCTTGCAAAGCTGAACAGGAAATAAATCAACGTGTTGCCCAAAAGGAAATAGAGCGCAAGGTGCACATTTCAAGAGTTGATACCGTTGTTCCTTCAACTACTAGGCATACTGTGACAACCACATCAAATCTTGTGAGGGCTACATCTCCTTCACCATGTAACACGTCACCATCGAGAGTGCCTACATCATCTGAGTTGATCATAAGAGGTAATGCCAAAGGTATTGATCTTCCACCTCCACATGAGTACGATGAATGCCTTGTCAATTCCAATGTATCCTATGATGAGCTACCCATTATTTTGATCACACCACCTATTTTAGAGGACTATGTTAATGATTATACTTCCTCATGTGATCAAATAACTACAATATCAACAATTGTGAGTGCACCCATTGAATTAACTATTAATGAGCAAGAACCGTGTGATTAGTAAATAAATCTAATTTGGGTCAAATATGTTTGAAAATAATTCTGTCGGTGTTTAATCATTTTGATATGACCTCCAATCTTGGTGATAATTCTGTGTCAAATGACATGTTGCATGTTTGCTTATTTAAGCATGTTGTAGCATCTAAATATTGGGATGGTTTAATGATGAACATCATGAATCTTTTGATATGAATAAGGACTTCACTTATATGTGGAAACTGAGTTGCAATATAGTGATGCCTTCTACTTCTTGTCATAATCTTTTGGATTTATATTTCATGACATGTGATGAGTGCCCTTTTATATATATGTCACATATGTCACAACTGAGAACAATAAAAATGGATGACATATACATATACAATGTGTATGCCTTTTCTCTTTTGGTAGCCACATTTCAGATTAAGCAACGCCGAGAACGGCTTTGTTTTCAAAAAGGGGAGGATGATGAGGACATGACTACCTTGGATACGACCAAAAATGTTGCATACATGCATATTTGTGAGGTGATTTCTTATAAGAATTATGCAATAATTTATTTATGTTATCCGGAACAAAAATACTTCACCTATTTTTATTTTATGCCTAAATGCAGAATGGTCGAACACTTGTATGAACCACGTGTGATGACAAAGAAAGAGGAAATGGTTGGGTGCTATTCAAGAGGTCCTCTAATGTCAAAAGAAACAATTAGGTGTTGTTCAAGAAGTTCTCTCACATCACTTTTAGCCCAAGAGAAGATAGAGTCCAAGTCTCTCACGTTCTGGACTCAGATTCGGACTGCACAGACACACCTGTCTCAAAACGCCAACAACTTTTTCATACAGACTCGGAATTGGGTGATTCTTTTTTTGCTGGAAACTAGATTTCATATGCGTTCCGCCCAGTTGGAATCACCTTAAAATTCGTCCGGATCGTGAAGATATCGATGAAACAATCTGACGTTGCATCAGAATCCGAGTCAAACTACAAGTCCAAAGGTGTTGCATCACCTCCACTTGGGCCCATGGGCCTTGTACAACCTAGGGTTTGTTTTAGGGTGTCTTGGGACGTCCTCCCACCTCCCTGGCCGCCACCCATTGCTCCTATATAAGTAGATAAATCTAGTAGCTTTTCATTTGGGTTTTGTTTAGTTAAAAGTTAGCCATTGCAACTTCGTGTACTTCGTTTGTGTCCAACGACTAGACTAAAACCGCTTTCGGAACCCCACCATTATCAATACTTCATCTATATTCGCAATATTCAGATTGCATTATCATATTCTTGCTTGTTCTTCGATTGTTTGCAGGAATAGACCTTCGTGGTCAGGTTGATCGTGCTCCGGCGTGGTTAATAACCTCTTGGAGATTGGTTTAGCAATTGCTAAGGCGCAACGTCGTGCACGTTCATAGTCGGATCGTCAAAGTCATCTCTACCAAATCGATAGTTATCATCTCATCGAAAGATCGGGACTCAGATTCGGACTACACAGACACACCTGTCTCAAAACGCCAACAACTTTTTCATACAGACTCGGAATTGGGTGATTTGTTTTTTGCTGGAAACTAGATTTCATATGCGTTCCAGTCCAGTTGGAATCACCTTAAAATTCGTCCGGATCGCAAAGATATCAATGAAACAATCTGACGTTGCATCAGAATCCGAGTCAAACTACAAGTCCAAAGGTGTTGCATCACCTCCACTTGGGCCCATGGGCCTTGTACGACCTAGGGTTTGTTTTAGGGTGTCTTGGGACGTCCTCCCACCTCCTTGGCCGCCACCCCTTGCTACTATATAAGTAGATCAATCTAGTAGCTTTTTCTTTGGGTTTTGTTTAGTTCAAAGTTAGCCATTGCAACTTCGTGTACTTCGTTTGTGTCCAACGACCAGACTAAGACCGCTTTCAGAACCCCACCATTATCAATACTTCATCTATATTCACAATATTCATATTGCATTATCATATTCTTGCTTGTTCTTTGATTGTTTGCAGGAATAGACGTTCGTGGTCAGGTTGATCGTGCTCCGGCGTGGTCAATAACCTCTTGGAGATTGGTTTAGCGATTGCTAAGGCGCAATGTCGTGCACGTTTGTAGTCGGATCGTCAAAGTCATCTCCACCAAATCGATAGTTATCATCTCATCGAAAGATCGGACCCTCGCATCTATCAGATATGGGCATTCAATGTCTATTTGATTGACTCTAGTTTAAGTGGGAGACTATTGGACATATGCCCTAGAGGCAATCATGTATGATGATGTTTCCTATGTGTTTATGACTAAACATAGTCCTTGGACATTATCATTGATGTGTATTAACAAGTATGTGACTTGTTTGCGAGACTCTGCATTGTATGATGACTCTCCTAAATGGTCCCTAGTCGAAAGGGTTGTGTGGACACGCAACCAGTTAGACTAGCATATGAAACGGTGGATGGTCTGGTCTCACTGACCATGTAGCATTGGATGCTAGCCGGATAATATGGACTCAGAAAGGTCTGGTCGGATTCGACATAGTCAGATTCGAGTCGAGATAAGGTTTGAGTTGGACAGACCCAACTACGAGACGCAGCGATAGGTCATCTGTAAGTCTCTAGTACAACATATGTTCTATGTCCTAAGACAATAGAAGTCCCGAGAGGATAAGCTGCGACTCTTCCCTCAGATCAAAGTAAAAGAAAGACCAACAACGGCCGGTATACAAGCGAGAGTACTTTTTGGGCGTCATGCCATGCAATCAAATCAATCCGTGAGAGTACTAGTCGTACTAATCGCGTCCGATTTAGAAAAGAAAAGGAAACCTACAGGAGGAACATGCATCTACTGAAAGGAAGACCCGCCCAAATACATGTCGGTCTTTAGGTAGCTCCGCTCGTGCTGGCCGGACCATTAGTGTCTTCGAGCTGCCCTGCCTGCTGGCCTCCCACGATGGCCTTGATCACCTGGTCATTCACGTTGTCGGCCGGCTTCACCATGTTGGCGCGCTCGCTGCTTGAGCCACCGTCTGGCCAAACCCAACGGCTCTGCCGGGTCTCCTGACCGCGCCACCACCCTGGCGCTCATTGAGCCGGCCCGCCGAGCCTACACAGCGACCAGGCGATCCGTCTGACGGATCGATTTCAGTTGCAAAGCCGTCGAGTCTTCAAATCGCCGAGACCATCGGTTTTCCACTACAACGCCGTCTTTTTACGTTGCAGTCCATTTCATTGATGGGAGACACTATAGATCCCGAGACATCAACTCATCATTGCTGCTGCTACTCCTTTCGCATGAAGACTGAAGCCAGCCATCGTATCAAATCCAACATGAGTTGTTGTGGCCTTGTCCTGGGTACTCCTCGCATCGCTGCACCCCCGTCTGGCCTGCTCGCCGAGCCGGCTGCTGATGCGCTGCTATACCGCGCCCATCACCGTGCATCTGCGAGCCGCCCCGTGCCACTGCTTTGCCGACCTCCGTGCTGAGCCACGGCCGCCCCACCTCGGCTCGCCGACAGCCACCCCACGCAGCTGCTCTTGTCGAGCCTATCACGTGGTGAGGACATCCCTGCTAATGCCACACCCACAACTCCGACTGCTATACATACATGACCAATTACTAGAGCTCGCGCATGTCAATTGAATTACAAGGTACTTTCGTTTCTTGCAAATCCTTATAATGTTCATGAACATATGATGCTGCCTAAATTAGAAACTTTTGTTTTACTTATGAATGAAGGACCTGGCATGGACAAGAAGGATGACCATGGGAGCGGGATCAAGCATGGAGAAGAAGGTGCACGCGCAGGAAGAACAATGGAGTTTCCAATGATGATTTTCGCACTTGGAAGCCACCATAATGGGAGCAAGAAGAAATATGCATGATGCTACTTTATAAAATTCGTCCCTAGGCTAATATAGGTGCTGCGCCACCTTATTGTTGGGCCAGGCCCATGTAATTTCAAAATACCATATTATAGGCTGTTTTTAGAGTCCGTATGTATGGGGAAACTGAGTTAAGGTCGGTTTGGACCCCTCCTCGAAGGGGCCACGAAATTCCTCTCTATTCCCCCATATATACAGCCCTTAGGGCATCGTTTTAGAGTTGGGTTTTGTTTAGATTACAAGTTCACCATAGCTGCAACTTCACGTTCTTCGTTTGTGTTCCACGACCAGACAAAGGCGTCACAGAACCCCACTTCATCAATAAAGCTTTCGTCTTATATTCGCAATATCAAGATTGCAATCTTAGTTTCTTGCTTCTTCTTCGTTTGCGTGCAGGAAACAGACCCTCGTGGTCAGGTTGATCGTGCTCCGGTGTGGTCAATAACCTCTCGGAGTTGGTTTACCGATTGCTAAGGCGCGACGTCATCAGACGTTCGTAGTCGGATCGTCAAAGTCTACTCAAAAAACGATAGCCACCATCTCATAGAAAGACACGGATAACTTCGCCTCTATCAAGTGGTATCAAATTTCCAGGTTGCTCGGTGAGATTTTACTAGTTTTCGTAGTTTAGATCGCATCTGTTCATCATACCTTTAGTCCACGAAAAAGCCACAAAAATAAATTAGGGTTAGATCATCATATCCGAACCAATCTGAGCCTTTGCATAGTCTATTCCGTATTTTTCTTTGTTGAATTTGCGGTTACATCGTCGTGTCGAGTTGTTGGTCTTAGTGTCTAGTCCTTTAGAGTTTTGAGTTCTTTTCACAGGTTGTCACGTCGCCACAACATCGTCTTCATAGTTGCCATATACCACCACCATCATCACCGCTGCCATATATCACCACCCATCATCACTATCCATTGGTGTCCATATATACCACCTACTTCCACCTCCAACTCCAATCGCGATACCAGGAAACAGGCTCCTACTCCACCCTCTGCGAAGAGCACACCTTCTGGGCTTGCACAGAGCTCTTCTTCATCTATTGCATCCACAGGGCAAACGCATGAGGTTATATGCCGTCGTTGCAAGGGTGGAGGTCACTCTGTGAGAGAATGCCCTTCCAAGCGTGTAATGATTGTTACTGAGGATAGTGGATATGCGTATGCTAGTGATTATGATGAGGAGACTTTGGCTCTCATTGCAAGTGAAGAACAGGGTGGCGAGGAGGCAGAACCAGAGACACACTACATGGCTGCTGATTACACTGACAGGTATGAAAGTTTAGTTGCTCAACGTGTTCTCAGTGTGCAGGTTACACGGGCTGAGCAAAATCATAGGCACAACTTGTTCCACACAAAGGGAGTTGTGAAGGACCGTTCTGTTTGCCTCATCATCGATGGAGGGAGTTGCAATAACTTGGCTAGCATGGAGATGGTGGAGAAGCTGTCTCTAACCACCAGACCACATCCTCATCCTTATTACATCCAATGGTTCAACAATAGTGGCAAGGTTAAGGTAACACGTACTGTTCGTGTGCATTTTAGATTGCTACATATTCTGATTATGTGGATTCTGATGTGGTACCCATGCAAGCATGTTCTGTTCTACTTGGTAGGCCATGGCAGTTTGATAAAAATTCCGTACACCATGGTAGGACAAATGAGTATACTCTTGTTCATAAGGATCAAAATATCACTTTGCTTCCTATGTCTCCGGAACAGATTATGAAAGATGACATTGCTAGAGCTAGTCAAGCAAAACAGGAGAAAAATAAGAGTGAAAATCAGATTGTAGCACAGGAATTTGAGAAACACCATACGCATAATAAACCATCATCTAATGTTGCATCCGAAATAAAATTGATGATAGAGGCGAAGTTGTCCCTATCTTTCGATGAGATGGTGGCTATCATTTTTGGTGGAGTAGACTTTGACGATCCGACTACGAACGTGTGATGACGTCAGGCTTTAGCAATCGCTAAACCAACTCCGAGAGGTTATTGACCACGCCGGAGCACGATCAACCTGACCACGAGGGTCTGTTTCCTGCACGCAAATGAAGAACAAGCAAGAAACTAAGATTGCAATCTGGATATTGCGAATATAAGAGGAAAGCTTTATTGATGAAGTGGGGTTCTGTGACGCCTCTGTCTAGTCGTGGAACACAAAAGAAGAACGCTAAGTTGCAGCTTTGGCGAACATGTAATCTAAACAAAACTCAACCCTAAAATGACACCCTAAGGGCTGTATATATGGGAGAATAGAGGGGAATTTCGTGGCCCCTTGGAGGAGGGGTCCGAAACTGACCCTAACTCAGTTTTCCCATACATACGGACTCTAAAAACAGCCTATAATATGGTATTTCGAAATTACATGGGCCTGGCCCAAAAATAAGGTGGCGCAGCACCTATATTAGCCTAGGGACGAATTTTATAAAGTGGCATCATGCATATTTCGTCCAAGGCTTCTCGCTCCCATTATGGTGGCTTCAAAGTGCGAAAATCATCACTGGAAGCTCCATTGTTCTTTCCCACGCGCGCACCTTCTTCTCCATGCTTGATCCCACTCCAATGGTCATCCTTCTTGTCCATGCTAGGTCCTCCATTCATAAGTAAAACCAAAGTATCTAATTTAGGCATCATCATATGTTCATGAATATTAGAAGGATTTCCAAGAAACGAAAGTACCTGGTAATTCAATTGACATGAGCGAGCTCTAGTAATTGGTCCTGTATGTATGGTAGTCGGAGTTGTGGGTGTAACATTAGTAGGGATGTCCTCATCATCCTCCCCATCTTGAACTGAAGTCGCCCTCGACGGAAGCTCATCTTCCTCACCTAAATAAGGCTTCAAATCTGCAATGTTAAAAGTGGGGCTAACCCCAAACTCTACAGGCAGCTCAAGTTTATATGCATTATCATTTATTTTCTCTAACACCTTAAAAGGACCATCAACACGTGGCATTAGCTTTGACTTGTGCAAATCAGGAAATCTATCGTTACGCAAATGTAACCAAACAAGATCTCCAGGTGCGAAGACAACATGTTTTCTACCCTTATCTCCAGCAATTTTGTATTTAGCATTCGTACGCTCAATGTTTTCCTTCGTTAACTCATGCATCTTTAATATCAATTCAGCACATTCTTTAGCATCAAAATTAACCTTCTCCGAAGATGGAAGAGGCAACAAATCAATAGGTGCACGAGGTAAGAAACCATACACAACTTCAAAAGGGCACATCTTAGTGGTAGAATGTAGCGAACGATTATAAGCAAATTCAATATGAGGCAAGCATTCTTTCCACATTTTCAGGTTATTCTTCAAAACAGCCCTACGCATAGTAGACAATGATCCATTGACTACTTCAGTTTGGCCATCAGTTTGGGGGTGACATGTAGTACTAAAAAGCAGTTTAGTCCCCAACTTAGCCCATAAACATCTCCAAAAGTGGCTAAGAAATTTAGCATCACGATTTGAAACAATTGTATTTGGCACACCATGCAACCGAATAATTTCACGAAATAACAAATCAGCAACATGAGCAGCAGCATCACTTTTATGACATGGTATAAGTGTGCCATTTTGGAAAATCTATCCATGACAAAAAATATGCTATCCCTCCCCTTCTTAGTGCGAGGTAAACCTAAAACAAAGTCCATAGATATATCCTCCCAAGGAACACTAGGTACAGGCAAAGGCATATATAAACCATGAGGATTGAGTCGTGACTTAGCTTTTTGACATGTAGTGCAGCGAGCAACAAAACGCTCAACATCCTGTCTCATCTTTGGCCAAAAGAAATGTGTAGAAAGTACATCCCCGTCTTCTTCACGCCAAAGTGTCCCATTAATCCTCCTCCATGTGCCTCATGTAACAACAAAAGACGAATAGAGCTAGCTGGAATGCATAGCTTGTTAGCACGGAACACAAATCCATCATTAATAACGAACTTGTTCCATGTTTTCCCGTCTTTACAATGCTACAACACATCTCTAAATTCAGCATCATGCACATATAGATCTTTGATGGTCTCCAAACCAAATATTTTAAAGTCAAGTTGTGAAAGCATAGTATAACGACGAGACAAAGCATGAGCAATAACATTTTCTTTACCCTTCTTGTGTTTAATGACATAAGGGAAAGTCTCAATGAATTCAACCCATTTAGCATGTCTACGGTTCAGTTTTGCTTCACTTTTAATATGTTTCAAAGATTCGTGATCAGAATGTATAACAAATTCTTTGGGCCATAAATAATGTTGCCATGTTTCAAAAGTCCGAACAAGAGCATATAATTCCTTATCATAAGTAGAATAATTCAGACTAGGCCCACTCAATTTTTCAGAAAAGTACGCAACAGGTTTACCATCTTGTAATAACACACCTCCTAACCCAATTCCACTAGCATCACATTCAAGCTCGAAAGTCTTATTAAAATCAGGAAGTTGGAGTAAAGGAGCATGTGCTAACTTATCTTTCAAAACCTTGAAGGCTTCTTCTTGTGCGGTACCCCAAGAAAAAGGCACGTCCTTCTTTGTAAGCTCATTGAGAGGCGCAGCAATGGTGCTGAAATCTCTCACAAAACGCATATAGAAACCAGCGAGGCCAAGAAAACTCAGTTGTGTGACCGTTTTGGGCTGCGGCCAACTCTCAATAGCTTCAATCTTGGCTTTATCAACTTCAATTCCCTGTGGAGTAACAACATAGCCAAGAAAAGATACCCGGTCGGTGCAAAAGGTGCACTTCCCAAGGTTACCAAACAAACGTGCATCACGTAGAGCAATAAAAACAACACGTAGATGTTCCAAATGTTCCTCCAAAGATCTACTAAAAATCAATATATCATAAAAATAGACTACCACAAATCGTCCAATGAAAGCACGTAAAACCTCGTTCATTAATCTCATGAAAGCGCTAGGTGCATTAGTTAACCCAAAAGGCATGACTAACCACTCATATAATCCAAACTTAGTTTTAAATGCTGTTTTCCATTCATCTCCCAATTTCATACGAATTTGATGGTATCCACTACGCAAATCAACTTTGGAGAAAATTATAGAACCACTTAATTCATCAAGCATATCATCTAGTCTAGGAATAGGATGACGATAACGAATAGTAATATTATTAATGCCTCTACAATCCACACACATGCGCGATGTACCATCCTTTTTAGGCACTAGTATAATAGGAACATCATAAGGATTAAGGGATTCACATATATAATCTTTGTTAAGTAGCTCCTGTACTTGACGCATAATCTCCTGTGTCTCCTATGGATTGGTATGGTATGGCGCACTGTTGGGTAGGGATGCACCGGGAATTAAGTCAATCTGATGCTCAATCCCGCGAATAGGTGTAATCCCGGTGGCACGTCTTGTGGGAAGACGTCAGCGAACTCCTGCAAAATGTTAATGAACGTAGGAGGCAAAGAGGGAGGCATGTCCTCGAATGAAAATAATACCTCTTTGCATACAAAAGCATAGCAAACAGATGTAGCAACATCCAAATCATTAATATCAGATTTAGTAGCAAGTAAACATCCACTCTTCAATTGATGAGGACATCGCTACTAATGTTACACCCACAACTCCGACTACCATACATACAGGACCAATTACTAGAGCTCGTGCATGTCAATTGAATTACCACGTACTTTCGTTTCTTGGAAATCCTTCTAATATTCATGAACATATGATGCTTCCTAAATTAGATACTTTGGTTTTACTTATGAACGAAGGACCTAGCATGGACAAGAAGGATGACCATTGGAGTGGGATCAAGCATGGACAAGAAGGTGCGCGCGCGGGAAAGAACAATGGAGCTTCCAGTGATGATTTTCACACTTTGAAGCCACCATAATGGGAGCGAGAAGCCTTGGACGAAATATGCATGATGCCACTTCATAAAATTCGTCCCTAGGCTAATATAGGTGCTGCGCCACCTTATTTTTGGGCCAGGCCCATGTAATTTCGAAATACCATATTATAGGCTTTTTTAGAGTCCGTATGTATGGGAAAACTGAGTTAGGGTCGGTTTCGGACCCCTCCTCCAAGGGGCCATGAAATTCCCCTCTATTCCCCCATATATACAGCCCTTAGGGCGTCGTTTTAGGGTGGGGTTTTGTTTAGATTACAAGTTTGCCATAGCTGCAACTTCGCGTTCTTCGTTTGTGTTCCACGACTAGACAAAGGCGTCACAGAACCCCACTTCATCAATAAAGCTTTCCTCTTATATTCGCAATATCCAGATTGCAATCTTAGTTTCTTGCTTGTTCTTCGTTTGCGTGCAGGAAATAGACCCTCGTGGTCAGGTTGATCATGCTCCGGCGTGGTCAATAACCTCTCGGAGTTGGTTTAGCGATTGCTAAGGCGCGACATCATCACTCGTTCGTAGTCGGATCGTCAAAGACTACTCCACCAAAAACGATAGCCACCATCTCATCGAAAGACAGGTACAACTTCGCCTCTATCAAGTGGTATCAGATTTCCAGGTTACTCGGTGAGATTTTACCAGTTTTCGTAGTTTAGATCGCATCTGTTCTTCATACATTTAGTTCACGAAAAAGCCACAAAAAATTAGGGTTAGATCATCATATCCGAACCAATCTGAGCCTTTGCATAGTCTTTTCAGTATTTTGCTTTGTTGAATTTGCGCTTACATTGTCGTGTCGAGGTGCTGGTCTTAGTGTCTAGTCCTTTAGAGTTTCGAGTTCTATTCCCAGGTTGTCACACCGCCACCGCATCGTCTTCATAGTTGCCATATACCACCACCATCATCACCGCTGCCATATATCACCACCCATCATCACTATCCATCGGTGTCCATATACCACCACAAATCCGCCACCGATCCGAGGCCAGCTCGTTTTAGGTTTAGTTTCGAGATCCTTTTGATTTCGGATTCGCGTTTTGCTACCTGCGTAGGTGTCGGAAGAAAAAGAGTCTGGCACGCTTTGCAGAGCATGTTTTGGCCCAAAAAAAATTGGCCAAAAATATTTTTTTCCCTATCTTGATTTTAGGTTCTCCGGAGCGTTTTGAGACACTTGCCATCATAGTGATTTTTGTCGAAATTTTTGGTCGTCGCAGCCCCGGAATTGCTCAAGAAAAAAAAATTAGTCCAACAAATTTCGTGCCCATCTTGCTTATACGACGTGGGGAGAGTTTTGAGACACTCGCCATTGTAGTGATTTTTTGAGCAAAAAAAAGAGCGCAAAAAAAAGAGGCGCCGAAAAAAAAGAAAAAAATCAGAGTGTGCTCTTCCCTTGACTACAACGGTTGTCGATCACCGCCTGCTGCTAGGTAAGAACTGGTAAGGATTTGAGATTGGCTTAAAGGATTTGTGACACACCACCACCACCACGTCCTAGTAGTCTGTAGGTTTCATCTTCTTATGTGTTTCCTATTCGTGCTAACCATGCCAGGATCACACGACGACAGGATCGATTGGGAGAGCATGACCAACAAAGTACTCTATGATAAATTTCAGCAAATGATGGCTGGCCAGGTACAAGACTTCGTGACCAACTTTTGTGAGGCCATAGAGAAGCTAGATTGTTTGGAGAAGACATTCGACACCAAGATGGACGCCAAGTTCAATGAGGTGCTTGCCAGTCTACCACCACCATCTCCAGCTCCTATACCTTTCGAACGACGAGTGCGACGTGTGCCTCTCGGCCTAGCCCAGCATACTGGTACTGTTGATACTGCTGCTACTTCTGTGGCTCCTGCTACTACTGTCATTGAGCAGGTTGAAGATTATGATGGTGATTACGATGATGAGGGAGAGGTTGCTCCAGATCAGCCTCAGGGGCAACCACCACGATACGCACCAGGTCAACTACATGGCTACAACCGTAACAGTAGGGCTGCACCTGCCCCTCAGGTACGGATCATGACCATCTCCCTAAACTTAAATTGAATATTCCGACGTTTGAGGGTAGATATGTTCCTGATATATATCTTACATGGGAGTTAGAAATCGAACAATATTAAACATGCTTACAATTTCCTGAGGATAGACGTGTTGCTGCTGTTGTTTGTTCATTCACTAGCTTTGCTTGTGTTTGGTGGTCAGAACATTGTAGAATACACCATGCTAATATTCCAACTGCTTGGCTTGCTTTGAAAATTGCTATGCGTAATCATTGGGTGCCACCTTATTATCAACGCGAATTGCTTCAAAATTTGCAGCGTTTAAGACAAGGAAAAAATTATGTAGAAGAATATTATCAGGAATTACAAACTGGCATGATTAGATATGGTATTGTTGAGAAGAATGAAGCTATGCTTGCACATTTTATGGGTGGATTAAATAGAGACATTCAGACTATTCTAGAGTATAAGGAGTATAACACTATCACTCGTTCATTTCATCTTGCTTGCAAAGCTGAACGTGAAGTGCAGGATCGACAGGCAATGGCGATAACTCCTTTTTCTGCAGGTCACACTTCATCATGGACGCCACGTACCTCCTCTACTTCCGCACGTCTTGCTGCAACGCCACCTACTGCCACCTCCAACTCCAACCGTGATACCAGGAAACAGGCTCCTACTCCACCCTCTGCGAAGAGCACATCTTCTTGGCCTGCACAGAGCTCTTCTTCATCTATTGCATCCACAGGGCAAACACATGAGGTTATATGCCGTCGTTGCAAGGGTGGAGGTCACTTTGTGAGAGAATGCCCTTCCAAACGTGTAATGATTGTTACTGAGGATGGTGGATATGCGTCCGCTAGTGATTATGATGAGGAGACTTTGCCTCTCATTGCAAGTGAAGAACAGGGTAGCGAGGATGCAGAACCAGAGACACACTACATGGCTACTGATTACGTTGATAGGTATGAAAGTTTAGTTGCTCAACGTGTTCTCAGTGTGCAGGTTACACAGGCTGAGCAAAATCAGAGGCACAACTTGTTCCACACAAAGGGAGTTGTGAAGGAGCGTTCTGTTCGTGTCATCATCGATGGAGGGAGTTGCAATAACTTGGCTAGCATGGAGATGGTAGAGAAGTTGTTGCTAACCACCAGACCACATCCTCATCCTTATTACATCCAATGGTTCAACAATAGTGGCAAGGTTAAGGTAACACGTACTGTTCGTGTGCATTTTAGCATTGCTACATATTCTGATTATGTGGATTGTGATGTGGTACCCATGTAAGCATGTTCTGTTTTTACTTGGTAGGCCATGGCAGTTTGATAAAAATTCTGTACACCATGGTAGGACAAATCAGTATACTCTTGTTCATAAGGATTAAAATATCACTTTGCTTCCTATGTCTCCGGAACATATTATGAAAGATGACATTGCTAGAGCTAGTAAAGCAAAACAGGAAAAAAAGTAAGAGTGAAAATCAGATTGTAGCACAGGAATTTGAGCAACAACATAAGCATAATAAACCATCATCTAATGTTGCATCCGAAATAAATTTGAAGAGTGGATGTTTACTTGCTACTAAATCTATATTGATGATTTGGATGTTGCTACATCTGTTTGCTATGCTTTTGTATGCAAAGAGGTATTATTTTCATTCGAGGACATGCCTCCCTCTTTGCCTCCTACTGCCATTAACATTTTGCAGGAGTTCGCTGACGTCTTCCCACAAGACGTGCCACCGGGATTACCACCTATTCGCAGGATTGAGCATCAGATTGACTTAATTCCCGGTGCATCCCTACCCAACCGTGCGCCATACCGTACCAATCCAGAGGAGACACAGGAGATTATGCGTCAAGTACAGGAGCTACTTAACAAAGATTATATACGTGAATCCCTTAATCCTTATGATGTTCCTATTACACTAGTGCCTAAAAAGGATGGTACATCATGCATGTGTGTGGATTGTAGAGGCATTAATAATATTACTATTCGTTATCGTTATCCTATTCCTAGACTAGATGATATGCTTGATGAATTAAGTGGTTCTACAATTTTCTCCAAAGTTGATTTGCGTAGTGGATACCATCAAATTCGTATGAAATTGGGAGATGAATGAAAAACAGCATTTAAAACTAAGTTTGGATTATATGAGTGGTTAGTCATGCCTTTTGGGTTAACTAATGCACCTAGCGCTTTCATGAGATTAATGAATGAGGTTTTACGTGCTTTCATTGGACGATTTGTGGTAGTCTATTTTGATGATATATTGATTTTTAGTACATCTTTGGAGGAATATTTGGAACATCTACGTGTTGTTTTTATTGCTCTACGTGATGCACGTTTGTTTGGTAACCTTGGGAAGTGCATGTTTTGCACCGACCGAGTATCTTTTCTTGGCTATGTTGTTACTCCACAGGGAATTGAAGTTGATAAAGCCAAGATTGAAGCTATTGAGTTGGCCGCAGCCCAAAACGGTCACACAAGTGAGGAGTTTTCTTGGCCTCGCTGGTTTCTATGGGCGTTTTGTGAGAGATTTCAGCACCATTGCTGCGCCTCTCAATGAGCTTACAAAGAAGGACATGCCTTTTTCTTGGGGTACCGCACAGGAAGAAGCCTTCACGGTCTTGAAAGATAAGTTAACACATACTCCTTTACTCCAACTTCCTGATTTTAATAAGACTTTCGAGCTTGAATGTGATGCTAGTGGAATTGGGTTGGGAGGCGTGTCAAGATGGTAAACCTGTTGCATACTTTTCTGAAAAACTGAGTGGGCCTAGTCTGAATTATTCTACTTATCGTAAGGAATTATATGCTCTTGTTCGGACTTTGGAAACATAGCAACATTATTTATGGCCCAAAGAATTTTTTATACATTTTGATCATGAATCTTTGAAACGTATTAGAAGTCAAGCAAAACTGAACCGTAGACATGCTAAATGGGTTGAATTCATTAAGACTTTCCCTTATGTCATTAAACACAAGACGGGTAAAGAAAATGTTATTGCCGATGCTTTGTCTCGTCGTTATACTATGCTTTCACACCTTAACTTTAAAATATTTGGTTTGGAGACCATCAAAGATCAATATGTGCATGATGCTGAATTTAGAGATGTCTTGCAGCATTGTAAAGAAGGGAGAACATGGAACAAGTTCGTTATTAATGATGGATTTGTGTTCTGTGCTAACAAGCTATGCATTCTAGCTAGCTCCGTTCGTCTGTTGTTGTTACAGGAGGCACACGAAGGAGGATTAATGGGTCACTTTGGCATGAAGAAGATGGAGGACGTACTTTCTACACATTTCTTTTGGTCAAAGATGAGACATGATGTTGAGCGTTTTGTTGCTCGCTGCACTACATGTCAAAAAGCTAAGTCACGACTCAATCCTCATGGTTTGTATATGCCTTTGCCTGTACCTAGTGTTCCTTGGGAGGATATATCTATGGACTTTGTTTTAGGTTTACCTCGAACTAAGAAGGGGAGAGATAGCATATTTGCTGGCGTGGACAGATTTTCCAAAAGTGATGCTGCTCCTCATGTATGGGGAAACTGAGTTAAGGTTGGTTTCGGACCCCTCCTCCAAGGGGCCACGAAATTCCCCTGTATTCCCCCATATATACAGCCCTTAGGGCGTCGTTTTAGGGTTGGGTTTTGTTTAGATTACAAGTTCGCCATAGCTGCAACTTCGCGTTCTTCGTTTTTGTTCCACGACCAGACAAAGGCGTCACAGAACCCCACTTCATCAATAAAGCTTTCCTCTTATATTCGCAATATCCAGATTGCAATCTTAGTTTCTTGCTTGTTCTTCGTTTGCGTGCAGGAAACAGACCCTCGTGGTCAGGTTGATCATGCTCCGGCGTGGTCAATAACCTCTCGGGGTTTGTTTAGCGATTGCTAAGGTGCGGCGTCATCACACGTTCATAGTCGGATCGTCAAAGCCTACTCCACCAATAACGATAGCCACCATCTCATCGAAAGACAGGGACAACTTCGCCTCTATCAGGACGCGCATGAGTCGCCGCCCCCGCGGACGGTCTACATCAACTCGCCACCGCCCTGGCTTACAACACCGTGTTCGTCTATCACTGCTGTGCCGGCTTACAACACCGTGGCCGTCTCTTGCCACAGCGCCGGCTTACAACGCCACGGCCGTCACTCGCCACAACACCGGCTTACAACGTCGTGGCCGTCTCGCCACCGCTCCGGCTTACAACTTCGTGGCCGTCTCTCGCCACCACCCCGACTTACAACGCCGTGGCCATCTCTCGCCACAGCGCTGGCTTACAACGTCGTGGCCGTCTCTCGCCACAACGCTGGCTTTCAATGTCGTGGCCATCTCTCGCCACCGCTCCGGCTTACAATGCCGTGGCCGTCTCTCGCCACCGCCTCGGCTTACAACGCCGTGGCCGTCTATCACTGTTGTGTCGGTTTACAATGCCGTGGCTGTCTCTCGTCACAGCGCCGGCTTACAACGCTGTGGCGTTTTTCACAACAACACCGGCTTACAATGTTGCGGGTGTTTGCTACGTCTACATCAACCCAACAGTGGCTGCATGCAACGGTACAAGTTTCCCAACTGACGGTTCTGAATCACTGCCCCGTGGTCCAATCAACATTGACATATCAATGCAGTGCTCGCCGGTATGAGTCGCCCGACGAACAGGCGCACAAGTCGCCGCCACTATAGTTTGGTTCACTTCAACAACCAGCCGGAACGAACCCTAGGCTGGATCATTGAAACAAATCATGCAGGATCATCTATAACCCGCCACGGCCAACCTCAACTTTTAGTGGAGATTCTCAAGCCGCCTCTTCGAGTCAACTTAAGACTCGGGGGCTACAGACATGGAAGACACATTTGGTCGTTTTCAACGAGAACCCCGGGGCATGGCAAAGTTAACCCGATCCTGGGGGCTACAACACTTTTGGTGGAAGATTAAAAGTTGCCCAAGAGGACGAACCGCCATGATGCACCATTCAAACATAGGTGCCCGTATTTATTGGATCATCACTTGGAGCTTCTGTCGTTTCTTCATACAAGATGGCGGCTTACAAGACGGCGACTTACAAAGATGGTGCACAAAACATTGGTTGTCGAAGGGGGCTTCCCACCTTCGGGTATAGCTTATCTAACCCTAACAGCCGGCTATATGCCATTCCGGTTAACATGTTAGCCGCGGTTGTCGAAGGGGGCTTCTTACCTTCGGGTATCGCTTATCTCACCCTAACAACCGGCTTTAAGCCATTCCAGTTGACATGTCAGCTACGGCTATTGACGAGGACATCCCTGCTAATGCTACACCCACAACACCAACTGCTATACATACATGACCAATTACTAGAGCTCGCGCACGTCAATTGAATTACCAGGTACTTTCGTTTCTTGCAAATCCTTCTAATGTTCATGAACATATGAAGCTGCCTAAATTAGATACTTTTGTTTTACTTATGAATGAAGGACCTGGCATGGACAAGAAGGATGACCATGGGAGCGGGATCAAGCATGGAGAAGAAGGTGCACGCGTGGGAAAGAACAATGGAGCTTCCAGTGATGATTTTCGCACTTTGAAACCACCATAATGGGAGCAAGAAGCCTTGGACGAAATATGCATGATGCTACTTTATAAAATTCGTCCCTAGGCTAATATAGGTGCTGCGCCACCTTATTGTTGGGACAGGCCCATGTAATTTCGAAATACCATATTATAGGCTGTTTTTAGAGTCCGTATGTATGGGGAAACTGAGTTAAGGTCGGTTTCGGACCCCTCCTCCAAGGGGCCACGAAATTCCCCTCTATTCCCCCATATATACAGCCCTTAGGGCGTCGTTTTAGGGTTGAGTTTTGTTTAGATTACAAGTTCTCCATAGCTGCAACTTCGCGTTCTTCGTTTGTGTTCCACGACCAGACAAAGGCGTCACAGAACCCCACTTCATCAATAAATCTTTCCTCTTATATTCGCAATATCCAGATTACAATCTTAGTTTCTTGCTTGTTCTTTATTTGCATGCAGGAAACAGACCCTCGTGGTCAGGTTGATCGTGCTCCGGCATGGTCAATAACCTCTCGGAGTTGGTTTAGCGATTGCTAAGGCGCGGCGTCATCACACGTTCGTAGTCGGATCGTCAAAGTCTACTCCACCAAAAACGATAGCCACCATCTCATCGAAAGATAGGGACAACTTCGCCTCTATCAAGTCGTATCAGATTTCCAGGTTGCTCGGTGAGATTTTACAGGTTTTCGTAGTGTAGATCGCCTCTGTTCTTCATACCTTTAGTCCACGAAAAGCCACAAAAAAAATTTAGGGTTAGATCATCATATCCGAACCAATTTGAGCCTTTGCATGGTCTTTCAGTATTTTGCTTTGTTGAATTTGCGGTTACATCGTCGTGTCGAGTTGCTGGTCTTGTCTAGTCCTTAAGAGTTTCGAGTTCCTTTCACAGGTTATCACACCGCCACCGCACCGTCTTCATAGTTGCCATATACCACCACCATCATCACCACTGCCATATATCACCACCCACCATCACTCTCCATTAGTGTCCATATATACAACCACAAATCCGCCACCAATCCGAGTCGAGCTCGTTTTAGGTTTAGTTTTGAGATCCTTTTGATTTCGGATTCGTGTTTTGCTACCTGCATAGGTGTCGGAAAAAAAGAGTCTGGCACGCTTTGTAGAGCATGTTTTGGCCCCAAAAAATCAGCTAAAAATATATGAGATAACAACGGTGGTTGATCACTGCCTGCTGCTGGGTAAGAACTAGTAAGAATTGATTCGCTTAAAGGATTTGTGACACACCACCACCACCACCACGTCCCAGTAGTCTGTAGGTTTCATATTCTTGTGTGTTTCTTATTTCTGCTAACCATGCGACGACGGGAGCGACTCAGAGAGCATGACCAACAAAGCGCTCTATGATAAATTTCAGCAAATGATGGCTAACCAGGTACAAGACTTCGTGACCAACTTTGGAGAGGCCATGGAGAAGCTCGATGGTTTGGAGAAGACATTCGACACCAAGATGGACGCCAAGTTCAATGAGGTGCTTACCCGTCTACCACCACCAGCTGTAGCTCCTATCCCTTTCGAACGACGAGCGTGACGTGTGCCTCTCGGCCAAGGCCAACATACTGGTACTGTTGATATTGCTGCTACTTCTGTGGCTCCTGCTGCTACTATCGTTGAGCAGGTTGAAGATTATGAGGGTGATTACGATGATGAGGGAGAGGTTGCTCTAGATCAGCCTCAGGGGCAACCACCACGATACGCACCAGGTCGACCACATGGCTACAACCGTAACGGTAGGGCTGCACCACCCCCTCAGGTACGGGATCATGACCATCTCCCTAAACTTAAATTGAATATTCCGACGTTTGAGGGTAGATATGTTCCTGATATATATCTTACATGGGAGTTAAAACAGAACAGCGTTTACATGCTTACAATTTCCTGAGGATAGATGTGTTGCTGCTGCTGCTGTTTGTTCTTTCACTAGTTTTGCTTGTGTTTTTGGTGGTGAGAACATTGTAGAATACACCATGCTAATATTCCAACTATTTGGGCTGCTTTGAAACTGCTATGCGTAATCGTTGGGTGCCACCTTATTATCAACGTGAATTGCTTCAAAATTTGCAGCGTTTAAGACAAGGAAAAAATTCTATACAAGAATATTATCAGGAATTACAAACTGGCATGATTAGATGTGGTATTGTTGAGGAGAATGAAGCTATGCTTGCACGTTTTATGGGTGGATTAAATAGGGGGAATTGGACTATTCTAGAGTATAATGAGTATAACACTATCACTCGTTTATTTCATCTTGCTTGCAAAGCTGAACGTGAAGTGCAGGATCGACAGGCAATGGCAAGAACTACTTTTTCTGCAGGTCGCACTTCATCATGGACGCCACGTACCTCCTCTATTTTCGCATGTCCTGCTGCAACACCACCTACTTCCACCTCCAACTCCAACCGCGATACCAGGAAACAGGCTCCTACTCCACCCTCTGCGAAGAGCACACCTTCTGGACCTGCATAGAGCTCTTCTTCATCTATTGCATCCACAGGGCAAACACATGAGGTTATATGCCGTCGTTGCAAGGGTGGAGGTCACTTTGCGAGAGAATGCCCTTCCAAGCGTGTAATGGTTGTTATTGAGGATGGTGGATATGCATCCGCTAGTGATTATGATGAGGAGACTTTGGCTCTCATTGCAAGTGAAGAACGGGGTAGCGAGGACGCAAACTAGAGACACACTACATGGTTGCAGATTACGCTGACAGGTATGAAAGTTAAGTTGCTCAATGTGTTCTAAGTGTTCAGGTTACACAGGCTGACTAAAATCAGAGGCACAACTTGTTCCACACAAAGGGAGTTGTGAAGGAGCGTCCTGTTCGCGTCATCATCGATGGAGGGAGTTGCAATAACTTGGCTAGCATGGAGATGGTGGAGAAGCTGTCTCTAACCACCAGACCACATCCTCATCCTTATTACATCCAATGGTTCAACAATAGTGGCAAGGTTAAGGTAACACGTACTGTTCGTGTGCATTTTAGCATTGCTACATATTCTAATTATGTGGATTGTGATGTGGTACCCATGCAAGCATGTTCTGTTCTACTTGGTAGGCCATGGCAGTTTGATAAAAATTCCATACACCATGGTAGGACAAATCAGTATACTCTTGTTCATAAGGATCAAAATATCACTTTGCTTCCTATGTCTCCGGAACATATTATCAAAGATGACATTGCTAGAGCTAGTAAAGCATACCAGGAGAAAAATAAGAGTGAAAATCAGATTGTAGCACAGGAATTTGAGCAACACCATAAGCATAATAAACCATCATCTAATGTTGCATCCGAAATAAAATTGAAGAGTGGATGTTTACTTGCTACTAAATCTGATATTAATGATTTGGATGTTGCTACATCTGTTTGCTATGCTTTTGTATGCAAAGAGGTATTATTTGCATTCGAGGACATGCCTCCCTCTTTGCCTCCTGCTCTCATTAACATTTTGCAGGAGTTCACTGACGTCTTCCCACAAGACGTGCCACCAGGATTACCACCTATTCGCGGGACTAAGCATCAGATTGACTAAATTGCCGGTGCATCCCTACCCAACTGTGCGCCATACCATACCAATCGAGAGGAGACAAAGGAGATTATGCGTCAAGTACAGGAGCTGCTTGACAAAGGTTATACACGTGAATCCCTTAGTCCTTGGGTTGTTCCTATTATTCTAGTGCCTAAAAAGGATGGTACATCGCGCATGTGTGTGGATTGTAGAGGCATTAATAATATTACTATTCGTTATCGTCATCCTATTCCTAGACTAGATGATATGCTTGATAAATTAAGTGGTTATACAATTTTCTCCAAAGTTGATTTGCGTAGTGGATACGATTAAATTCGTATGAAATTGGGAGATGAATGGAAAATAGCATTTAAAACTAAGTTTGGATTATATGAGTGGTTAGTCATGCCTTTTGGGTTAACTAATGCACCTAGCACTTTCATGAGATTAATGAACGAGGTTTTACGTGCTTTCATTGGACGATTTGTGGTAGTCTATTTTGATGATATATTGATTTGTAGTAGATCTCTGGAGGAGCATTTGGAACATCAACGTGCTATTTTTATTGCTCTACGTGATACACGTTTGTTTGGTAACCTTGGGAAGTGCACCTTTTGCATCGACCGAGTATCTTTTCTTGGCTATGTTGTTACTCCACAGGGAATTGAAGTTGATAAAACCAAGATTGAAGCTATTGAGAGTTGGCCGCAGCCCAAAACGGTCACACAAGTGAGGAGTTTTCTTGGCCTCGCTGGTTTCTATAGGCGTTTTGTGAGAGATTTCAGCACCATTGCTGCGCCTCTTAATGAGCTTACAAAGAAGGACGTGCCTTTTTCTTAGGGTACCGCATAGGAAGAAAGCCTTCAAGGTCTTGAAAGATAAGTTAACACATACTCCTTTACTCCAACTTCCTGGTTTTAATAAGACTTTCGAGCTTGAATGTGATGCTAGTGGAATTGGGTTAGGAGGTGTGTTATTACAAGATGGTAAACCTGTTGCGTACTTTTCTAAAAAAACTTAGTGGGCCTAGTCTGAATTATTCTACTTATGATAAGGAATTATATGCTCTTGTTTGGACTTTGGAAACATGGCAACATTATTTATGGCCCAAAGAATTTGTTATACATTCCGATCATGAATCTTTGAAACATATTAAAAGTCAAGCAAAACTGAATCGTAGACATGCTAAATGGGTTGAATTCATTGAGACTTTCCCTTATGTCATTAAACACAAGAAGGGTAAAGAAAACGTTATTGCTGATGCTTTGTCTCATCGTTATACTATGCTTTCACAACTTGACATTAAAATATTTGCTTTGGAGACCATCAAAGATCAATATGTGCATGATGCTGAATTTAGAGATGTCTTGCAGCATTGTAAAGAAGGGAGAACATGGAACAAGTTCGTTATTAATGATGGATTTGTGTTCCGTGCTAATAAGCTATGCATTCCAGCTAGCTCCGTTCGTCTTTTGTTATTACAGGAGGCACACGGAGGAGGATTAATGGGACACTTTGGCGTGAAGAAGACGGAGGACGTACTTTCTACACATTTCTTTTGGCCAAAGATGAGACGGGATGTTGAGCGTTTTGTTGCTCGCTACACTACATGTCAAAAAGCTAAGTCACGACTCAATCCTCATGGTTTATATATACCTTTGCCTGTACCTAGTGTTCCTTGGGAGGATATATCTATGGACTTTGTTTTAGGTTTACCTCGAACTAAGAAGGGGAGGGATAGCATATTTGTTGTCGTGGATAGATTTTCCAAAATGGCACACTTTATACCATGTCATAAAAGTTATGTTGCTTCTCATGTTGTTGATTTCTTTTTTCGTGAAATTATTCGGTTGCATGGTGTGCCAAATACAAATTGTTTCAGATCGTGATGCTAAATTTCTTAGCCACTTTTGGAGATGTTTATGGGCTAAGTTGGGGACTAAACTACTTTTTAGTACTACATGTCATCCCCAAACTTATGGCCAAACTGAAGTAGTCAATAGATCATTGTCTACTATGCTTAGGGCTGTTTTGAAGAATAACCTGAAAATGTGGGAAGAATGCTTGCCTCATATTGAATTTGCTTATAATCGTTCGCTACATTCTACCACTAAGATGTGCCCTTTTAAAGTTGTGTATGGTTTCTTACCTCGTGCACCTATTGATTTGTTGCCTCTTCCATCTTCGGAGAAGGTTAATTTTGATGGTAAAGAACATGCTGAATTGATATTAAAGATGCATGAGTTAACGAAGGAAAACATTGAGCGTATGAATGCTAAATACAAAATTGTTGGAGATAAGGGTAGTAAACATGTTGTCTTTGCACCTGGAGATCTTGTTTGGTTACATTCGCGTAAGGATAGATTTCCTGATTTGCGCAAGTCAAAGCTAATGCCACGTGTTGATGGTCCTATTAAGGTGTTAGAGAAAATAAATGATAATGCATATAAACTTGAGCTGCCTGTAGAGTTTGGGGTTAGCCCCACTTTTAACATTGCAGCTTTGAAGCCTTATTTGGGTGAGGAAGACGAGCTTCCATCGATGACGACTTCAGGTCAAGAAGGGGAGGATGAGGAGGACATCCCTTCTAATGCTACACCCACAACTCCGACTGCTATACAAACAGGACCAATTACTAGAGCTCGTGCACGTCAATTGAATTACCAGGTACATTCATTTCTTGCAAATCCTTCTAATGTTCATGAACATATGATGCTGCCTTAATTAGATACTTTTGTTTTACTTATGAATGAAGGACCTGGTATGGACAAGAAGGATGACCATGGGAGCGGGATCAAGCATGGAGAAGAAGGTGCGCGCGCGGGAAAGAACAATGTAGCTTCCAGTGATGATTTTCGCACTTTGAAGCTACCATAATGGGAGCAAGAAGCCTTGGACGAAATATGCATGATGTTACTTTATAAAATTCGTCCCTAGGCTAATATAGGTGTTGCGCCACCTTATTGTTGGGCCAGGCCCATGTAATTTTGAAATACCATATTATAGGCTGTTTTTAGAGTCCGTATGTATGTGGAAACTGAGTTAAGGTTGGTTTCGGACCCCTCCTCCAAGGGGCCACGAAATTCCCCTCCATTCCCCGATATATACAGCCGTTAGGGCATCGTTTTAGGGTTGGGTTTTGTTTAGATTACAAGTTCACCATAGCTGCAACTTCGCGTTTTTCGTTTGTGTTCCACGACCAGACAAAAGCGTCATAGAACCCCACTTCATCAATAAAGCTTTCCTCTTATATTTGCAATATCCAGATTGCAATCTTAGTTTCTTGCTTGTTCTTCGTTTGCGTGCAGGAAATAGACCCTCGTGGTCAGGTTGATCATGCTCCGGCGTGGTCAATAACCTCTCGGAGTTGGTTTAGCGATTGCTAAGGCGCGACGTCATCACACGTTTGTAGTCGGATCGTCAAAGTCTACTGCACCAAAAACGATAGCCACCATCTCATCGAAAGACAGGGACAACTTCGCCTCTATCAAGTATGATGGATATGCGCGTGCGAGACTTATGGCACAATATTGAGAGCAAGAACCAGAAATGGTCAGACATCCGGTGCTTCGGACAGGGCCATACGTTCGGAAAAGGTTGAACGTCCGGTGGGTCTAGGTCAACTCAAGATCCCAGATCAGGGACGCGATTTTGGGCGGAAATAATGATTTTCGGGGTCAAAATTGATGGGGGAAAAGAACATTTTGGGGAAATTAGGTGGTGGGAAAGCTAGATCTACTTCCCAAACACAAATTCCATGGATCAAAATAAACAAAATATCAAAAGAACCAACAATGTGCAAAAAAAGGCATGACTATTTTTGGTGGGTATTTTCGAATTGGGACAAATACACACAAAACTATGCTAGAAAACGAAGGGGGGGACTCCAAATTCGTGAGAAACGTGGCTCTTCTTACCAATATGATACTGGGCAAACACATAGGTGTTGATGCGGAGCATCGTACGGACATCAGCATGACAAGACCCCGTTTGGCAAGTGTCACGTGCCACATCTACTCCACATGCATAAAGGAGAATTATCTCCTTTACACGTACTCATTTGACCCCTTCGAGGATGGTATACTACTTGACACTCCTCTTGTGTGCATGCAAAGGTATTGTCAGAGCTTCACGGATGACAAGAAGGAGTGCCAACACCTATGTACGACTACACCATCCGTGAGGGATGCTCGAAAGAGAAGGAAGAAGAAGCAAGGACAGCTTCTGGAAGGCCTAGACCTTCCTGCCTGCCTGGACCTTCCTGTTGGGGAACGTTGCATGGGAAACAAAAAAATTCCTACGCACACGTAGATCTATCCATGGTGATGAGCATCTACGAGAGGGAGAGTGGATCTACGTACCCTTGTAGATCGGTAAGCGGGAAGCATTAAGAAACGCGGTTGGTGTAGTCGAACGTCTTCGCGATCCAAATTGCCAAGCGTTCCGCGATCCAATCATGACCCGTTCCGCGATCCAATCACGATCCGTCCCGCAAACTTGATCACGGTCCTTCCGATCTAGCGCCGAACAGACGGCACCTCCGCGTTCAGCACATGTACGGCTTGATGACGATCTCCGCCGTCTTGATCCAGCAAGAGGGAGCAGAGAGGAAGAAGAGTTCTCCGGCAGTGTGACGGTGCTCCGGCGATGGTGGTGGAGCTATTCCGGCAGGGCTTCGCCTAAGCACTGTAGAAATCCGATCTAGAGGAGAAACTATGCACTGGAGGAACGGGCAGCACGTGGCTAAAATTCTGTGCAAAACCCCTAAAACCCACCAGTATATATAGGAGGAAGGGAGGAGAGGCTTGGCGCAAGGGCCAAGCCTCCTTTGGTTCGGTCGAAGTGGGGAGGAGAGGAGAACTCCTCCTCCAATCCTAGTAGGACTAGCATTCCTCCTTTTTGGCCTTTTTTCCACCTTTTCCCTTTGGGCTTTTTTCTCTAGCCGCATGGGCCTTGTGTGGGACTTCCACCAGCCCACAAAAGGCTGGTAATTATTCTCCCACAACCCATGAAGCCTCTTGGGTCGAAATACCCCTCCCGATGGTCTCCCGATACACTACCGGCACTCCCGGT
This sequence comes from Hordeum marinum, assembly GCA_022496015.1. Lineage (NCBI taxonomy): Eukaryota > Viridiplantae > Streptophyta > Magnoliopsida > Poales > Poaceae > Hordeum > Hordeum marinum. The sequence continues at coordinate 218,874,519 of CM039677.1, read as the reverse complement.
ACACTACCGATTAGCCCGAAACTTTTTCGGCGACCAAAACTAGGCTTCGGTCACCACCATACATTCCATACTACCGAAACGTCACCAAACCTTAAGTGTGCAGACCCTGCGGGTTTGAGAACTATGTAGACATGACCGAGACACCTCTACGGTCAATAACCAATAGTGGGACCCGGATGCCCATATTGGTTCCTACATATTCTACGAAGATCTTTATTGGTCGAACCTCTATGTCAAGGATTCAATTAATCCCGTATGATGTTCCCTTTGTTCTTCGGTATGTTACTTGCCCGAGATTCGATCGTTGGTATCTCCATACCTAGTTCAACCTCGTTACTCGCAAGTCTCTTTACTCGTTCCGTAATACAAGATCCCGCAACTAACACTTAGTCACATTGCTTGCAAGGCTTATTGTGATGTTGTATTACCGAGTGGGCCCTAAGATACCTCTCCGTCACACGGAGTAACAAATCCCAGTCTTGATCCATGCCAACTCAACAGACACCCTAGGAGATACCTGTAGAGCACCTTTATAGTCACCCAGTTACATTGCGACATTTGATACACACAAGGCACTCCTCCGATATCCGTGAGTTGCATGATCTCATGGTCATAGGAACATATACTTGACATGCAGAAAATAGTAGCAATAAACTCACACGATCATATGCTACGTTTGTAGTTTGGGTCTTGTCCATCACATCATTCTCCTAATGATGTGATCCCGTTATCAAATGACATCACATGTCAATGGCTAGGAAACCTTGACCATCTTTGATCAACGAGCTAGTTCACTAGAGGCATACTAGGGACAAAGTGTTGTCTATTTACCCACACATGTAATGTGTTTCCAATTAATACAATTATAGCATGGATAATAAACGATTATCATGAACAAGGAAATATAATAATAAACACTTTATTTATTGCCTCTAGGGCATATTTCCAACAGTCTCCCACTTGCACTAGGGTCAATAATCAAGCTCACATCACTATGTGATTTACATTGTAATGAATCGAACACCCATGAAGTTCTGGTGTTGATCATGTTTAGCCCTTGGAAGAGGTTTAGTCAACGGGTCTGCAACATTCAGATCCGTGTGCACTTTGCACATATTTATGTCCTTCTCCTCGATGTAATCGCGGATGGAGTTGAAGCGTCGCTTTATGTGTCTGGTCCTCTTGTGAAACCTTGGTTCCTTGGCCAGAGCAATGGCACCAGTGTTGTCACAGAACAGGTTCATTGGATTCAGTGCACTGGGCACTACTCCAAGATCTGTCATGAACTGCTTCATCCAGACACCTTCCTTCGCCGCCTTCGAGGTTGCGATGTACTCTGCTTCACATGTAGAATCGGCTACCACACTTTGCTTGGAACTGCACCAGCTTACCGCTCCCCCGTTGAGAATAAATACATATCCGGTTTGCGACTTAGAGTCATCCGGATCAGTGTCAAAGCTTGCATCGACGTAACCCTTCACGACGAGCTCTTCATCACCTCCATAAACGAGAAACATTTCCTTAGTCCTTTTCAGGTACTTAAGGTTATTCTTGACCGCTGCCTAGTGTTCCATTCCAGGATCACTTTGAAACCTTCCAGCCATACTTATGGCAAGGCTGACATCCGGTCTTGTGCATAGCATTGCATACCTGATAGAGCCTATGGCTGAAGCATAGGGTATGACACTCATCTTTTCTCTATCTTTTGCAGTCACTCGGCATTGAGTCTTACTCAACCTCACACCTTGTAACACAGGCAAGAACCCCTTCTTGGACTGATCCATTTTGAACTTCTTCAAAACTTTATCAAGGTATGTGCTCTGTGAAAGTGCTATCAAGCGTTTCGATCTATCTCTATAGATCTTAATGCCTAATATGAAAGCAGCTTCTCCTAGGTCCTTCATTGAAAAACTCTAGTTCAAATATTCCTTCACGCTTTCCAGCATTTCTATATTGTTTCCAATCAGCAATATGTCATCCACATATAATATTAGAAATGCTATAGAGCTCCCACTCACTTTCTTGTAAATACAAGCTTCTCCATAAACTTGTATAAACTCAAACGCTTTGATCACCTCATCAAAACGCTTATTCCAACTCCGAGATGCTTGCACCAGCCCGTAAATGGATCGCTGGAGTTTGCAAACTTTGTCAGCATTCTCTGGATCGACAAAACCTTCTGGTTGCATCATATACAACTCTTCCTCAAGGAAACCATTGAGGAACCTTGTTTTGACATCCATCTGCCAAATTTCATAGTCTAAATAAGCAGCTATTGCCAACATGATTCTGATAGACTTAAGCATCGCTACGGGTGAGAAGGTCTCATCGTAGTCAACTCCTTGAACTTGTGAAAAACCCTTTGCCACAAGTCGAGCTTTATAGACGGTGACATTACCGTCCGCGTCTGTCTTCTTCTTGAAGATCCATTTGTTCTGAATAGCCTTTCGCCCTTCAGGTAATACTTCCAAAGTCCATACTTTGTTTTCATACATGGATCCCATCTCGGATTTCCTGGCCTCTAACCATTTCTTAGAATCCAGGCCCATCACTGCTCCTCCATAGCTCGTAGGTTCATTGTTTTCCAACAACATGACCTCCAAGACAGGGTTGTCATACCACTTAGGAGTAGTACGCGGCCTTGTCGACCTACGAGGTTCAATAGTAGCTTGATCTGAAGCTTCATGATCATCATCATTAACTTCCTCTTCTACCGTCGTAGGTTCCACAGAAACGTCTTTCTGCGCTATGCTACTTTCTGGTTGAAGTAAAGGTTCAATAACCTCATCAAGCTCTATTTTCCTCCCACTCAATTCTTTTGAGAGAAACTCTTTCTCAAGAAATGTTCCGTTCTTAGCGACAAACACTTTGCCTTCGGATCTGAGATAGAAGGTATACCCGACTGTATCTTTCGGGTATCCTATGAAGACACATTTTCCCGCTTTGGGTTCCAGCTTTTCAGGTGAAGCTTTTTGACATCATCACATCCCCAAACTTTAAGAAATGACAACTTTGGCCTCTTGCCAAACCACAGTTCATATGGCGTCGTCTCAACGGATTTCGATGGTGTCCTATTTAAAGTGAATGCAGCTGTCTCTAATGCATAACCCCAAAACGATAGTGGCAAATCAGCAAGAGACATCATAGAACGCACCATATCTAATAAGGTTCGATTACGACGTTCGGACACAGCATTACGCTGTGGTGTTCCGGGCGGTGTCAACTATGAAACAATTCCACACTGTCTGAAGTGACTGCCAAACTCATAACTCAGATATTCACTTCCTCGATCAGATCGCAGGAATTTAATCTTCTTGTTACGATGATTCTCAACTTGACTCTGAAATTGCTTGAACCTTTCAAACGTTTCAGACTTGTGTTTCATTAAGTAAATATACCCATATCTACTTAAGTCATCAGTGAAGGTGAGAAAATAACGATATCCACCACGCGCTCAAACATTCATTGGACCGCACACATCAGTATGTATGATTTCCAATAAGTCACTCGCCCGTTCCATTGTTCCAGAGAACAGCGTTTTAGTCATCTTGCCCATGAGGCATGGTTCACATGTGTCAAGTGATTCAAAATCAAGTGACTCCAAAAGTCCATCAGCATGGAGCTTCCTCATGCATTTTACACCAATATGACCTAAACGGCAGTGCCACAAGAAAGTGGTACTATCATTATCAACTCTACATCTTTTGGCATCAATGTTATGAACATGTGTGTCATCACCATCAAGATTCAATATGAATAAACCCCTCACATTGGGTGCATGACCATAAAAGATATTACTCATATAAATAGAACAACCTTTATTCTCTGATTTAAATGAGTAACCTTCTCGCAATAAACAAGATCCAGATATAATGTTCATGCTTAACGCAGGCACTTAATAACAATTATTCAGGTTCATCACTAATCCCGATGGTAACTGAAGAGAGAGCGTGTCGACGGCGATCACATCAACCTTGGAACCATTTCCCACGTGCATCGTCACTTCATCCTTTGCCAGCCTTCGTCTATTCTGCAGTTCCTGTTTTGAGTTGCAAATGTGAGCAACCGAACCGATATCAAATACCCAGGCACTACTACAAGAGCTAGTAAGGTACACATCAATAACATGTATATCATATATACCTTGTTTGTCGTTGGTCGCCTTCTTATCAGCCAGGTACTTGGGGCAGTTTCGCTTCCAGTAACCAGTTCCCTTGCAATGAAAGCACTCAGTTTCTGGCTTGGGTCCATGCTTGGGCTTCTTTACAGGAGTAGCCACTGCTTTGCCATCCTTCTTGGTTTTACCCTTCTTGCCCTTGCCCTTGACCTTGCCATTTTTCTTGAAACTAGTGGTTTTATTGACCATCAACACTTGATGTTCTTTCTGGATTTCAGACTCAGCGACGTTTAGCATCGCAAACAGCTCGGCGACTGACTTGTTCATCCCGTGCATGTTATAGTTCATCACAAAGCTCTTGTAACTAGGTGGCAGTGATTGAAGAACTCTGTCAGTGATCGCCTCTGGCGGAAGGGCAATTCCCAACTCCGCTAGACGAGTTGAATACCCAGACATTCTGAGTATATGTTCACCGATAGACCCGTTCTCCTCCATCTTGCAAGCATAGAACTTATCGGAGGTTTCATACCTCTCGATCCGGGCATTCTTCTGAAAGATAAACTTCAACTCCTGGAACATCTCATATGCTCCATGACGTTCAAAACGTCTTTGAAGTCCCGGTTCTAAGCCATACAATATTGCACACTGAACTATTGATTAATCTCCAGTACGTTCCTCCCAAGCGTTCTTAACGTCTTCGGAGGTCATGTCTTCTGGTTGGTCACCAAGCGGTGCATCAAGGACATATGATTTCTGGGAAGCCGTGAGGATAATCCTCAGATTACGGGCCCAGTCAACAAAGTTAATTCCATCATCTTTCAACTTAGCTTTCTCTAGGAACGCATTAAAATTTAGGGGTGCTACTGCGCGAGCCATTGATCTACAACATAAATATGCAAAGTTTACTTAGACTATTGTTCAAGATAATGAGTTTAGTTAATCAAATTACTAAAGCTCCCACTCAAATTGACATCCCTCAGGTCATCTGAGTGTCACATGATCCAAATTCACCAACTCAAGTCCGATCATCACGTGAGTTGAGGTGGCTTCAATGGTGAACATCATTATGTTGATCATATCTACTATATGACTCATGTTCAACCTTTCGATCTCTTGTGTTCCAAGGCCATGTTTGTACATGCTAGGCTAGTCAAGTTTAACCCGAGTGTTCTGCACGTGCAACACTGGCTTGCACCCGTCGTATGTGAACGTAGAGTCTATCACACCCGATCATCACGTGGTGTCTCAACACAACGAACTTTCGCAACGGTGCACACTCGGGGAGAACACAATTTGTCTTGAAATTAAGTGAGGGATCACCTTATAATGCTACCGTCGTCCTAAGCAAAACAAGTTGCATAAAAGGATTAACATCACATGCAAATCATAAGTGACATGATATGGCCATGAACTTGTGCTTTTGGTCTCCATCTAGAAAGCACCGACATGATCTCCATCGTCACCGGCATGACACCATGATCTTCATCATCTTGATCTCCATCAACGTGTCTCCATCGGGGTTGTCGCGCCCAACATGCTTCTACTACTATTGCTACCATTTAGCGATAAAGTAAAGCATTACATAGCGCTTAATGATTGACACGCAGGTCATACAATAATTAAAGACAACCCTATGGCTCCTGCCAGTTGCCGTACTCATTGACATGCAAATCGTGATAATCTATACATCACATGATCATCTCATACATCACATATATCACATCATGTAATTGGCCATATCACATCACAACATACCCTGCAAAAACAAGTTAGACGCCCTCTAATTGTTGTTGCATGTTTTACGTGGCTGCTACGGGTATCTAGCAAGAACAATTCTCATCTACACAGAAACCACAACGGTGATACACTAGTTGCTTTTCAACCTTCTCAAGGACCGCCTTTGTCGAATCTGATCCAACTAAAGTGAGAGAAACTGGCACCCGCAAGCCATATATGCAACAAGTTGTGGTCGAGGGAACCGGTCTCTCGTAAGTGTACGAGTAATGTTGGTCCGGGCCGCTTCATCTCACAATATCGCTGAACCAAAATCCGGCCAAGGGAGGAAGCAATCTAAGCATCAACGCCCACAAACCTTTTGTGTTCTACTCGAGATCTCATCTACACATAGACCTAGCTCATGATGCCACTGTTGGGGAACGTTGCATGGGAAACAAAAAATTTCCTACGCACACGTAGATCTATCCATGGTGATGAGCATCTACGAGAGGGAGAGTGGATCTACGTACCCTTGTAGATCGCTAAGCGGGAAGCGTTAAGAAACGCGATTGGTGTAGTCGAACGTCTTCGCGATCCAAATCGCCGAGCGTCCCACAATCCAATCATGATCCATCCCGCGATCCAATCACGATCCGTCCCGCGAACTTGATCATGATCCGTCCCACGAACTTGATCACGATCCTTCCGATCTAGCGCTGAACGGACGGCACCTTCGCGTTCAGCACACGTACAGCTTGATGACGATCTCCGCCGTCTTGATCTAGCAAGAAGGAGCAGAGAGGAAGAAGATTTCTCCGGCAGCGTGACGATGCTCCGGCGATGGTGATGGAGCTATTCAGGTAGGCTTCGCAGAAATCCGATCTAGAAGAGAAACTATGCACTGGAGGAACGGGCAGCACGTGGCTAAAAATTCTGTGCGAAAACCCTAAAACCACCAGTATATATAGGAGGAAGAGAGGAGGAGGCTTGGCCCAAGGGCCAAGCCACACAAGCCACAAGGAGTCGGCCGAACCAGGTTGTGGAGGTGGAATCCACCTCAAATCCTAGTAGGACTAGGATTCACCCAATTCTTGCCTTTTTCCACCTTTTCTCTTTTGATTTTCTTCTCTAGGCACATGGGCCTTGTGTGGGGTTTTCCACCAGCCCGCTAAGGGCTGATATTCACTCTCCCACAGCCCATGAAGCTCTTGGGTCGAAATATCCCTCCCGGAGGTCTCCCGGTACACTACCAGCACTCCCAGTACACTACCGATGAGCCCGAAACTTTTCCGGTGACCAAAACAGGACTTCCTATATATGAATCTTTACCTCTGGACCATTTCGGAGCTCCTCGTGACATCCAAGACCTCATCCAGGACTCCGAACAACCTTCAATCACCACCATACATAACTCTATACTACCGAAACGTCACCAAACCTTAAGTGTGCAGACCCTGCGGGTTCGAGAACTATGTAGACATGACCGAGATAGCTCTACGTTCAATAACCAATAGCGGGACCTGGATGCCTGATGAGGACATCCCTACTAATGCTACACCCACAACTCCGACTGCTATACATACAGGACCAATTACTAGAGCTCGCGCACATCAATTGAATTACCAAGTACTTTCGTTTCTTGCAAATCCTTCTAATGTTCATGAACATATGATGCTGCCTAAATTAGATACTTTTGTTTTACTTGTGAATGAAGGACCTGGCATGGACAAGAAGGATGACCATTGGAGCGGCATCAAGCATGGGGAAGAAGGTGCGCGCGCGGGAAAGAACAATGGAGCTTCCAGTGATGATTTTCGCACTTTGAAGCCACCATAATGGGAGCAAGAAGCCTTGGACGAAATATGCATGATGCCAATTTATAAAATTCGTCCCTAGGCTAATATAGGTGTTGCGCCACCTTATTTTTGGGCCAGGCCCATGTAATTTCGAAATACCATATTATAGGCTATTTTTAGAGTCCGTATATATGGGGAAACTGAGTTAGGGTCGGTTTCGGACCCCTCCTCCAAGGGGCCACGAAATTCCCCTCTATTCCCCCATATATACAGCCCTTAGGGTGTCGTTTTAGGTTTGGGTTTTGTTTAGATTATAAGTTCGCCATAGCTGCAACTTCGCGTTCTTCGTTTGTGTTCCACGACCAGACAAAGGCGTCACAGAACCCCACTTCATCAATAAAGCTTTCCTCTTATATTCGCAATATCCAGATTGCAATCTTACTTTCTTGCTTGTTCTTCGTTTGCGTGCAGGAAACAGACCCTCGTGGTCAGGTTGATCGTGCTCCGGCGTGGTCAATAACCTCTCGGAGTTGGTTTAGCGATTGCTAAGGCGCGGCGTCATCACACGTTCGTAGTCGGATCGTCAAAGTCTACTCCACCAAAACGATAGCCACCATCTCATCGAAAGACAGGGACAACTTCGCCTCTATCAAGTGGTATCAGATTTCCAGGTTGCTCGGTGAGATTTTATCAGTTTTCGTAGTTTAGATCGCATCTGTTTCGTCATACCTTTAGTCCACGAAAAAGCCAAAAAAAATTCGGGTTAGATCATCATATCCGAACCAATCTGAGCCTTTGCATAGTCTTTTCAGTATTTTGCTTTGTTGAATTTGCGGTTACATCGTCGTGTCGAGTTGCTGGTCTTAGTGTCTAGTCCTTTAGAGTTTCGAGTTCTATTCACAGGTTGTCACGCCGCCAACGCATCGTCTTCATAGTCGCCATATACCACCACCATCATCACCGCTGCTAGATATCACCACCCACTATCCATTGGTGTCCATATATACCACCACCAATCCGAGTCCAGCTTGTTTTAGATTTCGTTTCGAGATCTTTTGATTTTGGATTCGCGTTTTGCTACCTGCGTAGGTGTCGAAAAAAAAGAGTGGCACGCTTTGCAGAGCACGTTTTGGCCCAAAAAAAATTCGGCCGAAAATATTTTTTCCCTATCTTGATTGTAGGTTCTCCAGAGCGTTTTGAGACACTTGCTATCATAGTGATTTTTGTCAAAAATTTTGGTCGTCGCAGCCCCCGGATTGCTCCAGGAAAAAAAATAGTCCAAAAAATTCCGTGCCCATCTTGCTTATACGACGTGGCAAGAGTTTGAGACACTCGCCATTGTAGTGATTTTTGAGCAAAAAAACAAAAAAAGAGGCGTCAAAAAAAAATATTCAAAGTGTACTCTTCCCTTGATTATGTGTAGCGTCGTGATTTTGTTGGTGCTTTAGGCTCGCGTCTCTAGTACGGGTCTAGCCTAGGACCAGCACAATACCACCGTTGAGCGTTTATTCAACCTTGCATCTCTGAATTGATTATTGCTAACCCTTTTTGCTTCCATATTATAAGCCATCCCAGCTCCACATACATCTACGTCGTGTGTTTGACACCACCTGGCAATCGCTCTATCCAAGCTTTGAGAGTTTTGACTACAACGGTTGCCGATCACCGCCTGCTGCTGGGTAAGAACTCGTAAGAATTTGAGATTCGCTTAAAGGATTTGTGACACACCACCACCACCACCAACAACACATCCCAGCAGTCCGTAGGTTTCATATTCTTGTGTGTTTCCTATTTGCTAACCATGCCAGGATCACACGACAATGAGATCGACTGGGAGAGCATGACCAACAAAGCGCTATATGATAAATTTCAGCAAATGATGGCTGACCAGGTACAAGACTTCGTGACCAACTTTGGAGAGGCCATGGAGAAGCTAGATGGTTTGGAGAAGACCTTTGACACCAAGATGGACGCCAAGTTCAATGAGGTGCTTGCCCGTCTACCACCACCAGCTGCAGCTCCTATTCCTTTCGAACGACGAGCACGACGTGTGCCTCTCAGCCAAGCCCAACATACTGGTACTGTTGATACTGCTGCTATTTCTGTGGCTCGTGCTGCTACTGTCGTTGAGCAGGTTGACGATTATGATGGTGATTACGATGATGAGGGAGAAGTTGCTCCCGATCAGCCTCAGGGGCAACCACCACCATACGCACCAGGTCGACCACATGGCTACAACCGTAACGGTAGGGCTGCCCCACCCCCTCAGGTACGGGATCATGACCATCTCCCTAAACTTAAATTGAATATTCCGACGTTTGAGGGTAGATATGTTCTTGATATATATCTTACATGGGAGTTAGAAACAGAACAACGTTTTACATGCTTACAATTTCCAGAGGATCGACGTGTTGCTGCTGCTGTTTGTTCATTCACTAGTTTTGCTTGTGTTTGGTGGTCAGAACATTGTAGAATACACCCTAATAATATTCCAACTACTTGGGCTGCTTTGAAAACTGCTATGCGAAATCGTTGGGTGCCACCTTATTATCAACGTGAATTGCTTCAAAATTTGCAGCGTTTAAGACAAGGAAAAAATTCTGTAGAAGAATATTATCAGGAATTACAAACTGGTATGATTAGATGTGGTATTGTTGAGGAGAATGAAGCTATGCTTGCACGTTTTATGGGTGGATTAAATAGAGAGATTCAGACTATTCTAGAGTATAAGGAGTATAACACTATCACTCGTTTATTTCATCTTGCTTGCAAAGCTGAACGTGAAGTGCAGGATCGACAGGCAATGGCGAGAACTACTAATTTTGCAGGCCGTACTTCATCATGGACGCCACGTACCTCCTCTGCTTCCGCACGTCCTGCTGCAACACCACCTCCTTCAACCTCCAACTCTAATCGCGATACCAGGCAACAGGCTCCTACTGCACCCTCTACGAAGAGCACACCTTTTGGGCCTGCACAGAGTTCTTCTTCATCTATTGCATCCACAGGGCAAACACATGAGGTTATATGTCGTCGTTGCAAGGGTGGAGGTCACTATGCGAGAGAATGCCCTTCCAAGCGTGTAATGATTGTTACTCAGGATGGTGGATATGCGTCCGCTAGTGATTATGATGAGGAGACTTTGGCACTTATTGCAAGTGACGAACAGGGTGGCGAGGATGCAGAACCAGAAACACAATACATGGCTGCTGATTACGCTGACAGGTATGAAAGTTTAGTTGCTCAACGTGTTCTCAGTGTGCAGGTTACACACGCTGAGCAAAATCAGAGGCACAACTTGTTCCACACAAAGGGAGTTGTGAAAGAGCGTTCTGTTCGCATCATCATCGATGGAGGGAGTTGCAATAACTTGGCTAGCATGGAGATGGTGGAGAAGCTGTCTCTATCCACCAGACCACATCCTCATCCTTATTACATCCAATGGTTCAACAATAGTGGCAAGGTTAAGGTAACACGTACTGTTCGTGTGCATTTTAGCATTGCTACATATTCTGATTATGTGGATTGTGATGTGGTACCCATGCAAGCATGTTCTGTTTTACTTGGTAGACCATGGCAGTTTGATAAAAATTCTGTACACCATGGTAGGACAAATCAGTATACTCTTGTTCATAAGGATCATAATATCACTTTGCTTCCTATGTCTCCCGAACATATTATGAAAGATGACATTGCTAGAGCTAGTAAAGCAAAACAGGAGAAAAATAAGAGTGAAAATCAGATTGTAGCACAGGAATTTGAGCAACACCATAAGCATAATAAACCATCATCTACTGTTGCATCTGAAATAAAATTGAAGAGTGGATGTTTACTTGCTACTAAATCTGATATTAATGATTTGGATGTTGCTACATATGTTTGCTATGCTTTTGTATGTAAAGAGGTATTATTTTCATTCGAGGACATGCCTCCCTCTTTGCCTCCTACTGTCATTAACATTTTGCAGGAGTTCGCTGACGTCTTTCCACAAGACGTGCCACCGGGATTACCGCCTATTCGCGGGATTGAGCATCAGATTGACTTAATTCCCGGTGCATCCCTACCCAACCGTGCGCCCTACCGTACCAATCCAGAGGAGACAAAGGAGATTATGCGTCAAGTACAGGAGCTGCTTGACAAAGGTTATATACGTGAATCCCTTAGTCCTTGTGCTGTTCCTATTATTCTAGTGCCTAAAAAGGATGGTACATCGCGCATGTGTGTGGATTGTAGAGGCATTAATAATATTACTATTCGTTATCGTCATCCTATTCCTAGACTAGATGATATGCTTGATGAATTAAGTGGCTCTACAATTTTCTCCAAAGTTGATTTGCGTAGTGGATACCATCAAATTCGTATGAAATTGGGCGATGAATGGAAAACAGCATTTAAAACTAAGTTTGGATTATATGAGTGGCTAGTCATGCCTTTTGGGTTAACTAATGCACCTAGCACTTTCATGAGATTAATGAACGAGGTTTTACGTGCTTTCATTGGACGATTTGTGGTAGTCTATTTTGATGATATATTGATTTTTAGTAGATCTTTGGAGGAACATTTGGAACATTTACGTGCTGTTTTTACTGCGCTACGTGATGCACGTTTGTTTGGTAACCTTGGGAAGTGCACCTTTTGCACCGACCGAGTATCTTTTCTTGGCTATGTTGTTACTCCACAGGGAATTGAAGTTGATATAGCCAAGATCGAAGCTATTGAGAGTTGGCCGCAGCCCAAAACGGTCACACAAGTAAGGAGTTTTCTTGGCCTCGCTGGTTTCTATAGGCGTTTTGTGAGAAATTTCAGCACCATTGCTGCGCCTCTCAATGAGCTTACAAAGAAGGACGTGCCTTTTTCTTGGGGTACCGCACAGGAAGAAGCCTTCACGGTCTTGAAAGATAAGTTAACACATGCTCCTTTACTCCAACTTCCTGATTTTAATAAGACTTTCGAGCTTGAATGTGATGCTAGTGGAATTGGGTTAGGAGGTGTGTTACTACAAGATGGTAAACCTGTTGCGTACTTTTCTGAAAAATTAAGTGGGCCTAGTCTGAATTATTCTACTTATGATAAGGAATTATATGCTCTTGTTCGGACTTTGGAAACATGGCAACATTATTTATGGCCCAAAGAATTTGTTATACATTCTGATCATGAATCTTTGAAACATATTAAAAGTCAAGCAAAACTGAACCGTAGACATGCTAAATGGGTTGAATTCATTGAGACTTTCCCTTATGTCATTAAACACAAGAAGGGTAAAGACAATGTTATTGCTGATGCTTTGTCTCGTCGTTATACTATGCTTTCACAACTTGACTTTAAAATATTTGGTTTGGAGACCATCAAAGATCAATATGTGCATGATGCTGAATTTAGAGACGTGTTGCAGAATTGTAAAGAAGGGAGAACATGGAACAAGTTCGTTATTAATAATGGATTTGTGTTTCGTGCTAACAAGCTATGCATTCCAGCTAGCTCCGTTCGTCTTTTGTTGTTACAGGAGGCGCACGGAGGAGGATTAATGGGACACTTTGGCGTGAAGAAGACGGAGGACGTACTTGCTACACATTTCTTTTGGCCAAAGATGAGACGGGATGTTGAGCGTTTTGTTGCTCGCTGCACTACATGTCAAAAAGCTAAGTCACGACTCAATCCTCATGGTTTATATATGCCTTTACCTGTACCTAGTGTTCCTTGGGAGGATATATCTATGGACTTTGTTTTAGGTTTACCTCGAACAAAGAAGGGGAGGGATAGCATATTTGTTGTCGTGGATAGATTTTCTAAAATGGCACACTTTATACCATGTCATAAAAGTGATGATGCTGCTCATGTTGCTGATTTGTTCTTTCGTGAAATTATTCGGTTGCATGGTGTGCCAAATACAATTGTTTCCGATCGTGATGCTAAATTTCTTAGCCACTTTTGGAGATGTTTATGGGCTAAGTTGGGGACTAAACTGCTTTTTAGTACTACATGTCACCCCCAAACTGATGGCCAAACTGAAGTAGTCAATAGATCATTGTCTACTATGCTTAGGGCTGTTTTGAAGAATAACCTGAAAATATGGGAAGAATGCTTGCCTCATATTGAATTTGCTTATAATCGTTCGCTACATTCTACCACTAAGATGTGCCCTTTTGAAGTTGTGTATGGTTTCTTACCTCGTGCACCTATTGATTTGTTGCCTCTTCCGTCTTCGGAGAAGGTTAATTTTGATGCTAAAGAACGTGCTGAATTGATATTAAAGATTCATGAGTTAACTAAGGAAAACATTGAGCGTATGAATGCTAAATACAAACTTGCTGGAGATAAGGGTAGAAAACATGTTGTCTTTGCACCTGGAGATCTTGTTTGGTTACATTTGCGTAAGGATAGATTTCCTGATTTGCGCAAGTCAAAGCTAATGCCACGTGCTGATGGTCCTTTTAAGGTGTTAGAGAAAGTAAATGATAATGCATATAAACTTGAGCTGCCTGCAGAGTTTGGGGTTAGCCCCACTTTTAACATTGCAGATTTGAAGCCTTATTTGGGTGAGGAAGATGAGCTTCCGTCGAGGACGACGTCAGTTCAAGAAGGGGAGGATGATGAGGACATCCCTACTAATGTTACACCCACCCCGACTGCTATACATACAGGACCAATTACTAGAGCTCGCGCACGTCAATTGAATTACCAGGTACTTTCGTTTCTTGGAAATCCTTCTAATATTCATGAACATATGATGCTGCCTAAATTAGATACTTTTGTTTTACTTATGAATGAAGGACCTATCATGGATAAGAAGGATGACCATTGGAGCGGGATCAAGCATGGAGGAGAAGGTGCGCGCGCGGGGAAGAACATTGGAGCTTCCAGTGATGATTTTCGCACATTGAAGCCACCATAATGGGAGTGGGAAGCTGTGGACGAAATATGCATGATGCCACTTTATAAAATTCGTCCATAGGCTAATATAGGTGCTGCGCCACCTTAATTTTGGGCCAGGCCCATGTAATTTCGAAATACCATATTATAGGCTGTTTTTAGAGTCCGTATGTATGGGGAAACTGACTTAGGGTCGGTTTCGGACCCCTCCTCCAAGGGGCCACGAAATTCCCTTCTATTCCCCCATATATACAGCCCTTAGGGCTTCGTTTTAGGTTTGGGTTTTGTTTAGATTACAAGTTCGCCATAGCAGCAACTTCGCGTTCTTCGTTTGTGTTCCACGACCAGACAAAGGCGTCACAGAACCCCACTTCATCAATAAAGCTTTCCTCTTATATTCGCAATATCCAGATTGCAATCTTAGTTTCTTGCTTGTTCTTCGTTTGCGTGCAGGAAATAGACCCTCGTGGTCAGGTTGATCGTGCTCCGGCGTGGTCAATAACCTCTCAGAGTTGGTTTAGCGATTGCTAAGGCGCGACGTCTCACACGTTCGTAGTCGGATCGTGAAAGTCTACTCCACCAAAAACGATAGCCACCATCTCATCGAAAGACAGGGACAACTTCGCCTATATCATAATGCATATAAACTTGAGCTGCCTGCAGAGTTTGGGGCTAACCCCACTTTTAACATTGCAGATTTGAAGCCTTATTTGGGTGAGGAAGATGAGCTTCCGTCGAGGACGACTTCAGTTCAAGAAGGGGAGGAGGATGAGGACATCCCTACTAATGCTACTTGCACAACTCCGACTGCTATACATACAGGACCAATTACTAGAGCTCGCGCACATCAATTGAATTACCAGGTACTTTCGTTTCTTGCAAATCCTTCTAATGTTCATGAACATATGATGCTGCCTAAATTAGATACTTTTGTTTTACTTGTGAATGAAGGACCTGGCATGGACAAGGAGGATGACCATTGGAGCGGCATCAAGCATGGAGAAGAAGGTGCGCGCGCGGGAAAGAACAATGGAGCTTCCAGTGATGATTTTCGCGCTTTGAAGCCACCATAATGGGAGCAAGAAGCCTTGGACGAAATATGCA
Organism: Hordeum marinum; assembly: GCA_022496015.1. Lineage (NCBI taxonomy): Eukaryota > Viridiplantae > Streptophyta > Magnoliopsida > Poales > Poaceae > Hordeum > Hordeum marinum. The sequence goes on along the minus strand of CM039677.1, from coordinate 218,858,916 downwards.
TGATGCCACTTTATAAAATTCGTCCCTAGGCTAATATAGGTGTTGCGCCACCTTATTTTTGGGCCAGGCCCATGTAATTTCGAAATACCATATTATAGGCTATTTTTAGAGTTCGTATGTATGGGGAAATTGAGTTAGGGTCGGTTTCGGACCCCTCCTCCAAGGGGCCACGAAATTCCCCTCTATTCCCCCATATATACAGCCCTTAGGGCGTCGTTTTAGGTTTGGGTTTTGTTTAGATTATAAGTTCGCCATAGCTGCAACTTCGCGTTCTTCGTTTGTGTTCCACGACCAGACAAAGGCATCACAGAACCCCACTTCATCAATAAAGCTTTCCTCTTATATTCGCAATATCCAGATTGCAATCTTAGTTTCTTGCTTGTTCTTCGTTTGCGTGCAGGAAACAGACCCTCGTGGTCAGGTTGATCGTGCTCCGGCGTGGTCAATAACCTCTCAGAGTTGGTTTAGCGATTGCTAAGGAGCGGCGTCATCACACGTTCGTAGTCGGATCGTCAAAGTCTACTCCACCAAAATGATAGCCACCATCTCATCGAAAGACAGGGACAACTTCGCCTCTATCAATGCCCATATTGGTTCCTACATATTCTACGAAGATCTTTATCGGTCGAACCTCTATGTCAAGGATTCAGTTAATCCCGTATGATGTTCCCTTTGTTCTTCGGTATGTTACTTGCCCGAGATTCGATCGTCGATATCTCCATACCTAGTTCAACCTCGTTACTGGCAAATCTCTTTACTCGTTCCGTAATACAAGATCCCGCAACTAACACTTAGTCCCATTGCTTGCAAGGCTTATTGTGATGTTGTACTACCGAGTGGGCCCTGAGATACCTCTCCATCACATGGAGTAACAAATCCCAGTCTTGATCCATGCCAACTCAACAGACACCCTCGGGGATACCTGTAGAGCACCTTTATAGTCACCCAGTTACGTTGCGACGTTTGATACACACAAGGCACTCCTCCGGTATTCGTGAGTTGCATGATCTCATGGTCATAGGAACATATACTTGACATGCAGAAAACAGTAGCAATAAACTGACACGATCATATGCTACGTTTGTAGTTTGGGTCTTGTCCATCACATCATTCTCCTAATGATGTGATCCTGATATCAAATGACATCACATGTCAATGGCTAGGAAACCTTGACCATCTTTGATCAACGAGCTAGTTCACTAGAGGCATACTAGGGACAAAGTGTTGTCTATTACCCACACATGTAATGTGCTTCCAATTAATACAATTATAGCATGGATAATAAACGATTATCATGAACAAGGAAATATAATAATAAACACTTTATTTATTGCCTCTAGGGCATATTTCCAACACTTATTCCTTCATCCATCGTGATCTCACCCATTCAATCACACAAAACTTAACAAAACCCTCGGGAGATCCGTTAGTATAATAAAACAAATCACCACTTTAAGTAATTTTCCAACCAATTCATATTTCCTTTTTGCATTTTAGCTACTGTAATATAACTTTTCTGTGGCTTATACCACCAATACAATCGATAGTTTCATCATAACAAGCAAAACAATGCATCAAAAACAGAATTTGTCAAAAACAGGACAGTCTGTAGTAATCTGAACATTCACCATAATTATTTAACTCTAAAACTTCTTAAAACTTAGAACATGATCAGGAATTTGTATAACAGTATTGTGTAAAAATTTCAGAATTTTTTCGCGCTCCAGTAAAATATAGAAATTCAAACAATGCAGCAAAAGTTTCTGTTTTTACACAGCACATATCAAACAAGGAATTTAAACATCCTAAAGGTAGTTCTTGGCACATTATTTTTATAATACAATGGATTTGTACAAGGGGATAATTATTTTTGTTGAAAAGTTTCTGTAATCAAGCTTTACAAAGTTTCCATGGGCATGAACAAAGTTCAAGGCTAGCCCCCACTTCAACGTTGCTCGTCTTTCTCACTTTCACTTTTCTTTTTGAAAAACTTTCAAGTACCCCACTTTATTTTTTAAAACTAAATAAAAGCACACAACAGAATAAAATGACTCTCTAAAACTTCCTTAAAGTACTTTTGGCCAAAGATGTTTCGTCATGTTAGACATATGCCACCCCTCCAAAAAGTACTTTTGGCCAAAGATGTTTCATGATGTTGCGTGCTTCACCAACCGATGCTCTACATGTTGTAAAGTTAAGTCCAAAGCTCAATCCCATGATCTTTACGTGCCTCTTCCTATACCATTTCAACCTTGGAAAGAAATTCTATGGATTTCGTGCTTGGTTTTCCATGCACGAAATACGGCCATGATTTCGTCTTTGTTGTTGTGGATCATTTTTCCAAAGTGGCTCATTTCATTCCATGTCATCAGACCAATGATGCTTCTTCACATATTGCAAATTTGTTTTGTAGGGACATCTTACGACTACATGGAATGCCCAAGACAATTGTCTCGGATCGCGATGTCAAGTTCCGTAGCTACTTTTGGAAGACTCTATGTGCCAAGCTCGGGATCAAGCTACTATTCTGTTCGGCATATCATCCACAAACCGATGGCCAAATGGAAGTGACGAACCAGACGTTTTCAACTCTCCTACGGTGTTTATCAACAGGAACATCAAGGAATGGGAAGGTTGCCTCCCCATCGTCGAGTACGCCTACAATCGTGCAACACACTTCACCACTAACAAGTCTCCTTTCGAAGTGGTCTACGACTTCCACCCTTTGTCCCCATTGGACATCCTTCCTCTACCACTCCAAGAGCGAGTGAACATGGATGCAAGCACAAGGGAAAGCTACATCAAGAAGATGCATGATGACACAAGGCACATGACGTGGCTTGAGACTGTGTAGGTATTTCCCCAAAGAGGAAGGGATGATCCAACATAGCGACGATAAGTATTTCCCTTGTGCTCCTTTTATGCTCGATTTTCTCATGATAACAAATCAATGCTTGATACTTCTTCTGTTGACTCCTTTGCTACAAGAACTACTGAATTGAAATGGGATCTTCTTGAAAGAATTAAACATAACTCTGAAGATTGGGAGTTCGACACATGTAATGAGTCAGGTAGAAATCTTCGGTTTGCTTGTGTTAAATCTTTTATGGAAACTGATGCTTTTCATAAGTTTAGTGCAAAATATGGCCTTGACTCTAAGATAGTAGCTACTTTATGTGAATCATTTGCTACTCATGTTGATCTCCCTAAGGATAACTGGTTTAAATTTGATCCCCCTATCGAAGAAACTTGTAAGGAAACTAGCAAAGCTAAAGAAGAAACAATTTGATACGGGGCAAGCCCAAGGGTGTCGAACTTTTCACACTTGGAGGGGCAAAAGGGAGAAAATCAAAGAGAAATCACAAACTCAAGGATGATCTCCTATCACACATCCACTAGAAACACACAAACACACGAGATACATAGATACACGGTCAACACAAGGATACAAGTAACCAATAGTCTCCTCACTCCTGGTATACAGAGAACTTCGTATTTCGTCCTTCGTGTTTGCTTCCATGTTCTTTATACAAGCACTTGAGTATACAGAGAACTTCCGCTTGAGGTAGTGATCATGTCTCGAGTGGATCAAATGGTGATTGAGCAAGGAGAGATGTCACCTCGTTTTCAATGGCACATGCATGGGCTCTCGTCATGGGTCCTCTTGTAGTTGGAGGCATTGGTGATGGGTCCATGGGGGTGATCATGGGATGCTCCGCATCATCTCCCCCCCTTGCGAGAGATCCGTCCTTGGATCAAGATCTTCATCACCATGGAAAGGGGTAGGGCCGTGACATTGAAGGTGTCGCTCACGTTGTACTTGTCGTGAGGAATGTCGCTCTTGTATGCATTGTTGTTGTGGTGTGCCAACACCTTGAATGGTCCATCGGCTCAAGGAAGTAGCTTAGACTTGCGCTCGGTGGGGCAACAGTCCTTGTGAAGGTGTAGCCACACAAGATCGTCGAGCTTGAATACCATGGGGTGCTTGTGGATGTTGCGCTTGGCGGTGACTCGTTCCACTTGACGCTCGATCGTACGCCTTGTATCGTCATGCATCTTCTTGATGTAGCTTGCCCTTGCACTTGCGTCCTTGTTGACACGCTCTTGGAGTGGAAGTGGGAGTATGTCTAATGGGTACAAAGGGTTGAAGTCGTAGACCACCCCGAAAGGAGACTTGTCGATGGTGAAGTGTCATGCACAATTGTAGGCGTACTCGGCGATGGGGAGGCAATCTCCCATTCCTTGTTCTTCTTCTTGATCAATGCGCGTAAGAAAGTTGAAACCGTCTGGTTCGTCACCTCCGTTTGGCCATCAGTTTGTGGGTAATAGGCCGAAGAGAATATAAGCTTGATTCCGATCTTGGCGCATAGGGTCTTTCAAAAGTAGCTTAGGAACTTAACGTCGCGATCTGAGACAATGATCTTGGGGACACCATGTAGTCGCAAGATGTCCCTACGAAAGAGATTTGCAACATGTGAAGCATCGTCAATCTTGTGGCATGAAATCAAATGAGCCATTTTGGAAAAAGCGGTCCACAATGACAAAAACGAAATCATGGCCATTTTTTGGTCGTGTCAAACCAAGCACAAAATCCATAATAATGTCTTCCCAAGGTTGGAAAGGTATAGGAAGAGGCATGTAAAGACCATGGGGTTGAGCTTTACACTTAGCTTTGCGGCATATCGAGCATCGGTTGGTGAAGCATGCAACAAAAAGAAACATCTTTGGCCAAAAGTACTTGTTGGAGAGGGTGGCATATGTCTTGTCACGTCCAAAGTGACCCATTAGTCCTCCACCATGAGCTTCTTGCAAAAGCAACAAATGAAGAGAAGACTCGGGTATACAAAGTTTTTTAGCACGCATAAGATAGCCATCTTTGATGTAATAGGTTTCCCAACAAGGTTTCACTTGACACCTCACATATGGAGTAGCAAAGGAAACGTCATGCTCATACAAGTCTTTGATATGCTCAAAACCAATGACATTCAATTCAAGTTGAGTAACTAGCATGCATTTGTAGGAAAGAGTATCTGCCACAACATTTTCTTTACCCTTAATGTATTTGATGACATAAGGAAAAGATTCAATGAATTCACTCCAATTAGCATGTCGTTTGTTCAACTTAGTTTGCCCTTAAGATACTTGAGAGTTTTAAGGTCAGTATGAATAACAAATTCATGTGGACGGAGATAATGCTCCCAAACATGCAACACCCTCACCAAAGCATACAATTCCTTATCATACATGGGATAGTCAAGTTGAGCATCGGAAAGTTTCTCACTAAAATACATAATTGGGCACTTTTCTTGCATTAGCACACCACCTATGCCATTACCACTAGCGTCACAATGCACTTCAAAAGTTTTATCAAAGTTGGGTAATGAAAGCAAAGGTGCATGAGTAAGCAAATTTTTAAGCTCGAGGAATGTGGTCTCTTGCGTTGGTCCCCAAATGAAAGGTGCATTCTTCTTGCTTAAAGCATGTAGAGCAGACGCAATAGTGCTGAAGTCCTTAACAAAGCGGTGATAGAAACCGGTTAGTCCTAAGAAACTATGCCCTTGTTGCAAATTGGTGGGTGTGGGCCAAGTTTTAATAGCATCAATTTTAGTTTCATTTACATGAACACACTTAGAAGAAACCACAAATCCTAGGAAAACAACTATGTCAACACCAAAAGTGAATTTTTCCATGTTAGCATACAATTGTTCCTTCCTAAGAACTTGCAGTACTTCCCTAACATGTTTAGCATGCTCCTCAAGAGATTTGCTAAAAACAAGAATGTCATCAAAGTATAGTAGAAAAGTCCATTTTACTCCCTTGAACAAAGTGGGTGGTTCGCATCACCCCCTGAGCTATTTTGCTGCCTCTTTCACCCCTGATCAAACCCATACCAGACAAAAAAAAACTCGGTGGTTTGTCTCGACCCGGAGCTGACGTGGCGGTGGTCAACGGTGGTATTCACCGGCTGTTGCGGTCTGGACCGGGGTGGAGCCTACTTGTCGGGCCGGACTGTTATAGAGCTCATGTCCCATTGCGATCTGGACCAGAATTCCCCACCTCTTATTCCAAATCCCTATCCTTATTCTCCATGGGCGGCGGCAGCGCAAGCTCCAGCACCGTGTCTCCAGACGGCGTGAGTGTCGCCGACGGTGGAGGCGGGGCACCGGTCGTCGCAGCAGCCAACGCGAGCCGTAGCTTGCTGGACCGGCGATTCCCACAGGAGGTGTGGCGGCGAGGAGAGCCGGAGCTCTGGCGAGAGGAGAGCCATGTGCTGATCTCGCGCACTCCGGCCATGGATGCGCTGGAGCTGTGACTTGGGAGGTACGTGCTTCTGGCGACTGCGTTCGGAGATGGCGAGCAGAGAGTGATGCGGGCAGCCAAGCTGGCGACCTTGCAGCAGCGTTGCGGGGTGGTGCCGTCGGAGGTGGTCGTCGAGGTCGCGTGCCCACCACAGGACCTGTGGCTGACCTTCTCGACAGAGGAGAATGCACTGATGTGCTTCTGTGCTCAATGAAGATCAAGTGTTGCGGGCATTGGATTCAGTTTTCGCGTTGGAACAGAGTGGTTCGTGCTTAGCCAGGTGCTCTCGAGTACAAGAGCAAGCTCGGCTTTGAAGGCCTCCCTAACCAGGCCTGGACGATGACGGCGGTGAAAGATGTTCTGAAGCAGCTGGGTGGCGAGCTGATCGAGATCCTACCGTCGTGAGCTCTAGGTAATGGCTTGGCTGCATGACCCTTTCTTTGTTGGCAAGGTGGTGACAGCGGAGATACCTGAGCCGAAGCTGATAAACAAGCCACCCGAGTCCATGGATGAGTATGAAGCAATGCAATTTGAAATGGGTGACTACGGACCGTCGTCGTCGAGGAAGAAGAACACCTTACTGTATTCTGTCATTTGTCACATGAAGGAGGTTGTCAATCGTGGTCCTCTGCTTGTTGACGGACTTCCTGATGAGTGGCTGCCAGGAGAAGACGAGGACCTGACTCGCAAGCATATCTTCAAGACAGTGCTAGGCAAGATCGATGGCACTGACGGTGTTGAAGCAGTTTGAGTTTGGCACTTGGTCTGTTGTATTATGTGTTAAGAGTTTGTAGTGTTGTACTATGTGTTAAGTTCTACATTGTGCTGGTTGTTGTGGTGAATGTGCCAAATGGTTGTTGGAATATCTTGTCTAGCCAAATATGCAAGTTTGATGTGTTGTGGCCAAATATTTGTGCCAAATATGCAAGAAAACTGTGATCCTCTTTGTTTGTGCCAAAAGAGAACATATTTGAGCCAAGTTGCTGGAACATAGTAAACAGTACACCACCAGCAACTTAAACCATTCTACAACTTAATAGTAACATTCTGCAACTTAACACACATTCTGCAACTTAACACAAGTTCATCAAACACATTCTGCAACCTACTAACAGTTTGAAGGCTAGAAATAGAAATGTTCCTGCTTAACCCCTAAGTTCATCAAACATGCTAATCCTTGTAGATTTCCTCCTGGTTTGACTAGAACTAGCACCAGGTGCTCTGTTTGCTTGTTTTGGAGGCCTTACCCTTCTAGGCTACTGTGAAGACTGGCCTCCCCCTCCTGTAGCTTGCTGTGAAGGCTGGGCTCTATTTGCTATAGCTTGCTGTGATGTTTGAGATGCCTGCTGTGAAGATGGTGGCCTCCCCCTTGTAGTCTGCTGTGAAGACTAGGCTGTAGCAGTTTCTTTTGCTACTGTTTGAGATGTCCTTGGAGGACTTTCCTACATAACAAACAGAAGAAATAGTTGTTAGGTGTTGCACACTGCTGAAATTTCTCAAGTACAAAACAAATAGGAATCATTACACACTTTTGTTTCTTTTTTCCTCTTCTTATTCTTGTACTTTCCCTTGTTGGGGTTAGCATTGCATTTCCTCATGTTGTGCCCAGGATTTCCACATAGACTGCACTTAATTTTTGTTCCAATTTTTGAAAGCTTGTGTGGATGTTTTGGAGGCTCATCTGCACCTCTTCTTCTCTCAGTCCTAGGTCTCCCAGGCATTTGCACATAGCCTGGAACTGTTGGCCATTGCATGTCAGACACAGGCCAGCTAGGCATGCCCTCCATTGGCATCAAGCAATGCTCATAAGTCCTGTTGTAAGCTTCAATTGTGTAGCAGCTTGCAATGAGTGAAACAATGTCAGCAGGACCACATTGAGAGGCTGCAAGAGCATGAACACATGGAATTCCAGACAGTTGCCAATATCTACATGAACATGTTTTAGCTTGCATGTCAACTTTGAAACCATGCTGCCCTAGTTTCACCTCATATCCATCTTTTCCATTCCATATTGTCTCACATCTCTCAGTAAGTTGTATCAGCTTGTTGACCTTTTTCATAATTTTAGGACAAATTGTTCCATTCCATTTTGCAGGCATTGCTCTGTTTATTTGAATTCTTACAGTGACCTTTGCTCTAGTTGCTTCAAACATGTTGATAATAGGCAGCCCTCTATACTCTACTATCCAATTGTTAAAGTTCTCACACATGTTATTATCCACAGAATCACAACATGAACCTTCTTTGAACCAAGCTCTACACCAATGTTTTGGCCCAGATTGCATCATGTCTCTTGCTCCATCTAGTGTGAGTTGAGCAAGTTTGGCCCTGTGCAAGTTGAAGTGTATCATGTTTGAAGATTTTGCACAAGCCCGAAATCTTTGTGATATGCTTGATCTCTATGCTTTTTCTTCCAATTAGCATAGATATGCCTAGCACAATTCCTATGCTCAGCATTTGGGACAACCTTTGACACAACATTGATGAGACCTTTTTGTTGATCTGATATGAAGACCCACCCTTCTCCTTGGTTTGCAATCTCCAAGTCTTTGTTTAGCAGAGCCATAAACCAGAACCAGGAGTCTTTGTTCTCAACCTCTACTGCAGCCCGGGCTATTGGATACATTTGCCCATTGGCATCTCTCCCAAGAGCACACAATAGTTCTCCACTCTGGGCTCCTTTAAAGAAGCAACCATCCAATCCTACAACTTTCCTGCAACCTTCCATGAAACCTCTTTTGCAGGCATGGAATCACACATATAATCTCTGAAAAACAGGTGCAATTTCTTTTGGGTTTAGCACTACTACAACAGTGCTACCTAGATTGCTCCTCAAAATTTCTAGTTGGTGATCAAAAACCCTAGCATATTCGTCATGAATTGCTTCTCTAACTCTTCTTCTCACAATTGCCTTTGCTTTCTTTATCTTGGAGACAAGCACATCTGCAAACATCTCCAACCTGACAGTTGCCTTGATAGATTTGATTTTCCATCCAGGGTTGGCCTTCATAATTCTCTCATACTTATCTGCTATTCTGGTTGTAGTAACCAATCTGTTGTCTCTCCTCTGGGGGCATATGTGGTTGTCTCTTATCTAAAACCAGTCAGTAGAGCTCCTATTTCCAGCATATATCAACCATGCACACTCAGGCCAAGAGCATTTTGCTCTAATCCTACTAGCCTCATCCTTTGTGAATGTAATTTGTCTCTTCACTGCTAGACCATATTTCACAACAGCCTTCTTAAACTGTTTTCTCCCCCTAAATGTCATGCCAAGGCAAAAGACAGGAATTGCAGCCTTGCTATCAAATCTTGGAAATCTTGTTTCCCACCTAATGGAATTACCAAACTCATCCTCATCATAACTGTACTCCTGACTAGAATCCATGCAAGGAGTGTCATTTCCCTCATCCATTTCATCTACTTCTCTTCATCAAGTGGCAAGTTCATCCTTATCTTTCAAACACTTCTTTAGCATGCTTTCTCAGATCTTCTGCTTCATCATCTTCCCCTGAACTATCTGCATCTCCAGGACACCAATCCAGGTCTTCACATTCATCAGCAGCAACCTCTTCTTTGTTTTCTGCATTGATCTCTTCTCCACCTTCAGGTTTCACATTTGATGCAGTTCCAGCAGCAGCATCATGCTCATGCTCATCCACAGCCTCATCAGAGCAATCATCTAGTTCCTCTTCATGCTCTGCTTCCCAATCACTATCAGTCTGCTCTTCTTCACTTTCGGTTCCAGGAGGATTTTCAGTGTTCTCTTGTTGCTCTTCTTCATTTCCTGCATTTTGTTCTTCTCCATCTTCAACTTCCAAGTTCACATATATATCCACAACACCACCATCTATAATGCATCTCTCCATAAAATACACATTTGCATCGGTCTCTAACCTTCTCAGCCCATCTCTCACATTCAGTCCAGGAAACAGCCAATATAGCCTATGATTCTTTGTCAAAGGCTCACCATGGTATGCCATTTTTATGTCTGCAATTTGCTCCCTGATAGATGCTAAGGTCACACTGTCCCTCTGAATAAAAGGGACCTCGACAGAACCACCATTGTAAGATAAACACTTCCCTACATGGTCAAATTGTCCATTGTAATAGACATGAAGGCCTAACCAATCAAGATTGTCCATTGCTGATCCCTAAAAAACAAACAAGCAACTCTTAAAATCAATAAAAACAGGAACTTCTACTTAATTCTACCTGACCTAGACCATTAACAGATCTTGCAATCAACTACAACCATGTGTAGTAGGGGAAGGAGATGAGACTAACCTTAATTTGCCAACATCGCCGCGGAAACACTCAGTCCACCCCTACCAGTCCTGCCGTCACATTGGATGTGTCATCACGCTAGGGTTTCGGGGCTGGGGACAAGAGAGGTGGCGGGGACAAGAGGGATTGGGGTTGATTCACCGTCGCAAACTGCCGCCGCCGCCACTCAGAGCACCTTCGATGGTTTCGGCTCAGCGCTGTCGTGGCGATTCCATCGCCAGAGACAAAGAGGGAGGGGAACGGGGAGGGGCGTGGATAGAGAGGGGGGAACGGGGAGGGGCGTGAACGGGTGCGGGTCCAGACCGCAACAGCCGGTGAATACCACCGTTGACCACCGCCACGTCAGCTCTGGGTCGAGACAAACCATCGAGGTTTTTTTGTCTGGTATGGGTTTGATCAGGGGGTGAAAGAGGCAGCAAAATAGCTCAGGGGGTGATGCGAACCACCCACTTTGTTAAAGGGAGTAAAATGGACTTTTTTCAGTATACTACAACACAATATCTAATGAAGGGGCGTAAGACATGATGCATGACATGCATAAATGTATCTGGTGCTTCGGATAAGCCCATGGGCATCACTAGCCATTCATATAGACCAAACTTAGTTTTGAACATCGCTTTCCACTCATTGCCCTCTTGTATGCGTATTTGATAGTAACCGCTTTTCAAGTCAATCTTTTAAGATATAGTGACTAAGTTCATCTAGCATATCATCTAGGTGAGGAAAAGTGTGGCGATATCTAATGGTGATACATTGATAAGGCGGCAATCCAAACACATGCATATTTCCATCTTACTTAGACACTAGAATCACGGGAACCACACAAGGATTTAAACTCTCGCATAAATGCCCTTTATCTAGGAGTTTTTGGACTTGCCTTTGTATCTCCTTAGTTTCTTCGGGGTTGACGTGGTAGGGTGCCTTGTTGGGGAGCGGTGCATTGGGTATGAGGTCGATGCGGTGTTCGATCCCATGTTTTGGTGGTAGTCCCGGAGGTAGCTCATCAAGAAAATGTCTTGAAATTCCTGCAACAATTGAGATAGCACAAGAGGAAGATGTTGTCAAGGGTTAGGTCGTACGACGTCATCCTTGCACGCAAGCACATAGTGAAGAACGGTCGATGGGATCTCACTCACATCCCTCAAATCTCTTTTGGTGGCTAAAAGAACTAGATCTCTCATATCCCTCATCATGGAGTCACTCACTTTTGGCTTGTGGCGCTCACTCTCTTTGAGGTGGATCAATCTCTCACTTTTATCTCCACGATGGGATGGAGCTTGCTTGTCGTCGATCACTTGACTTGGAGACATTGGCCGAACACATATTCCTTGCCCTTCATTTCGAAGCTATAGTGATTGGTCCGACCATTGTGGATGACGCCACGGTCGAATTGCCAAGGTCTCCCAAGGAGTAGATGGCACACGGACATAGGAACCACATCACACTCCAAGGTGTCTTCATAAGCGCCTATCTTGAAGGAAACTTGCACGGTGTGATCAACTTGGATAGTGTCGTAGTCACTAAGCATTGGACCTTGCGGGGGCAAGGGTGCTTCTTCTTGACCAATTGGAGCTTGGAGTAAAGGTCTTCACTTGCCAAATTGTGGCAACTTCCACCATCGATGATGACCTTGACGCATTTTCCTTGGATGCCCACTTGGGTATGAAAAATGTGGCAACATTGGTCCTCATCTTGTTGTTGTTAAAGTTCGAAAACCTTGGACACAATGAGAGCGGAGCTTGGATCATTTTCACAAAATATTTGTGAATCTTTGTCTTCATTGACTTATCAATGCATGGCCACGTGCTCCAAGTCTTCCATCTCGTCATCTCTCATAGAATAGGTGTCGTCATCTTGAAGTATCATGGTGCGGCTTGTTGGACACTCGTGGGTCTTGTGGCCGCAGCCTTGGCACATGAAACATTTGATGGAGCTTGACTTAGCGGTGGCATCCATAGTTGGTGTTGACCAATGACCCTCATCGTGGAGTCACTCATCTTTGGCTTGTGGAACTCACTCTCTCACTTTTATCTCCTCAATGGGATGAAGCTTGCTTGTCGGTGGTCACTTGACTTGGAGACATTGGTCGAAGCACATATTCTGATAGAGGCGAAGTTGTCCCTGTCTTTCGATGATATGTGGCTATCATTTATTGTAGCGTCGACTTTGATGATCCGACTACGAACGTGCAAGGACGTCGCGCCTTAGCAATCGCTAAACCAACTCCAAGAGGTTATTGACCATGACAAAGCACGATCAACCTGACCACGGGGGTCTGTTTCCTGCACGCGAACAAAGAACAAGCAAGAAACTAAGATTACAATCTGGATATTGCGAATTTAAGAGGAAAGCTTTATTGATGAAAGCGGGGTTCTGTGACGCCTTTATCTAGTCGTGGAACCAAAACGAAGAACGCAAAGTTGGAACTATGGCAAACTTTTAATCTAAACAAAACCCAAGTCTAAACGGCGCCCTAGGCTGTATATATGGGGGAATAGAGGATTAATTTCGTGACCAGGAGGGGTCCAAAACCAACCCTAACTCCTTTTCCCAGCACATACGAACTCTAAAAACAGCCTATAAAGTGGTATTTCGAAATTACATGGGCCTGGCCCAAAAATAAGGTGACACAGCACCTATAATAGCCTATGGATGAAATTAATGAACTAGCATCTTGTATATTTCGTCCAAGCTTCCAAGCTCTCCTTATGGTGGCTTTAAATTGCAAAAATCACCATGGGAAGCTCCATTGTTCTTTCCCGCGCACGCACCTTCTTCTCCACGCTTGTTCCTGCACCAATGTCATCCTTCTTGTCCATGCTAGGTACTTCATTCATAAGTAAAACAAAAGTATCTAACTTAGGCATCATCGTATGTTCATGAACAATACAAGGATTTCCAAAAAACAAAAGTACCTAGTAATTCAGTTGGCGTGCGTGAGCTCTAGTAACTGGTCCAGTATGTATAGCAGCAGGGGCTATGGGTGTAACAATGGTATTGATGTCCTCATCATCCTACCCTTCTTGAACTGAAGTCGTCCTTGATCGGTAGCTCATCTTCCTCACCCAAATAAGGCTTCAAATCTGCATTGTTAAAAGTGGGACTAACCACAAACTCTGCAAGCACCTCAAGTTTATATGCATTATCATTTATTTTAGCTAACACCTTAAAAGGACCATCACCATGTGGCATTAACTTTGACTTGCACAAATCAGGAAATCTATCCTTATGCAAATGTAACCAAACAAGATCTCTAGGTGCAACATAACATGTTTTCTACCCTTATCTCCAGCAAGTTTGTATCATACACTTACTCTTTTCCTTAGTTACCTCGTACATTTTTAAGATCAATTTAGCACGTTATTTAGCATCAAAATTAACCTTCTCCAAAGATGGAAGAGGCAACAGATCAATAGGCGCACGAGGTATGAAACCATACACAATTTCAAAGGGGCACATCTTAGTAGTGGAATGCCATGAACGATTGTAAGCAAATTCAATATGAGTCAAGCATTCTTCCCACATTTTCAAGTTATTCTTCAAAACAGCCCTAAGCATAGTAGACAATGATCTATTGACTACTTTAGTTTGTCCATCAGTTTGGGGTGACATGTAGTACTGAAAAGAAGTTTAGTCACCAACTTAGCCCATAAACATCTCCAAAAGTGGCTAAGAAATTTAGCAACATGATGAAATATTGTATTTGGCACACCATGCAAGCGAATAATTTTACGAAAGAACAAATCAGCAACATTAGCAGCAGCATCACTTTTATGACATGGTATGAAGTGTGCCATTTTTGAAAATTTATCCACAACAAGAAAAATGCGATCCCTCCCCTTCTTTGTTCGAGGTAAACTTAAAACAAAGTCCATAGATATATCCTCCCAAGGAACAGTAGGTACAGGCAAAGGCATATATAAACCATGAGGATTGAGTCATGACTTAGCTTTTTGGCATGTAGTGCAACGAGCAACAAAACGCTTAACATACCGTCTCATATTAGGCCAAAAGAAATGTGTAGCAAGTACGTCCTCCGTCTTCTTCATGCCAAAGTGTCCCATTAATCCTCCTCCATGCGCGTCCTGCAACAACAAAAGACGAACGGAGCTAGCTGGAATGCATAGCTTGTTAGCACGAAACACAAATCCATCATTAATGACGAACTTGTTCCATGTTCTCTCATCTTTACAATTCTACAACACATCTTTAAATTCAACATCATGTACATATTGATCTTCGATGGTCTCCAAACCAAATATTTTAAAGTCAAGTTGTGAAAGCATAATATAGCTACGAGACAATGCATGAGCAATAACATTTTTTTCCCTTCTTGTGTTTAATAACATAAGGGAAAATTTCAATGAATTCAACGCATTTAGCATATCTGCGATTCAGTTTTACTTGACTTTTAATATGTTTCTAAGATTCATGAACAGAACGTATAACAAATTCTTTGGGCCATAAATAATGTTGCCATGTTTCCAAAGTCCGAACAAGAGCATATAATTCCTTATCATAAGTAGAATAATTTAGACTAGGCCCACTCAGTTTTTTAGAAAAGTATGAAATAGGTTTACCATCTTGTAATAACACACCTCCTAATCCAAATCCACTAGCATCACATTCAAGCTCAAAAGTCTTATTAAAATCAGGAAGTTGGAGTAAAGGAGCATGTGTTAACTTATCTTTCAATACCATGAAGGCTTCTTCCTGTGTTGTACCCTAAGAAAAAGGCACATCCTTCTTTGTAAGCTCATTGAGATGTGCAACAATGGTGTTGAAATCTCTCACAAAATGCCTGATAGAGACGAGGGTCCCGATCTTTCGATGAGATGATAACTACCAATTTGGTGGAGATGACTTTGACGACCCGACTATAAACATGCACGATGTTGCGCCTTGCAATTGCTAAACCAACTCCTGGACATTATTGACCACGCTGGAGCACAACCAACCTGTCCACGAAAGTCCATTCCTACATGCAATTGAAGAACAAGCAAGAACCTGGTAATGCAATCTGAATATTACGAATATAGATGAAGTATTGATAAAGGTGGGGGTCCGAAAGCGGTCTTGGTCTAGTCGTTGGACACAAACGAAGTATGTGAAGTTGCAATGGCTAACTTTTAAGTAAAAAAAATCCCAAAGAAAAAGATAGTAGATTGATCTACTTATATAGGACCAAGGGATGGTGGCCAAGAAGGTGGGAGGGTGTCCCAAGGCAGCCTAAAACTAACCCTAGGTCGTACAAGGTCCATGGGCCCAAGTGGAGGTGATGAGGACATCCCTGCTAATGCTACACCCACAACTCTGACTGCTATACATACAAGACCAATTACTAGAGCTCGCACACGTCAATTAAATTACCAGGTACTTTCGTTTCTTGCAAATCCTTCTAATGTTCATCAACATATGATGCTACCTAAATTAGATACTTTTGTTTTACTTATGAATGAAGGACCTGGCATGGACAAGAAGGATGACCATGGGAGCGGGATCAAGCATGGAGAAGAAGGTGCGCACGCGAGAAAGAATAATGGAGGTTCCAGTGATGATTTTCGCACTTTGCAGCCACCATAATGGGAGCAGAAGCCTTGGACGAAATATGCATGATGCTACTTTATAAAATTCGTCCCTAGGCTAATCTAGGTGTTGCGCCCCCTTATTGTTGGGCCAGGCCCATGTAATTTCGAAATACCATATTATAGGCTGTTTTTAGAGTCCGTATGTATGGGGAAACTGAGTTAAGGTCGGTTTCGGACCCCTCCTCCAAGGGGCCACGAAATTCCCCTCTATTCCCCCATATATACACAGCCCTTAGGGCATCGTTTTAGGGTTGGGTTTTGTTTAGATTACAAGTTCGCCATAGCTGCAACTTCGCGTTCTTCGTTTGTGTTCCACGACCAGACAAAGGCATCACAGAACCCCACTTCATCAATAAAGCTTTCCTCTTATATTCGCAATATCTAGATTGCAATCTTAGTTTCTTGCTTGTTCTTTGTTTGCGTGTAGGAATCAGACCCTCGTGGTCAGGTTGATCATGCTCTGGCATGGTCAATAACCTCTCGGAGTTGGTTTAGCGATTGCTAAGGCGCGGCGTCATCACACGTTCGTAGTCGGATCGTCGAAGTCTACTCCACCAAAAACGATAGCCACCATCTCATCGAAAGACAGGGACAACTTCGCCTCTATCAGGAGGTGATGCAACACCTTTGGACTTGTAGTTTGACTTAGATTCAGCTGCAATGTCAGATTGTTTCATCAATATCTCCATGCTTTGGAAAATTTTAAGGTGATTCCAATTGGGCTGGAAGGCATATGAAATGTACTTTCCAATAAAAAAGAATCACCCAATTCAGAGTCCGGATGAAAAAGTTCTTGGTGTTTTGAGACACGTGTGTGTGTGCTGTCCGAATCTGAGTCCAGAATGTGAAAGACTTGGACTCTATCCTATCTTGGGCTAAAAGTGATGTGAGAGAAATTCTTGAACACCACCGAATTATTTTCTTTGATGTGAGAGGACCTTTTGAATAGCACCCAACCATTTCGTCTTCCTTTGTCATCACACGTGGTTCATACAAGTGTTCGGCCATTCTGCATTTAGGCATAAAATAAAAATAGGTGAAGTATTTTTGTTCCGGATAACATAAATAAAGTATTACATAATTCTTATAAGAAACCACCTCAAAAATATGCATGTATGATATATTTTTGGTCGTATCCAAGGTAGTCATGTCCTCATCAACGCCTATAGAAACCAGCAAGGCCAAGAAAACTACTCACTTGTGTGACTATTTTGGGCCGTGGCCGACTCTCAATAGCTTCAATCTTGGCTTTGTAAACTTCAATTACCTGTGGAGTAACAACATAGCCAAGAAAAGATACTCAGTCGGTGCAAAAGGTGCACTTCCCAAGGTTACCAAACAAACGTGCATCACGTAGAGCACTAAAAACAACACATAAATGTACCAAATGTTCCTCCAAAGATGTGCTATAAATCAGGATATCATCAAAATAGACTACCACAAATCGTCCAATGAATGCACGTAAATCTCGTTCATTAATTTCATGAAACTGCTAGCTGCATTAGTTAACCCAAAAGGCATGACTAACTACTCATATAATCCAAACTTAGTTTTAAATGTTGTTTTCCATTCATCTCCCAATTTCATGTGAATTTGATGCTATCCACGACGCAAATCAACTTTGGAGAAAATAGAAGAGCCACTTAATTCATCAAGCATATCATCTAGCCTAGGAATAGGTTGGCGATAACGAATAGTTATATCATTAACGCCTCTAAAATCCACAAACATACGCGATGTATCATCCTTTTTCGGCACTAGAATAATAGGAACATCACAAGGGCTAAGGGATTCGCGTATATAACCTTTGTAGAGCAGCTCCTGTACTTGACGCATAATCTCCTTCGTCTCCTCTGGATTGGTATGGTATGGCGCACGGTTGGGCAATGATGCACCGGGAATGAAGTGAATCTGATGCTCAATCCCTCGAATAGGTGGTAATCCTGGTGGCATGTCTTGTAGAAAGACGTCAGCAAACTCCTGCAAAATGTTAATGCCAGCAGAAGGCAAAGAGGGAGGCATGTCCTCGAATGAAAATACTACCTCTTTGCATACAAAAGCATATCAAACAGATGTAGTAACATCCAAATCAGTAATATCAGATTTAGTAGCAAGTAAACATCCACTCTTCAACTTTATTTCAGATGCAATACTAGATGATGGTTTATTAGGCTTATGGTGTTGCTCAAATTCCTTTGCTACAATCTTATTTTCAATCTTATTTAGCTCCTGCTTTGCTTTACTAGCTCTAGCAATGTCATCTTTCATAATATGTTCAAGAGACATAGGAAGCAAAGTGATATTTTGATCCTTATGAACAAGTGTATAGTGATTTGTCGTACCGTGGTGTACATATTTTTTTATCAAATTTCCATGGTCTATCAAATAAAATGGAACATCCTTGCATGGCACCACATCACAATCAACATAATCAGAATATGTAGCAATGCTAAAATGCACAGGAACACTATGTGTTACCTTAACCTTGCCATTGTTGTTGAACCATTGGATGTAATAAGGATGAAGTTGTGGTCTGGTGGTTAGACACAGCTTCTCCACCATCTCCATGCTAGCTGGGTTATTGTAACTCCCTCCATCGATGATGATGCACACATAACGCTCCTTCACAATTCCCTTTGTATGGAACAAGTTGTGCCTCTGATTTTGCTCAGCCTGTGTAACCTACACACTCAGTACACGTTGAACAACTAAACTTCCATACTTATCCACGTAGTCAGCAGCCATGTAGTGAGTCTCTTATTCAGTATCCTCGACACCCAGTTCTTCACTCGCAATTAGAGCCAAAGTCTCCTCATCATAATCACTAGCAGAGCCATATCCACCATCCTCAGTAACAATCATCACATGCTTGGAAGGGCATTCTCTCGCATAGTGACCTCCATCCTTGCAATGACGACAAATAACCTCATGAGTTTGCCCTATAGATGCCATGGATGAAGAAGAGATCTTTGTAGGCCCCGAAGGTGTGCCCTTGCTGGAGGCTGGTGGTGGTGCCTGTTTTCTTGTACCTCTGTTGGAGTTTACGGCTAAAGGAAGAGTTGTTGTAGCAGGACGCGTGGAAGGAGATGATGTACGTGGTATCCATTATGAAGATCGTCCAACAGAAAAATTAGTTCTCGCCATTGCTTGTCGATCCTACACTTCACGTTCAGCCTTTGCAAGCAAGATGGAATAAATGAGTGATAGTATTATACTCCTTATACTCGAGAATACTCTGGATCTCTCTATTTAATCCACCAATAAAACATGCAAGCATAACTTCATTCTCCTCAACGATACCACATCTAATCATGCTAGTTTGTAATTCCTAATAATATTCCTCTACAGAATTTTTCCTTATCTTAAGCGCTGCAAATATTGAAGCAGTCCACGTTGATAATATGGTGGAACCCAAAGATTACGCATAGCAGTTTTCAAAGCAGCCCAAGTAGTAGGGATATTATCATGACATATTCTACAATGTTCAGACCACCAAACGCAAGCAAAACTAGTGAACGCACAAACAACAGCAACAACACGTCTATCCTTAGGAAATTGTAGGCATGTAAAATGTTGTTTTGTTTCTAACTCCCAAGTAAGATATATATCAGGATCATATCTACCCTCAAATGTCGGAATATTCAATTTAAGTTTAGGCAGATGGTCATGATCCCATACCTGAGGGGGTGGTGCAGCCCTACCATTGCAATTGTATCCATATGGACGACCTGGTGCGTCTGGTGGTGGTTCCCCCTCGGGCTGATCTGGAGCAACCTGATACGTCTCCGTCGTATCCACTTTTCCAAACCCTTTTGCCCCTGTTTTGGACTCTAATTTGCATGATTTGCATGGAACTAACCAGGACTGACGTTGTTTTCAGTAGAATTGCCTTGGGGGTATTTTTGGACTCTACTATGCTTAGGGCTGTTTTGAAGAATAACCTGAAAATGTGGGAAGAATGCTTGCCTCATATTGAATTTGCTTATAATCGTTCGCTACATTCTACCACTAAGATGTGCCCTTTCGAAGTTGTGTATGGTTTCTTACCTCGTGCACCTATTGATTTGTTGCCTCTTCCGTCTTCGGAGAAGGTTAATTGTGATGCTAAAGAACGTGCTGAATTGATATTAAAGATTCATGAGTTAACTAAGGAAAACATTGAGCGTATGAATGCTAAATACAAACTTGCTGGAGATAAGGGTAGAAAACATGTTGTCTTTGCACCTGGAGATCTTGTTTGGTTACATTTGCGTAAGGATAGATTTCCTGATTTGCGCAAGTCAAAGCTAATGCCACGTGCTGATGGTCCTTTTAAGGTGTTAGAGAAAGTAAATGATAATGCATATAAACTTGAGCTGCCTATAGAGTTTGGGGTTAGCCCCACTTTTAACATTGCAGATTTGAAGCCTTATTTGGGTGAGGAAGATGAGCTTCCGTCGAGGACGACGTCAGTTCAAGAAGGGGAGGATGATGAGGACATCCCTACTAATGTTACACCCACCCCGACTGCTATACATACAGGACCAATTACTAGAGCTCGCGCACGTCAATTGAATTACCAGGTACTTTCGTTTCTTGGAAATCCTTCTAATATTCATGAACATATGATGCTGCCTAAATTAGATACTTTTGTTTTACTTATGAATGAAGGACCTATCATGGATAAGAAGGATGACCATTGGAGCGGGATCAAGCATGGAGGAGAAGGTGCGCGCGCGGGGAAGAACATTGGAGCTTCCAGTGATGATTTTCGCACATTGAAGCCACCATAATGGGAGTGGGAAGCTTTGGACGAAATATGCATGATGCCACTTTATAAAATTCGTCCATAGGCTAATATAGGTGCTGCGCCACCTTAATTTTGGGCCAGGCCCATGTAATTTCGAAATACCATATTATAGGCTGTTTTTAGAGTCCGTATGTATGGGGAAACTGACTTAGGGTCGGTTTCGGACCCCTCCTCCAAGGGGCCACGAAATTCCCTTCTATTCCCCCATATATACAGCCCTTAGGGCTTCGTTTTAGGTTTGGGTTTTGTTTAGATTACAAGTTCGCCATAGCAGCAACTTCGCGTTCTTCGTTTGTGTTCCACGACCAGACAAAGGCGTCACAGAACCCCACTTCATCAATAAAGCTTTCCTCTTATATTCGCAATATCCAGATTGCAATCTTAGTTTCTTGCTTGTTCTTCGTTTGCGTGCAGGAAATAGACCCTCGTGGTCAGGTTGATCGTGCTCCGGCGTGGTCAATAACCTCTCAGAGTTGGTTTAGCGATTGCTAAGGCGCGACGTCTCACACGTTCGTAGTCGGATCGTCAAAGTCTACTCCACCAAAAACGATAGCCACCATCTCATCGAAAGACAGGGACAACTTCGCCTCTATCAAGTGGTATCAGATTTCTAGGTTGCTCGGTGAGATTTTACCAGTTTTCGTAGTTTAGATCGCATCTGTTCTTCATACCTTTAGTCCACGAAAAAGCCAAAAAAAAATTAGGGTTAGATCATCATATCCGAACCAATCTGAGCCTTTGCATAGTCTTTTCAGTATTTTGCTTTGTTGAATTGGCGGTTACATCGTTGTGTCGAGTTGCTGGTCTTAGTGTCTAGTCCTTTAGAGTTTCGAGTTCTTTTCACAGGTTGTCACGCCGCCACCGCATCATCTTCATAGTTGCCATATACCACCACCATCATCGCCGCTGCCATATCTCATCATCCATCATCACTCTCCATTGGTGTCCATATATACCACCACAAATCCTCCACCAATCCAAGTCCAGTTCGTTTTAGGTTTAGTTTCGAGATCCTTTTGATTTCGGATCCGTGTTTTGCTACCTGCGCAGGTGTCGAAAAAAAAAAGAGTCTGGCACGCTTTGCAGAGCACGTTTTGGCCCAAAAAATTTCGGCTGAAAATATTTTTTCCCTATCTTGATTTTAGGTTCCCCGGAGCGTTTTGAGACACTTGCTATCATAGTGATTTTTGTCGAAATTTTTGGGTCGTCGCAGCCCCCGGATTGCTCCAGAAAAAAAAATAGTCCAAAAGAAAAATTCGTGCCCATCTTGCTTATACGACGTGGCAAGAGTTTTGAGACACTCGCCATTGTAGTGAGTTTTTGAAAAAAAAAAAAAAAGAGGCGCCGAAAAAAAAAACGAAAAAAAAATCCGATTGTGCTTTTCCCTTGCTTAGGTGTATCGTCGTGTTTTTGTTGGTGTTTTAGGCTCGCGTCTCTAGCACGGTCTAGCCTAGGACCAGCACAGTACCGTCGTTGAGCGTTTATTCAACCTTGCATCTCTGAATTGATTATTGCTGACCCTTTTTGCTACCATATTATAAGCCATCCCAGCTCCACATACTTCTACGCCGTGTGCTTGACACCACCTGGCAATCGCTCTATCCAAGCTTTGAGAGTTTTGGCTACAACGGTTGCCGATCACCGCCTGCTACTGGGTAAGAACTGGTAAGAAATTGAGATTCGCTTAAAGGATTTGTGCCACACCACCACCACCACCACGTCCCAGCAGTCTGTAGGTTTCATATTGTGTGTTTCCTATTTCTGCTAACCATGCCAGGATCACACGATGACGAGATCGACTGGGAGAGCATGACCAACAAAGCGCTCTATGATAAATTTCAGCAAATGATGGCTGAGCAGGTACAGGACTTCGTGAACAACTTTGGAGTTGCCATGGAGAAGCTAGATGGTTTGGAGAAGACATTCGACTCCAAGATGGACGCCAAGTTCAATGAGGTGCTTGCCCGTCTACCTCCACCAGCTGCAGTTCCTATTCCTTTCGAACGACGAGCGCGACGTGTGCCTCTCGGCCACGCCCAACATCCTGGTACTGTTGATACTGCTGCTACTTCGGTGGCTCGTGCGGCTACTGTCGTTGAGCAGGTTGAAGATTATGATGGTGATTTCGATGATGAGGGAGAGGTTGCTCCAGATCCGCCCCATGGGCAACCACCACCATACGCACCAGGTCGACCACATGGCTACAACCGTAACGGTAGGGCTGCACCACCCCCGCAGGTACGGGATCATGACCATCTCCCTAAACTTAAATTGAATATTCTGACGTTTGAGGGTAGATATGTTCCTGATATATATCTTACATGGGAGTTAGAAACAGAACAACGTTTTACATGCTTACAATTTCCAGAGGATCGACGTGTTGCTGCTGCTGTTTGTTCATTCACTAGTTTTGCTTGTGTTTGGTGGTCAGAACATTGTAGAATACACCCTGATAATATTCCAACTACTTGGGCTGCTTTGAAAACTGCTATGCGAAATCGTTGGGTGCCACCTTATTATCAACGTGAATTGCTTCAAAATTTGCAGCGTTTAAGACAAGGAAAAAATTCTGTAGAAGAATATTATCAGGAATTACAAACTGGTATGATTAGATGTGGTATTGTTGAGGAGAATGAAGCTATGCTTGCACGTTTTATGGGTGGATTAAATAGAGAGATTCAGACTATTCTAGAGTATAAGGAGTATAACACTATCACTCGTTTATTTCATCTTGCTTGCAAAGCTGAACGTGAAGTGCAGGATCGACAGGCAATGGCGAGAACTACTAATTTTGCAGGCCATACTTCATCATGGACGCCACGTACCTCCTCTGCTTCCGCACGTCCTGCTGCAACACCACCTCCTTCAACCTCCAACTCTAATCGCGATACCAGGAAACAGGCTCCTACTGCACCCTCTGCGAAGAGCACACCTTTTGGGCCTGCACAGAGTTCTTCTTCATCTATTGCATCCACAGGGCAAACACATGAGGTTATATGTCGTCGTTGCAAGGGTGGAGGTCACTATGCGAGAGAATGCCCTTCCAAGCGTGTAATGATTGTTACTGAGGATGGTGGATATGCGTCCGCCAGTGATTACGATGAGGAGACTTTGGCACTTATTGCAAGTGACGAACAGGGTGGCGAGGATGCAGAACCAGAAACACAATACATGGCTGCTGATTACGCTGACAGGTATGAAAGTTTAGTTGCTCAACGTGTTCTCAGTGTGCAGGTTACACACGCTGAGCAAAATCAGAGGCACAACTTGTTCCACACAAAGGGAGTTGTGAAAGAGCGTTCTGTTCGCATCATCATCGATGGAGGGAGTTGCAATAACTTGGCTAGCATGGAGATGGTGGAGAAGCTGTCTCTATCCACCAGACCACATCCTCATCCTTATTACATCCAATGGTTCAACAATAGTGGCAAGGTTAAGGTAACACGTACTGTTCGTGTGCATTTTAGCATTGCTACATATTCTGATTATGTGGATTGTGATGTGGTACCCATGCAAGCATGTTCTGTTTTACTTGGTAGACCATGGCAGTTTGATAAAAATTCTGTACACCATGGTAGGACAAATCAGTATACTCTTGTTCATAAGGATCATAATATCACTTTGCTTCCTATGTCTCCCGAACATATTATGAAAGATGACATTGCTAGAGCTAGTAAAGCAAAACAGGAGAAAAATAAGAGTGAAAATCAGATTGTAGCACAGGAATTTGAGCAACACCATAAGCATAATAAACCATCATCTACTGTTGCATCTGAAATAAAATTGAAGAGTGGATGTTTACTTGCTACTAAATCTGATATTAATGATTTGGATGTTGCTACATATGTTTGCTATGCTTTTGTATGTAAAGAGGTATTATTTTCATTCGAGGACATGCCTCCCTCTTTGCCTCCTGCTGTCATTAACATTTTGCAGGAGTTCGCTGACGTCTTTCCACAAGACGTGCCACCAGGATTACTGCCTATTCGCGGGATTGAGCATCAGATTGACTTAATTCCCGGTGCATCCCTACCCAACCGTGCGCCCTACCGTACCAATCCAGAGGAGACAAAGGAGATTATGCGTCAAGTACAGGAGCTGCTTGACAAAGGTTATATACGTGAATCCCTTAGTCCTTGTGCTGTTCCTATTATTCTAGTGCCTAAAAAGGATGGTACATCGCGCATGTGTGTGGATTGTAGAGGCATTAATAATATTACTATTCGTTATCGTCATCCTATTCCTAGACTAGATGATATGCTTGATGAATTAAGTGGCTCTACAATTTTCTCCAAAGTTGATTTGCGTAGTGGATACCATCAAATTCGTATGAAATTGGGCGATGAATGGAAAACAGCATTTAAAACTAAGTTTGGATTATATGAGTGGCTAGTCATGCCTTTTGGGTTAACTAATGCACCTAGCACTTTCATGAGATTAATGAACGAGGTTTTACGTGCTTTCATTGGACGATTTGTGGTAGTCTATTTTGATGATATATTGATTTTTAGTAGATCTTTG
Source organism: Hordeum marinum (assembly GCA_022496015.1). Classification (NCBI taxonomy): domain Eukaryota; kingdom Viridiplantae; phylum Streptophyta; class Magnoliopsida; order Poales; family Poaceae; genus Hordeum; species Hordeum marinum. Next base: position 218,833,431 of record CM039677.1, on the reverse strand, counting down.
GAGGAACATTTGGAACATTTACGTGCTGTTTTTACTGCGCTACGTGATGGACGTTTGTTTGGTAACCTTGGGAAGTGCACCTTTTGCACCGACCGAGTATCTTTTCTTGGCTATGTTGTTACTCCACAGGGAATTGAAGTTGATACAGCCAAGATCGAAGCTATTGAGAGTTGGCCGCAGCCCAAAACGGTCACACAAGTAAGGAGTTTTCTTGGCCTCGCTGGTTTCTATAGGCGTTTTGTGAGAAATTTCAGCACCATTGCTGCGCCTCTCAATGAGCTTACAAAGAAGGACGTGCCTTTTTCTTGGGGTACCGCACAGGAAGAAGCCTTCACGGTCTTGAAAGATAAGTTAACACATGCTCCTTTACTCCAACTTCCTGATTTTAATAAGACTTTCGAGCTTGAATGTGATGCTAGTGGAATTGGGTTAGGAGGTGTGTTACTACAAGATGGTAAACCTGTTGCGTACTTTTCTGAAAAATTAAGTGGGCCTAGTCTGAATTATTCTACTTATGATAAGGAATTATATGCTCTTGTTCGGACTTTGGAAACATGGCAACATTATTTATGGCCCAAAGAATTTGTTATACATTCTGATCATGAATCTTTGAAACATATTAAAAGTCAAGCAAAACTGAACCGTAGACATGCTAAATGGGTTGAATTCATTGAGACTTTCCCTTATGTCATTAAACACAAGAAGGGTAAAGACAATGTTATTGCTGATGCTTTGTCTCGTCGTTATACTATGCTTTCACAACTTGACTTTAAAATATTTGGTTTGGAGACCATCAAAGATCAATATGTGCATGATGCTGAATTTAGAGACGTGTTGCAGAATTGTAAAGAAGGGAGAACATGGAACAAGTTCGTTATTAATAATGGATTTGTGTTTCGTGCTAACAAGCTATGCATTCCAGCTAGCTCCGTTCGTCTTTTGTTGTTACAGGAGGCGCACGGAGGAGGATTAATGGGACACTTTGGCGTGAAGAAGACGGAGGACGTACTTGCTACACATTTCTTTTGGCCAAAGATGAGACGGGATGTTGAGCGTTTTGTTGCTCGCTGCACTACATGTCAAAAAGCTAAGTCACGACTCAATCCTCATGGTTTATATATGCCTTTACCTGTACCTAGTGTTCCTTGGGAGGATATATCTATGGACTTTGTTTTAGGTTTACCTCGAACAAAGAAGGGGAGGGATAGCATATTTGTTGTCGTGGATAGATTTTCTAAAATGGCACACTTTATACCATGTCATAAAAGTGATGATGCTGCTCATGTTGCTGATTTGTTCTTTCGTGAAATTATTCGGTTGCATGGTGTGCCAAATACAATTGCTTCTGATCGTGATGCTAAATTTCTTAGCCACTTTTGGAGATGTTTATGGGCTAAGTTGGGGACTAAACTGCTTTTTAGTACTACATGTCACCCCCAAACTGATGGCCAAACTGAAGTAGTCAATAGATCATTGTCTACTATGCTTAGGGCTGTTTTGAAGAATAACCTGAAAATGTGGGAAGAATGCTTGCCTCATATTGAATTTGCTTATAATCGTTCGCTACATTCTACCACTAAGATGTGCCCTTTTGAAGTTGTGTATGGTTTCTTACCTCGTGCACCTATTGATTTGTTGCCTCTTCCGTCTTCGGAGAAGGTTAATTGTGATGCTAAAGAACGTGCTGAATTGATATTAAAGATTCATGAGTTAACTAAGGAAAACATTGAGCGTATGAATGCTAAATACAAACTTGCTGGAGATAAGGGTAGAAAACATGTTGTCTTTGCACCTGGAGATCTTGTTTGGTTACATTTGCGTAAGGATAGATTTCCTGATTTGCGCAAGTCAAAGCTAATGCCACGTGCTGATGGTCCTTTTAAGGTGTTAGAGAAAGTAAATGATAATGCATATAAACTTGAGCTGCCTATAGAGTTTGGGGTTAGCCCCACTTTTAACATTGCAGATTTGAAGCCTTATTTGGGTGAGGAAGATGAGCTTCCGTCGAGGACGACGTCAGTTCAAGAAGGGGAGGATGATGAGGACATCCCTACTAATGTTACACCCACCCCGACTGCTATACATACAGGACCAATTACTAGAGCTCGCGCACGTCAATTGAATTACCAGGTACTTTCGTTTCTTGGAAATCCTTCTAATATTCATGAACATATGATGCTGCCTAAATTAGATACTTTTGTTTTACTTATGAATGAAGGACCTATCATGGATAAGAAGGATGACCATTGGAGCGGGATCAAGCATGGAGGAGAAGGTGCGCGCGCGGGGAAGAACATTGGAGCTTCCAGTGATGATTTTCGCACATTGAAGCCACCATAATGGGAGTGGGAAGCTTTGGACGAAATATGCATGATGCCACTTTATAAAATTCGTCCATAGGCTAATATAGGTGCTGCGCCACCTTAATTTTGGGCCAGGCCCATGTAATTTCGAAATACCATATTATAGGCTGTTTTTAGAGTCCGTATGTATGGGGAAACTGACTTAGGGTCGGTTTCGGACCCCTCCTCCAAGGGGCCACGAAATTCCCTTCTATTCCCCCATATATACAGCCCTTAGGGCTTCGTTTTAGGTTTGGGTTTTGTTTAGATTACAAGTTCGCCATAGCAGCAACTTCGCGTTCTTCGTTTGTGTTCCACGACCAGACAAAGGCGTCACAGAACCCCACTTCATCAATAAAGCTTTCCTCTTATATTCGCAATATCCAGATTGCAATCTTAGTTTCTTGCTTGTTCTTCGTTTGCGTACAGGAAATAGACCCTCGTGGTCAGGTTGATCGTGCTCCGGCGTGGTCAATAACCTCTCAGAGTTGGTTTAGCGATTGCTAAGGCGCGACGTCTCACACGTTCGTAGTCGGATCGTCAAAGTCTACTCCACCAAAAACGATAGCCACCATCTCATCGAAAGACAGGGACAACTTCGCCTCTATCACTTAGTTTCCATTAGGACCCCGCTGCCACGGGAGGGTAGGACAAAAGATGTCATGCAAGTTCTTTTCCATAATCACGTATGACTATATTTGGAATACATGCCTACATTACATTAATGAATTGGAGCTAGTTCTATGTCACCCTATGTTGTAACTGTTGCATGATGAATTACATCCAACATAATTATCCATCACCGATCCATTGCCTACGAGCTTTCCACATATTGATCCTTGCTAAGTTACTTCTCCGCTGCTACTGTTACAATCACTACAAAATTGCTACTGTTACTTTTGCTACCGTTATCGTTACTTCCATACTACTTTGCTACTGAATACTTTGTTGCAGATATTAAGTCTTTCAGGTGTGGTTAAATTGAAAACTCGGCTACGAATAGTCGAGAATATTCTTTGGCTCCCCTTGTGTCGAATCAATAAAATTGGGTTGAATACTCTACCCTCGAAAACTGTTGCGATCCCCTATACTTGTGGGTGATCAAGACCTTTTTCTGGCGCAGTTGCCGGGGAGCATGATGAGGACATCCCTGCTAATGCTACACCCACAACTCCGACTGCTATACATACAGGACCAATTACTAGAGCTCGCGCACGTCAATTGAATTACCAGGTACATTCATTTCTTGCAAATCCTTGTAATGTTCATGAACATATGATGCTGCCTAAATAACATACTTTTGTTTTACTTATGAATGAAGGACCTGGCATGGACAAGAAGGATGACCATGGGAGCGGGATCAAGCATGGAGAAGAAGGTGCGCACGCGGGAAAGAACAATGGAGCTTCTAGTGATGATTTTCGCACTTTGAAGCCACCATAATGGGAGCAAGAAGCCTTGGACGAAATATGCATGATGCCACTTTATAAAACTCGTCCATAGGATAATATAGGTGCTGCGCCACCATATTTTTGGGCCAGGCCCATGTAATTTCGAAATAATTATAGGCTGTTTTTAGAGTCCGTATGTATGGGGAAACTGAGTTAGGGTCGGTTTCGGACCCCTCCTCCAAGGGGCCACGAAATTTCCCTCTATTCCCCATATATACAGCCCTTAGGGCGTCGTTTTAGGTTTGGGTTTTGTTTAGATTACAAGTTCACCATAGCTGCAACTTCGCGTTCTTCGTTTGTGTTCCATGAGCAAACAAAGGCGTCACAGAACCCCACTTCATCAATAAAGCTTTCCTCTTATATTCGCAATATCCAGATTGCAATCTTAGTTTCTTGCTTGTTCTTCGTTTGCGTGCAGGAAACAGACCCTCGTGGTCAGGTTGATCGTGCTCCGGCATGGTCAATAACCTCTTGGAGTTGGTTTAGCGATTGCTAAGGTGTGGCGTCATCACACGTTCATAGTAGGATCGTCAACGTCTACTCCACCATAAATGATAGCCACCATCTCATCGAAAGACAGGGACAACTTCGCCTCTATCAAGTGGTATCAGATTTCCAGGTTGCTCGGTGAGATTTTACCAGTTTTCGTAATTTAGATCGCATCTGCTCTTCATACTTTAGTCCACGAAAAAGCCACAAAAAAATTAGGGTTAGATCATCATATCCGAACCAATCTGAGCCTTTGCATAGTCTTTTCAGCATTTTGCTTTGTTGAATTTGCGGTTACATCATCGTGTCGAGTTGCTGGTCTTAGTGTCTAGTCCTTCAAAGTTTTGAGTTCTTTTCACAGGTTGTCACGCCGCCACCGCATCGTCTTCATAGTTTCCATATACCACCACCATCATCACCGCTGCCATATATCACCACCCATCATCACTATCCATTGGTGTATATATATACCACCACAAATCCTCCACCAATCCGAGTCTAGCTCGTTTTAGGTTTAGTTTCGAGATCCTTTTGATTTCGGATTCGTGTTTTGCTACCTGCGTAGGTGTCGGAAAAAAAAGTCTGGCACGCTTTGCAGAGCATGTTTTGGCCCAAAAAAATTCGGCTGAAAATATTTTTCCCTATCTGGGTTTTAGGTTCTTCGGAGCGTTTTGAGACACTTGCCATCATAGTGTTTTCTTTCAAAAAAATTGGTCGTCACAGCCCCCGAATTGCTCCAGAAAAAAATTAGTCCAACAAATTTCGTGCCCATTTTGCTTATACGACGTGGGAAGAGTTTTGAGACACTCGCCATTGTAGTGATTTTTTAAGAAAAAAACAAAAAAAAGAGGCGCCGAAAAAAACAAAAAAAAATTTAGAGTGTGCTTTTCCCTTGATTATGTGTTGCGTCATGATTTTGTTGGTGTTTTAGGCTCGCGTCTCTAGTACGGTCTAGCCTAGGACCAGCACAGTACCGTCGTTGAGCATTTATTCAACCTTGCATCTCTGAATTGATTATTGCTAACCCTTTTTGCTACCATATTATAAGCCATCCCAGCTCCACATACATCTACATCGTGTGTTTGACACCACCTGGCAATCGCTCTATCCAAGCTTTGAGAGTTTTGACTACAACGGTTGCCGATCGCCACCTGCTGCTGGGTAAGAACTGGTAAGAATTTGAGATTCGCTTAAAGGATTTGTGACACATCCACCACCACCACGTCCTAGTAGTCTGTAGGTTTCATATTCTTGTGTGTTTCCTATTTCTGCTAACCATGTCAGGATCACACGATGACGGGAGCGACTGGGAGAGCATGACCAACAAAGCGTTGATGAGGACATCCCTACTAATGCTACACCCACAACTCCGACTGCTATACATACAGGACCAATTACTAGAGCTCGCGCACATCAATTGAATTACCAGGACCTGGGATGGACAAGAAGGATGACCATTGGAGCGGGATCAAGCATGGAGAAGAAGGTGCGCGCGGGGGAAAGAACAATGGAGCTTCCAGTGATGATTTTCGCACTTTGAAGCCACCATAATGGGAGCAAGAAGCCTTGGGCGAAATATGCATGATGCCACTTTATAAAATTCGTCCCTAGGCTAATATAGGTGTTGTGCCACCTTATTTTTGGGTCAGGCCCATGTAATTTCGAAATACCATATTATAGGCTATTTTTAGAGTCCGTATGTATGGAGAAACTGAGTTAGGGTCGGTTTCGGACCCCTCCTCCAAGGGGCCACGAAATTCCCCTCTATTCCCCCATATATACAGCCCTTAGGGCGTCGTTTTAGGTTTGGGTTTTGTTTAGATTATAAGTTCGCCATAGCTGCAACTTCGCGTTCTTCGTTTGTGTTCCACGACCAAACAAAGGCGTCACAGAACCCCACTTCATCAATAAAGCTTTCCTCTTATATTCGCAATATCCAGATTCCAATCTTAGTTTCTTGCTTGTTCTTCGTTTGCGTGCAGGAACCAGACCCTCGTGGTCAGGTTGATCGTGCTCCGGCATGGTCAATAACCTCTCGGAGTTGGTTTAGTGATTGCTAAGGCGCGGCGTCATCACACGTTCGTAGTCGGATTGTCAAAGTCTACTCCACCAAAACGATAGCCACCATCTCATCGAAAGACAGGGACAACTTGGCCTCTATCAAGTGGTATCAGATTTCCAGGTTGCTCGATGAGATTTTATCAGTTTTCGTAGTTTAGATCGCATCTGTTTCTTCATACCTTTATTCCACGAAAAAGCCAAAAAAATTAGGGTTAGATCATCATATCCGAACCAATCTGAGCCTTTGCATAGTCTTTTCAGTATTTTGCTTTGTTGAATTGGCGGTTACATCGTCGTGTCGAGTTGCTGGTCTTAGTGTCTAGTCCTTTAGAGTTTTGAGTTCTATTCACAGGTTGTCACGCCGCCAACGCATCGTCTTCATAGTCGCCATATACCACCACCATCATCACCACTGCCAGATATCACCACCCACTATCCATTGGTGTCCATATATACCACCACCAATCCGAGTCCAGCTCGTTTTAGGTTTAGTTTCGAGATCCTTTTGATTTCGGATTCGTGTTTTGCTACCTGCGTAGGTGTCGAAAAAAAAAGAGCCTGGCACGCTTTGCAGAGCATGTTTTGGCCCAAAAAAAATTCGGCCGAAAATATTTTTCCCTATCTTGATTTTAGGTTCTCCGGAGCGTTTTGAGACACTTGCTATCATAGTGATTTTTGTTGAAATTTTTGGTCGTCGCAGCCCTCGGATTGCTCAGAGAAAAAATTGTCCAACAATTTCGTGCCCATCTTGCTTATACGATGTGGCTAGAGTTTTGGGACACTCGCCATTGTAGTGATTTTTTGAGCAAAGAAAAAAAAGAGGCGCCGAAAAAAAAACGAAAAAAAAATTCAAAGTGAGCTCTTCCCGTGATTACGTGTAGCGTCATGATTTTGTTGGTGCTTTAGGCTCACGTCTCTAGTACGGGTCTAGCCTAGGACCGGCACAGTACGGTCGTTGAGCGTTTATTCAACCTTGCATCTCTGAATTGATTATTGCTAACCCTTTTTGCTACCATATTATAAGCCATCCCAGCTCCACATACATCTACGTCGTGTGTTTGACACCACCTGGCAATCGCTCTATCCAAGCTTTGAGAGTTTTTACTACAACGGTTGCCGATCACCGCCTGCTGCTGGGTAAGAACTTGTAAGAATTTGAGATTCTCTTAAAGGATTTGTGACACACCACCACCACCACCACCACGTCCCAGTAGTCCGTAGGTTTCATATTCTTGTGTGTTTCCTATTTGCTAACCATGCCAGAATCACACGACAATGAGATCGACTGGGAGAGCATGACCAACAAAGCGCTATATGATAAATTTCAGCAAATGATGGCTGACCAGGTACAAGACTTCGTGACCAACTTTGGAGAGGCCATGGAGAATCTAGATGGTTTGGAGAAGACCTTTGACACCAAGATGGACGCCAAGTTCAATGAGGTGCTTGCCCGTCTACCACCACCAGCTGCAGCTCCTATTCCTTTCGAACGACGAGCACGACGTGTGCCTCTCGGCCAAGCCCAACATACTGGTACTGTTGATACTGCTGCTATTTCTGTGGCTCGTGCTGCTACTGTCGTTGAGCAGGTTGACGATTATGATGGTGATTACGATGATGAGGGAGAGGTTGCTCCCGATCAGCCTCAGGGGCAACCACCACCATACGCACCAAGTCGACCACATGGCTACAACCGTAACGGTAGGGCTGCCCCACCCCCTCAGGTACGGGATCATGACCATCTCCCTAAACTTAAATTGAATATTCCGACATTTGAGGGTAGATATGTTCCTGATATATATCTTACATGGGAGTTAGAAACAGAACAACGTTTTACATGCTTACAATTTCCTGAGGATAGACGTGTTGCTCCTGCTGTTTGTTCATTCACTAGTTTTGCTTGTGTTTGGTGGTCAGAACATTGTAGAATACACCATGCTAATATTCCAACTACTTGGGCTGCTTTGAAAATTGCTATGCGTAATCGTTGGGTGCCACCTTATTATCAACGTGAATTGCTTCAAAATTTGCAGCGTTTAAGACAAGGAAAAAATTCTGTAGAAGAATATTATCAAGAATTACAAACTGGTATGATTAGATGTGGTATTGTCGAGGAGAATGAAGCTATGCTTGCACGTTTTATGGGTGGATTAAATAGAGAGTTCAGACTATTGTGGAGTATAAGGAGTATAAAACTATCACTCGTTTATTTCATCTTGCTTGCAAAGCTGAATGTGAAGTGCAGGATCGACACGCAATGGCGAGAACTACTTTTTCTGCAGGTCGCACTTCATCATGGACGCCACGTACCTCACCTACTTCCACACGTCCTGCTGCAACACCACCTACTTCAACCTCCAACTCCAACCGCGATACCAGGAAACAGGCTCCTACTCCACCCTCTACGAAGAGCACACCTTCTGGGCCTGCACAGAGCTCTTCTTCATCTATTGCATCCACAAGGCAAACACATGAGGTTATATGTCGTCGTTGCAAGGGTGGAGGTCACTTTGCGAGAGAATTCCCTTCCAAGCGTGTTATGATTGTTACTGAGGATGGTGGATATGCGTCTGCTAGTGATTATGATGAGGAGACTTTGGCTCTCATTGCAAGTGAAGAACGCGATGTAGACGATGCAAAACCAGAAACACACTACATGGTTGCTGATTACGCTAACAGGTATGAAAGTTTAGTTGCTCAACGTGTTCTCAGTGTGCAGGTTACACAGGCTGAACAAAATCAAAGGCACAACTTGTTCCACACAAAGGGAGTTGTGAAGGAGCGTTCTATTCGCATCATCATCGATGGAGGGAGTTGCAATAACTTGGCTAGCATGGAGATGGTGGAGAAGTTGTCTCTAACCACCAGACCACATCCTCATCCTTATTACATCCAATGGTTCAACAATAGTGGCAAGGTTAAGGTAACACGTACTGTTCGTGTGCATTTTAGCATTGCTACATATTCTGATTATGTGGATTGTGATGTGGTACCCATGCAAGCATGTTCTGTTTTACTTGGTAGACCATGGCAGTTTGATAAAAAATTTGTACACCATGGTAGGACAAATCAGTATACTCTTGTTCATAAGGATCATAATATCACTTTGCTTCCTATGTCTCCTGAACATATTATGAAAGATGACATTGCTAGAGCTAGTAAAGCAAAACAGGAGAAAAATAAGAGTGAAAATCAGATTGTAGCACAGGAATTTGAGCAACACCATAAGCATAATAAACCATCATCTACTGTTGCCTCCAAAATAAAATTGAAGAGTGGATGTTTACTTGCTACTAAATCTGATATTAATGATTTGGATGTTGCTACATCTGTTTGCTATGCTTTTGTATGCAAAGAGGTATTATTTTCATTCGAGGACATGCCTGCCTCTTTGCCTCCTACTGTCATTAACATTTTGCAGGAGTTCGCTGACGTCTTTCCACAAGACGTGCCACCGGGATTACCGCCTATTCGCGGGATTGAGCATCAGATTGACTTAATACCTGGTGCATCCCTACCCAACCGTGCGCCCTACCTTACCAATCCAGAGGAGACAAAGGATATTATGCGTCAAGTACAGGAGCTGCTTGACAAAGGTTATATACGTGAATCCCTTAGTCCTTGTGCTGTTCCTATTATTCTAGTGCCTAAAAAGGATGGTACATCGCGCATGTGTGTGGATTGTAGAGGCATTAATAATATTACTATTCGTTATCATCATCCTATTCCTAGACTAGATGATATGCTTGATGAATTAAGTGGCTCTACAATTTTCTCCAAAGTTGATTTGCGTAGTGGATACCATCAAATTTGTATGAAATTGGGAGATGAATGGAAAACAACATTTAAAACTAAGTTTGGATTATATGAGTGGTTAGTCATGCCTTTTGGGTTAACTAATGCACCTAGCACTTTCATGAGATTAATGAACGAGGTTTTACGTGCTTTCATTGGACGATTTGTGGTAGTCTATTTTGATGATATATTGATTTTTAGTAGATCTTTGGAGGAACATTTGGAACATTTACGTGCTATTTTTACTGCGCTACGTGATGCACGTTTGTTTGGTAACCTTGGGAAGTGCACCTTTTGCACCAACCGAGTATCTTTTCTTGGCTATGTTGTTACTCCACAGGGAATTGAAGTTGATAAAGCCAAGATTGAAGCTATTGAGAGTTGGCCGCAGCCCAAAACGGTCACACAAGTAAGGAATTTTCTTGGCCTCGCTGGTTTCTATAGGCGTTTTGTGAGAGATTTCAGCACCATTGTTGCGCCTCTCAATGAGCTTACAAAGAAGGACGTGCCTTTTTCTTGGGGTACCGCACAGGAAGAAGCCTTCACGGTCTTGAAAGATAAGTTAACACATGCTCCTTTACTCCAACTTCCTGATTTTAATAAGACTTTCGAGCTTGAATGTGATGTTAGTGGAATTGGGTTAGGAGGTGTGTTATTACAAGATGGTAAACCTGTTGCATACTTTTCTGAAAAATTAAGTGGGCCTAGTCTGAATTATTCTACTTATGATAAGGAATTATATGCTCTTGTTCGGACTTTGGAAACATGGCAACATTATTTATGGCCCAAAGAATTTGTTATACATTCTGATCATGAATCTTTGAAACATATTAAAAGTCAAGCAAAACTGAACCGTAGACATGCTAAATGGGTTGAATTCATTGAGACTTTCCCTTATGTCATTAAACACAAGAAGGGTAAAGAAAATGTTATTGCTGATGCTTTGTCTCGTCGTTATACTATGCTTTCACAACTTGACTTTAAAATATTTGGTTTGGAGACCATCAAAGATCAATTTGTGCATGATGCTGAATTTAGAGACGTGTTGCAGAATTGTAAAGAAGGGAGAACATGGAACAAGTTCGTTATTAATGATGGATTTGTGTTCCGTGCTAACAAGCTATGCATTCCAGCTAGCTCCGTTCGTCTTTTGTTGTTACAGGAGGCGCACGGAGGAGGATTAATGGGACACTTTGGCGTGAAGAAGACGGAGGACATACTTTCTACACATTTCTTTTGGCCAAAGATGGGACGGGATGTTGAGCGTTTTGTTGAGCGTTTTTCAAAAACTCACTACGATCGAATCTCGGGCAAGTAACATACCGAAGAACAAAGGGGAACGTTATACGGGATTAACTGAATCCTTGACATGGAGGTTCGACCGATAAAGATCTTCGTAGAATATGTAGGAACCAATGTGTACGTCCAGGTCCCGCCATTGGTTATTGACCGTAGAGGTGTCTCGGTCATGTCTACATAGTTCTCGAACCCGCAGGGTCTGCACACTTAAGGTTCGGTGACGTTTCGGTTGTGTAGAGTTATGTATGGTGGTGACCGAAGTTTGTTCGGAGTCCCGGATGAGATCCCGGACGTCACGAGGAGCTCCGAAATGGTCCGTAGGTAAAGATTCATATATAGGAAGTCCCAGTTTGGTTTCCGGAAAAGTTTCGGGCTCATCGGTAGTGTACCGGGAGTGCCGGTAGTGTACGGGGAGTGCCGGTAGTGTACCGGGAGACCTCCGGAAGGGGTACTTCGACCCCAAGAGGTCCATGGTCTGTGGGAGAGTATTAACCAGCCCTTAGTGGGCTGGGAAAACAGCCACAAAGGCCTATGGCGCAGGAGAGGAAGTCCTAAAGCAAAAAGTGGAAAATCAGCCAATAGGAGGCAATCCTACTCCAACTAGGATTGGAGGTGAAGTAGGATTGCTTCCCACCTCCTATTTCGGCCGACCCAAAGGCCTTGGCTGCCTCTCCTCTCCTCTCCTCCTATATATACTAGTGGATTGGGTGGTTTTTGGACAGAATTTCTGGCCACGTGCTACCCGTTCCACCGGTGCATAGTTTCTCCTCTAGATCGTAGTTCCGCAGTGCTTAGGCGAAGCCCTGCCGGAATTGCTCCACCACCATCACCGGAGCGCCGTCACGCTACCGGTGAACTCTCTCTCCTCTCCACCTTCTCTTGCTGGATCAAGACGGTGGAGATCGTCATCAAGCTGCACGTGTGCTGAACGCGGAGGTGCCGTCCGTTCGGTACTAGATCGGAAGGATCGTGATCAAGGCCATGGGACGTTCGTGATCAAGGGTATGTAGATCCACTCTCCCTCTCGTAGATGCTCATCACCAGGATAGGTGATATAGGCGAAGTTGTCCCTGTCTTTCGATGAGATGGTGGCTATCGTTTTTGGTGGAGTAGACTTTGACGATCCGACTACGAACGTGTGAGACGTCGCGCCTTAGCAATCGCTAAACCAACTCTGAGAGGTTATTGACCACGCCGGAGCACGATCAACCTGACCACGAGGGTCTATTTCCTGCACGCAAACGAAGAACAAGCAAGAAACTAAGATTGCAATCTGGATATTGCGAATATAAGAGGAAAGCTTTATTGATGAAGTGGGGTTCTGTGACGCCTTTGTCTGGTCGCGGAACACAAACGAAGAACGCGAAGTTGCTGCTATGGCGAACTTGTAATCTAAACAAAACCCAAACCTAAAACGAAGCCCTAAGGGCTGTATATATGGGGGAATAGAAGGGAATTTCGTGGCCCCTTGGAGGAGGGGTCCGAAACCGACCCTAAGTCAGTTTCCCCATACATACGGACTCTAAAAACAGCCTATAATATGGTATTTCGAAATTACATGGGCCTGGCCCAAAATTAAGGTGGCGCAGCACCTATATTAGCCTATGGACGAATTTTATAAAAGTGGCATCATGCATATTTCGTCCAAAGCTTCCCACTCCCATTATGGTGGCTTCAATGTGCGAAAATCATCACTGGAAGCTCCAATGTTCTTCCCCGCGCGCGCACCTTCTCCTCCATGCTTGATCCCGCTCCAATGGTCATCCTTCTTATCCATGATAGGTCCTTCATTCATAAGTAAAACAAAAGTATCTAATTTAGGCAGCATCATATGTTCATGAATATTAGAAGGATTTCCAAGAAACGAAAGTACCTGGTAATTCAATTGACGTGCGCGAGCTCTAGTAATTGGTCCTGTATGTATAGCAGTCGGGGTGGGTGTAACATTAGTAGGGATGTCCTCATCATTTCCTCCCAAACCATCCAAGAAAAAGGATGATGCGGATTTTGAGCACTTTGTTAAAATGCTTAGACCTATGTTTTTGCGTATGAGCTTGACTGATGTTTTGAAAATGTCTCCTTATGCTAAGTATATGAAAGATATTGTGACTAATAAAAGAAAGAAACCACATGCTGAAATTTCCAACATGCTTGCTAATTATACTTTTAAGGGTGGAGTACCATAGAAATTAGGAGATCCAGGAATACCAACTATACCATGCTCTATTAAAGGAAATTATGTTAAAACTGCTTTATGTGATTTAGGAGCTGGTGTTGGTGTTATGCCTTTATATTTATATCATAGACTTGATTTGAATAAGTTGACACCTATTGAAATCTCTTTGCAAATGGCTGATAAATCAACTCCTCTACCTATCGATATTTGTGAGGATGTACCTGTCATAGTTGCAAACGCTACTATCTTAACGGATTTTGTTATTCTTGACATTCCCGAGGACGACAATATGTCGATCATCCTTGGTAGACCCTTTTTTAATACTGCAGAGGTTGTTATTAATTGCAACAAGGGCAATGCGACTTTTCATATTAATGCTAATGAGCATACAGTACACTTTCCGAAGAAACGACCTCAAGTTCACAGTATCAACTCCATTGAAAAAATTCCAATGATTATTATTGGAGACTTTGAATTCTTTCTTCCTACTATCAAGAAGAATTATGATATACTTATTGTTGGGGACATGCATATCCCCATTGAGGTAACTTAGTGTTATTTGAAAATTCTTCGATTTCATGTTATTCGAAAGAAGTTTGTTAATAAGACTTGATCAACCTTATTGATGGATTCCTTTTGACAAAACTCTTCCCATGTCGTATAAGCAAGATGAGCACGGAATTTTTTGGACTTTTCTTTTTCTGGAGCAATTCGGGGGCTGCGACGACCAAATTTTTTGACAAAAATCACTATGATGGCAAGTGTCTCAAAATGCTCCGGAGAACCTAAAATCAAGATAGGGAAAAAATTGGCCGAATTTTTTTGGGCCAAAACATGCTCTACAAAGCGTGCCACACTTTTTTTTCTGACACCTACGCAGGTAGCAATACGTGATAGAGGCAAAGTTGTCCCTATCTTTCGATGAGATGGTGGCTATCATTTTTGGTGGAGTAGACTTTGACGATCTGACTATGAACGTGTGATGATGCCGTGCCTTAGCAATCGCTAAACCAACTCCGAGAGCTTATTGACCACGCCAGAGCACGATCAACCTGACCACGAGGGTCTGTTTCCTACACGCAAACGAAGAACAAGCAAGAAACTAAGATTGCAATCTAGATATTGAGAATATAAGAGGAAAGCTTTATTGATGAAGTGGAGTTCTGTGACGCCTTTGTCTCGTCGTGGAACACAAACGAAGAACGCGAAGTTGCAGCTATGGCGAACTTGTAATCTAAACAAAACTCAACCCTAAAACGACACCCTAAGGGCTGTATATATGGGGGAATAGAGGGGAATTTCGTGGCCCCTTGGAGGAGGGGTCCGAAACCGACCTTAACTCGGTTTCCCCCATACATACGGACTCTAAAAACAGCCTATAATATGGCATTTCGAAATTACATGGGCCTGGCCCAACAATAAGGTGGCGCGGCACCTATATTAGCCTAGGGACGAATTTTATAAAGTAGCATCATGCATATTTCGTCCAAGGCTTCTTGCTCCCATTATAGTGGCCTCAAAGTGTGAAAATAATCACTGGAAATTCCATTGTTCTTTCCCGCGCGCGCACCTTCTTCTCCATGCTTGATCCCGCTCCCATGGTCATCCTTGATGAGGATATCCCTGGTTCACCTCATTTGTCATCTTCTCCTCATGACAAATCTCAGTTGTCAAATGAAGCTTCTACAAAGAAGACCTATTTGGGTTCCATGACAAGGAGTCGTGCCAAACAAATAGAACAAGAGGTGAACGCGCTCCTAACTGATCATAATTCAACTATGCATGAGAACTTTATACTACCTAAATCTTGTGTGCTGATTTTACTCAGGTACAATGCTAAGGACAACCTACAACTTTCATCACATGAGGAAACAAGTTTTGAAGCCCATACAACAAGTTTGAAGAGAACAAGCTTCAACTCTGATGCAAATCATGTTTTGGTGACAAGGGCAACTAATTACATCCCAAGGAAGAATAGCAAGCCATCCCAACAATCTATTGTTGCATGCCCAGTTCCAGAATTCGTCCCAGAACTTGCTGCACCTTGCTGCACAAATATGTGAGTATCCAGCATGTGTGGGAGTACAAATTGGACAGCATTTGAAGTCTACTTTCAGGAAAATCAAACGGCACAACATTTGGAGTCCTGAGTCAAAGGATATGAGAGTTCCAATCCAAGCTGTCCAGAGCATTAATTGCTACGCGAGGCTCCATGTATTTGCTCCCTTGACCAGCTGGTTACCACGAATTTGAGCCTCTCTTTTGGACTGGTTTCACACCTACACTAGGAGGGTTGTTCCTAGTATAAATACCCCTTCCCCCACTTCAGCCACAACCCTTTGGCAATTTGATTTTAGCATAGGTTAGCTAAGTGCAACCAGAATCTTGTTTGAGAGTTCACTTCCTCCTTAGCTCTTGTAATCTTGCCTTGTGAGAGGGTAAACCCACTTTGTGATTTTACATCAGCAGCCGTTGAGGCGGCGACTAGTTCGTGCTTCCAACTTTGTGCGTGGTTGCGTGGATTGGAATCCTAAGAGTGTGGTTGGGCAAATACTTGTTGCTGGTTGTTGCGTGTGCCGTAGCTAGTTTCGGTCTCATCAGGTTGCACTAGTTATCCATAACCCAACATCGCTGTTGGCTGGGATCGAGGGTTGCCTTCGTACCCTTCAGGTGGCGTTGATTCGCATCATAGAGTAGGTCCTCCGTGAAGATCGGGCAACCCCGTATCATCTTGGCATCAGAGCTTCGGTTCACACGGTAGGATCTTGTATCCCTAGCTTAGTTCGTGTTCTTGTTCATCCTAAAGTCCAGAAAATAGCCCCACAAAAAGAACCACCTTTACCTAGCCCTTTGCAGCCTTTAATCTGTTATTTGGTGAGTTTTATCAAGTTCTTATCCACTAGTTTTTTGTTTTTAGTTGCTGAGTTTCTTCCCCATCCAATCTTGTGTGTTTGTGTTCATTTTCGCGCACAGATTTCAGATCTGCATCCTCCACCAAATCGTGTGTATCTTTGTCATCCGGAGTCCATTTTGGGTGTTTTTGTACATTTTGGAAAGCCCACACCGTGTACCTTCTATCCATCATTGTTAGATCTGATTTCCACCATGTTTTCCATCTAGAAAAATCAGATCAGTTCGTGTGTGTTTGCTGCTAAGGTTTTAGCTGCATGTTCTTGTTGTTTGAGCTCGTCCATTGTAATTTTCGTAATTCCCCCAAGTGTGTGTTCAGATTGAAGTCCCTTGTTGAAAGTTTGTCCCAAAAAAAGAGGCAAAAAAAAGAGAGAAAGAAAGATCTGCCCAAAGAAAGAAAGTGTGTGCAAGAAGCAAAAGAAAGAAATTTGGGACTGTTCTTCACTTATATCTTGAGAAATCCCTGTTTGTGTTGTGAGCTGAAACATGTCAAGTGTGCAAGTCTTCAATCCTTGCTTGCAGAAAATCTGATTCCTTGGTGTGAGTTGCATGTTCTTCATTTATATCCCATTCAGCAACTAAGGGCATTAAAAACTTGTGTGGATGATTACTTGGTTCAACAATACCTAGATTGCAGATTAGTGTTTCTTTTGCTACATCTATACCCCCACCCAAGCTCCACCAAACAGCCCCGCATGTGCATCCATTGACTTGTATTCGCTTGATTATCACTCTTGGTATACCAACAACCACCGGCACCACGGTTGAGCACGATTCTGCTCTCACTTGGAAGTTACATGAGCTTCGGTTGGTAAGTGAGGTGAGCTTGAGTTGTTACCCACATATATGCTTCTAGTACTATAGGGTTTTGCAAAAACTAACCATGGCAGGTGATGAAAACGAGTATGATGTTGAAGGAAATGGGCATCTCAATCAGCCTGTCACACGGTTTCACTTCAATGCATTACGTGATCATCTACGCCGAGAGTTCAGAAACAGCCTTGATCCAATTGAAGAGAAGCAAGACAAGTTGTCAAGAGATTTGCAGCAACTTATGGGTAACGTTAATGAGCAGCTCACTCAGAACATGGCAGCCATGAGGACCGATATAGTTGCTGATATTGTGCAAGAGCTTCGTCAAGGCCGAGAAGATGCAAGTGTCCAAGGTGATGAACATCATGCAACTGATGGGGACGCTGCTGCATCCGATGCACAAGCTAGAAGAAACCGTGCTCCTGCCCCCCATGCCATGAGACCTCCCGGTCCTGGACGTGGAAATGCTCATGCTTATGGTCGTGGTCATCATGAAGCTGCTGCTGGTCGTGGTCTTAGAGGAGGCCATCGGAGAGCAAATCTGCACCATGAAGATAGTGAAGATGAGTTTGATGAAGATGAAGATGGCATGCACCAGAATGATAGGTTTCATTGTCCAAGAAACTATGGTCGTGGACGGCAAGAGGAGGAGAGGTTTGGAAAGCTGAAATTTACCATGCCCAAGTTTGATGGTGGATCTGATCCAGAAAGTTATCTTACATGGGAATTGAAGGTTGACAAGATTTTCCGCATGCACAACTACTCCGAAGAGAAGAAATTAGCTATGGCCTCACTTGAGTTTGAAGACTATGCTCTAATCTGGTGGGAGCAAGTTCAGAATCAGCGAGAAGAACAAGGAGAACCTGTTGTTGCTACATGGACAAAAATGAAAAGAGAGATGAGAGCAAGATTTGTCCCAAGGCATTATAGGCGTGATGTCTTTGATAAGCTCCAGAATTTGAGGCAAGGAAAGTTATCTGTTGAGGAGTATCATAAGGAGATGGAGAAGGCAATGATAAGAGCCAACATACATGAAGAAGAGGAGCAGTCCATGGCAAGGTTTCTATATGGGCTGAATCCTAATGTCAAGCGAGTTGTTGGTTTGCAGCCATATCGGAATGTGGTAGAGCTTGTACATCTTGCTTCTAAGGCTGAACGTCAATTGCAAGAAGACACAAAGCAAAACAGAACTACCTCCTTCACAGCTAGAGCTACATCAGGTGGGAGTAAGTTTGTACCTCAATTCAATGTTGGTCGAGGTATCATGAGTAGCTCTGGTGGTGGAAATCAGTCCCATACACGTGCAGCCATGAGCAGAAATGATGCATCAAATTCAAAGGAGAAGAGCAGATTTGCAGCCCCTAGTTCATCCTCCATTGGCTCCATGGGAAAAACTAGTGATATAGAGTGCTTCACATGCAAGGGACGTGGCCACATGAAGAAAGATTGTCCCAACAAGCGTACCATGCTGATTACAGAGAATGGAGAATATGAGTCTTGTAGTGAACCTGAAGAAGAAACTGAGAATGGTGAAAATTCAGATGGAAACGAGCATACCTATTGTGATTACGAGCAAGGTGCCTCTCTTGTTGTCACTAGAGTTTTGAGTGTGCAGCTCAAAGAAGCTGAGAATGGACAACGGCACAATTTGTTTCAAACAAGAGCAAAAGTGCAAGACAAGTTATGCAAAGTAATTGTTGATGGTGGAAGTTATCACAATCTTGCTAGTAGAGAAATGTGTGATAAGCTTAGGCTGAAGCTGCTGCAACACCCCCATCCATATCATATCCAATGGTTGAGTGAGTGTGGAGAGTTGAAGGTCACACACATGGTACAAGTGCAATTGAAGATTGGAGACTATATTGACATCGTTGAGTGTGATGTTGTGCCCATGAAGGTGTGTCACTTGCTGTTGGGCAGACCGTGGCAATATGACCTTTCAGCTCAACATTGTGGCAAAACTAATCAATACACCATCAAGTGGAAAGGGAAAGACTTGGTGCTAAGGCCCATGACACCCCAATAAATCATGGCTGAGCACATGCAAAAGGTGTCTGAAGTAAAAGTAGTGAGTAAGAAAGAGGGAGAGAAAAAGAGCGAGAGAGAGATCCACAAATCTGTGAGTGAGCGCCACAAGTCAAATCTGAGAGATAAAAATAAAAGAGAGGGAGAGAACTTGGTCATGTTAGCCACCAAATCAGAACTGAGAGATGTGAGGCTCAACCCAAATCAAGTGGTCGTTGTACTTGTGTTTAAAGATACTTTGCTTTCAGCTAACGACTTAACTTGTCTCCCTAGTGCTGTTTGCGATGTCTTGCAGGATTTTGCGGATGTTTTTCCGGAGGAAGTACCCGCTGGTCTACCTCCCTTGCGTGGCAGAGAACATCAGATTGACCTCATTCCAGGATCATCACTCCCGAATCGACCTCCCTACCGCACCAATCCTAAAGAAACAAAGGAGATACAAAGGCAGGTACAAGAACTTTTAGAAAAAGGTTATGTGCGTGAAAGCTTAAGTCCTTGTGTTGTACCTGTGATTTTGGTGCCTAAGAAAGATGCAACATGGCAATTGGTTATGGATTGTAGGCCTATCAATATTATAACAATTAGGTATCGTCATCCTATTCCTAGGTTAGATGATATGCTTGATGAATTGAGTGGCTCTACTATTTTCTCTAAAATTGATTTGAGAAGTGGATACCATCAGATTAGGATGAAAGAAGGAGATGAATGGAAAACTGCTTTCAAAACAAAATTTGGGTTGTATGAGTGGTTAGTCATGCCTTTTGGGTTAACTAATGCACCAAGTACATTCATGAGATTGATGAACCATGTTTTGAGAGCTTACATTGGCAAATTTGTTGTTGTGTACTTTGATGACATCCTAATCTATAGCGGGTCCATTGAGGAACATATTGAACATCTAAAACAAGTGTTGAATGTGCTAAGGATAGAAAAACTATATGCTAACGTTGAGAAGTGCTCCTTTTGCACAAACAAGGTTGTTTTTCTTGGCTATGTTGTTTCAGGACAGGGAATTGAAGTGGATGAATCTAAGGTGGAAGCAATCAAGAATTGGCCAACTTCAGTGAATGTAAGCCAGGTGAGAAGTTTTCATGGCCTTGCTGGTTTCTACAGGAGGTTTGTGAAAGATTTTAGTACAATTGCTGCACCTTTGAATGAATTAACAAAGAAAGGTATTGCTTTCAAATGGGGTGCACCACAAGAAGAAGCATTTCTTGAGCTTAAGAAACAATTAACTGAAGCACCTTTGCTGATTTTACCTGATTTCACTAAAACTTTTGAGATAGAATGTGATGCTAGTGGAATAGGTATTGGAGGTGTCTTAATGCAAGAAAGAAAACCAGTAGCATATTTTAGTGAGAAGCTGAGCGGTGCACAACTGAATTATTCTGTTTATGATAAAGAGTTGTATGCTTTGGTTAGAGTGCTTGAAACATGGCAACACTATTTATGGCCTAAGGAATTTATTGTGCATTCTGATCATGAGGCTTTGAAACGTTTGAAAAGCCAAGCTAAATTGAATCGTAGGCATGCTAAATGGGTAGAATTCATTGAAACTTTCCCATATGTTGTGAAGTACAAGAAAGGAAAGGAAAACATGGTTGCTGATGCTTTGTCTCGTAGGCATGTTCTTCTGACACAATTAGAAGTGAACATACCAGGACTTGAGAGCTTAAAAGAATTGTACTGCACTGATCATGTATTTTCAGAACCATATGCAAAATGTAAGGATGGGAAAGGTTGGGATAAATACCATATTCATGATGGGTTCCTTTTTAGGGCTAACAAATTGTGTGTTCCAGATTCGTCGGTTAGACCCTTGTTGTTGCAGGAATCACATGCAGGAGGATTAATGGGACACTTTGGTCGTGAGAAGACTTATGAGCTACTGGCTGATCATTTTTATTGGCCAAAGATGAGGAAGGACGTTGAGAGATTTGTGCAGCGATGCATCACGTGCCACAAAGCTAAGTCTAAACTGAACCCCCATGGTTTATATATTCCATTACCTGTTCCAAATGCTCCTTGGGAAGATATTAGCATGGATTTTGTTTTAGGACTACCTAGGACTAAAAGGGGGAGAGATTCAGTTTTTGTTGTGGTTGATAGGTTCTCAAAAATGGCACATTTCATTCCATGCCACAAGAACGACGATGCTTCACATGTTGCTGATTTGTTTTTCAGGGAAGTTGTCCGCTTGCATGGAATGCCAAGGACCATTGTTTCAGACCGTGATGTGAAGTTCATGAGCTACTTTTGGAAAACATTACGGGCAAAGTTGGGAACCAAGCTGCTGTTTTCAACAACATGTCACCCACAAACTGATGGACAGACAGAGGTGGTGAACCGCACACTCTCAGCCTTGTTGCGTACAATGATCAACAAGAATTTGAAGGAGTGGGAAGAGTGTTTGCCGCACGTGGAGTTTGCTTACAATAGAGCAGTCCACTCTACCACAAGCATGTGCCCATTTGAAGTGGTATATGGATTCAAACCACTTGCACAAATCGACTTGCTGCCACTTCCATTGCAAGAAAGATGTAACTTGGAGGCTTCTAAGCGTGCTGCATATGTGAAGAAGATTCATGAGAAGACCAGAGAAGAGATAGAAAGGAAGTCCAAGTACTATGCAGCTAAGGCAAACAAAAACCGCAAGAAGGTGAGTTTTGAGCCCGAAGATCTGGTTTGGGTACATTTGCGCAAAGACAGGTTTCCAGAGAAGCGCAAATCTAAGCTAATGCCTCGTGGAGATGGACCATTTAAAGTTTTGGCAAAGATCAATGATGATGCTTACAAGATTGAGCTCCCTGACGACTATGTTGTTAGTCCAACATTCAATGTCGCTGATTTGTCTCCATGCTTCGATCAAGAGGGTCAAGAGTCGAGGACGACTCCGTTTGAAGAGGGGGAGGATGATGAGGATATCCCTGGTTCACCTCATTTGTCATCTTCTCCTCATGATAAATCTCAGCTGTCAAATGAAGCTTCTACAAAGAAGACCTATTTGGGCCCCATGACAAGGAGTCGTGCCAAACAAATAGAACAAGAGGTGAACGCGCTCCTAACTGATCATAATTCAACTATGCATGAGAACTTTATACTACCTAAATACTGTGTGCTGATTTTACTCAGGTACAATGCTGAGGACAACCTACAACTTTCAGCACATGAGGAAACAAGTTTTGAAGCCCATACAACAAGTTTGAAGAGAACAAGCTTCAACTTTGATGCAAACCATGTTTTGGTGACAAGGGCAACTAATTACATCCCACGGAAGAATAGAAAGCCATCCCAACAATCTATTGTTGCATGCCCGGTTCCAGAATTCGTTCCAGAACTTGCTGCACAAATATTGAGTATCCAGCACGTGTGGGAGTACAAATTGGACAGCATTTGAAGTCTACTTTCAGGAAAATCAAATGGCGCAACATTTGGAGTCCTGAGTCAAAGGATATGAGAGTTCCAATGCAAGTTGTCCAGAGCATTAATTGCTGCGCGAGGCTCCATGTATTTGCTCCCTTGACCAGCTGGTTACCACGAATTTGAGCCTCTCTTTTGGACTGGTTTCACACCTACACTAGGAGGGTTGTTCCTAGTATAAATACCCCTTCCCCCACTTCAGCCACAACCCTTTGGCAATTTAATTTCAGCATAGGTTAGCTAAGTGCAACCAGAATCTTGTTTGAGAGTTCACTTCCTCCTTAGCTCTTGTAATCTTGCCTTGTGAGAGGGTAAACTCACTTTGTGATTTTACATCAGCAGCCGTTGAGGCGGCGACCAGTTCGTGCTTCCAACTTCGTGCGTGGTTGCGTGGATTGGAATCCTAAGAGTGTGGTTGGGCGAATACTTGTTGCTGGTTGTTGCGTGTGCCGTAGCTAGTTTCGGTCTCGTCAGGTTGCACTAGTTATCCATTACCCAACATCGCTGTTGGCTAGGATCGAGGGTTGCCTTCGTACCCTTCAGGTGGCGTTGATTCGCATCATAGAGTAGGTCCTCCGTGAAGATCGGGCAACCCCGTATCAATCCTTCTTGTCCATGCCAGGTCGTTCATTCATAAGTAAAACAAAAGTATCTAATTTAGGCAGCAGCATATGTTCATGAACATTAGAAGGATTTACAAGAAACGAAAGTACCTGGTAATTCAATTGACGTGCGCGAGCTCTAGTGATTGGTCCTGTATGTATAGTAGTCGGAGTTGTGGGTGTAGCATTAGCAAGGATGTCCTCATCATCCTCCCCTTCTTGAACTGAAATCGTCCTCGACGGAAGCTCATCTTCCTCACCCAAATAAGGCTTCAAATCAGCAATGTTAAAAGTGGGGCTAACCCCAAACTCTATAGGCAGCTCAAGTTTATATGCATTATCATTTATTTTCTCTAACACCTTAAAAGGACCATCAGCACGTGGCATTAGCTTTGACTTGCGCAAATCACGAAATCTAACCTTATGCAAATGTAACCAAACAAGATCTCTAGGTGCAAAGATAACATGTTTTCTACCCTTATCTCCAGCAATTTTTTATTTAGCATTCATACGCTCAATGTTTTCCTTCGTTAACTCATGCATCTTTAATATCAATTCAGCACGTTCTTTAGCATCAAAATTAACCTTCTCCGAAGATGGAAGAGACAACAAATCAATAGGTGCACGAGGTAAGAAACCATACACAACTTCAAAAGGGCACATCTTAGTGGTAGAATGTAGCGAACGATTATAAGCAAATTCAATATGAGGCAAGCATTCTTCCCACATTTTCAGGTTATTCTTCAAAACAGCCCTAAGCATAGTAGACAATGATCTATTGACTACTTCAGTTTGGCCATCAGTTTGGGTATGACATGTAGTACAAAAGTAGTTTAGTCCCCAACTTAGCCCATAAACATCTCTAAAAGTGGCTAAGAAATTTAGCATCACGATCTGAAACAATGGTATTTGGCACACCATGCAACCGAATAATTTCACGAAAGAACAAATCAGCAACATGAGCAGTAGCATCACTTTTATGACATGGTATAAAGTGTGCCATTTTGGAAAATCTATCCACGACAACAAATATGCTATCCCTCCCCTTCTTAGTTCGAGGTAAACCTAAAACAAAGTCCATAGATATATCCTCCCAAGGAACACTAGGTACAGGCAAAAGGTGCACTTCCCAAGGTTACCAAACAAACGTGCATCACGTAGAGCAATAAAAACAGCACGTAGATGTTCCAAATGTTCCTCCAAAGATCTACTAAAAATCAATATATCATCAAAATAGACTACCACAAATCGTCCAATGAAAGCACGTAAAACCTCGTTCATTAATCTCATGAAAGTGCTAGGTGCATTAGTAAACCCAAAAGGCATGCTAACCACTCATATAATCCAAACTTAGTTTTAAATGTTGTTTTCCATTCATCTCCCAATTTCATACGAATTGATGGTATCCACTACGCAAATCAACTTTGGAGAAAATTGTAGAACCACTTAATTCATCAAGCATATCATCTAGTCTAGGAATAGGATGACGATAACGAATAGTAATATTATTAATGCCTCTACAATCCACACACATGCGCGTTGTACCATCCTTTTTAGGCACTAGAATAATAGGAACAACACAAGGACTAAGCGATTCACGTATATAACCTTTGTCAAGCAGCTCCTGTACTTGACGCATAATCTCCTTTGTCTCCTGTGGATAGGTATGGTATGGCGCACGGTTGGATAGGGATGCACCGGGAATTAAGTCAATCTGATGCTCAATCCCGTGAATAGGTGCTAATCCCGGTGGCACATCTTGTGGGAAGACGTCAGCGAACTCCTGCAAAATGTTAATGACAGCAGGAGGCAAAGAGGGAGGCATGTCCTCGAATGAAAATAATACCTCTTTGCTTATAAAAGCATAGCAAACAGATGTAGCAACATCCAAATCATTAATATCAGATTTAGTAGCAAGTAAACATCCACTCTTCAATTTTATTTCGGAAGCAACATTAGATGATGGTTTATTATGCGTATGGTGTTGCTCAAATTCCTGTGCTACAATCTGATTTTCACTCTTATTTTTCTCCTGTTTTGCTTTACTAGCTGTAGCAATGTCATCTTTCATAATATGTTCCGAAGACATAGGAAGCAAAGTGATATTTTGATCCTTATGAAGAAGAGTATATTGATTTGTCCTACCATGGTGTACGGAATTTGTATCAAACTGCCATGGCCTACCAAGTAGAACAGAACATGCTTGCATGGGTACCACATCACAATCCACATAATCAGAATATGTAGCAATGCTAAAATGCACACGAACAATACGTGTTACCTTAACCTTGCCACTATTGTTGAACCATTGGATGTAATAAGGATGAGGATGTGGTCTGGTGGTTAGAGACAGCTTCTCCACCATCTCCATGCTAGCCAAGTTATTGCAACTCCCTCCATCGATGATGACGCAAACAGAACGCTCCTTCACAACTCCCTTTGTGTGGAACAAGTTGTGCCTCTGATTTTGCTCAGCCTGTGTAACCTGCACACTTAGAACATGTTGAGCAACTAAACTTTCATACCTGTCAGCGTAATCTGCAGCCATGTAGTGTGTCTCTGGTTCTGCATCCTCGCCACCTTGTTCTTCACTTGCAATGAGAGCCAAAGTCTCCTCATCATAATCACTAGCGGATGCATATCCACCATCCTCAGTAACAACCATTACACGCTTGGAAGGGCATTCTCTCGCAAAGTGACCTCCACCCTTACAACGACGGCATGTAACCTCATGTGTTTGCCCTGTGGATGCAATAGATGAAGAAGAGCTCTGTGCAAGCCCAGAAGGTGTGCTCTTCGCAGAGGGTGGAGTAGGAGCCTGTTTCCTGGTATCGCGGTTGGAGTTGGAAGTGGAAGTAGGTGGTGTTGCAGTAGGACGTGCGGAAGTAGAGGAGGTACGTGGCATCCATGATGAAGTGCGACCTGCAGAAAAAGTAGTTCTCGCCATTGCCTGTCGATCCTGCACTTCACGTTCAGCTTTGCAAGCAAGATGAAATAAACGAGTGATAGCGTTATATTCCTTATACTCTAGAATAGTCTGAATCTCTCTATTTAATCCACCCATAAAAAACGTGCAAGCATAGCTTCATTCTCCTCAACAATACCACATCTAATCATGCCAGTTTGTAATTCCTGATAATATTCTTCTATGGAATTTTTTCCTTGTCTTAAACGCTACAAATTTTGAAGCAATTCACGTTGATAGTAAGGTGGCACCCAACGATTACGCATAGCAGTTTTCAAAGCAGCCCAAGTAGTTGGAATATTAGCATGGTGTATTCTATAATGTTCTGACCACCAAACACAAGCAAAACTAGTGAAAGAACAAACAGCAGCAGCAACACGTCTATCCTCAGGAATTTGTAAGCATGTAAAACGTTGTTCTATTTCTAACTCCCATGTAAGATATATATCAGGAACATATATACCCTCAAACGTCAGAATATTCAATTTAAGTTTAGGGAGATGGTCATGATCCCGTACTTGAGGGGGTGGTGCAGCCCTACCGTTACGATTGTAGCCATGTGGTCGACCTGGTGCGTATCGTGATGGTTGCCCCTGAGGCTGATCTAGAGCAACCTCTCCCTCATCATCGTAATCACCCTCATAATCTTCAACCTGCTCAACAACAGTAGCAGCAGGAGCCACAAAAGTAGCAGCAGTATCAACAGTACCAGTATGTTGGCCTTGGCCGAGA
Source organism: Hordeum marinum (assembly GCA_022496015.1). Taxonomy (NCBI): domain Eukaryota; kingdom Viridiplantae; phylum Streptophyta; class Magnoliopsida; order Poales; family Poaceae; genus Hordeum; species Hordeum marinum. Next base: position 218,806,351 of record CM039677.1, on the reverse strand, counting down.
GGCACACGTCGCGCTCGTCGTTCAAAAGGGATAGGAGCTGTAGCTGGTGGTGGTAGATGGGCAAACACCTCATTGAACTTGGCGTCCATCTTGGTGTCGAATGTCTTCTCCAAACCATCGAGCTTCTCCATGGCATCGCCAAAGTTGGTCACGAAGTCTTGTACCTAGTCAGCCATCATTTGCTGAAATTTATCATAGAGCGCTTTGTTGGTCATGCTCTCCCAGTCGCTCCCGTCGTCGTGTGATCCTGACATGGTTAGCAGAAATAGGAAACACACAAGAATATGAAACCTACAGACTACTGGGACTTGGTGGTGGTGGTGTGTCACAAATCCTTTAAGCGAATCTCAAATTCTTACCAGTTCTTACCCAGCAGCAGGTGGTGATCGGCAACCGTTGTAGTCAAAACTCTCAAAGCTTGGATAGAGCGATTGCCAGGTGGTGTCAAACACACGACGACGAGATATCCATTTTACCGTTGCAGCCTGGGATAGCAAGGATGGATGTCATTTTCCATATACTCATCTCTTCTGTACATGTACTTGTAATGATATCCATTCTTGCAAAACAACGAGATGCGCTTCTATCCCTGTCGAGGCCCTCGTGCCGAAATAAGGATAGGATCGCATCTTGGGTGTTACACTAGGTCCTTCGTTCATAAGTAAAACAAAAGTAACTAACTTAGGCGGCATCATATGTTCATGAACATTAGAAGTGTTTCCAAAAAATGAAAGTACCTGGTAATTCAATTGGCGTGTGCGAGCTCTAGTAACCAGTCTAGTATGTATAGCAGCAGGGGCTCTGGGTGTAACAATGGTATTCATGTCCTCATCATATTCCGTGCCCTTCATTTTGAAGCTATAGTGATTGGTCCGACCATGGTGGATGATGCCAAGGTCGAATTGCCAAGGTGTCCCAAGGAGTAGATGGAAAACGTACATGGGAACCACATCACACTCCAAGGTGTCTTCATAAGCGCCTATCTTGTAGGAAACTTGCACGGTGTGATCAACTTGGACCTTGTAGGGGCAAGGGTGCCTCTTCTTGACCAATTGGAGCTTGGAGCAAAGGTCTTCACTTGCCAATTGTGGCAATTCCTCCATCAATGATGACCTTAACCGATTTGCCTTGGATACCCGCCTTGGTGTGGAAGATGTGGCAACGTTGGTCCTCGTCTTCTTGTTATTGAAGAGTCAAAACCTTGGAAACAACGAGAGTGGGGCTCAGATCATTGTGACAAAAGATTTGAGAATCTTCGTCTTCGCTGACTTGTCAATGCATAGCGACATGCTCCAACGCTTGCATCTCGTCATCTCTCATAGAGTCATAGGTGTCATCGTATTGACGAATCATGGTTCATCTTGTTGGACACTCTTAGGTCTTGTGGCCGCGGCCTTGGCACGTGAAGCACTTGATGGAGCTTGACTTAGGGGTGTCATCCGGTGCTGGTGTAGAGGGTGAAGCCCTTGGCTTGTAGTTGCTTGAAGTAGTATGACAACACGAAGTCATCTTGTCCTTGGAACTTGACTTGTCGCCTAAGGGTGTTGTAGTTTTCATAGTCGAAGGCGTCGTTGTCGTAGAAGTTGGAGCACTTGAACCGTAGGTCTTGGAAGAGAACTTGGAATACTTGTAGTCATCTTGCACTTGACGTTCCGCCTTGGGTGCTTGATGGACTAGTTCAAGTAAGTATGAGTATGGTTGGAAGTCCGCGATTTTCTTGACTTGGTAGTTGAGACCATTCAAGAAGCGCGTCATTGTTTGCTCACCATCTTCCTTGACATTGGCTCGGATCATGGCAATTTCCATTTCTTGATAGTATTCTTCTATGGACTTTTTGCCTTGCTTGAGTAGTTGGAGTTTATTGAAGAGATCCTAGTTGTAGTGTGTAGCACAAAACGAGCTCTCATCGGGTCCTTCATTTGAGCCCAAGTGGTGATAGGGGGTTCACCTGTTTCTCTTCTTCGCTCAATCACTTGTTCCCACCAAATGAGAACATAGTCTTGGAACTCAAGAGAGGCCATGTAAATCTTATTCTCTTCCTCAAAGTTGTGCAAACGGAATATGTCATGGATTTGTCAAGGCAGATGTCCGGGTGAACGGACTTAGGTTCGGGGCGATCGCAACTATGTGGCGGCTTGAGAGGGGTTGGTCGGAATCGAGAGACGTGAGTTTTACCTAGGTTTGGCCCCTCCGATGGACGTAAAAGCCTATGTCCTGCTTGTCTTGTATTGATGATGAGGAAGATCTCTTGGTTACAAGGGTGTGGCATCGCTACCTCTAATCTCGAGAGTCTCTAATCTGTCTACCTCTAATCTCTTGTGTCTATCTTAACTTGTGAACTTGTGAACCCGTCTCCCTAAGGGCGCTCTACCCCTCCTTATATAAGTGGAGAGGGTAGGTTTACAAATAGAGTCCTACTGGGAGTAGGATTAGGACTAGCCTTTCACGAATCCTACTTCGGGTCTTGTTTCTCTTGTAAGGGAATCCTCTCTCCTTTGGGCCTTCTCTTGTGAGCCTCCCGGCGCCGGCTTACACGTCGGGTTTTGGGCCTGGTCGTCCTGCGACCCGCCTGCCGGGTCACCAATAAAACGCCATGTCTTGAGCAGGTCTCCTGTGAGTCGCCAGGCTGGGTCATACCGCGGGGTATATCCCTGACATTAGCCCTTAGGTTAGCTTGAATTTATTCATGGCAACCTCCTGAAATAGGAATAGTAAATACGTTAAGTGGACGGCTTGCTCCTTTGGCCGGCTTATGAAGTGGCTTCTCAGAAATCCGGGTCTCTTCTGCATATGAATGAGTCGTCTTGAAAATCGTCTTGCTTGTCAGTGTCCTTTGAAAAAAATTGGGAATAGAATACCCATATGCCATTGAGTCGGCTTTCAATACTTTGGCTTAATGAAAATCTTGAAAATAAGAAATCCTCATGACGTAGATTCGGACTTCCATTGTTGTGAAGCAGGGCGGCTTATATAAACTCTGGCGGGTTATGATCTTTTGATAACGCCGGGTCATGAATGTTGGTGACGTCGGGTCTAACAACTGAACTCCATAATTAACATTTTGAAAATTCTCCTCAAAGTTTTTGATATGTCCATATTACCTCTAGCCCCCAAGCTCCGAGATTATCCATGATGACTTGGTGCTTTGCAATAATATATTGGACCGTGTAGCCCCCAAGTGTCGGGTTGTCCTGCCTGCAGCAACCTGGGACTTATAACTGTCTTATACCTTATGGACTTTAGCAGGTGTAGCCCCCAAGGGCCGGCTCATCAGAATGTGATGCGCCGGGTCTTCAATTTGAACCTCTTAATCTGTTAAACAGCTGAATACTGTAGCCCCCAAGTGCCGGGTCACATGCCTGCAGCGACTTGGGACTTTGAAAAATTGATTTGAGCGGTGTAGCCCCAAGTGTCGAGTCAGTAATAATTACTGGGTTGGGACTTAGAAAAATATAGAAAGGTCGGCTCATCTCCTTGAGATAATAGGGTCTTGCTAACAATGTAAGGATTTGAAAATCGGCTTGCATTAGCCCCCAAGTGTCGTGGTGCATGCTTGCAGCGACATGGGACTTGCATACTTGATATAAATTGTATTTGAATGATGTACTCCCAAGTGTCGGGTTGTCTGCCTGCGCGACTCGGGACTATGTGAAAATAATATGACTTCATCGTAATGCACTTCCATAGTTCTCTTTGAAATGAAATTAATCTGATCTGAATGAATCTTTGACCGTGATGGTAATATAACCCGGAGTGAATATCCTGGAATAATTCCTTTGTCTTTGAAATGAAAACCCTGCTCGTGGTTGCAGTGCAACCCGGCAAATATATGTATGATAAATCCACGAGTGTTGTAGATTACCACAAAGCACAATTGAAGAAATCCGAGAGTCGGTCAATTAGATGACACGGCATTATATCTGATAGGGCAACTCTTCAAGAATAATCAACTTTCCAATCTAACGGCGGCTCATCTTAATATACAAGACCTGTAAAAATAAACAAGACAAAATATGTTCTATATTGCTGTAAGGGCGGCTTGAAAAAGCACAACCCGGAGATGTTAAAACCTTTCATAGCCTTGCTCCTTCTTTCATAATCTTGCTCTGACCCGGCTTGATAAGCTGGCATGACATGTGAATATGATGCAATGTATAATGCAGTGTATGATGCTATGTATGATGCAATGTATGATGTTCTTGCTTTTTCGATAACTCATATGCCGGTTCTTCTGGGTGGACTTGCTACGAGAACTCTTTAACAGCATAGGGTCTCTATCGAGATTGACCGTCAATTTCTTTGAACGGCTCAGGGTCTCTAGGCGAGATTAACTGATAAGAGCGTAACGAACCAGAAAGAGACACAACAGGGCATGAGTACCCCTATGACCCATAAACTGCCTTTCACGTGACATAAATCCATCGTTTGAACCTTAAACAGTGCAGGGTCTTTAAAAGAGTAATTGTTTAAGAGTACGAAACAGGCCACATAGCGGAGAGTCGATAGCAGATGGGTGAGTTTGTCCTCGCTTTCCGTAAGCTGGCCCTCACATGACAAGAGCCGCCGGTTTAACCTTGACCAGTACAGGGTCTCTAGCGAGAGTGGCTGCCAAATATGTTTGAACAGCTCAGGGTCTCTAATCAAGATTAACTGGCAAGAGTTCGGCGGGTCACATAGCGGAGCAGCATCAGCATACAGGCAGGTTTAACTCAAACTTGCGATGGCTTAAGAGCCGATCAAGAGGGTGTGTAAGCTAAACCCGGTGGGTTGGAAGCCCCCAAATGACCTTGTTGACGGAGTCAACTTTTGGGTATATAACCTGCCTTACTGCAGTTGAAGAGTCGATCAAAAGGGTGTGTAAGCCGAACCTGGTGGGTTGGAAGCCCCCAGATGACCTTGTTGACGGAGTCAACTTTTGGGTATATAACCCGCCTTACTGTGGCTGAAGAGCCTGATAGAGAGGGTTGAAGCTTAACCCGGTGGGTTGAAAGCCCCCAAACGACCTTGCCGATGATATCAACTTGTGCACCATCTTGTAAGTCACCATCTTGTAAGCCGCCATCCTGTATGAAGAAATGGCAGAAGCCTCCAAGTGATTTTGTGATGATCCAATAAATCCGGGCACCCATGTTTGAACGGTGTGTCTCAGCGGTTTGTCCTCTTGGGCAACTTTTTAATTCTTTCGCCAATAACGTGGTAGCCCCCGGGATTGGGTTAACTTTTCTTGCAATGACCCGGGGTTCTCGTTGAAAAACAACCAAATGTGTTTTGCCATGTCTGTAGCCCCCGAGTCTTAAGTTGACTCGGAGAAGCGGCTTGAGAATCTCCACTGAAGGTTGATTTTGACTGTGGCAGGTTATAGGCAATCCCGTATGAACTGTTTCAATAATCCGGTCGATGGTTCATCCCGACTGATTGTTGAAGTTTAACCAAGCTGCAGTGGTGACGACTTGTGCGCCTGTCCGTCGGGAGGCTCGTGTAGACGAATACTGCACCGATATGCTGATGTAGAATCAGACTGTGGGCGGCGTCTTGCGTGCGTCCGTTGGGCGGCTCGTACTGGTGTATGTGGCCCCTGGCGTGTTGATGTAGACGTAGAAATCAGTCGCGGCGTTTGAAGACGGGGCGGTCGTGAGAGACGGTCGTGGCGTTGTAAACCGGTGCAGCCGCGAGAGGCGGCCACGACATTGTAGGCCGGCATGGATGGTGAGTCGCCCATCATTGTGGCATTATTAAGCCGACACGATCGGAAAGTCGCTCTCGGCGTTGTAAGCCGGTGCGGTTGCGAGAGACGGCCGTGGCGTGGTAGGCCGGTGTGGTCAAGCGGGCCATTTGTGGCATGTTGATGTAAACCGGACCGCGGAGCAGCGGCTCACGAGTCGTCCATTGGGTGGCTTGAATGATCAAGCACGACACCGACATGTTGAAATAAACCAGACCGCGGGGCCGGTGGCTCATGCGCATCTGATTCCGTGGTGCGACATCACTTTCATAGTGAACACTTGCCCTGCATATTAAAATAAATACGCGAGGGTAATTGTTCTTGAAGAATTTAATATGTACCAATAAATAGACTGGATGAATAGCACTTGATTTATTTTGACGACAAATGAATTTGTCTGTCTAAATGTCCTATTGCAGACGAGTTACAGATCGATTGAATAGCACCAGTATTTGTTGATTTCTCTATGGGATATTCTTTTGTCTTTCTCATCATTTTTTCTTCTCTTTCTTTGAATAATGATTGCCTGGGAGGGCCATGGGGGCTTGAACCAAGACCTCACGGTTGCAAACGAGTGTGCTGACCAACGCGTTGCATGCTACAAAGCTATATAGCTTTTTTTCTGTATTCCACCAAGGCGACCTCCTCTTGTCTTTTGTTCTTCGCTAGTAACCACTCCTCCTGGGGCTCGGCTCAGCCTGAGAATTCTCGGACGACTGTAACAGTTTGAAGAATAAAATATTTGGCAAGCTACTGCTTCTTCCTCAGTCCACCTGGTGAATCCATACAGTTGCGAGGCAAGGTGGAGTTGGGTGAGGTGGAGTGGAGGCCGATGCCGCGGTGGCTTGAGGCACGGCGGCTGAAGGCGTGGCTGAGCCGACGAGCCTGGCGCGATGGACTAGCGAGGTGAAGTCACGGTGGCTCGGACGCGGCAGGGCGAGGCCATGGCGGCGGAAGCGAGGCGGAGTGGGTTGTGTGGAGGCCACTCAAGCGGCCGGCTGGAGAAGCGCGGAGGCGAGGCGAATCAAAACCTGTGGTTGAGCGGTCAGGAGGTGCGGCAGGGATCCAGGGCGATGCGTGCGCGTAGTCATGTGGCCGCAAAGGGGAACCAGCGCGCACTGGTACTGGCAGGCGCGGATGCGACCAGCTAATGGTGAGGCGTAGAGGGAAAGAGCGCGGGCGCAGGCGGGTGTGAGGTCAACTGGAGCAGCGCGAACGTGGCCGGGGCAAGGCGAAGGCGAGACGAAAAGCGTAGCCGGGGCGGCTCGGACACGCGGAGGCGACCCAAGGTGAACGGGGCGGGGGCGACTCGGAGATGAGATGGACTCGGAGCGAGGCAACTTGAGGCGAAGCTGGCGGCTATGGCAAAGCTGGCAACTTGGGCGGCGAGTCTAGCGTGGCGCGAGGTATGACCGCGGCAACGAGGTGGCTCAAGGCGAGGACGGCGCTGTGGGCGGCGAGTCTACGTCCATAAATTCCTTGCTAGCCCAAGCAGTAGCTGCAACACGCAAACATCAGTGGGTCTGGGGTTCGAATCCCAGCCTCCCATTTCTTTCTATTTTTCTTTTGTTGAATCAATCATGTGCATCGGGAGTTTGATCTGATCTGACAGCCGGCGGCTGTAACTTGGACGCTTTAGCGGTTTTTCTTTTTTCTGGTTGTCCATTAGTAATCAGACTGATGAATGATAATAACAGTAGCTATGTCTGATCCGCTCAGAAATAGCGATAACAACTCAGCGTAGCGGTGGAAACGGTTGACGCCAAGATGCGTTGGAGCTCTGATCGGTCTCGATGACGTGCGACATCAGCGACGGCAACACCAACTCCAAAGTTATTCATGATGCTAATCTCCAAACAAAAAATTAGCCGGTGGTGCCTAGGGTTGTCCCGTGCCGGGTCGTTCGGCGGAATCTGTCCGTAGGTGCTCTTCTTTATCCGATCAATCACGAGCTTCTCGATCCCTGAAGAGATCCCTTCAAGAACACAACACCACTGTGCAACGGCCCCATAGTGGGCGCCAACTGTCGTGGATTTGTCACGGCAGATGTCTGGGTGAACGAACTTAGGTTCGGGGTGGTCGCAACTATGTGGCGGCTTGAGAGGGGTTGGTTGGAATCGAGAGACGCGAGTTTTACCCAGGTTCGGCCCCTCCGATGGAGGTAAAAGCCTATGCCCTGCTTGTCTTGTATTGATGATGAGGAAGATCTCTCGTTTACAAGGGTGCGACATCGCTACCTATAATCTCGAGAGCCTCTAATCTGTCTACCTCTAATCTCTTGTGTCTATCTTAACTTGTGAACTTGTGAACCTGTCTCCCTAAGGGTGCTCTACCCCTCCTTATATAAGTGGAGAGGGTAGGTTTACAAATAGAGTCCTACTGGGAGTAGGATTAGGACTAGCCTTTCACGAATCCTACTTCGGGTCTTGTTTCTCTTGTAAGGGAATCATCTCTCCTTTGGGCCTTCTCTTGTGAGCCTCCTGGCGCCGGCTTACACGTCGGGTCTTGGGCCTGGTCATCTCGCGACCCGCCTATCGGGTCACCAATAAAACGTCGTGTCTTGACCAGGTCTCCTGTGAGTCACCAAGCCGGGTCATACCGCGGGGTATATCCCCGACAGAATATCTTGTCAACTTTGAGTGCCCATGAAAGGTAGTCTTCGGGGTCATTGCTTCCGGAGAACTTAGGTATGGTGAACTTGAGCTTGCCGAAGCTTTGTTCGTCATTGTAGTTGTTTTGGCGATGCCCTTGGCGAGGAGGAGGTTCGTCAATGTTGTTGTCGGGTTGACATTGTAGTTGCCTCGGGACGTCGTCGTCATTGTGCTTGTCGTGAGGTGCTTGAGGCCGTTGACGAGGTCCTCACACGCGGTTTTTTCGTTCTCGTTGCTCCTCTTGGCGAGCGGCTTCTTCTTGTCATTCTTGCCCGAGTGCTTCTTGCTCGTGGTGAGCTTGGCAGTTGCGCTCCTCCAAGGCGCGAGTAGCTTCTTGCAAGGCGCGATGTGCTTGAAGCACTTGTTCATGGCGATGATGGTGTTCTTCTTCTCGGCGTTGTTGTTCTTGCTCCAATGCATCTTGATCTTGTTGACAGCGATGGTCTCAAGCACGGACACAATCTTGCAATCCATTGTCGTGGAATGGATTCTCGGTGTCTTGACGTTAACGACCTTTAGGTGAACTTGGACCGGAGCGATCGTCTTGGTGACGAACGCGTGCTCACGGAGGACTTGCGTTGAAAGAATACTCCAAAGAGTGGCGACTTGAGTGTCGTCTTGACGTAGTCAAAGTTGAGAGAGCACGGTTGACCATCAAGGACCAAAATTCCTCCATTTGGCTTGATAGCTTGGCGCCGAGGTAGTCACGTGTGCGCACCTCGGATTCACGCAAGTTGGAGGCGAGTTGTTCGATGCGGTCAGCTTGAGTAATTGCCTTGTTTGCGTCGAAGAAGTGCAACTTGGTGACGTGGGTGTTCGCGTCGTCGTCATGCTCCTTGTATGTCGGGTTCGACATGATGTTCCTATCCATAGAACTCAAGAACATATAAGTGGAAGAGTCAGAAGACAATACCAATTACCATTCTAGAAGTTGTAAGTGGATCAAGATCACTCAATGTGTAAGTTTGGAAATAGTAGAATTGGTACCGAAGATCATCCCTATGACGCCTACACAAGTAATGCTTATGGAGTAGCTTGGTTAGGATGGTGGCACAAAATTCAAGCAATTCAATAATATGATTCAATAATGTTGAAAGAGATTTCTAAATTCGCAAGTAAGACAATGTAGATCAATAGCACTGAGTGTACACGGAAACACACACACAGATAGATAAGTTGGGTCGTGCAACCAAGGAATGATCCCAAAAATGCGGGATCCACAGAAAACACTCGTGTTTCACATCACTAGAGAGATGCTAGCACGGTTGCTCAAATGGGCGTGATACGAACTTGTGCACAAACTATAAGAAACAAAACGTGTCGTCTTCCTATTCCCGACTTGCTATGTATGTATGAGGCACGAGACACTCGCTCAAGTGATCCAAGATGATCAAGTATGATATGCAAATTTGGTGATGCTATTGCTTTTGTTCTTTTTATCCTTGCTTAAAAGCTCTGCTTCTCTTTATTTTAGCAATGATATTTGGATGGTCACTATGCGAGACATGCACACCAAGATAGCAATTATGTATGCGGGTACTATGTTGTAACACGAAAGATGATACGATGATATGTGCATGCAATTGTAGCTATGCAGAGTATGTATCACTAAAGTGCACAAGCAGCGTAGCCTGACAATACTCAATGGCTAGTCTCGATAGGAGAGTAATGCAAATAAGCTCGGGGTAAGAATGCAAAGGCAAGGGTATATGTTAAGAGTGTCGTCGCGATTACCGTCTGTGCTTAAAGTTAGTTTCAATGAAGAGGTGGTTGGAGACGATCTGGGGCAATGATGAGCGAAGATGTCGATGAAGAACCACTCTTAATTAGCCAAAACACTTTAGGAAGTGGCGAAGCTCACGACTCAAAATCTCAAATGCAAAGGGTTGTGGAAGAATTGGTGGTGACAAATGTGGAAGAAAAAGGGTGGAGAAAACAAAAAAATCGGGTGGGGGGAATTCAATTTCGACAGATTGCTCGGACGTCCGGGCCCTATCGGTCGTTCGGCGTCTGGTCGTCCGAGACCTGTGGGCTTCACCAGTTCACCACGGAGACGATGAACTCGAAAGCAAAGAAAATTTCATGCAAAATTAGGGCTATTTTGCGGCTGAAAATGATGGGGATGATGGGGGAAAGATAGATCCACTTGTCCACAACAAAATCCACGGACCCACATCAACAAAATCTCCTCAAATCCAACTAAGCCAAGAAATTTTAGTATGGCTATTTTTGTGGGGATTTTCAAAATTAGGTCAAATCAAAACAAAAATTGGCTAGAAAGAGGAGGGAGAGACTCCAAGGTGTGAATCAACGTGGCTCATGATAGCAATATGATACGAGGCAAGCCCGAGGGTGTCGATCTTTTCACACTTGGAGGTGGAAAGGGAGAAATCAAAAAGAAATCACAAACTCACAGGCGATCTCCGATCACACATCCACTAGAAACACACGAACACACGTGATACATAGATCCACGGTCAACACAAGGATACACGTAACCGATAGTCTCCTCACTCCAAAGGAGGAGGCCTTGAATCCCTTAGGATCTTCCCTCTCGAGGGGCCTTGGCATCACTTGGATCTTCTCTTAATAGAGGGCAATCTCCATGGAGGAGGAAATAATGGAGCTATGCTCAACAAAAGTATTTGCTAAACATAAGCTAACTCTAGCTAGAGGAGGGGTGGACTTTATATAGTCTCAGGCGAACGAGGGGGATACATGGGCCAAGGCCCGCGGGCATGCACGTAGATAGGGTCCGGACGTCCGGACGGTGTCGGACGTACGACGGCTCAAGACGGCCCGGACGTACGGAGGAAGCCAAACTTTCGAGAGTTCAGTGCGGGTGCGCCTTGGCCAGATTTCAGGAGGTTGTCGGACGTCCGGGGCTCGGTTATCCAAAGGCTCTGGTCTTCTGCCGTTTTGGAGCGGGTGACTTGGCATTGGAATTTCAGGGTGGCTCGAGCGTCCGTGCGCTAGAGCATGTCGGTCATCCGGGCGGTGACGGTCATCCGTGTGTTGTAGACCCCTGGTGGTCTTTGGGTGGGGTCGGACTCCAGGCATCGGACGTTGGGAACTTATCGGTCGTCCGGCGTCCGGTCGTCCGAGGCTGGACAGTCGTCCGGGAGCTGTGACTTATCTGCAGCTCCTTCCTTGTCCTTCCAAGCTTGACGTCCTTCGTGCTTGCTTCCAGGTTCTTCATCCGAGCACCTGAGTATACAGAGGACTTCCGCTTGAGGTAGTGACCATGTTTCGAGTGGATCAAACGGTGATTGAGCAAGGAGAGATGTCACCTCATTTTCAATGGCACGTGCACAGGCTCTCGTCATGGGTCCTCTCGTAGCTTGAGGTGTTGGTGATGCGTCCATGAGGGTGATCATGGGATGCTCTGCATCACAATTTCTTTATAATGTTGACCCACTTGTGCCTACTACTTACATTGAGAAATCACCTTTTCCTGTTAGTATTTGATAGAGGCAAAGGTGTCCCGTCTTTTGATGAGATGGTGGCTATCATTTTCGGTGGAGTATACTTTGACGATCTGACTACGAACATGTGAGGATGTCATGCCTTAGCAATCACTAAACAAACTCCGAGAGGTCATTAACCACACCGGAGCATGATTAACCTGACCACGAAGGTCTATTTCCTGCACGCAAACAAAGAACAAGCAAGAAACTGAAATTGCAATCTGGATATTGCGAATATAAGATGAAAGCTTTATTTATGAAAGTGGGGTTCTGTGACGTCTTGGTCTGGTCGTGGAACACAAACGAAGGACGCGAAGTTGCAGCCAAGGTTGTCAGAATCGTGATTCTGTTATGCGATTCTACGACTTTACGATTCAAATTAACCCCTATGATTCTACGATTTTACTCCATAGAATCTACGTTTCTACGATCCTGATAGTGAAGATTCTACGATTTGCGATCCTACCATCGGAGTTCCGATCCGATTCAGAATCACGATTCTGACAACCTTGGTTGCAGCTATGGCAAACTTATAATCTAAACAAAATTCAGGTCTAAGCGGCACCCTAAGGGCTGTATATATTGGGGAATAGAGAGGGATTCTCATGACCCCTTTGAGAGGGGTCCGAAAGCAACCCTAACTCGGTTTCCCCACACATATGGACTCTAAAAATAGCCTATAATGTAGTATTTCGAAATTACATGGGCCTGGCGCAAAAATAAGGTAACATGGCACCTATAGTAGTCTATGAATGAAATTTATGAAGTGCCATCTTGTATATTTCGTCCAAGCCTTCATGCTCTCCTTATGGTGGTTTCAAAGTACAAAAATCACGACTGAAAAGTCCATTGTTCTTTCTCGCATGCACACCTACTTCTCCATGCTTGATCCGCTCCAATGGTCATCTTTCTTGTCCATGCTAGGTCCTTCATTCATAAGTAAAACAAAAGTATATAATCTAGGCAACATCATACGTTCATGAACATTAGAAGGATTTCCAAGAAATGAAAGTATCTGGTAATTCAATTGGTATGCGCGAGCTCTACTGATTGGTCCAGTATGTAGCACGGTTTGTGGGTGTAACAATGGTATTGGTGTCCTGATCATCCTCCCCTTCTTGAAATGAAGTTGTCCTCGACGGAAGCTCATCTTCCTCACCCAAATAAGGCTTCAAATCAGCAATGTTAAAAGTGGTCTCGAGCTATTATAGAGCCAACCCATGTTGAGGGGCCGTGGCGACGTGTCGTTGTGGTGGTGCTTCGGGGGTTGACACATGCCGTCCTCCTTGTTGGAAATATGCCCTAGAGGCAATAAATATTGTGTTTATTATTATATTTCCTTGTTCATGATAATCGTTTATTATCCATGCTATAATTGTATTGATTGGAAACACATTACATGTGTGGGTAAATAGACAACACTCTGTCCCTAGTATGCCTCTAGTGAACTAGCTCATTGGTCAAAGATGGTCAAGGTTTCCTAGCCATTGACATGTGATGTCATTTGATAATGGGATCACATCATTAGGAGAATGATGTGATGGACAAGACCCAAACTACAAATGTAGCATATGATTGTGTCAGTTTATTGCTACTGTTTTCTGCATGTCAAGTATGTGTTCCTATGACCATGAGATCATGCAACTCACGGACATCGGAAGAGTGCCTTGTGTGTATCAAACATCGCAACGTAACTGGGTGACTATAAAGGTGCTCTACAGGTATCTCCGAAGGTGTCTGTTGAGTTGGCATGGATCAAGACTGGGATTTGTTACTCTGTGTGACAGAGAGGTATCTCAGGGCCCACTCGGTAATACAACATCACAATAAGCCTTGCAAGCAATGTAACTAAGTGTTAGTTGTGGGATCTTGTATTACGGAACGAGTAAAGAGACTTGCCGGTAACGAGGTTGAACTAGGTATGGAGATACTGACGATCGAATCTCGGGCAAGTAACATACCGAAGAACAAAGGGAACATCATACGGGATTAACTGAATCCTTGACATAGAGGTTCGACCGATAAAGATCTTCGTAGAATATGTAGGAACCAATATGGGCATCCAGGTCCCGCTGTTGGTTATTGACCGTAGAGGTGTCTCAGTCATGTCTACATAGTTCTCGAACCCGCAGGGTCTGCACACTTAAGGTTTGGTGACGTTTCGGTAGTATAGAGTTATGTATGGTGGTGACCGAAGGTTGTTCGGAGTCCCGGATGAGATCCCGGACGTCAAGAGGAGCTCTGTAATGGTCCGTAGGTAAAGATTCATATATAGGAAGTCCTGTTTTGGTCACCGGAAAAGTTTCGGGCTCATCGATAGTGTACCGGGAGTGCCGGGAGTGTACCAGGAGACCTCCGGGAGGGGTATTTCGACCCAAGAGGCTTCATGGGCTGTGGGAGAGTGAATATCATCCCTTAGTGGGCTGGTGGAAACTCTCACACAAGGCCCATGTGGCTGGAGAAGAAAACCCAATAGGAAAAGGTGGAAAAAAGGGGGAAAAAAGGACGAATCCTAGTCCTACTAGGATTGGAGGAGAGTCCTCCAATCCTAGTTGGTTCGGCCGACTCCTATAGGAGCCTTGGCCCTTGCGCCAGCCTCTCCTCCTCTCCTCCTATATATACTGGTGGATTTTAGGGTTTTGCACTAGTTTTTACAGCCACGTGCTACTCGTTCCTCCAGTGCATAGTTTCTCCTCTAGATCGGATTTCTGCAGTGCTTAGGCGAAGCCCTGCCGGAATAGCTCCACCACCATAGCTGGAGCGCCGTCACGCTGCCGGAGAATTATTCTTCCTCTCCACTCCTTCTTGCTGGATCAAGACGGTGGAGGTCGTCATCAAGTTGTACGTGTGCTGAACGCGGAGGTGTCGTCCGTTCGGCGCTAGATCAGAAGGATCGTGATCAAGTTTGTGGGACGGATCATGATCAAGTTCGTGGGACGGATCGTGATTGGATCGCGGGATGGATCGTGATTGGATCGCGGGACACACGGCGATTTGGATCGCGAAGACGTTCGACTACACCAACTGTGTTTCTTAACGCTTCCCGCTTAGCGATCTACAAGGGTGCGTAGATCTACTCTCCATCTCGTAGATGCTCATCACCATGGATGGATCTGCGTGTGCGTAGGTAATTTTTTGTTTCCCATGCAACGTTCCCCTTCAGTGGCATCATGAGCTAGGTCTATGTGTAGATGAGATCTCGAGTAGAACACAAAAGGTTTGTGGGCGTTGATGCTTAGATTGCTTCCTCCCTTTGTCGGATTTTGTTTCAGCGGTATTGTGAGATGAAGCGGCCCGGACCAACATTACTCGTACGCTTACGAGAGACCGGTTCCCTCGACCGCAACTTGTTGCATAGATGGCTTGCGGGTGCCAGTTTCTCTCACTTTAGTTGGATCGGATTCAACAAAGGCAGTCCTTGAGAAGGTTGAAAAGCAACTAGTGTGTCACCATTGTGGTTTTTGCGTAGATGAGAATTGTTCTTGCTAGATACCCGTAGCAGCCACGTAAAACATGGAACAACAATTAGAGGACGTCTAACTTGTTTTTGCAGGGTATGTTGTGATGTGATATGGCCAATTACATGATGTGATATATGTGATGTATGAGATGATCATGTGATGTATAGATTATCACGACTTGCATGTCGATGAGTACGACAACCGGCAGGAGCCATAGGGTTGTCTTTAATTATTGTATGACCTGCGTGTCAATCATTAAGCGCTATGTAATGCTTTACTTAATCGCTAAACGGTAGCAATAGTAGTAGAAGCATGTTGGGCGTGACAACCCCGATGGCGACACATTGATGGAGATCATGGTGTCTTGCCGGTGACGATGGAAATCATGCCGGTGCTTTCAAGACGGAGGTCAAAAGCACAAGTTCATGGCCATATCATGTCACTTATGATTTGCATGTGATGTTAATCCTTTTATGCATCTTGTTTTGCTTTGGACGACGGTAGCATTATAAGGTGATCCCTCACTTAATTTCAAGATAAATTGTGTTCTCCCCGAGTGTGCACCGTTGCGAAAGTTCGTCGTGTTGAGACACCACGTGATGATCGGGTGTGATAGACTCTACGTTCACATACAACGGGTGCAAGCCAGTGTTGCACGTGCAGAACACTCGGGTTAAACTTGACAAGCCTAGCATGTACAGACATGGCCTCGGAACACGAGAGACCGAAAGGTCGAACATGAGTCATATAGTAGATATGATCAACATAACGATGTTCACCATTGAAGCCACCTCAACTCACGTGATGATCGGACTTGAGTTGGTGGATTTGGATCATGTGACACTCAGATGACCTGAGGGATGTCAATTTGAGTGGGAGCTTTAGTAATTTGATTAACTAAACTCATTATCTTGAAGTCTAAGTAAACTTTGCGTATTTATGTTGTAGATCAATGGCTCGCGTAGTAGCACCCCTAAATTTTAATGCGTTGCTAGAGAAAGATAAGTTGAAAGATGATGGAAGTAACTTTGTTGAATGGGCCCATAATCTGAGGATTATCCTCACGGCTTCCCAGAAATCATATGTCCTTGATGCACCGCTTGGTGACCAACCAGAAGACATGACCTCCGAAGACGTTAAGAACGCTTGGGAGGCACGTACTGGAGATTACTCAATAGTTCAGTGTGCAATATTGTATGGCTTAGAACCGGGACTTCAAAGACGTTTTGAACATCATGGAGCATATGAGATGTTCCAGGAGTTGAAGTTTATCTTTCAGAAGAACGCCCGGATCGAGAGGTATGAAACCTCCGATAAGTTCTATGCTTGCAAGATGGAGGAGAACGGGTCTATCAGTGAACATATACTCAGAATGTCTGGGTATTCAACTCGTCTAGCGGAGTTGGGAATTGCCCTTCCTGCCAGAGGCGATCACTGACAGAGTTCTTCAATCACTGCCACCTAGTTACAAGAGCTTTGTGATGAACTATAACATGCACGGGATGAACACGTCAGTCGCCGAGCTGTTTGCGATGCTAAAAGTCGCTGAGTCTGAAATCCAGAAAGAACATCAAGTGTTGATGGTCAATAAAACCACTAGTTTCAAGAAAAATGGCAAGGTCAAGGGCAAGGGTAAAATCAAGAAGGATGGCAAAGCAGTTGCTACTCCTGTAAAGAAGCCCAAGCATGGACCCAAGCCAGAAACTAAGTGCTTTCATTGCAAGGGAACTGGTCACTGGAAGCAGAACTGCCCCAAGTACCTGGCTGACAAGAAGGCAGCCAACGACAAACAAGGTATATATGATATACATGTTATTGATGTGTACCTTACTAGCTCTCGTAGTAGTGCCTGGGTATTTGATACCGGTTCGGTTGCTCACATTTGCAACTCAAAGCAGGAACTACGGAATAAATGAAGGCTGGCAAAGGACGAAGTGACGATGCGTGTGGGAAATGGTTCCAAGGTTGATGTGATCGCCGTCGGCACACTCTCTCTTCGATTACCATCAGGATTAGTGATGAACCTAAATAATTGTTATTTAGTACCTGCGTTAAGCATGAACATTATATCTGGATCTTGTTTATTGCGAGACGGTTACTCATTTAAATCAGAGAATAAAGATTGTTCTATTTATATGAGTAATATCTTTTATGGTCATGCACCCAGTGTGAGGGGTTTATTCATATTGAATCTTGATAGTGATGATACACATGTTCATAACATTGATGCCAAAAGATGTAGAGTTGATAATGATAGTACCACTTTCTTGTGGCACTGCCGTTTAGGTCATATTGGTGTGAAACGCATGAGGAAGCTCCATGCCGATGGACTTTTGGAGTCACTTGATTTTGAATCACTTGACACATGTGAACCATGCCTCATGGGCAAGATGACTAAAACGCCGTTCTCTGGAACAATGGAATGGGCAAGTGACTTATTGGAAATCATACATACTGATGTGTGCGGTCCAATGAATGTTACAACGCGTGGTGGATATCGTTATTTTCTCACCTTCACTGATGACTTAAGTAGATATGGGTATATTTACTTAATGAAACACAAGTCTGGAACGTTTGAAAAGTTCAAGCAATTTTAGAGTGAAGTTGAGAATCATCGTAACAAGAAGATTAAGCTCCTGCGATCTGATCGAGGAGGTGAATATCTGAGTTATGAGTTTGGCAGTCACTTAAGACAATGTGGAATTGTTTCACAATTGACACCGCCCGGAACACCACAGCGTAATGGTGTGTCCGAACGTCGTAATCGAACCTTATTAGATATGGTGCGTTCTATGATGTCTCTTGCTGATTTGCCACTATCGTTTTGGGGTTATGTATTAGAGACAGCTGCATTCACTTTAAATAGGGCACCATCAAAATCCGTTGAGACGATGCCATATGAACTATGGTTTGGCAAGAAGCCAAAGTTGTCGTTTCTTAAAGTTTAGGGATGTGATGCTCATGCAAAAAGCTTCGGCTTGAAAAACTGGAACCCAAAGCGAAGAAATGCGTCTTCATAGGATACCCGAAAGAGATAGTCGGGTATACCTTCTATCTCAGATCCGAAGGCAAAGTGTTTGTCGCTAAGAACGGAACATTTCTTGAGAAAGAGTTTCTCTCGAAAGAATTGAGTGGGAGGAAAATAGAGCTTGATGAGGTTATTGAACCTTTACTTCAACCAGAAAGTAGCGCAGCACTGAAAGATGTTTCTGTGGAACCTACAACGGTAGAAGAGGAAGTTAATGATGATGATCATGAAGCTTCGGATCAAGCTGCTATTGAACCTCGTAGGTCAACAAGGCCGCGTACTACCCCTGAGTGGTACGACAACCCTGTCTTGGAGGTCATGTTGTTGGACAACAATGAACCTACGAGCTATGGAGGAGCAGTGATGGGCCCGGATTCCGAGAAATGGTTAGAGGCCATGAAATCCGAGATGGGATCCATGTATGAAAACAAAGTATGGACTTTGGAAGTATTACCTGAAGGGCGAAAGGCCATTCAGAACAAATGGATCTTTAAGAAGAAGACAGACGCGGACGGTAATGTCACCGTCTATAAAGCTCGACTTGTGGCAAAGGGTTTTCCAAAAGTTCAAGGAGTTGACTACGATGAGACTTTCTCACTCGTAGCGATGCTTAACTCTGTCAAAATCATGTTAGCAATAACTGCTTATGTGGACTATGAAATTTGGCAGATGGATGTCAAAACAGCATTCCTCAACGGTTTCCTTGAGGAAGAGTTGTATATGATGCAGCCCAAAGGTTTTGTCGATCCAGAGAATGCTGACAAAGTTTGCAAACTCCAGCGATCCATTTATGGACTGGTGCAAGCATCTCGGAGTTGGAATAAGCGCTTTGATGAGGCGATCAAAGCGTTTGAGTTTATACAAGTTTACGGAGAAGCTTGTATTTACAAGAAAGTGAGTGGGAGCTTTATAGCGTTTCTAGTATTATATGTGGATGACATATTGCTGATTGGAAACAATATAGAAATGCTGGAAAGCGTGAAGGAATATTTGAACAAGAGTTTTTCAATGAAGGACCTAGGAGAAGCTGCTTTCATATTAGGCATTAAGATCTATAGAGATAGATCAAGACGCTTAATAGCACTTTCATAGAGCACATACCTTGATAAAGTTTTGAAGAAGTTCAAATGGATCAGTCCAAGAAGGGGTTCTTGCCTGTGTTACAAGGTGTGAAGTTGAGTAAGACTCAATGCCCAGTAACTGCAGAAGATAGAGAAAAGATGAGTGTCATCCCCTATGCTTCAGCCATAGGCTCTATCATGTATGCAATGCTGTGCACAAGACCCGATGTCAGCCTTGCCATAAGTATGGCCGGAAGGTTTCAAAGTGATCCTGGAATGGAGCACTGGGCAGCGGTCAAGAATATCCTTAAGTACCTGAAAAGGACTAAGGAAATGTTTCTCGTTTATGGAGGTGATGAAGAGCTCGTCGTAAAGGGTTACGTCGATGCAAGCTTTGACACTGATCCAGACAACTCTAAGTCACAAACCGGATACGTATTTATTCTCAATAGGGGAGCGGTAAGCTGGTGCAGTTCCAAGAAAAGCGTGGTAGCTGATTTTATGTGCGAAGCGGAGTACATCGCAGCCTCGGAGGCGGCGAAGGAAGGTGTCTGGATGAAGCAGTTCATGACAGATCTTGGAGTAGTGCCCAGTGCACTGAATCCAATGAACCTGTTATGTGACAACACTGGTGCCGTTGCTCTAGCCAAGGAACCAAGGTTTCACAAGAGGACTAGACACATAAAGCGACGCTTCAACTCCATCCGCGATTACATCGAGGAGAAGGACATAAATATTTGCAAAGTGCACACAGATCTGAATGTTGCAGACCGTTGACTAAACCTCTCCCAAGGGCTAAACATGATCAACACCAGAACTGCATGGGTGTTCGATTCATTACAATGTAAATCACATAGTGATGTGAACTAGATTATTGACTCTAGTGCAAGTGGGAGACTATTGGAAATATGCCCTACAGGCAATAAATAAAGTGTTTATTATTATATTTTCTTGTTCATGATAATCGTTTATTATCCATGCTATAATTGTATTGATTGGAAACACATTACATCTGTGGGTAAATAGACAACACTCTGTCCCTAGTATGCCTCTAGTGAACTAGCTCGTTGGTCAAAGATGGTCAAGGTTTCCTAGCCATTGACATGTGATGTCATTTGATAATGGGATCACATCATTAGGAGAATGATGTGATGGACAAGACCCAAACTACAAACGTAGCATATGATCGTGTCAGTTTATTGCTACTGTTTTTTGCATGTCAAGTATGTGTTCCTATGACCATGAGATCATGCAACTCACGGACATCGGAAGAGTGCCTTGTGTGTATCAAACGTCGCAACGTAACTGGGTGACTATAAAGGTGCTCTATAGGTATCTCCGAAGGTGTCTGTTGAGTTGGCATGGATCAAGACTGGGATTTGTTACTCCGTGTGACGGAGAGGTATCTCAGGGCCCATTTGGTAATACAACATCACAATAAGCCTTGCAAGCAATGTAACTAAGTGTTAGTTGCGGGATCTTGTATTACGGAACGAGTAAAGAGACTTGCCGGTAACAAGGTTGAACCAGGTATGGAGATACCGACGATCGAATCTCGGGCAAGTAACATACCGAAGAACAAAGGGAACATCATACGGGATTAACTGAATCCTTGACATAGAGGTTCGACTGATAAAGATCTTCGTAGAATATGTAGGAACCAATATGGGCATCCAGGTCCCGCTATTGGTTATTGACCGTAGAGGTGTCTCGGTCATGTCTACATAGTTCTCGAACCCGCAGGGTCTGCACACTTAAGGTTTGGTGATGTTTTGGTAGTATAGAGTTATGTATGGTGGTGACCGAAGGTTGTTCAGAGTCCTGGATGAGATCCCGGATGTCACGAGGAGCTCCAAAATGGTCCGGAGGTAAAGATTCATATATAGGAAGTCCTGTTTTGGTCACCGGAAAAGTTTCGGGCTCATCGATAGTGTACCGGGAGTGCCGGTAGTGTACCGGGAGACCTCCGGGAGGAGTATTTCGACCCAAGAGGCTTTATGGGCTGTGGGAGAGTGAATATCAGCCCTTAGTGGGATGGTGGAAACTCCCACACAAGGCCCATGTGGCTGGAGAAGAAAACCCAATAGGAAAAGGTGGAAAAAAGAAAAAAAGGGATGAATCCTAGTCCTACTAGGATTGGAGGAGAGTCCTTCAATCCTAGTTGGTTCGTCCGACTCCTATAGGAGCCTTGGCCCTTGCGCCAGCCTCTCCTCCTCTCCTCCTATATATACTGGTGGATTTTAGGGTTTTGCACTAGTTTTTACAGCCACATGCTACCCGTTCCTCCAGTGCATAGTTTCTCCTCTAGATCGGATTTCTGCAGTGCTTATGCGAAGCCCTGCCGGAATAGCTCCACCATCATAGCCGGAGCGCCGTCACGCTACCGGAGAACTCTTCTTCCTCTCCATTCCTTCTTGCTGGATCAAGACGGTGGAGATCGTCATCAAGCTGTACGTGTGCTGAACGCAGAGGTGCCGTCCGTTCGGCGCTAGATCAGAAGGATCGTGATCAAGTTCGTGGGACGAATCATGATTGGATCGCAGGACGGATCGTGATTGGATCGCGGGACGGATCGTGATTGGATCGCGGGATGCACGGCGATTTGGATCGCGAAGACGTTCGACTACACCAACCGCGTTTCTTAACGCTTCCCGCTTAGCGATCTACAAGGGTACGTAGATCCACTCTCCCTCTCGTAGATGCTCATCACCATGGATAGATCTGCGTGTGCGTAGGAATTTTTTTGTTTCCCATGCAACGTTCCCCTTCACTCCTCGCCGCCACAATGACACACTAATGCTTGTCTTGCATGTCCTCCTGGGCGGGGCGATGTTATTGAGATGGATTGGGGGAGCCACGACCTCCCTTGAGTCCTGCCCTGACCTGGGGTTGCGATGGCGTCAACGGTGGCGGTCTTAGAGGTCGGCGGAGGAGCAAAAATTTAGGCAACGAAGGTTGGGAACCCCGACAATGATGGCGACGGCATCCCAAAACCACGCCCTAGGATTTCCTACATGGAGGAACCAGCTGGATCGAGGGGGAAGTGGCGGCGTATTTTTTTTCCTTTTGTAGTTCTTAGTGCGATCTGGTGGTGGTGACACAAAAAAAGACAAAAAATCAAAGGTGAAGGGAGGGAGGGAGAGATGTGAGACAAAAATTGTGGAACGGAAGCTACCAAGTAGAGATTTTTTAGGATGTGTCATGAGACATTCATGTGATTAGGTGACATATGGTAATATTAATTAATTTATTTTGATGATGTATGGAAAGATTAAGTAAGATGATTTAGCGTCTTATGGTTAGATTTGATATTTAATGATTAATTAAAGGTTAACCATGATTGATTATTTGACATAAAGACATTACTAAATAACTTTTGACCGCATGGAAATTTTGAATTCATTCAGATTTGTTTTCTATTATGTCGGAGGTAAAACAAAAAATCAGACATCAGAGGAACACGATTGTGGTGATGCAAAAAAACCCAGACGAAATAGATGACGATGGAAGGAGGGTCAAAAAACCCAGACAAAGGTGGGAGGAGAGACAAAAAAATACAGAACGCTCGCTACCAGGTCCTTAGTTGGGAATAAAGATTTGTTTGTCATGATTTAGATGTTAATTTTCTTAAAATCCATTTATTTTTTCCTAAAAATCTTTTATTTATTCCTGAAACAAATCGCACTAATGAAAGGGGTCGGTTGATCTGGATAAGTTAGGAAAGTTTGATTAAAATCTATTATTTATTTCCTGAAAATGCGTTATTTATTTCCTAGAAACATTTGCACTAATCGATTGATTGGATCACTTAAGAAAGTTAGATCCGTGATTTGTTATATGTTAGGAAAGTCCTGGTTTGTAATAAAGAATGAAAAGAAAATAAACGATGGACTATGGTGGGAGGAGAGACGAAAAAACATGTGAAAATGAGGGACGGAAAGAAAACCGTGGATGCAATTCTACCAACCGAGCATTTAGGAGTAGAGATGATGCAATTTTTGTAATTTTTAATACATGTTCACATTTTTTCTATACACATTTAACATTTATGAAATGCTTTATTGACATTTTGGAAATACTTGTTTAATTTTTCTTCGGAATGCTTAATTAACGTTTTTATATACATGATCAAAAAATCTCATCATTTTTTAATACATGATCAACAATTTTTCTATTTACATGCATCATCATTCTGAATGTTTGATTACCATTTTCCAAATACTTGTTTAATATTTTTCGAAAATTTATTCAACACTTTTCAAATGCCTTGTTTAATATTTTTTCAAATGTTTTTTGTAGAGTGATTTTTTTAACATACATATTTGGAGTATTTTAAAGCATAAACAGAAATACAAAAATAAAGCAAAAAACAAAAGCAGATAACAAAAAAAAATGAGCATGTGACTTAGTGCGCGCATGGGCCGTCCTAACTTGGTCGTCCCTTTAGCGAGTCGAAAGGTGGACTCACTAAATAAGAGACGTCATCTCCTATACAACTCGTAGGTCGCGTGCTAGCGACGTAGTGCGCACCCCTTGAGCTCCAGATCGAGCATATAGGTCAGCTCATTTGCAGTTATTCCTCACCAGTTCTCGGAAGGTTCCCAAACCGTTTTTAATGTTTTCTCTACATGTTCTTTTTTTCTTTGTCTGTTTCTATTTTCTATTTATTTTTTACTTTTTATTTTTCCTTTTTTTTCCTTTTTCATTGTTGTTAACTTTTTCTTTTTCTTTTTTTCTTTTTTCATTTTTTGTGAATTTTCTTTTCAACTTCATGAACAATTTTTTGTTCATCAAATTCATTTTTTTTCATGGAATTCAGTTTTTTGTTCATTGGATTGAAAAAATGTTCATCAAAATTCAAAAGTTGTTCATCAAACTATTTTTTTAACCGAATCCAACTTTTTGTTCATCAGATTAAGAAAATGTCCATCAAAATTCAAAACTTGTTTATCATAATAAACAAATGTTTATAGGATCAATTTTTTGGTCGTTGGATTTAAAAATAGTCATCAAAATTCTAAATTTGTTCATGGAACTAAAAAAATGTTCATCAAATTCTATGTTTGTTCAGAGTTTTCGAAAAAATGTTCATCAAATTCAAAAGTTTCTCATTGAGTTAAAAATCTGTTCATAATGTTCTCAAAAAGAGCTCTTGTATACAAATGTTGTTTATCAAGTTTAAAAAATATTGATTGAACTCAAAATTTGTTCATCAAATACAAAAGATGTTTATAAAAAATGTTCATCACTATTAAAAAATGTTCATTATGTTTATATCACAAATAGTTTTTTAATTCAAACTCTGTTTTGAACAATTTTCATATTTTTGTAACTTTTGGTAATCCCGAATTAATTTAACATAGAATAAAATAGAGGAAGCCCCTACTCAGCGCTTTAAGCGCCCGTTAGCGCTGTTGGCGCTCGCAGGCACCGCCTAGTGGGCCGGCCCAACAAATTTGCTAAAAAATCAAACGCGATGCAAAAATTTCAGATTATAACGGGTAGAGTGGGTCTCGAATTATGCAACGCCAATGTCAACCGCACCGCGTGCAAACCAATAGACCACACTCACCTTTCCTGCTTACATTAAGGAGACGAGTCTAGTTAACCATTCCTTCATTGCAACATTAGCATATACTAGTATTATTATATACCAACTGAAAAAACTCACAAAAAGGAAAAAGTTCATGGATCTTTAAAAAAAGTTCACCCATCGAATTTCAAAAAAATCCAACGATTTGTGAAAAAATTTCATCAATTTTTAAAAAGTTGATCCAATTCAAAAACAATTTTTTAAAAAGTTTAATGATTTGGAAAAAAGTTCATTAAAAATCTTCTGCTTTGAAATAAGTTGATCAAATTCAAAAAATTCATTGAATTGTAAAAAGTTCATGTAATCTATTTTTTTTAAATGATTTTGAAAAAAGTTCATCGAATCTAAAAAAGTCCAATAATCTGAAAAAAGTTCAACGATTTTTAGAAAAATTCATTGAATCTGAATAAAGTTTTATATAATTTAAAGAAAACAGAAAATTCTTTTAGAATCATGCATTTTTTAAAAATGGAAGAAAAAACGAAAAAACCCCGAATAAAAGCGTCCACAAACTAAACCAAGAACCAGGAAAAGCGGTTTGGAACCTTCTAGAAGCTTCCCAAACCGGGCTTTTGCGAACCAAAAGAAACAAAGTAAAATGCGGAGTGAATTAATTTGGCCGATTAGAAGGGCGATGGCCTGGTGGTTAGAACTCCTCGTTCATAACGCGTTGGCGTCGGTTCGAATCCTAGTTCTCTACCCTTTTTAGCGTTTCTACAAAAAGAAGAATAAATAGAATGGGCTGGTTCAGCTTGGACTCCTACAGACGTCTGTTTACAAAATTGCAAGGACGCCTGTGACGCCAAATAGGATTTGCCTAAAATAGAAACAGAAAAAAAAAGAAAACAGGAAGCGCCCGGCCCAACGCATGGGCCGGCCGCGATTGGGGGCTGGAGGGTGCGCGTTGCCGCGATTGGGGCACCTCACGCGCCAAACAGGAGCTCCAAGGCGAGACATAGGGCTTGGACTCCTACAGGCGTCTGTTTACAAAATTGCAAGGACGCCTGTGACGCCAAATAGGATTTGCCTAAAATAAAAACAGAAAAAAAGAGAAAACAGGAAGCGCCCCGCCCAGCGCATGGGCCGGCCGCGATTGGGGGCTGGAGGGTGCGCGCTGCCGCGATTGGGGCACCTCACGCGCCAAACAGGAGCTCCAAGGCGAGACATAGGGACGCCCTTGTAACCGGCGCCTGAAGCGCCAAAGAAGAATGCCCAAATCGAGGAAGAAGCAGATCGTCGCGATGCGTTGTGTTCCGGAAGGAAGTGGCCCATTCGAAATTCAGCCTGCTTAATGGGTTCCCTCCACATCCAACCCCGATGATACCCCAAACGCCTAGTAGTACTTAATTTCCCTCCCTCCTTCCCTCGTTTTCTGCTCTCTTTCTCTTTCGTCCCCCCCCCTCCCCCCTTCTCCGTCCCTCTATTCCCCTCCTTTCCTACCTCCCTAACCCCACCCACCTACCTCCCGCCGCCGCCGCCGCCACTGGAACCCCATCTCCGCCCCCCCCCCCCCCCCCCGATGCCCTCCTGCCTTCTCTGAAGCCGAAGCCGCCCATCGCTCCCGGGAGTCGGGGGGCCCGCAGCGCTCGATCGCGAGATCGGGCTTATGTCGGGGGGCGGCAGGCCGCCGGCTGCGCAGAAAATCCTGCAGTCGCTACGCCCACCCCCGGTGTTCTCCACACCGTCGCGGCCTCCCTTCGCCTCACCCGACGATTACCATCGCTTTCATGCGCCGACTACCCCTTCTGCCTCCGGCTCAGGCGGCATCGGCGCCGGTGGTGTTGGCGGCGATATTGATGAGGGGCTTGTTATCCGGACGCAGGTGAGATACTTGTGCTCCACAAGGAGCTCTCGATTTATTCGTTTCTGTTTTTTGTTTTTGAGTGTTGCTGAGCTTGTGTGTGATTTGAGCTGTTTTTGTAGACACCAAGTGGTTGCCGAGCTTGAGGGTTTTGTTGGGTGTATGTGCTGATTTGAGTGTATCTGAAGGATCCACTTGCAGATTCCTTATTTTTTTTCTCAATTTCTTGTCCTCCCCAAAGCTGTCTCTGTTTTGGAAAGCTTGAATGCCTAGTACCTACAATTATTTACAAGTTAGATAAGCCTGGACTATGTTAATTGCGTGACGTGGATCGACAAAATAAATATTCATGTCATGTTGTTGTTGTTCCACAGCAAGAATTGGAATGGTGGGTAAGTTTAATGTCAAATCTTCAATGTTACAAAGAGGAAGAGAACCTGTACATGTTGCCTGCAGCGAGGTCCTGAATAAACAGATACTTAGGCAACATATGGTAATAATATATAGTCCTGTTAATACTTGCCAACTGCTTCCGCATGGCATGGCTGGCAGTAAGAATTGGTTGAACCACAATTTGTGTGTATTCTTTGCTCTGCGAAAATTCCTTTGAGCTCGAACAGAAATGATTGATCGGTTTATGTTGGTATATGTATGTTTTGGGTGCTCAACCCTTCCCTGCAGCCTGTATGCTGGATGACCGGATGCAACATGTGTGTCTAGCACCTTGAGCAGTTTAATAATAATATAATATCATCAACTGAATAAGTTTCAGCAAGTAACAGTGAAGATCAGCTGAGTTCCATTTGCTGCTTATACCTGATTCTGTGCAAGCTCGAACTACCAGATGAGTGCAACTGTTGAAGGCATGCATAATGCTCTGATAGGGAGATAGTTATCATGTACATTTTATTGCCCTCAACTGAATAAAGTTTAGGTCAAAGCTTCAATTAGTCATAGGCTACACTGTTTCAATGGTCTATAAATATTCTGAATCTAATGAACTAATTTTGTTGTCTTTGCTGTTGAATGATTCTTATGCTGGTATCTTTTATGCTAATTATTTGCTGCAAATACATACTTCAGCTCTCATTTTTACAAGCTGTTTACTCGTTTCACAATACATTTGTGTTTTCACATGCGATTCTGTCATTGCAATACCACCGCACAAATTTGTCTCTATGTGGATTCTAAGTGTATAAAATTAGGTTCAATTGTGCAGTAAAATGATATAGTGCCACTATGGAGATGCCAATTACTCCTAGTTCTTTGTGTTTCTTCTAGGTTATATCCAGGAATTCTGCTTTCAGGACATAGGATTTTGTATGTGATTGAGCTGATGCATTTTCTCCAAATATGTAATGGTTAATGATATACATCCTTGCCGGACGTCAGCTAGTCTGTCTTACCATCATATAACACAAGTCCCCTCTTCTGCAGCTAAAAAGAAAAGCCACACGCGAAGAAAATAATGCGACTGAGTCGAGTGACTGTATGATTGTCACCACTGGAGTTACTGGCAATCCACTACTCACCCCAGTCTCTGGAAAAGCTGTTAAGAATTCTAAATCAAAGGCTAAGAACATAAAAGCTGGGCCTCAGACACCTACGCCAAATGTTGGTAAGTGAAAACTTCTTGAGTGCCATTTGCTCTGAAGTTCAAACTCTTTTTTGCCTATGTATTCAGGCAACAAAAGATTAAACATGCACATCTTTTCATGTACAGGCTCACCACTCAATCCATCAACTCCTGCTGGTACTTGCCGCTATGACAGTTCGTTAGGTGATGACAATACTCTCCATCTTGATTATGATTTTGTTGTAGGATGAGATGTTACAATTTAGCATTCTGGAAGAACTCGAATTTCTAATTACTCTAGGCAGCTATGGTAAAGTAAATACTCTGCATTGGCTTGCTTTTTTCATCGGGATTAAGTCCCTTCTTATAGGAGAACTAACTTGGCCATCAAGGCAAAACTAAACTGATTACAATCTGGACTCTTTCTCTCTTTATCTAATCAGACTGAAGTTTTTAGCTAATTAGATTTGACCCTACAGCTATAAGTCTAGCCCCACATAACATCACCCCCCTTCTTGAAAAGCAGCTCGTCCTTGAGCTGGAAGGAGGGAAAAACAAGCAGCGAACTCGTCAAACGGCTCCTAGGCTGTGTCATCTTCAGAAGTACCCACCACCGGACTAAGACCTGCTTGACACCACTACTTAGGCTGCCATGAAGAACTTTGGCAAGGAGGAGGGGGATCCCTGTGGAACTTCTTGAATAGGCTGACATCAGCACGTCTAGTAAATATATACCAACAGGGAGGGCATGTTTGTACGCGACTGAGCCGATGCACTCAAGTACCTGAAATGGCCTGTAAACGAGGTGCCAACTTTCCCTGCTGGTAGGGACACTGCTGGCCGATGCTGAAGGCAAAAGCATGTCCACTCGCTGATGTCAAAGGAGAGCTCTCGATGCCTACTGTCCACTCGCTGATGTCAAAGTAGTGCTTGGACCTTTGGACCATTGTTGGGCCTGAATTAGATGCTCACACACATAGCGAAGGAAAGAATCACGGTCCCGAAGGGCTGTGTCAACAACTGCCACTTGGGAATTCTCGGGACTAGAGTCAAGGAGACAAGGCGGAGAATGCCCATAAACTACTTCAAAAGGTGTAGCACGGTGGGAAGAGTTGTGTGATGTATTATAGCAGTATTCTGCCTACGAAAAACTACTCCAGCCGGCGACGCGGTTGATCTCCTGTTAAGCAACAGAGATACATGGCAATGACCTTGTTGACCACCTCAGTTTGTTCATCAGACCGCGGATGAAAAGCTGAACTCATGTGTAGCCGAACACAGGACAATTTGAACAATTCCTGCCAAAAAGAGCGGGTGAACATAGGATCTTGATCGCTCACAATTGACCGTGGAAGACCATGAAGGTGTACAATGCCCTCAAAGAATGCGTGTGCCAATGAACTAGCGGTATAGGGATGTTGCAGCGGGATGAATTGTGTGTTTTGAAAGCAACTTATCTCTATTACATAGCCCATGGGGCATATATATATTACACATGACTTGGGGTACAAGGAAAGGAAACATAGGCTAATAGGACTCCTAGACTAATACGGATACTTCCTAACACCCCCCCTCAAATGCAAAGCGTATGCAATAGCACCGCATTTGAAGAAGTGTAACACTAGAAGAAAAAATATTGTAATCCAAATCCGTGTCTGGAGAATGTCGCTGTAGCATGAAAGTCTTCAAAACCTATTGAGTCAAGCCAAAGGGGATAACGAAGAGATGGCACATTAGAGAAAGACACCACATCACTTGAAGATACAAGAGAGGTATCAAGAGAAGATGGGTTGTCAAAGGAAGATGCCACATCAAGAGAATAAAGCAATGCGTAGAAAATCATAGCCCATGACTACCGACGACGAAAGAAGCTTGGCGGCTAAGGCACAATGGGCGTAGATTGACAATGGAAAAAGAGTCCAGAAAATCTTATAGAAAACAACAAGGGAAAGTAGGCCACAAAAGTTGTATAGAAAGGATCAGGACCAGAGAAAGGTTGTCGGACAAAGGTATGGTGGACTCGCATGGCATGAGAAACACAAAATATCAATGGATTTGGTGGGTGCAGCGGAAAATATAGAAAAACCAGGAAGCTAGGAAGCACATATACTATAACACTAATCTCCCTAGAATTGAAAAACCCACATTCAATTGAGGTCTTCAATTAACATTGTGACACCCGATTTTGACCTGGTCAACAATTTCTCAAAGCTCTTTTATTTAATTATTTTATTTATACCTGTATAACTCTATACTCCTTAGTGTTAAAGAGTCCACATTCAATTCAATTGAGGTCTTCAAGACTCCAATTAAAATTGGATCACTCGATATTGACCGGGTCAACAATATCTCAAAACTCATTTGTTCAATTCTTTAGACAAATACACTATGCTTCCTAATGAGTTTGTTTTACCATTTTGACTGAACCGACCATTTTTCAAATCAATCAACATCAACTAACCTATAAAAACATATCATTCATGCTCATACAGCCGTCGACATACAAATTTTCCCACATATATAAGGTTGATTGGCATATAATATAGAATCACACCACGAAAGGCCCATCAAATTACCGAATTATAAATAAAATAAAACACACTATGTCATCTCTCGCACACATCAAACGAAATATTCCATTAGTTTCAAAATATAAGGGGTATTAGTTTTTTGGCAAGTCAAATTCTTCAACTTTGACCAAGATCAAATTAAAAATATCGACATCCGCAATATTAAATAAAAATATGAAAATTCATTTCACGATGAATCTAATCACAATATTTTGCTATTATGAATTTTGATATATTTATCTACAAATTTAATCAAATTTAAAAGGTTTGACATTTTTAAAAAGTAATACACATTGTATTTTGAAATAGAGTGCTTAGTTTTTTTAATCTAACAGCGCAGCAAAGCATGCCCAATCCTTCTAGTACTAGACTAAATGTGATAGCAGCGGAAGAAAATCAAAGGCCAAAACAGCAGAGTCGCAGCAGGCCAAGTGGCGGTAGACAGGAGCATGCACAATAGCAGCATGCACAACAGTAGCACGAGAGCAGCAGCACGGTAGCAGTAGCAAACGGCCATGGGGAACACGATGTGCAACACACAAGCTAGCAAAGAGAAGCGGCAAAGCAGCATCATGCAAGCACGTACAAAGAGGATTGCCCAACTCGGTTAGCAGTAGAGAGCCGGCTGCAGAGGCTCGATGCAACCCAAACGAGTAGGGAGCCAGGCAGGGACGGGAGTGCATATCAAGCAGGCGGCGGGCGAATCGAGCGCAATAGCCGATCGGGACGAGGCGGACGCGGAGTCGCGGACAGCAGGCACATGGGTGGTAAAAGATTGGGAGAAGTCCTGCTGGCGATGACCTACACGATGGGATCCAGCCATGTTGACCAGGTGGAAGCATCCAGACGAGGGCCGCTTCGATATGGAGTTGGGCACTTGAGGGTGGAGTAGCTGGCGACAGGAGTAGCAGCCGATGGCGGGAGTTAAGGCAACAACGACCAACGTCCGTGCATAATTGGCGGGAGTTGCGATGCCTGAAAAAAATAACCTAAGCTCAAATATAATGTTATGAAATCAACTTATCTCTATTACATAGCCCATGAGGCATATATATATTACACATGACTTGGGGTACAAGGAAACATAGGCTAATAGGACTCCGAGACCAATACTAATCCTTCCTAACAATGTGCATACTTGGAGGAGTGATCGATGATGGAGAGAGTCACAGACTTGCCATGCACGCACGGTAGGGCCTCCACGAAATCCATGGAGATATCAGCTCACGTAGAGGAGGGAACAATCAAAGACTCAAGTAGGACATCAAGCTGAAGGGTCTCCATCTTTTTGTGCTGGTACATGGAACAAGTATGCACAAGATCAGCTACGAGGCGACGTTCACATTACACATGGAAGTCGGTGCAAAGGCGATGTAGTGTCTTTTGCACACCCTCATGAGCCGCGTTGGCATGCTTGAGGATTGCAACCAATGTCAGGGACGTCTTCAGAATACATACTCGACGTCCCTGGAAGATCAAGTTGTCCGCACTTTCGGTGTTCTGGGAACGGGGGTACCCAGACTTGCCTGTCTGCGACCCAGGGCGTGGCCCACTTCGACAGCCAAGTACGGCCCAGTACGGCCCCACTCAAGACAAGGCCCTCACGAGAGCCCCGAGCTCACGAGGGAAGCAGCGCCAAGACCCGCAGGGGAATAGGCCTCCCCAGCCCCTTTCCTAAGCGGCGGAGATCTCTATGCAACGCATGGCCTCGGGAGGCCAAGGATGACGCAAGGCGGGCCAGGCGGGCACCAGCACGCCAGACGGGACAATTTCCTCTTTCGTGCGAAGGGGGCAAGGACGTATGCAGGTTCCCAAAGCGCCTCAAAGGTTTTCATTTCGGTGCAACAAGACCAAGACCATGAGCCTTGCAGGACGGATGTCATCGCCGAGCCCACCACTGCATCACCAATAGCTACTTTGCAGGCGAAGACCACCTTTCGTCAGGATAAGGATGTACCCCTTGCCCCCCTTCAAATTTGGCCGTTGTGGGATCCCTTCCCGCCATAGCGATAAGGGAAGAGGACCTGGGCCACTATAAATAGAGGCTAGGCTGCTCCGTAGAGAGGGGCGACCAGAGAAGAGAGACCACCAGAGCACCCTCACGAGGCAACTCGCCATTGTACTAGTTCATCCACAAACCTCCTCGTGTGGCAATCCACGAAAGCAGGTGTAGGGTTTTACGCTTCGTAGCGGCCCGAACCTGGGTAAGTCCTCGTGTGCCATCTTCTTCCTCGTCATCGTGCGAGTTCATCGAACTAGGCTATTGGGTTGTGAGCTAGGAGGGGTGAAGTTGTTGGGGATCTTCGCATCCGCCCCTATGTCCGAACTCTTGGGTTTTGCGGAGCCTGAAATCCGACATTTGGCGTGCCAGGTAGGGGGCGTGTCGGAGTCCCCAGCAAGCTGCGCTTCCTCTTCACCCCGTTGTGTCAATGGCCGACGCCCGACAAGTTCTCTTCGGCCCCGGCGGATCTGCCTTAAACAACTTTGCCGTTGCCGTCCAAGACCAACGCCCCGGCAGCACGAGCGCTGGGCGGTTAGTACCAAGCCACCAAAGTCGTTTCCACCATCGTCGTTGCTCGTGCCGGCCAAGCTCGCGGTGGACGGGCGACGCCCACAAGACCGACGTCGCATTGTACCCACGTGGGAGATCTCAACGTGCGTGATGCACTGCTGATGGCGCGTGAGATGCTCCACCACTGCCTGACGCACGGGGGCTTTGATGCCTGGGCTGACCACATCGCCGAATTGATCATCGTCGTGTGGAGGGCCTGGGTTCCCCATCCCTCTTGGCGGCCGCCGGCGTTGGGCGCCGGGGGCTTGTTCGCCGTGCCTGTCGCCTCGTTCGCGGATGATGCGCCCTCTTCAACCCCGGGCAGGGCCCGCCGCACGCCGTGCTCCTTCTCCGGATTCCGGTGACCGGCTCCGGGTCGTTGCCCGGCCGCGTCAGTGGAGCCTTCGAAGGAAATGATGGGACGCTCCGCACGCGCCTCGACGCGCACTCTCATATCCCAGTAAATCATTGACAGCCTGGTCATCCTGGCGGGAGCGCGCCAACCGGCGCAGGGAGCAGATGGCTTAGGCGTCCGGCCAGGCAGGTAACTGTAATGAAGGCGCATTGGATAACTAGGGAGGCAACCCACGTCAACCCACACGTCAAGACATGCCCCCGCGCTCCGACCATGGCCCAACACGACAGCATGGAGCCTCGGGAGGCTCAGGCCCCTCCCGAGGTAACGGCCGGCGAAACGGTATGGGAGCCGCTCGAGCGTCAAGGGGGGCTCCTGAGCAACGCGCCTTAGGAGCCTTACCGGTCATATAGCCCCTCGCCCCTTGGTCTCGTCCTGGTGATCCGGACGCCCCAACGGTGGTCGAGGCCTCACCCCTTGGTCTCGTCCTGGTGATTCGGACGCCCCAACGGTGGTCGAGGAATGCGCGGGACTGGGTCCTGTCGACGTAGAGCGCTGCTTGAGCATCAAGGGGGGTTCTTGAGCAACACGCCCCGGGAACCTCACCGATCATGTGGCTCCGCGCCCCTTGGTCTTGTCCTGGTGATCCAGACGCCCCAGCAGTGGGTGAGGCCTCGCCCAACCTTTTGGTCTCGTCCTGGTGATTCGGACGCCCCAGCGGAGGCTGAGGCCTCACCCTTTTGGTCTCGTCTTGGTGATCCGGACGCCCCAACGACGGTCGAGGCCTGCTCGGGATTGGGTCCCGCGGATGCAGAGTGCCGAAAGGGCCCCCAAACCATTCCGCAAACAAGAAGCCCCCCAGGTGGGATCCCCGAGCTCTCTGGACGTTTTAGCTGCACCTCGTGACGCACGAGATCGCCACAACCCGATAAGCTAAGTACACCATTGAACAGAGCAGAAACTTTCTGATCAAATGATAGCCCGAATGCAGGGTAGGAGGTGTGAGCACTAACGTGAGAATGCAGGCGCTACAGTTCACTATGTGCTACCACCAGGGCTCTTGTGGTCCCAGGTGCCAGGAAGGATGGCGCAAGGGGAGGAGTCCGGCCTCGTCAAGCGACGACGCTAAGGACCCTGGATTTGGAGGCGGCACGCTCCCCTTCGGGAGGGTACGCCTCGCGAGGTCCCAGTAGACCGCCATCATCGGACCGCATTAGCAACGACACCAAGCCTCGTGCAAGAGACGAAGTCGCGCCACATCGAGCAAGCAACATGCGACTTAAGGGAAGGAGGAGGACGAGGGTAATACACA
Source organism: Hordeum marinum (assembly GCA_022496015.1). Classification (NCBI taxonomy): domain Eukaryota; kingdom Viridiplantae; phylum Streptophyta; class Magnoliopsida; order Poales; family Poaceae; genus Hordeum; species Hordeum marinum. Next base: position 218,771,203 of record CM039677.1, on the reverse strand, counting down.
AAAGTTTGACGCCCTTAGGGGCTAGGTTTTTCTTGACATGATAGGAACCAGAAAAAGGAAACAGGGGAAGCCTAGGCGGAGGAGCCACTGTCGCCGTCCGAACCACCGCCTGCCTCGGCGCCGAAGCCGTCTTCCTCGTTGGAGGACGGCGCTTGGACGAACCGCTCCACCAGGGACTCCACATGCGGGCGCACCTCATCCTTGAGGGGCCTCTGGAACTCCTCGGGCACCAGTTCCGTGACGCACAGAAGATCAAGCTTTGGGACGTGGCGGCGCAGGTTGGAGAAGACGCACGTCAGAGCAAGGTCCACGTGGCCTCGTGCGCTGGCCTCGTTGTCCTCGTCCACCCGAGAGACGCCAGTCTCCAGTGCCTCCACTACCCTGCCGAAGAAGTCGAGGTAGCCTCTGTCGCCGTGCGCGCATGGCAGCGCGGGGGCTTCCCCGATGAACCGGCCCACCGCAACAGCCGCGCGGCGGGCAATGCCCAACTGCTGCATGTCGTGCTGCGCCACAAGCATCTTTGCGTGCGTCGCCTCGTCCTGGGCGGCATGCACAGCGTCAGCTGCCCCCTTGATTTGGGCCTGGAGGGACGCCAGCTGCGCCCTGGCCTCCTCTTCGCCCCTGAGGGCGGCCTGGAGGGCGCCTTGGCGCTCGTCAACTGGGCCCGCAGCGTGTTTGCCGCCTCTTGGAGCTCGGCGAGCCTGTGCTTTTTGGTTGCAGGCGCCTTTGGAGGAAGAGATGGTCAGGTCCGGCGCGCCGGGCATGTCTGGAAGGAAAGATATGGGTGACGAGCTTGGGTCGGCCCTGAGCCCCCCCCCTCCCCCCGCCGCCACCTTCGGAGGAATGCAAAGAAGCTGAAGGCCCCGCGCGCTTCCCCGCGCTCGCAGCACTCCCTCCAGGCGCCATGGGGGTAAATGAATCAAGGAAGAAGAGAGAGATTTCTTTGGGGTAATGAGGAGTGAGAAGGCACGCCAAGATTGCAAGATCCCCCGGGGCGGGATGGATTATAGGCGTAACTGCAGCCCACGGGGCGTCGTGCGCTCCTCGGGTGCTGCGGAGCAGGCTCGGTTGGCGTGCAGCCTTGCTCCATGTCACTTCATCTCCTCCCGTCGGGTCACATCCGTGTAGCCCGAGGGGTGAAGGCCCAAGGGAACAACCGCATTCAAGGGAGGGTAATGATGGCCGGCACAGCGCACAGGCATCACATCAGTTTGACCCGGGGTGGTTCCTGACGTCCTTCGGCGAGCGGAAACGCCCCAGCCACATCAAGCGCCACGCACAGGACGGACCCGCAAGTGATTTGAGCCCGTGTCGCTCTGGTTGGTCCCTTTAGCTTCGCCCCGAAGCCGACCCAAGGGCACCTTGGTCCCGGGGGCTACTGTCGGCGTTCTGGGAACGGGGGTACCCAGACTTGCCTGCCTGCGGCTCAGGGCATGGCCCACTTCGACACCCAGGTACGGCCCAGCACGGCCTCACTCAAGACAAGGCCCTCGCAAGGGAAGCAACGCCAAGACCCGCGGGGGAATAGGCCTCCCCAGGCCCTCTCCTGAGCGGCAGAGATCTCTATGCAACGCTTGGCCTTGGGAGGCCAAGGATGACGCAAGGCGGGCCAGGCGGACACCAGCGCGCCAGACGGGACAATTTCCTCTTTGGTGCAAAGGGGGCAAGGACGTACACAGGTTCCCAAAGCACCCCCAAAGGTTTCCATTCCGGTGCAACAAGACCAAGACCACGAGCCCTGCAGGACGGATGTCATCGCTGAGCCCACCATTGCATCATCAACAGCTACTTTGCAGGCGAAGGCCACCTTTCGTCAGGATAAGGATGTACCCCTTGTCCCCCTTCGAATTTGGTCGTTGTGGGATCCCTTCCCGCCATAGCGATAAGGGAAGAGGACCCGGGCCACTATAAATAGAGGCTAGGCTGCTCCGTAGAGAGGGGCGACCAGAGAAGAAGAGAGACCACCAGAGCACCCTCACGAGGCAACTCACCACTGTACTAGTTCATCCACAAACCTTCTCGTGAGGCAATCCACCAAAGCAGGAGTAGGGTTTACGCTTCGCAGCGGCCCGAACCTGAGTAAGTCCTCGTGTGCCATCTTCTTTCTCGTCATCGTGCGAGTTCATCCAACTAGGCTATTGGGTCGTGAGCTAGGAGGGGTGAAGCTGTTGGGGATCTTCGCACACGCCCCTGTGTTCGAACTCTCTTGGGTTTTGCGGAGCCTGAAATCCGACACGCACAACTCCATTGGGCCGCTAGCTCGCCTGCTAAGATGCCGTCGCGCATAGCTGAGAGCTCGAGGGAGGCGTTGATCTTGCCTTGTAGATCATTGAACATGGAAAACAGCGGCAGCGACTAAGCACAAATTGTTTGGAGAACCATCGGCGTCATGGCGGGACAAGTCGTCAACGACGATGTTTAGCCTGGCCGGTATTCAACAGTGAAGTAAAATCTGAACAACTTGCTGACCCGTTGGTGCCGTGGAATCATCCAGAGTCACTGGTCGAGGAGGATCTTCATGCTGTAGTGGTTGGTGTGAACGGTGAAAGCGTGACCCCACAAGTATGCTGTAGTAGTCGACACAAAAACGCCAGGAGCCATCATGTTTATTGACGAGAAGGACCGGTGAAGAAAAAACGGAGTCGCTGGTGCGGAGAAGGCCATGTTGAAGCATATTGGCACATTGGCGCTTGAGCTCGTCTTTGTGCAATCGCACATACCGGTACGGGCGCACGACAAAAGGGGTGACATTGGGAAGCAAACGAATGTGGTGGTCTTGGGTCCTGGCCGATGGGAGCGTTGTAGAAGAGAAGAAGAGGTTGGTGAACTCCATCGGGCATATCATCCATGTGGCCCGAATCCCGTCTCAAAAGTGTACACATGATGGGGGGTTGGGGGGGGGGGCATGTGACCTGGGTGCTGTGGAGGTGGAAGGATACGTGGATCAAATTCCCAAAGAATGGTCCCAAACTTTCGGAGCCAGCTGAATGGCGTCAAAGCATCAAAGCTGCCGAGCGGAATGGTGAAACAGTCATTGTGGAATGTCAAGCCTTCAATATGCAGTGGAATGTCATAGGCAAAGTCCTAAACTGGCCACCTGATCACCATTGGCCACCATCACACGGAGGACGGAGTCTGCCTCGGGAGTAAAGCTGGTAGGCAGTAGAGCACTAGAGTCGATGAAGTTGCGTTTCAAGCATGTATCTAGCAAGGCAGTGAATGTTGTGTCCCTGATGCAGATCACATAACTGCATTGTGTCCATCGTGTGAAGGCTCCAAAGGCTGGCGATGGCGTGGGAAACCATCCATCCTTGTCGCAAAGGTCATGTGGAGTGAGTCGTTGACCTCTATAAAGAAAAGCTTATTGTGCTGGTGGCTCGGTACATAAGGCTCGTCACAGTTGTAGGAGAGTCTCACGCCACCCTTTGGCCAACTTGGCTGGAGTGAGACGGAGAAATGCTGGCGGGGCCGGGATAGCTGATGCCGGAGTTGGCGCAGGGGCAGTACTAGGCACGGAAGGCCGGGCACTAGGTGCATGGCGCCGCTACACGAGTCCAAAGAGGCTGCTACTGTGGCGCGAAGGAGCAACATGGCGCTGCTCATACGCCTTGGCGATAGCAGTGGAGGTTAGTAGGCCGCTGAAGCTCGCCGTCTTGACAAAGGCCTCAGGCAAGGCTGGTGAAAAATGCTCACTGTTACGGCAGAGAAGTGCCATGAACTTCTGCTATAGCCAACAACCGAGGTGGTGATGATAGGCGGGCTTCACCAAAAGCATTGGTGCGAAGAGATGGCCCGAACTTGAGGTGTCAAGCCTCCTTGAACCGCTCCCATGCTGGCATACCATAGTCATGCTCCAACTACAAGTACCAAAATTTAGGGTCGCCCTGCTGTCCAAACTTTGTTGACCTCGTGTGTGCGCTGACCCCGGAAAAGTTGGTCACGCTGGTTGAGCCAACTGAGGGGGTCTATGGAGCCATCATACGTGGGGAAATCCAGTTTGTGGAAGCGGGGACCGAACTAGAGCCAGAGCCAACATGAGTATAAGGGAGTGATGGGACGGAAGTTAGAGGTGAGGCATTGTTTTATAGGCTGGGTGGAGGGTGGCTTCCGGCCATGAAAGGGGTGGTAGGTTGAGAGAGGAACGTGGTACTGTGGTGGCAGCAGCTGGTGGTGCACGGGGATAAGTGTGTGGCTTGGGTTGGGGCACAGGCTGGTAGGAGGTCTGGTGGGCGGCTGGGAGGTGGATTGAAGCAATCTGGGTGGAGGTGGTGGGTGGCTCGGACATCTGGGTGGGCAGGACATGCCTCATGGTGGGCTGAGAGCTGTCAGGGAAGTCGTGCTGGTCTGGCCTGCAGATGTGCCAGAGAAGAGCCTGCCATTGCCAGGCCCTGCGCTGGGGTAGAGAAGGGCGTACCAAAGAGAATGCCCCGTAGCCACCATAGCTGAGGAAAGCGGGCTGGTTTGGATCTGGCAGAAATGGCGTTGCCTTTGACTAGTGTTCGAGCGCTTTGAGGCGCTTGGTTACCTTGGTGAGGACAGCCTGCTTCTCCTTTCGCTGTGCTTGATCTTCCGTGCGCTGGGCCAAAAAAGCTTTGAGTTGATCAGAGATTTCTGTGATCTAGGCTATGGCATCGGCGTTGAGGACCTCGTCCCCAGGCATCTTAGATGTATCTTATACCAAAACTGGAAGAAATCAAATTTCTAATTACTCTAGGCAGCTGCGTAAGGAAAATACTCTGAATTGGCTTGCTTTATTCATCGGATTAAGTCCCTTCTTATTGTCGAACTAACTTGGCCATCAAGCCAAAACTGAACTGATTACAATCTGGACTCTCTCTCTCTCTCTCTTTATCTAAACAGACTCTGAAGCTTTTAACTAATTAGATTCTGACTCAAACTGAAGGCTAAGGGAAACAGAGTCTCCCTGCTACTCATGTGGACCTATGGAGTCTCCTTTGCTGTATTGTTGTGGGCCCTACGGCTATAAGTCTGACCCCACATTCATATGTACTTTGCAGACTTAGATCTTTCAGGGTTTGGTTACATTTTAATTTGTGTCCCATGTTACTGTGCACTGTTACTTATATATACCCTGATCCATCTTCAGGACTTCTGACAAAGAAGTTCATCAATTTGCTGAAGCAAGCCGAGGATGGCATTCTAGATTTGAATAATGCTGCAGAAACACTAGAGGTTACACACTGTTATCACTGCAGCTGATACTTAATTGCTTCCAATTGGTACAAATTCACATATTTTTCCTACTATTCAGGTTCAAAAGCGACGCATATATGACATCACAAATGTCCTTGAAGGAATTGGTCTTATAGAAAAGACACTTAAAAACAGAATTCGTTGGAAGTAATGCTATTTTCCTTTCATGAACTTGTCTTCCTTCATTTAGTCTTATTTCTTTACCATTTTGTGTGTTATATGAAGCTAATCTCACACAACATTACAGGGGCTTGGATGATTCAGGAGTGGAATTAGATAATGGCCTTTCAGGTTTGCAGGTATCTGTTCATGTGAATTTATTATTCCTACTGAAATTGACATATTAATTCTGCGCGCACCTGAATACTTTGTTTGAGATATATTATGACTATATCAAAGCTCAGTATTGATAACCTTATTCTTTCAGACAGAAGTTGAAAATCTTAATTTGCAGGAGCAAGCCTTAGATGAGCGTATAAGGTTGGTAGTATTGCAAACAATAAACTTCATAGTCTGTGCTTCTCTACAAAACATACAATCTGAGCATGATATAACCTGGAATCTTGTTTTTCTTGCAGTGATATGCGCGAAAAGCTAAGGGGGTTAACGGAAGATGAGAACAGTCAAAGGTAATTGTATTTCTTGTGTTGCGTCAATGTTGAATGATGTATAAAACCTGACTTTCATTTGTCCATTAGATGGCTCTATGTAACGGAAGATGATATCAAGGGATTACCCTGCTTTCAGGTCTGCTACTCTACTTACATGGTTGAACAATGTCACACGTTAGTTGATATTATCATTTGCAGTTTACTTTACTCGACAGTATTTCTACAGCAGCGATTCTGTATGTTGACATATACTTCGGGCTTTTCAGAATGAAACTCTAATTGCAATAAAAGCTCCTCATGGTACTACACTTGAAGTACCAGATCCTGATGAGGTAGGATTAGTAAAATTAGTTGAGATTTGCACACAAATGGTTTTGTGAACTGATAGAATCTGCTCCCTATACAGGCTGGTGATTATCTCCAGAGGAGATACAGAATCGTATTAAGAAGTACCCTGGGCCCAATAGATGTTTACTTAGTTAGGTAATGCTGCATTCCTGTAGTGGAGCTAAATATTTTTACTGAATTTTACCTGATCAGGACTTGTTGTATTTTTAGTCAATTTGATGATGGATTTGAGAATTTGGATGGTGCTGCAACACCTCCAAGGCATACAAATGTCCCAAAACACGGACCTTGTGAAGACTTACATGCAACAAATGCTACACAAAGCAGCAAATCAATCAATGTGGAATATAATATTCAGCACAGGCAGAATACTCCACAAGATCCTAGTTCTTCAAATGATTATGGAGGGATGACAAGGATAATCCCTTCAGATGTTAATGTAAGCCCTGTTTTCTCAAGTTTATTTTCAAAAATTTCCCCTGCATCATGCTCATAAAATTCAAATAAAATGTTACTCTCTCCGTTCCAAAATAAGTGTCGCAGTTTTGAACTAAGGTTGAACTAACCTTAGTTCAAAACTGCGACACTTATCATGGATCAGAGGGAGTACAACATTTTGCATGAATGTACAAACTATTGTTCTGTTCTTTCTCTCTACCTTTTTTGTTCCTTGAACTCTCACATGCAAATCCTATGTGTAAACTAACTATAAAGTTTGCAGAAGCATACATTAAGTTTTGCTCCATAGTAATAACCCTCTTGTGCAAAAAAATCGAAAATGATCACAACGGAACTATAATGCTACACAATTTTGCAGACTGATGCTGATTACTGGCTCCTAACAGAGGGTGACGTTAGTATTACTGACATGTGGGAAACAGCACGTATCCTTTGTTTGATCATTCATTTAATCTTATTAGTCTATTCATTAATGTTTAAACTCATATATATGTGCTAAGTACTAGTGATTATTTCAACTTGAAGTTCTTAACATGGAAAATAGCAGAAGTGCAGTGGGACACTGCAGTGTTTTTACCAGAAGATGTTAGCACCCCACATGCACATCATAATCCGCGGATGCAGGTCCCGAGCATGGATTGACCATAATGTCATGGCGTGAAAACTTGACATCTGGAATTCCTGGAGTGCTGTTTCAGTGATAAGTCACAACATGGCAGCAAATACTGATTTCAAAATGGAAAGATCAGGGCAGCAAGTTCAGACTGAATTTGCTGTTTGTTGTGGAGACTGTTGGTGCCAACTAACCTTTGCTGTTTGTTGTGGAGACTGTTGGTGCCAACTAACCTATCAGTCTGCTGCCCTGTTTGTTCTGGAGACTGTTGGTGCCAACAAACTTATCAGTCTGCTGCCCTGTTTGTTCTGGCACCCGTCCTTCAGTTGAAAAGGCGCCCATGTGCATATTGCACCGTGAATTCGGGCTGCTATAAACATTCCGGTATCTGCTTTATTTAATTTCTAACTGAGTATATTTTGCAAGGCAATAGTGGTTTTGTAGCTCTCTTGGGAATTATTACGAATCTTTTTGAGCAAAAACAGTAGGGAAGTCCCCTGTTGTGACTCGTTTTCATTATATAAACGGAGTTTATACAAGGTGAGTTGGGTGAGACAAGGGCATATCACAAATGTTCTAACCAAGATTGCATGCCCTCCACTAAACTATGTTTAGCTCTCTTATGAAATGTTCATTGAAGCTAATGTCACCGAAGTCTAGTACCCAGCAATAAGAGCTTCCTTGTAGCACTCGATGTCTAATCTGTTTCTAGCTTCAATAAGCATCGTAAGCAGTTCCAATTCTGTGACAACTGATTGAAAATAGCTGAAGAAGAATACCCTTTTTTAGGGGAAAGATTGCAAATGTATGAACATATTAACAGAATCATTACAATCAGATAGCATCGGCAGTGCAAAATCCAGTGGTAGTTGGCCCATAAAGACTGCATCCCTAACACTAATCTGAGACTGCTTGGCTAGTTCATGAGCACATTTGTTGCAATCATCTTCTGAAAAACAATGTCCGATCTAACCTGCAGAAGCTCCTTAATCAATATATAATGCTCTCTCCAAGCTACTAAAGGGGTTGCAAGTGACAAAATGTTTGAAATGATCGCAGCGTAATTAGATTCAACGATCTTTCCATTTCTCAAGTCAAGAGTAGCCTTTAGCCCATGGACACACGCACGAGCTTCAGCCTCTTCGACACTCGCACAAGCATGCAGTTTTATGCTCTCAGCTCTTACAAATCTGCCCATATAATCTCTTATAACGTACCCAACACTAGTTTCTCGAACTGGCTACAAACACAGCATCTGTGTTCACTTTGAGCCATCCCACAGGAGGTTTAGTCCATGTAGACTTTTTTGCCAGACTAGGTCCAGGTTTGTTCAACACTGACATATGACACTTCATGGGAGCAGTAGCATCAACCTGCTTCTTTCCTTTATCATCAGAAGCGAGGTGTTAGAGTTATATTGATGGTGGCCTTTGGCCTTTCGTATTCTTGCCTTTTGACATCCTCATGTATCCTAACATGGTATTAGAGTTTTAGGTTCTTTTTTCGCACGCCGCAACTCATGCACATATCCAATTGTGTTGCCGTCGCGTTCTTCCGTTACGGTTGCTGTCGTGGTTTTGTCACGGCAGATGTCCTCATGAAAGGACTTAGGTTCGAGGCCATCGCTAAGGCGGTGAGCTTGAAGGGGTTGATCCGAATCGAGAGACGAGGGTTACCTAGATTCGGCCCCTCGGAAAGAGGTAAAAGCCCACGTCTTGCTCTGTGTTGTATTGATTGGGTATTGATTACAAGGGAGTGAGTTTGCTTGACCTAGCTATCGACGAGTTGTTTCATAAGCCGCCCTTATATACACGGGTCAAGGCCCTGAGCTTACAAGAGTCCGGGCCGGGTTATACTTGACAACCGACCTCGCCTCTACTATACATGCCTTATCTAACAAGTCGCCCTTGACGGCCCAAGCCCGTCGGGTTACATCCTGTCTTCTGGCTCTGGGCCTTCTAGCCCACTGATTACGTGTGGCAATTATATTTCATATTCTTTATTTGACTTCTTTTCAATTTGGCATTTAAGTTTACTCAATTACCTGACAAAATACTTTGGAAAAAAAGTACGAGAGGAGGTAACATGACACCCCCAAAGGTCAGAAGAAAATAGTGCAAATTTATTTGAAAGTCAAATTTGGTTTCATTTTGAATTTTCTTTAAATAATGTTTTTATTTTGACTCTAAAGAAATGTTCACGCTTTAGGATCTATTTTTTTGATCGTTTTGATATATAATACCCTATATATTTTATTTCCGCTTTGGATAAAAAAAATTGTTTAAAAAAAAAGTTTCAAAAAAAGGGTATGCATCGCTGGCCAGGCCCAGCCAGCCCAAGCCAGCGCTAGGGCAAGCCATCGAGCGATGCCAGGAATGAGGGCTCCTCGCTAGCGTCGCCAGAGACAGCGAAGGAAAAAAAGGAAGCGCTCGCTCGTCTCTCCCTCTCTCGCACGATATCTCCTTCCTTTCTCTCTCACGTGACTGCAGGTGGGGCCGACCCCGGGTCTTCTCCAACCTCCCGCTCGGCACGCACAGGATAGCGCTCGCACTCCCGCAACCGTCGGCGAAGCTCTTGAGATAACACTTATCCCGTGACCCCAGCCCTCCTAGCTGCACCTATAAAAGCCCCTTGACCCCCTCTCTCCATTCAGCCAACCCGCTCCTCCTCTCGCCACTCATAGTCGCCGCAGTCGTCGTTCGCATCTCGCCGGAGCCGAGTCAGTTCACCGGAAAATTGCGATGCCGGTGAGCCACCATGGCCTATTTTCTTCAAGGGAATCGGACCCCCTAGTCCACCCGCATCTCCCTGACATCTTCGTTGCCCCTAGGACGCACCGGAGACGCCACCCGTCCGACCGTCGTCGCAGGAGTTCGCCGGAGATCGGAGCTCGCCCCGCTCCCTACGGTCGTCACCGTCGGGTGCCGTCACCACCGACCGAAGGCCTTCGCCGAGCTGCACCCGCCAGACGTCCTCGCCCGCGCCGGCGATTGCCGGAGCCGCCGCCCCATCACCGTCGAGTTCCCTGCCAGACGCACGCACGTGCTCTCTGTAAGCGCTCGCCTGTACATAGATTAGTTTAGTTTTTTTAGGGTTTTTTTATTAGACCGAAGAGGCACCGGTTAACCGCATTTTAATATAAACCGTGCGGTTTATTTTAAACCGAACGTCGGTTTTGGTTATAGTTTTAGCCGAACCAGTGATTTGCTTAATTCGCGAATGTTCGTCGCGTAGCAGCCGCAGTGAACATAGTCAACCAATCAGAGCCTTTCACTTCGCGCTCTAGCCGCGAACGTCCACAATTTAGAGTTTTTAGAAAATATTTTATAGCAGTTTTTTTCCAGATTTAATTCAAATCTTCAAACACCCGTAACTTTTTAACCGTAGGTCGAAACGAGGTGAAACAAGCGGCTAAACTTTCATCTCGAATAGCCCTAACCAGAAAACCCATAGTTACAGATTTTTGCAAGTTCAAATTTAAGATTATTTCAGATTTGAATTTAAATTTCATTAGGCCATATCTTTCAAATGGTATACCCGTTTGAAGCGATTCTTTTTGCACCACGTCACACGAACTAAATCCTTTGCCATGACACTTTGCCACTATATATTCTACACCATTATTTTCTATTCACCACAATTTTATTAGGATGCCTTGTAGGAGCACTAGTGCACGTCACAAATTTTTAACACTAGTCATACTTTGAATTTTTTTATGTTAATGACTTGTGTTGGATTTTTATTTGGATTTTGCAAATATTTTGTGCATGTCTTCTTTGAGTTGTGTGAATTCTTGTTTATGTGTGTTTTTATTTACTTTGCGATAGATTGTCCGGAGTGCGAAGCAGAGTACTACCATTCGCTAGAACTTCACTCCCAGCAAGAAGGCAAGTTACATTTTGATCATGTCAGTTTTTACCTATGTTTTATTTTTGCACTTAGTCCTTTGATGTAGGAATGCATGATAGGAGTTTATACTTGTTGGATTTTCTATCACCCAGTAGTTCATTTGAGGTAGGGCTGAACCATGCAAACTTTGTCGCCATCGTGTTATGTTACGATGCCTCGCCAAAGTAGACGTGGATTGGGGAGCGCTATCATTTTGAGTTGTGAGTGACAAAGTAGTAACTAGGACCAACTTTAATGAACTACCTGGGTGGAAACTGGTTTGTATGGTGGCGAAGTACAGTGGGAGCATTCATGGGAATCCATGGGAGTGCACACTAGTGGTCCGTCCACCCAGGCTCAAAGGGATCAACCGTATTTTCATGTCTATAAGCTTCCGTGTGCAGCCGCAAGCCAATATGGGCTCTGGCTTAGTTGAGTAGGTGGTGTGACCTCTTCCGGGATAGGCTAGTAGATGTAGATGATGTAGGTGTACCGGCCTATCCATGGGTTAGGGGAAATGCTATCGAAAGACTATGTCTTGATCTTCCGATCAAGGAGGTGGTCGAGTCTTGTGGGGAAAAGTGCACAACCTCTGCAGAGTTAAAACCTAATCGATTAGCCGTGTCCCCGGTCATGGACAACTTGAGCTTTTAGTAGTGGAAATGTAGGGAGATCTCATCACTCTTAATTAATCAATTGGGTATGAAATTTTGGAATGGTTGAGATGGGCATCATCTCAGACTTATGATATTTGTAGAAGTAGAGCAATCATTTCTGATAGGGAAAAACTAGCTTTATGCAAAACTAAACTTAGAGCTTTCCACCAGCCAAATTGCATGTACTATGTAGGTTCATTACACTTTATGATGCGACTTGCCAATACATTCCATGTACTGACCTACACGGTTGCAACTTATCATGTTGTAGATTTATCTGACGACGAATGAGGTGCGATAGGTCGTTGTTCTACACTCAGCTTGCTCGTGGAGTTGATGGACTCGTTGCACTTTTTTCTTTCGCATGTTTTTGTTTACTTGGCCTTAGGCCACATTATTGTAATAAATACTCTTTGAGGATTCTCGATGTAATAAATGTGTGATAGAACTCTGTTGTAAATCCTCAAGTACTGTGTGTGTCAGCATACCGATCCAGGGATGACACTTAAGCACAGAGACTCCGATCCCTTGAGATCGGGTCGCTACAAGATGGTATCAGAGCACACGTTGACTGTAGGACGCGACCCTAGAAAATGGAAAGCCATAGGATAAAAACCATATTTTACAACACTTTTATACCCCTGTTTTGGTCTCATACTTCTCCCTGCTTCACTACTAATTTCTCCTCTCTTTCAAACTGTAGATGTCGGCCCCCATCGTTGAGTTTGCTCAGCCCGACACAACCATGCCCTTTGGAAGACAGCTCGTGGATATCGCAGGACATCTGCGCATTGCCCTGCCCAGCTTCACCGGTACCTTCACAGCCACTCTACCTGAGAAGATGTGCTGGAAGATTGACGTCCACATTCCAGGGCGATCTTTTGGAAATGCCATTGAGCCGATCGACTTCTACATAGAAGTAAAATCATGGGGCATTGGCAAAGGGATAGCTGCGCTCTTTGCACTCGGGCGCATCCGCCAGGACTACCGCGAGGATCTCAGGAAGACTAACTATGTCTGGTACGCGCGCCGTGACTCGGATGGAGATGTAGTGCGCACCAGGGAGGATGACACCATCACCTCACACATTGAGGACCTGGAGGAGCTCATCACCAGGATGAAGGAAGAGATGGATAACTACCTCGTCACCACCCACAACCTAACTACCCGCAAGGTCGAGCTGGAAGAAGAGCTTCAGAACACCCGCGCAGAGCATGAGGCGGAGCTCGATGCGCTGTAGGATAAGCTCGACGACTTGAAGCTTCAGCTGGAGGAAGCTAAGGAAGAGCTTGATAACGGGGAGAATCTCCAAGAGGATCACTCTTACGGGAACTACGTCAGTCAGGACAAAGACTATGAGGACGACGACGAGGAGATTCAGAGTGATGCCACTGGAGCCAACATCAACATGATAGATCTCTCTTCCGATGAGGAGTAGACTTAGACCACCATGAGAGATTAGGATTCGATAGTCGATTAGTATTTGATTTATTTATTTGTGGGACCTTGTCAAACCTTGTGACATGGCTCACCTTAGATTTGTTTCGTGTGAACTCTTTGATTGAATTGAATTGGAGTGATTTGGATTTTTATTGACATCATTTGCATATGGGTAGTGTTTCTCCCTTAGGCCTAATTCTATCTATACCTCATCTATGCTGACCTAGCAGATGCGACCAAGGCGCGACCCTTCCGGGAGTGGCTCAGGGAATGATATCCCACCCGCCTTGGAACAATTGCTTCAGACCCAGAACCAGATGATACAATTGATGATGCAGAATATGGCCCAGAACAACAACAACAACCCGCCTCCACCTCCACCTCCACCACAAATTGACAGCCTTACCCGTTTTCTGAGGCTGAATCCTCCAATCTTCACAAGCAGCCCGGAGCCGATTGTCGCAGATGACTGGCTTCGCAACATGGGTAGGAAGCTAGCCACAACAGGATGCACTGATCAGGAGAAGGTGAGGTTTGCCTCTCACCAACTGGATGGACCAGCAGCTTCGTGGTGGGAGAACTACACCGCCACGTACCCCATGGGTAATGTGACTTGGGCTCAGTTCCAGCAAGCGTTTCGCACTGGTCATGTTTCAGCGGGTGCTATGGCTCTCAAGAAGAGGGAGTTCCGCAACTTACGCCAGGGAAGTCGCTCAGTGTCTGAGTATGTTGATGACTTCAGCAAGTTGTCCCGTTACGCCCCAGGTGACGTGGCAACCGATGCAGCCAAGCAAGAGAAGTTTCTAGAGGGACTGAATGATGAACTGGGAATTCAGTTGATGGTAGCGACTTTTGACAACTATCAAGAGTTGGTGGACAAGGCGATCACTCTAGAGGGCAAGCATCAGCAGATGGAAAATCGCAAGAGGAAATATGGTCAAGGCAAGTTTCAGTCTGGAGCTCAACAGAAGCCTCGCTCCGCCCCTTTCTCAGGATATACTGGTACAGGACACAGTAAGTTTGGAGGGCACAACCATCATAACCATGGTGGTCATTCTCAGGATGGAGGCAATAGACACAACCACAATGGCCATAAGAATGGCAATGGGAATGGAGGAAACGGCAATCACCATCACCCTACCCCTGCTACATCAGTGAGGAAGGATCTGACTCACATCACCTGCTTCAAGTGCAAGAAGACGGGGCACTACTCCAACGAGTGTCCCTAGCTACAGAATGGGAATGGCAATGGAAGTTCTGGAGGCAACAAGCCCAATCCTTTCACTAAGGGGCATGTGAATCATGTCAATGTGGAAGAAGTCTATGAACAACCGGATGCGGTGATTGGTAATGCGGTGATTGGTAAGTTCTTGGTTAATTCATTTCCAACACTTGTTCTATTTGACACTGGTGCATCACATTCATTCATATCGAGGGGATTTGTGGATAAACATAAGTTGCCTACCGTAGCTCTTAAGTCACCTATTCTAGTGAGTTCCCCAGGAGCAGAGTCTATGACTAGTCAGGCATGTTTTCAGTTGCCTTTGAACATAGGGGGACATGTTTTTCCCACAGATATGATCGTACTTGAGTCACAAGGGTTGGATGTAATCCTAGGTATGGATTGGATGTCCAAGTATCAGGGAAGCATTGATTGTGCCAGTAGGTCAATTTTTCTCACCACTCCAGAGCAGAAGAGGATCAAGTATGTATCCAGGCTTAAACTTAAGAGGACTCAAGTGAACTCTCTTACGGGAGTTGTCCAGGAAGAAGTACCAGTGGTGAAGGATTATCCCGATGTATTTCCAGAGGAGTTACCCGGTATGCCACCCGATCGGGAGATTGAGTTTCACATTGAGTTAGTGCCAGGCACCGAACCTATCTCCAAGAGGCCATACCGGATGCCCGCTAATGATCTAGCGAAAGTCAAGAAACAGATTGAGGAGTTACTAGAGAAGGGGTATATTCGCCCGAGTTCTTCACCTTGGGGAGCCCCAGTACTCTTAGTGGAGAAGAAGGATGGAACCTTGAGGATGTGTGTGGATTATCGCTCTTTGAATGAGGTGACCATCAAGAACAAGTATCCGCTGCCGATGATCAATGACTTGTTCGACCAGCTAGAAGGAGCTAGTGTTTTCTGTTGGGGAACGTCGCATGGGAAACAAAAATTTTCCTACGCACACGCAGATCTATCCATGGTGATGAGCATCTACGAGAGGGAGAGTGGATCTACATACCCTTGTAGATCGCTAAGCGGGAAGCGTTAAGAAACGCGGTTGGTGTAGTCGAACATCTTCGCGATCCAAATCGCCGAGTGTCCCGCGATCTCATCACGATCCGTCCCGCGATCCAATCACGATCCGTCCCATGAACTTATCACGATCCGTCCCGCGATCTCATCACGATCCGTCTCACGATCTGTCCCGCGAACTCATCACGATCCGTTCCGCGATCTCATCACGAAACGTCTCGTGATCTCGATCACGGTCCTTCCGATCTAGCGCCGAACGGACGGCACCTCCGCGTTCAGCACACGTACAGCTTGATGACGATCTCCGCCGTCTTGATCCAGCAAGAGAGAGCGGAGAGGTAGAAGAGTTCGCCAGCAGCGTGACGGCGCTCCGGCGATGGTGGTGGAGCTGTTCCGGCAGGGCTTCGCCTAAGCACTGCAGAAATCAGATTTAGAGGAGAAACTATGCACTGGTGGAACGGGTAGCACGTGGCCGTAAATTCTGTCCAAAAACCCTCTATTCCACATGTATATATAGGAGGAGAGGAGAGGCAGCCTTGGCGCAAGGGCAAGGCCCTCTAGGAGTGGGCCGAGCCAAAGGAGGAGGAGTCCTACTCCGGACTCCTCCTCCACTCCTAGTAGGAGTAGGACTCTTCCTTTTTTGCCTTTTTTCCACTCTTTTCTCTTTGGGATTCTTCCCCCAGCCGCATGGGCTGTTGTGGCTATCCACCAGCCCACTAAGGGCTGGTTAATACTTTCCCACAGCGCATGAAGCCTCTTGGGTCGAAATACCCCTCCCGGAGGTCTCCCGGTACACTACCGGCACTCTCGGTACACTACCGATGAGCCCGAAACTTTTCCGACGACCAAACAGGGACTTCCTATATATGAATCTTTACCTCCGGACCATTCCGGAGATCCTCGTGACGTCCGGGATCTCATCCGGGACTCCGAACAAACTTCGGTCACCACCATACATAACTCTATACTACCGAAACGTCACCAAACCTTAAGTGTGCAGACCCTGCGGGTTCGAGAACTATGTAGACATGACCGAGACACCTCTACGGTCAATAACCAATGGCGGGACCTGGATGTCCACATTGGTTCCTACATACTCTACGAAGATCTTTATCGGTCGAACCTCTATGTCAAGGATTCAGTTAATCCCGTATAATGTTCCCTTTGTTCTTCGGTATGTTACTTGCCCGAGATTCGATCGTCGGTATCTCCATACCTAGTTCCACCTCGTTACTGGCAAGTCTCTTTACTCGTTCCGTAATACAAGATCACGCAACTAACAATTAGTCACAATGCTTGCAAGGCTCATTTTGATGTTGTATTACCGAGTGGGCCCTGAGATACCTCTCCGTCACACGGAGTAACAAATCCCAGTCTTGATCCATGCCAACTCAACAGACACCCTCGGAGATACCTGTAGAGCACCTTTATAGTCACCCAGTTACGTTGCGACGTTTGATACACATAAGGCACTCCTCTGGTGTCCGTGAGTTGCATGATCTCATGGTCATAGGAACATATACTTGACATGTAGAAAACTGTAGCAGTAAACTGACACGATCATATGCTACGTTTGTAGTTTGGGTCTTGTCCATCACATCATTCTCCTAATGATGTGATCCCATTATCAAATGACATCTCATGTCCATGGCTAGGAAACCTTAACCATCTTTTGATCAACGAGCTAGTCTATTAGAGGCATACTAGGGACATGGTTTTGTCTATGTATCCACACATGTATCTAAGTCTCCGATCAATACAATTATAGCATGGATAATAAACGATTATCATGAACAAGGAAATATGATAATAACTAATTTATTATTGCCTCTAGGGCATATTTCCAACAGTCTCCCACTTGCACTAGAGTCGATAATCTAGTTCACATCACTATGTGATTTGCATTGTTATGAATCTAACACCCAATGAGTTCTGGGGCTCGATCATGCTTTGCATGTGAGAGAGGTCTTATAGTCAACGGGTCTGCAAAATTCAGATCCGTGTGTACTTTGCAAATCCCTATGTCCAACTGTAAACACTGCTACCACACTCCACTTGGTACTATTCCAAATGGCTACTCCACTATATGTATCCAGATTGCTATTATGAGTCATCCGGATTGGTGGTAAAGCTTGCATCGACGTAACTCTTTACGACGAACTCTTTATCACCTCCATAATCGAGAAACATCTCCTTAGTCCTCTGGTTACTAAGGATAATTTTGACCGTTGTCCAGTGATCCTACTCCTGGACCACTTCTTGTACCCCTTGACAGACTCATGGCAAGGCACACACAGGTGCGGTACATAGCATGGCATAATTTAGAGCCTATGGCTAAGGCATAGGGGACGACGTTCGTCTTTTCTCTTTCTTCTGTCGTTGTCGAGCTTTGAGTCTCACTCAACTTCTCACACCTTACAAATCAGGCGAGAACTCTTTCTCTGACTGATCCATTTTGAACTCTTTCAAAATCTTGTCAAGGTATGCACTCATTGAAAGTCTCATCAAGCATCTTGATCTATTTCTATAGATTTTGATGCTCAACAATTAGGTAGCTTTAGTCAGGTCTTCCTTTGAAAATTACTTTCCAAATAACAGTTTTATGCTTTCCAGAAATTCTACATTATTTCCGATCAACAATATGTCATCCACATATACTTATCAAAAATTCTATAGTGCTCCCACTCACTTTATTGTAAATACAAGTTTCTCGTAAACTTTGTATAAACATCAAAACTTTGATCACCTCATCAAAGTGTATATTCCAACTCCGAGATGCTTGCTTCAGTTTATAGAAGGATCACCGAAGCTTGCACACCTTTTAGCATCCTTAGGACTGGCAAAACCTCCTGGTTGTATCACATACAACCTTTCCTCAAGTAAACCGTTAAGGAAACGATGTTTTGACATCCATCTGCCAGATTTCATAAGTTGAAAAATGCAACAACTGCTAACATAATTCCAACAAACTTTAGCTTCGTTACGAGTGAGAAAGTCTCATCGCAGTCAACTCCTTGAACTTGTCACAAACATCTTTGCAACAAGTCGAGCTTTACAAATGGTGACATTTACCATCAGCGTCTGTCTTCATTTTAAAGATCCATTTGTACTCAACGGCCTGCCGTCTAACGATCAAGTCTACCAAAGTCTATACTTGGTTTTCATACATGGATCCTATCTCAGATTTCATGGCCTCCAACCATTTGTCGGAATCCGGGCCCATCATCGCTTCTCCATAGCTCGTAGGTTCATCGTTGTCCAACAACATGACCTCCAAGACAGGGTTGTCGTACCGCTTAGGAGCAGTACACATCCTTGTCGACCTACGAAGTTCGATAGTAACTTGATCCTGAAGCTTCATGATCATCATCATTAACTTCCTCTTCAACTAACGTAGGCTTCACAGAAACATCTTTCTGCGCTGCGCTACTCTCTGGTTGAACAAAGGTTTAACAACCTCATCAAGTTCTATCTTCCTCCCACTCAATTCTTTCGAGAGAAACATTTCCTCGAGAAAGGATCCGTTTAAGCAACAAACACTTTGCACTTGGATCCGAGATAGAAGGTTCACCCAACTGATCTTAGGGTATTCTATGAAGATGCATTTGTCCGCCTTGGGTTCGACCTCATTAGGTGAAAACATTTTCCACACATGTGTCGCAGCCCCAAACATTAAGAAATGACAGCTTAGGTTTCTATCAAACCATAATTCACACGGTGTCATCTCAACGGATTTAGATGGTGCCCTATTTAAAGTGAATGTAGTTGTCTCTAATGCATAACCCCAAAATTATAGTAGTAAAACGATAAGAGACATGATAGCACGCACTATATCCAATAGAGCATGACTATGACGTTCGGACACACCATCACGCTATGGTGTTCCAGGTGGCGTTAGTTGTGAAACAATTTTCACATTGTCTTAAGTTGTATGTCAAACTCGTAACTCAGATATTCACCTCCACGATCATATCGTAGTCACTTTTATCTTCTTGTCACGATGATCTTAAACTTCACTCTGAATTTGCTTGAACCTTTCAAACGATTCAGACTTGTGTTTCATTAAGTAAATATACACTATATCTACTCAAATCATAAGTGAAGGTAAGAAAATAACGATATCCAATGCACGCTACAAGACTCATTGGATTGCATACATCAACATGTATCATTTCCAATGAATCACTTGCCCGCTCCATCCAACGGGTTTTTTAGTCATCTTGCCCAAGAGGCATGGTTCGCATGTCTCAACCGATTCGAAATCGAATGAGTCCAAAGATCCATCAGCATGGAGTTTCTTCATGCGCTTTATACCAATATGACATTTAGCGGCAGTGCCACAAATATGTGGTACTATCATTATTAACTTTGTATCTTTTGACATCAATGTTATGAACATGTGTATTACTACGATCAAGATTTCAACAAACCATTCTCACTGGGTGCATGACCATTGAAGGTATTATTCATGTAAACAGAATAACCATTATTCTCTAACTTAAATGAATAACCGTATTGCAATAAACACGATCTAACCATGTTCATGCTCAACGCAAAACACCAAATAACATTTAGTTAGGTTTGTCACTAATCCCGAAGGTAGAGAGAGCATGCGATGTTTGATCACATCAACCTTGGAAACATTTCCAACACACATTGTCACCTCACCCTTAGCTAGTTCCCCGTTTATTCCGCAACTTTTATTTCGAGTTACTAACATTTAGCAACCGAACCGGTATCCAATACCCAGGTGCTACTAGGAGTACTAGCAAGGTACGCATCAATAACTCGTATATCAAATATACTTCTGTCGATGTTGCCAGCCTTCTTATCTACCAAGTATCTAGGGTTGTTCCGCTTCAGCGACCGGTCACCTCATAACAGAAGCACTTAGTCTCGGGTTTGAGTTCAACTTTGGGTTGCTTCACTGGAGCAGCAACTGACTTGCTATCCATGAAGTTTCCCTCCTTGCTCTTGCCCTTCTCGAAACTAGTGGTTTGATTAACCATCAACACTTGATGCTCCTTCTTGATTTCTACCTTCGCGGTGTCAAACATCGCGAACAGCTCAGGGATCAATATTTCTATCCCTGGCGTTTTATAGTTCATCACTAAGTTCTAGTAGCTTTAGTGATGGTGACTTGGAGAACTATATCAATCACTATCTTATCTGGAAGATCAACTCCCACTTGATTCAAGCGATTGTAGCACCCAGACAATCTGAGCACATGCTCAACGATTGAGCTATTCTATTTCATCTTGCAGGCAAAGAATCTTGTTGGAGATCTCATATCTCGCAACACGGGCACGAGCCTGAGATCCTAATTTCAGCTCTTAGAAACATCTCATATGTTCCGTGACGTTCAAAACGTTTTGGAGCCTCAATTCTAAGCCGTAATGCATGACGCACTAAACTATAAAGTAGTCATCAGAACGTGCCTGTCAGATGTTCACAACATCTACAGACGATGCTAGAGGGGTTGGCGTACCGAGCGGTGCATTAAGGACATAAGCCTTCTGTGCAGCAATGAGGACAATCCTTAGATCACGGACCCAGTCCGCAATATTGCTACCATCATCTTTCAACTCTATTTCTCTAGGAACATATAAAAGTTAAGGGAGCTACAGCGCGAGCTAGTAATCTACAACATAATTTGCAAAGACACTATTGACTATGTTCATGATAATGAGTTCAATTAATCATATTACTTAAGAACTCCCACTCAAATTGACATCCCTCCGGTCATTCGAGTGATACATGATCCAAATTCACCAACTAAAGTCCGATCATCACGTGATTTGAGGTGGCTGCAATGGTGAACATCATCATATTGATCATATCTATTATATGACTCATGTTCGACCTTTCGGTCTCTTGTGTTCCGAGGCCATGTCTATACATGCTAGGCTCGTCAAGTTTAACCCGAGTGTTCTGCATGTGCAACACTGGCTTGCACCCGTTGTATGTGAACGTAGAGTCTATCACACCCGATCATCACGTGGTGTCTCAACATGACGAACTTTCGCAACGATGCACACTTGGGGAGAACACAATTTATCTTGAAATTAAGTGAGGGATCACCTTATAATGCTACCATCGTCCTAAGCAAAACAAGGTGCATAAAAGGATTAACATCACATGCAAATCATAAGTGACATGATATGGCCATGAATTTGTGCTTTTGATCTCCATCTAGAAAGCACCGGCATGATCTCCATCGTCACCGGCACGACACCATGATCTCCATCATCTTGATCTCCATCAACGTGTCGCCATCGGGGTTGTCACGCCCAACATGCTTTTACTACTATTGCTACCGTAGCGATAAAGTAAAGCATTACATAGCGCTTAATGATTGACACGCAGGTCATACAATAATTAAAGACAACCCTATGGCTCCTGCCGGTTGCCGTACTCATCGACATGCAAGTCGTGATAACCTATACATCACATGATCATCTCATACATCACATATATCACATCATGTAATTGGCCATATCATATCACAACATACCCTGCAAAAACAAGTTAGACGTCCTCTAATTGTTGTTGCATGTTTTACGTGGCTGCTACGGGTATCTAGCAAGAACGATTCTCATCTACGCAAAAACCACAACGATGATACACTAGTTGCTTTTCAACCTTCTCAAGGACCGCCTTTGTCGAATCCGATCCAACTAAAGTGAGAGAAACTGGCACCCGCAAGCCATCTATGCAACAAGTTGCGGTTGAGGGAACCGGTCTCTCGTAAGCGTACGAGTAATGTTGGTCCGGGCCGCTTCATCTCACAATACCGCTGAACCAAAATCCGACCAAGGGAGGAAGCAATCTAAGCATCAACGCCCACAAACCTTTTGTGTTCTACTCGAGATCTGATCTACACATAGACCTAGCTCTGATACCACTGTTAGGGAACGTCGCATGGGAAACAAAAAATTTCCTACGCACACGCAGATCTATCCATGGTGATGAGCATCTATGAGAGGGAGAGTGGATCTACATACCCTTGTAGATCGCTAAGCGGGAAGCGTTAAGAAACGCGGTTGGTGTAGTCGAACATCTTCACGATCCAAATCGCCGAGTGTCCCGCGATCTTATCACGATCCGTCCCGCGATCCAATCACGATCCGTCCCGTGAACTCATCACGATCCGTCCCGCAATCTCATCACGATCCGTCTCACGATCTTGATCACGATCTGTCCCGCGAACTCATCATGATCCGATCCGCGATCTCATCACGAACCGTCTCGTGATCTCGATCACGGTCCTTCCGATCTAGCGCCGAACGGACGGCACCTCCGCGTTCAGCACACGTACAGCTTGATGACGATCTCCGCCGTCTTGATCCAGCAAGAGAGAGCAGAGAGGTAGAAGAGTTCGCCGGCAGCGTGACGGCGCTCCGGCGATGGTGGTGGAGCTATTCCGGCAGGGCTTCGCCTAAGCACTGCAGAAATCAGATTTAGAGGAGCAACTATACATTGGTGGAACGGGTAGCACGTGGCCGTAAATTCTGTCCAAAAACCCTCTATTCCACCAGTATATATAGGAGGAGAGGAGAGGAAGCCTTGGCTCAAGGGCAAGGCCCTCTAGGAGTCGGCCGAGCCAAAGGAGGAGGAGTCCTACTCCTCCTCCACTCCTAGTAGGAGTAGGACTCTTCCTTTTTTGCCTTTTTTCCACTCTTTTCTCTTTGGGATTCTTCCCCTAGCCGCATGGGCCTGTTGTGGCTATTCCACCAGCCCACTAAGGGCTGCTTAATACTTTCCCACAGCCCATGAAGCCTCTTGGGTCGAAATACCCCTCCCGGAGGTCTCCCGGTACACTCCCGGCACTCCCGGTACACTACCGATGAGCCCGAAACTTTTCCGGCGACCAAACAGGGACTTCCTATATATGAATCTTTACCTCCGGACCATTCCGGAGATTCTCGTGATGTCCGGGATCTCGCCGGGACTCCGAACAAACTTCGGTCACCACCATACATAACTCTATACTACCGAAACGTCACCAAACCTTAAGTGTGCAGACCCTGCGGGTTCGAGAACTATGTAGACATGACCGAGACACCTCTACGGTCAATAACCAATGGCGGGACCTGGATGTCCACATTGGTTCCTACATACTCTACGAAGATCTTTATCGGTCGAGCCTCTATGTCAAGGATTCAGTTAATCCCGTATAATGTTCCGTTTGTTCTTCGGTATGTTACTTGCCCGAGATTCTATCGTCGGTATCTCCATACCTAGTTCCATCTCGTTACCGGCAAGTCTCTTTACTCGTTCCGTAATACAAGATCCCGCAACTAACAATTATTCACATTGCTTGCAAGGCTCATTGTGATGTTGTATTACCGAGTGGGCCCCGAGATACCTCTCCGTCACACGGAGTAACAAATCCCAGTCTTGATCCATGCCAACTCAACAGACACCCTCGGAGATACCTGTAGAGCACCCTTATAGTCACCCAGTTACGTTGCGATGTTTGATACACACAAGGCACTCCTTTGGTGTCCGTGAGTTGCATGATCTCATGGTCATAGGAACATATACTTGACATGTAGAAAACTGTAGCAGTAAACTGACACGATCATATGCTACGTTTGTAGTTTGGGTCTTGTCCATCACATCATTCTCCTAATGATGTGATCCCGTTATCAAATGTCATCTCATGTCCATGGCTAGGAAACCTTAACCATCTTTTGATCAACGAGCTAGTCTATTAGAGGCATACTAGGGACATGGTTTTGTCTATGTATCCACATATGTATGTAAGTCTCCGATCAATACAATTATAGCATGGATAATAAACGATTATCATGAACAAGGAAATATGATAATAACTAATTTATTATTGCCTCTAGGGCATATTTCCAACATTTTCTCCAAGATTGACCTTCGATCGGGTTATCATCAATTGAAGATCCGTGAGAAGGATATACCTAAAACAACTTTTACCACGAGGTATGGGCTTTATGAGTATACAGTCATGTCGTTTGGTTTGACTAATGCCCCTGCCTATTTTATGAGCATGATGAACAAGGTATTCATGGAGTACTTGGATAAGTTTGTGGTGGTATTCATTGATGATATATTGGTTTTCTCCAAGAATGAGGAGGAGCACGCAGAACATCTGCGCTTAGTTCTGGAGAAGCTTAGAGAACACCAACTTGATGCCAAGTTCAGCAAGTGTGAGTTTTGGTTGAAGGAAGTCGAATTCCTCGGACATGTTGTGTCAGGAGAAGGAATTGCCGTGGACCCTTCCAAGGTAGAAGCAGTCACAGAATGGAAAGCACCAACCTTAGTTAGCGAGATCCGTAGTTTCCTTGGACTCGCAGGATATTATCGGAGGTTAATTGAGAATTTCTCCAAGATTGCAAAGCCCATGACGGAGTTGTTGAAGAAGGACACCAAGTATAATTGGACTGAGGAATGTGAAGCCAGTTTCCAGGAGTTGAAGAAACGTTTGGTTACAGCTCCAGTATTAATTCTGCCGAACATACACAAGGATTTTCAGGTGTATTGCGACGCTTCACGCCAAGGACTTGGAGGCGTGCTTATGCAAGGGGGAAAGGTGGTAGCTTATGCTTCACGCCAACTTTGACCTCATGAGTTGAACTATGCCACGCATGATCTGGAGTTAGCAGCAGTGGTGCACACACTCGAGACCTGGAGACATTTCCTTATCCGGAACCAATGTGATGTTTACACCGATCACAAGAGTTTGAAGTACATCTTCACACAGAAAGAGTTGAACCTTAGGCAAAGGAGATGGTTGGAGCTCATCAAGGATTATGACATGAATTTGCATTATCATCCAGGAAAAGCCAACGTCGTGGCAGATGCGTTGAGCCGTAAGAGCTATGCCAACACTCTTGTCGCAGGAGGATTACCTCAGGAGTTATGTGATGAACTTAGAGATCTCGAGTTGGAAATAGTTCCAAGAGGTATTGTTGGGAAAGGTCAGAGAAGCTCAGAAGTTAGATCAAGGTATTGCTGAGATAAAGGAGAGGATCAACAAAGGAAAGGCAGAAGGATTCCGTAAGGATGAACATGGAACAATATGGTTTGAGCAGCGTATTTGTGTGCCCAATGATCCAGAGATCAGGAAGTTGATACTTCAGGAGGCTCATGATTCACCTTACTCAATACATCCGGGAAACACCAAGATGTATTTAGACTTGAAAGAAAGTTTTTGGTGGACCGGTATGAAGAGGGAAATTGCTGAGTACGTAGGAGTATGTGATGTATGTCAGAGGGTAAAGGCAGAGCATCAGAAACGAGCAGGTTTACTTCAGCCATTGCCGATACCTGATTGGAAATGGGATAAACTTGGCATGGATTTCATCACGGGATTACCCAGGACCCTCTCAGGTTATGATTCCATTTGGGTAATAGTTGATCGCTTGACCAAGGTTGCTCACTTCATTCCCGTGAAGACTACCTATACAAGTGCCAAGCTGGCGAAGATATATATGAACAGGATTGTATGTCTGCATGGAGTTTCGAGGACCATTGTATCAGATAGAGGAACACAATTTACTTCAAAGTTTTGGCATCGGCTACATGAAGCTTTGGGTACCAGGCTGGAATTTAGTACAACTTTCCATCCACAGACAGATGGGCAGACAGAGAGAGTAAATCAGATTCTGGAGGACATGTTGAGAGCTTGTGCGCTAGACTACGGGTCTAGTTGGGATGATAACTTACCTTATGCAGAGTTCTCATACAACAATAGCTATCAAGCCAGTTTGCAGATGGCCCCTTTTGAGGCATTGTATGGGAGGAAGTGCAGAACACCGTTGATGTGGGATGGAGTTGGTGATCGCAAATTGTTTGGATCGGATTTGATTCGAGATTCTGAGGAGAAGGTCAAGTTGATCCGTGATAGACTCAAGATAGCTCAGTCTAGACAGAAGAGTTATGCCGATGCTAAACGCAAGGAAGTGATTTACGAGGTGGGAGATAGAGCATATCTGCGAGTGTCTCCACTTCGAGGTATTAAGAGGTTTGGAGTCAAAGGAAAGTTAGCACCACGATTCGTGGGGCCATACAGAGTTCTGGAACGCAGAGGGGAAGTTGCATACAAGTTGGAACTACCAGAGGGTTTGTCAGGAGTTCACGATGTGTTCCATGTTTCCCAACTGAAGAAGTGTCATGCAGAGATGGCAGATATTCCTTTGAGAGACACAATGCCTCTAGAAGCAATTTAGTTAGATAACGATCTAACTTATGAGGAGAAACCTGTTAAGATTCTTGAGACTACTGAGAGGATCACTCGTACCAAGGTCATCAAGTTCTGCAAAGTTCAGTGGAGTCACCACACCGAGGAGGAAGCTACTTGGGAACGAGAAGAAGATCCCAAGCATGACCATCCTCACCTTTTTGCTAGCCAACCCGAATCTCGAGGACGAGATTCATCAAGGGGGGTAGGTTTGTAACATCCCAAATTTTCAATTTGGAATGTTTTACAATTATTAGCTAATCATCTATGCATTATGATTGAAATGAATGTGGCAATTATATTTCATATTCTTTATTTGACTTCTTTTCAATTTGGCACTTAAGTTTACTCAATTACCTGACAAAATACTTTGGAAAAAAGTACGAGAGGAGGTAACATGACACCCCCAAAGGTCAGAAGAAAATAGTGCAAATTTATTTGAAAGTCAAATTTGGTTTCATTTTGAATTTTCTATAAATAATGTTTTTATAAAGTTTTTATTTTGACTCTAAAGAAATGTTCACACTTTAGGATCTATTTTTATGATCGTTTTGATATATAATACCCTATATATTTTATTTCCGCTTTGGATAAAAAAAACTGTTTTCAAAAAAAAAGTTTCAAAAAAAGGGTAGGCATCGCTGGCCAGGCCCAGCCAGCCCAAGCCAGCGCTAGGGCAAGCCATCGAGCGATGCCAGGAACGAGGGCTCCTCGCTAGCGCCGCCAGAGACAGCGAAGGAAAAAAGGAAGCGCTCGCTCGTCTCTCCCTCTCTCGCACGATATCTCCTTCCTCTCTCTCTCATGTGACTGCAGGTGGGGCCGACCCCGGGTCTTCTCCAACCTCCCGCTCGGCACGCATAGGATAGCGCTCGCACTCCCGCAAACCGTTGGTGAAGCTCTTGAGATAACACTTATCTCGCGACCCCAGCCCTCCTAGCTACACCTATAAAAGCCCCTTGACCCCCTCTCTCCATTCAGCCAACCCGCTCCTCCTCTCGCCGCTCATAGCCGCCGCAGTCGCCGTTCGCATCTCGCCGGAGCCGAGTCAGTTCACCGGAAAACTGTGACGCCGGTGAGCCACCATGGCCTATTTTCTTCAAGGGAATCGGACCCCTAGTCCACCCGCATCTCCATGACATCTTTGTTGCCCCTAGGACGCACCGGAGATGTCGCCCGTCCGACCGTCGTCGCCGGAGTTCGTCGGAGACCGGAGCTCGCCCCGCTCCCTACGGTCGTCACCGTCGGGTGCCGTCACCACCGATCGAAGGCCCTCGCCGAGCTGCACCCGCCGGACGTCCTCGCCCGCGCTGGCGATCGCCGAAGCCACCGCCTCATCACCGTCGAGTTCCCTGCCAGACGCACGCACGTGCTCTCTGTAAGCGCTCGCCTGTACATAGATTAGTTTAGTTTTTTATAGGTTTTTTATTAGACTGAAGAGGCACCGGTTAACCGCATTTTAATATAAACCGTGCGGTTTATTTTAAACCGAACGTCGGTTTTGGTTATAGTTTTAGCCGAACCAGTGATTCGCTTAATTCGCGAACGTTCATCGCGTAGCAACCGCAGTGAACATAGTCAACCAATCAAAGCCTTTCACTTCGCGCTCTAGCCGCGAACGTCCATAATTTAGAGTTTTCAGAAAATATTTTATAGCTGTTTTTTTTCCAGATTTAATTCAAATCTTCAAACACCCGTAACTTTTTAACCGTAGGTCAAACGAGGTGAAACAAGCGGCTAAACTTTCGTCTCGAATAGCCCTAACCAGAAAACCCATAGTTGCAGATTTTTGCAAGTTCAAATTTCAGATTATTTCAGATTATTTCAGATTAGATTTAAATTTCATTAGGCCATATCTTTCAAACGGTATACCCGTTTGAAGCGATTCTTTTTGCACCACGTCACACGAACTAAATCCTTTGCCATGACACTTTGCCACTATATATTCTATACCATTATTTTCTGTTCACCATAATTTTATTAGGATGCCTTGTAGGAGCACTAGTGCACGTCACAAATTTTTAACACTAGTCATACTTTGAAAATTTTCATGTTAATGACTTGTGTTGGATTTTTATCTGGATTTTGCAAATATTTTGTGCATGTCTTCTTTGAGTTGTGTGAATGCTTGTTTATGTGTGTTTTTATCTACTTTGCGATAGATTGTCTGGAGTGCGAAGCAGAGTACTACCATTCGCTAGAACTTCACTCCCAGCAAGAAGGCAAGTTACATTTTGATCATGTTAGTTTTTACCTATGTTTTATTTTTGCACTTAGTCCTTTGATGTAGGAATGCATGATAGGAGTTTATACTTGTTGGATTTTCTATCACCCAGTAGTTCATTTGAGGTAGGTCTGAACCATGCAAACTTTGTCGCCACCGTTTATGGTACAATGCCTCGCCAAAGTAGACGTGGATTGGGGAGCGTTATCATTTTGAGTTGTGAGTGAAAAAGTAGTAACTAGGACCAACTTTAATGAACTACCTGGGTGGAAACTGGTTTGTATGGTGGCGAAGTACAGTGGGAGCATTCATGGGAATCCATGGGAGTGCACACTAGTGGTCCGTCCACCCAGGCTCAAAGGGATCAACCGTATTTTCATGTCTATAAGCTTCCGTGTGCACCCGCAAGCCAATATGGGCTCTGGCTTAGTTGAGTAGGTGGTGTGACCTCTTCCGGGATAGGCTAGTAGATGTAGATGATGTAGGTGTACCGGCCTATCCATGGGTTAGGGGAAATGCTATCGAAAGACTATGTCTTGATCTTCCGATCAAGGAGGTGGTCGAGTCTTGTGGGGAAAAGTGCACAACCTCTGCAGAGTTAAAACCTAATCGATTAGCCGTGTCCCCGGTCATGGACAACTTGAGCTTTTAGTAGTGGAAATGTAGGGATATCTCATCACTCTTAACTAATCAATTGGGTATGAAATTTTGGAATGGTTGAGATGGGCATCATCTCAGACTTATGATATTTGTAGAAGTAGAGCAATCATTTCTGATAGGGAAAAACTAGCTTTATGCAAAACTAAACTTTGAGCTTTCCACTAGCCAAATTGCATGTACTATGTAGGTTCATTACACTTTATGATGTGACTTGCCAGTACATTCCATGTACTGACCTACACGGCTGCAACTTATCATGTTGCAGATTTATCTGACAACGAATGAGGTGCGATAGGTCGTTGTTCTACACTCAGCTTGCTCGTGGAGTTGATGGACTTGTTGCACTTTTTGCTTCCGCATGTTTTTGTTTACTTGGCCTTAGGCCACATTATTGTAATAAATACTCTTTGAGGATTCTCAATGTAATAAATGTGTGATTGAACTCTGTTGTAAATCCTCAAGTACTGTGTGTGTCAGCATACCGATGTAGGGATGACACTTAAGCACAGAGACTCCGATCCCTTGAGATCGGGTCGCTACATTACATTTACTCCTAAAGTTGTCGTAAGCTGCCAATCGCATGACCCGATCCCACCTGGGCAGGTCTCACCCTGGGGTTATATCCCCAACAGTAGGCCCTAGATTGATTTGAACCAGTTCATGTCAATCTTCAAATCTTCTAGTTGGCGAGTCTTGCCTTCTCTTATAATCTTCATGACCCGCCAAAAACTGGCCGATCGTTGCGTCTGACAAGCTTTCATGACCCGCCGTGACGTCATCAGAAAAAATCAAAAAAAGATTCCTCCGACGTCAGAACGGATCTTTCGCCATTAATATGACCAACCCAAAAATCGAGGCGTCTTCTTAATGCAATCATGCTCCCTCGATTCTCGCACCAGACTGTTCGAAAGACCATTAAGTCCTTATAAATAAGCGTGGGGTCCATCACTTTCATTTTTCCCCTGCCGCTATCTTCTTCTTCTTCCTCCGAACGCCCGCGTCACCGAAGCCAGCTGCGCCGCTCGGTCATCGCCGTCTTCATCGACACTGGCCGCTGCATCAACCTGAAACGATCCAGAGCTCTCGCGCATTCGCCGCACTCTCAAGGTTCTATCTTTGCCCCCTATCAGATCTGCATTAGGGTTTCCTTGAATCCATGGAGTTCGTCGGTGTTCATCACCATTCGCGGGAGTGTTCTTCACTGATTGGATGAAAGCACCTTCTTTAAAGCCACGTAATACTGCTGAAATGACGCGGCTGCTCACTCCATGCTTAGCCGCACTCATTATAGATCTACAGCTTGTTGTAATTTGAAATACTTCCATCTATTCTTCCGCCAGCCTTTTTAGGGCTAAAATATTTTTCTTTTTCTCTTGCCCGTAGATCTTAAATCCATAGCTATAGCGGTGGAATTAGTTTCTCAACACTTAGCAATTTTTCAACCTGCATGGATAAACTTGATCCGCCAAAAAATCTGTTGGCTCACTTTGTCTCATCGCAAGTAGCTTCGGCGACTCACAATTTTTATTGACCCGCCCAATGCTATCACCATTTGTAGCTGTAGCAGGGGGTCAAAATGTATTTTTAAGCCGTCAAATATTCATGCCCTCCCGCAGCTTCCTAAGCCGCCACTATGTCAAAGATTCCGTCCACTTGCAACTAGGTAAAGTCTGGAGTGACCGAAGAGTCTCTCAAGGAATTCGTCACCGTGGGAGTTCTGCCGGCTCAAGATTTCATCCACTGGCGGGTTCCAGGCAGCGAGACCAACCCTAATCCCAAAGATGGGGAGGTCATTATATTCACAGACCATCTTCTTCGGGGTTTCTCTCCGCCGGGGTCAAAGTTTTTCCGGGACATCTTACACGCTTTCAATTTGCACCCCCAAGATTTTGGCCCAAACTCTGTCACCAACATGTGCCAATTCCAGACCTTCTGTGAAGCCTATCTTCAAGAGGAACCATTTGTTGTTTCGTTCAAGGAGTATTTTTACGTCAATCGCCAAACTGGAATGGCGGACGGGTTAAGTCTTGAGCTCGGGGGTGTAACTCTTCAGAGACGGAGAGACATACTTTTCCCAGCAGCGATCCTACCACATCACCCTAAAGAGTGGAACAAGACTTGGTTCTA
This sequence comes from Hordeum marinum, assembly GCA_022496015.1. Classification (NCBI taxonomy): domain Eukaryota; kingdom Viridiplantae; phylum Streptophyta; class Magnoliopsida; order Poales; family Poaceae; genus Hordeum; species Hordeum marinum. The sequence goes on along the minus strand of CM039677.1, from coordinate 218,739,497 downwards.
TTGCCAAGACACTTCACCGGAGCGGGAGAACCCACTGCCGGGTTATCGTTCTTGCTGGCTTAGCACGGATGCAGAACTTCCAGACCGGATGTCATCCGCCGGACGTGCTCAATACGCCTCCACCTTCTCCAAAGTCAGGGCCCTGTTAGCCAATGGGTTGACGCGTGTCGATCTGACCCGCTGCTAGGTCTCCTAGAGGATTCTGCCGCTAAGCCGCCGAGGCACTTTGATGTGTCAGTATATTGGTAAAGCAGATGACCCTCAACGCTTCACCCGGACCCCTCCGAAGGACCAGGATGTTAATACCATCGTCAAGTCTCTGCTGGGGGAAACATTAGCCATGTGCAGCAAGACCAACTTACACCCCTTCTCTGCACTTAACTCGGCTACGAATGTAAGTCTTTTCATCCTAACCTTCATCCATTCTTTTTAACTCCATACCTTATTAACCCTTTTCTGCTGATATGTTTTGTCCTTTGTAGGTCGGCTCCTCATTCTGGAAGAAAACTGTTGCCCTCAACTCTCAAGAAGAAGAACAAAGTCCCAAAGGCCTCAAAGCCCAAGGCGCTGACCCGCAAGAGGAAACAGTCAACTGAAGAACTATTGATTTGGACGGTTTAGAGGTAGAACTTGACTCCCTTGGCCTTCTCTTTATGCAACTTATTGACGACAATCACTCACAGGAAGAAGCTGAAACAAGCCATGCCAACGTTGCCGAGGTAACCATTGTCTCCTCTGACTTGGATCTTTCACCAATAAAGAAAGTACGGCGGGCTGTACGGAAGGTAAAGAGTTCCCGTCCTTTTGCTTACTTGAGTCATAACTTTCTTTTGAAGAAACAACAAGATGATAGTAGACGTCAGACCCGGTGACAAGGATAAGTACCTTAGGTAGGGTCCTAGGCCTGACCCACATACCCTACCTAAGGGCACTATATTGAAGGACTTAAAGATTACAAGCGAGATTCCGACTGGATTCACCATAGTGCTTAAGTCACTCGACATTCATCCACTCGGAAGTTTGTCCCTTCACTCGGCAGTAACCTGTCACTCGGAAGACCTCACTTCCAGTCGACGCTAGAAGACCAGAAGCCACCCCAGGGAGGCCAGCAGGCAGGCGTTTGGCTAGTCGTCATTAATAGAAATTATGATGTACGTTACCAGTAACGCCCGTCTTTATACCAACGATCGAACCCTTGGATGCCTCACACTTATGAGGGGTAGCGAACTCTATATAAGCCGCCCCTCCCCTCTGGCACAAGGGTTCACAACCTCTCTAACTCACACTCTCCACATGACAAAAGCTCCCGAGCACTGAGACGTAGGGCTATTACCTCCACGAGAGGGGCCTGAACTCATACATTCGTCTGTACATCCTCGCCGTAGCTAGGACTCTACCCTCTCCTTTCGTACCCCTAACTTCTACTGTTAGACTCGTTCCCATGACAGTTGGCGCCCACCGTGGGGCAGGCGTCTAAGCGACTTCCGGAGAGGTTGCATTTTTCTCCCTTCATCATGTCTTCTGGCGGTGTTTTCTCCCTGGGCCACGAGATCCGTTTCGGAGTGCTCACCTTCATCGCCGACGATTCGGCATGGCTCCAAGAAGCGCCTCTCGACGTCGAGGCGCTCCCAGTTTGCGGGTCCGCGCACTTTCGCGCGAGCTCTTGTGGTGTGCTTCTGCGACAACCGTCGACTCCGTACTCTTCAAATCTCCCCGCTGTTCGCCGTCGCAAGCGATCCGGTCGCTCACGGCTCCAGTGCTGGGTGAGACATGTGGCGGCCCGCCAAGTTTTGTCTCCGCAAATTGCGGCGATCGAACCCGCCGAGTCCCTTCATGGCGTGTTCGAGTTGGACTCCGATCAGTCGGACGTTCCCTCCGAGTGCGAGAGTTGCGATCCTGCAGCGGAGGTACTCATGTCTGGTTCTCATTAGAGCCCGCTGCCATGTTTTGGCCACGGCAGGCGAGAGACTAGTGGACCGTCGAGTGAGCAGCCGCGCCATGATGAGGAGGTCCTCCATAAAACCATCGTCGGTGCGACTGCTGAAGCTCGGGCCTTGGAGGCCACACGCATTCGGCTCAAAGAACTCTAGAGAGAACTCGATGAGCGCGCTCGCCAGCGCCCACCGGCTCCCAGTCAACGTCAGCGACAACTGTTTCCGAGTGGTTCACATAACAATGTTGAGCTATACCGTACTCCAGTTTTAAACGTTACAGCTATAGCTAGGATAGAAGATTACATTCAACCGTCACGATCAGAGGCTGGTAGAGGGTTGCTATAGATTAGGGCATTGCTTGATGAAGCGCAGCGTCAGAATTTTGTTGTTTTGCAGTCGCGTAATAGGATTCACAGTAATTCACCAAAAGTAGAGACTATTCAGTTGGCAGATAGTCCTGGATCGCCCTTGCGCCGAAGGGGCGGAGGTTTTCGTGAAGATCAGTACAGAGATCAGTTTCACCGTGATGACCACCATTGAGTGCCCACTCCTCCGCGGGGTGGTCCACGCGTGCCCTGGCACCAGGACAAAAGGCGCTCGTTTGGTGATGAGCGGAACACAGGGTTTGATGCTGGAGACCTCCTCACTCAGAGGCGGATCGACAAAGGTAGAGCCCACAGGGATGGGTATTGATAGAGGTGAAGTTGTCCCTGTCTTTCGATGAGATGGTGGCTATCGTTTTTGGTGGAGTAGACTTTGACGATCCGACTACGAACGTGTGATGACGCCGTGCCTTAGCAATCGCTAAACCAACTCCGAGAGGTTATTGACCACGCCGGAGCACGATCAACCTAACCACGAGGGTCTGTTTCCTGCACGCAAACGAAGAACAAGCAAGAAACTAAGATTGCAATCTGGATATTGCGAATATAAGAGGAAAGCTTTATTGATGAAGTGGGGTTCTGTGACGCCTTTGTCTGGTCGTGGAACACAAACGAAGAACGCGAAGTTGCAGCTATGGCGAACTTGTAATCTAAACAAAACCCAACCCTAAAACGACGCCCTAAGGGCATATATGGGAGAATAGAGGGGAATTTCGTGGCCCCTTGGAGGAGGGGTCCGAAACCGACCCTAACTCAGTTTTCCCATACACACGGACTCTAAAAACAACCTATAATATGGTATTTCGAATTTACATGGGCCTGGCCCAAAAATAAGGTGGCACAACACCTATATTAGCCTAGGGATTAATTTTATAAAGTGGCATCATGCATATTTCGTCCAAGGCTTCTCGCTCCCATTATGGTGGCTTCAAAGTGCGAAAATCATCACTGGAAGCTCCATTGTTCTTTCCCGCGCGCGCACCTTCTTCTCCATGCTTGATCCCACTCCAATGGTCATCCTTCTTGTCCATGCTAGGTCCTTCATTCATAAGTAAAACAAAAGTATCTAATTTAGGCATCATCATATGTTCATGAATATTAGAAGGATTTCCAAGAAACGAAAGTACCTAGTAATTCAATTGACGTGCGCGAGCTCTAGTAATCGGTCCTGTATGTATGGTAGTCGGAGTTGTGGGTGTAACATTAGTAGGGATGTCCTCATCATCCTCCCCTTCTTGAACTGAAGTCGCCCTCGACGGAAGCTCATCTTCCTCACCCAAATAAGGCTTCAAATCTGCAATGTTAAAAGTGGGGCTAACCCCAAACTCTGCAGGCAGCTCAAGTTTATATGCATTATCATTTATTTTTTCTCTAACACCTTAAAAGGACCATCAACACGTGGCATTAGCTTTGACTGCATGGTGTGCCAAGTACAATTGTTTCAGATCGTGATGCTAAATTTCTTAGCCACTTTTGGAGATGTTTATGGGCTAAGTTGGGGACTAAACTACTTTTTAGTACTACATGTCATCCCCAAACTGATGGCCAAACTGAAGTAGTTAATAGATCATTGTCTACTATGCTTAGGGCTGTTTTGAAGAATAACCTGAAAATGTGGGAAGAATGCTTGCCTCATATTGAATTTGCTTATAATCGTTCGCTACATTCTACCACTAAGATGTGCCCTTTTGAAGTTGTGTATGGTTTCTTACCTCGTGCACCTATTGATTTGTTGTCTCTTCCATCTTCGGAGAAGGTTAATTTTGATGCTAAAGAACGCGCTGAATTGATATTAAAGATGCATGAGATAACGAAGGAAACCATTGAGCGTATGAATGCTAAATACAAAATTGCTGGGGATAAGGGTAGAAAACATGTTGTCTTTGCACCTGGAGATCTTGTTTGGTTACATTTGCGTAAGGATACATTTCCTGATTTGCGCAAGTCAAAGCTAATGACACGTGTTGATGGTCCTTTTAAGGTGTTAGAGAAAATAAAGGATAATGCATATAAACTTGAGCTGCCTGTAGAGTTTGGGGTTAGCCCCACTTTTAACATTGCAGATTTGAAGCCTTATTTGGGTGAGGAAGATGAGCTTCCGTCGAGGACGACTTCAGTTCAAGAAGGGGAGGATGATGAGGACATCCCTGCTAATGCTACACCCACAACTCCGACTGCTATACATACAGGACCAATTACTAGAGCTCGCGCACGTCAATTGAATTACCAGGTACTTTCGTTTCTTGCAAATCCTTCTAATGTTCATGAACATATGATGCTGCCTAAATTAGATACTTTTGTTTTACTTATGAATGAAGGACCTGGCATGGACAAGAAGGATGACCATTGGACCGGGATCAAGCATGGAGAAGAAGGTGCACGCGCGGGAAAGAATAATGGAGCTTCCAGTGATGATTTTTGCACTTTGAAGCCACCATAATGGGAGCAAGAAGCCTTGAACAAAATATGCATGATGCTACTTCATAAAATTCGTCCCTAGGCTAATATAGGTCATGCACCACCTTATTGTTGGGCCAGGCCCATGTAATTTCGAAATACCATATTATAGGCTGTTTTTAGAGTCCGTATGTATGGGGAAACTGAGTTAAGGTTGGTTTCGGACCCCTCCTCTTAGGGGACACAAAATTCCGCTCTATTCCCCCATATATACAGCCCTAAGGGCGTCGTTTTAGGGTTGGGTTTTGTTTAGATTACAAGTTCTCCATTGCTGCAACTTCGCGTTCTTTGTTTGTGTTCCACGACCAGACAAAGGCGTCACAGAACCCCACTTCATCAATAAGGCTTTCCTCTTATATTCGCAATATCCAGATTGCAATCTTAGTTTCTTGCTTGTTCTTCGTTTGCGTGCAGGAAATAGACCCTCGTGGTCAGGTTGATCGTGCTCCGGCATGGTCAATAACCTCTCGGAGTTGGTTTAGCGATTGCTAAGGCACGGCGTCATCACACGTTCGTAGTCGGATCGTCAAAGTCTACTCCACCAAAAACGATAGCCACCATCTCATTGAAAGACAAGGCCAACTTCGCCTCTATCAAGTCGAGTGGCTAAGTGGGCAATTGAACTCCTATACTCTGACATCAAGTTCGAAGCCAAGAAAGTGATCAAGTCTCATGCACTTCCCGATTTTATGGCCGAGTGTATTAAACAGCAACAACCAATCCAGATTCACTTGGCACAATGGACCATGTTCTTTGATGGCTCTAAAATGTTGAATGGATCCGGTGCTGGCGTTGTCTTGGTGTCTTCGAAAGGTGACAAACTCAGATATGTTCTGCAAATTCACTTCGATTCCCCCAACAATGAAGCAGAATATGGGGCACTCTTATATGGGTTGCGCATGACTATCTCACTCGGCGTCAAGCGCCTGATGGTTTATGGTGACTCGGATTTGGTGGTCAATCAAGTGATGAAAGAGTGGGATGTTTGAAACCCTGCTATGACTGGATACTGCAATGTTGTTAGAAAGCTCGAGAAGAAGTTTGAAGGTCTAGAACTCAATCATGTTCCCCGAGTGAAGAATCAAGCGGCTGATGAACTGGTAAAGATTGGATCCACTCGATGACCTGTCCCTAGCAATGTATTCTTGGAGCACCTCCACACTCCTTCGGTGCAGGAGGATCCTTTCACCGAAGAGCCCCCGCAAGCTATGAGCCCCTCGGATCCGACTGAGGTTGATGTTCCTGCAGTTATTGATTTGGTCATGGAGATTCTAGTCATCGCACCCGACTGGACAGTGCCCTATACTGCATATATCCTGAGGCAGGAACTTCCTGAAGATGAGACTAAAGCACGACAGATCGTGCGCATATCGAAAGCTTTTACTGTGATCGAAGATCAGCTGTTCAGAGAAAGCGTGACTGGTGTGACGTAGCGATGCATTTTCCCCAAAGAGGGTCGAATGATCCTGGATGAAATCCACTCAGGAACTTGTGGCCATCATGCGTCCTCACGGATAATCGTCGCTAAAGCATATCGAGTTGGTTTCTTCTGGCCGTGTGCCAATGAGATGGCCAAGGACATTGTCGATCACTACGAAGGGTGCCAATTCTGTGCAAACTTATCTCACAAACCCGCGTCTGCTCTGAAGACTATTCCCCTCATTTGGCCCTTCGCTGTCTGGGGTTTGGATATGGTTGGTCCCTTTCGGACTAGACAGAGTGGGTTTACTCATTTGCTTGTTGTAGTCAACAAGTTTACAAAGTGGATTGAGGCCAAGCCAATAAAGAAACCGAACTCTCATACCGCAGTCAAGTTCATGAGAGAAATAATCTATGATGAGGACATCCCTGCTAATGCTACACCCACAACTCCGAGTGCTATACATACAGGACCAATTACTAGAGCTCGCGCACATCAATTGAATTACCAGGTACTTTCGTTTCTTGCAAATCCTTCTAATGTTCATGAACATATGATGCTGCCTAAATTAGATACTTTTGTTTTACTTATGAATGAAGGACCTAGCATGGATAAGAAGGATGACCATGGGAGCGGGATCAAGCATGGAGAAGAAGGTGCACGCGCGGGAAAGAACAATGGAGCTTCCAGTGATGATTTTCGCACTTTGAAGCCACCATAATGGGAGCAAGAAGCCTTGGACGAAATATGCATGATGCTACTTAAAAAATTCGTCCCTAGGCTAATATAGGTGCTGCGCCACCTTATTGTTGGGCCAGGCCCATCTAATTTCGAAATACCATATTATAGGCTGTTTCTAGAGTCCGTATGTATGGGGAAACTGAGATAAGGTCTGTTTCGGACCACTCCTCCAAGGGGCCACGAAATTCCCCTCTATTCCCCCATATATACAGCCCTTAGGGCGTCGTTTTAGGGTTGGGTTTTGTTTAGATTACAAGTTCGCCATAGCTGCAACTTCGCGTTCTTCGTTTGTGTTCCACGACCAGACAAAGGCGTCACAGAACCCCCACTTCATCAATAAAGCTTTCCTCTTATATTCGCAATATCCAGATTGCAATCTTAGTTTCTTGCTTGTTCTTCGTTTGCGTGCAGGAAACAGACCCTCGTGGTCAGGTTGATCGTGCTCCGGCGTGGTCAATAACCTCTCGGAGTTGGTTTAGCGATTGCTAAGGCGCGGCGTCATCACACGTTCGTAGTCGGATCGTCAAAGTCTACTCCACCAAAAACGATAGCCACCATCTCATCGAAAGATAGGGACAACTTCGCCTCTATCAATCTACCGGTATGGAGTTCCCCACAACATCATCACAGACAATGGCACAAACTTCGACTCGGAAGAATTCAGACGCTTCTGTTTTTCTCAAGGCACTCGAGTGGATTATGCTTCTGTTGCACATCCTCAAACCAATGGTCAAGTCGAGCGAGCTAATGGCCTCATCTTACAAGGTCTGAAGCCTTGTCTCATGCGGACCTAGAACATGCTACCGGAGCCTGGGTATCAGAGTTGCCATCTGTTTTATGGGGCTTGAGAACAACACCCAATCGGTCGACTGGACGGACTCCTTTTTTCCTGGTCTATGGATCCGAAGCTGTCCTGCCGAGTGATTTGTTTCACAATTCTCCTCGAGTGGAGCTTTATTCTGAAGCTGAAGCTGAACAAGCAAGACAGGATGGCATAGATCTCCTGGAGGAAGAGCGAGAGATGGCTTTGATCCGGACCGCGACATATCAGCAAGATCTGCGACGCTTCCATGCGAAACATGTTAAGGGTCGATCATTTCATGAGGGTGACTTGGTGCTCCGAGTGGATCAACAGTGACCCCACAAGCTCGCTCCGGCGTGGGAGGGTCCTTTTGTCGTCACCAAGGTGTTGAACAATGGAGCTTATCACCTGTACAACCTCAAGAAGCAAATTGACGAGCCGCGAGCCTGGAATGCGGATCCACTCTGACGTTTCTATACCTAAAAGCAGAGTGGTGTTGATGTAATAAGAGTATTTTGGACAATGTTATTTATGCAAGTATGACTTTCGCAGTCATTCGTCGATTCCGATCGTACCATTTCTCACTTGGAAACTCTCTGAGTGGCGAGCAATCCTGTACTCAGAGGCTTAGCTGTGAACATGCTTTCGCCTAAGTTAAAAACCCTACCAAGTGGATAACAGTCCATTCACTCGGCGAATTAGATGTGAAGCAGTCTTCGTCTAAGTTAAAATCTTCTCAGAGTGTTGAGCAATCCTCACACTCGGTGCTTAGCTGCGAACATGCTTTCGCCTAAGTTAAAAACCCTACCGAGTGGATAACAGTCCATTCATTCGGCGACTTAATGCGAACCAGTCTTCGTCTAAGTTAAAAACTTCTCCGAGTGTTGAGCAATCCTCACACTTGGGGGCTTAGCTGCGAACCAGTTTTCGCCTAAGTTAAAAATAAATTCCGAGTGGACTACTATCTATTCACTCAGAAACTTAGCTATGAACCACTCTTCGTCTAAGTTCAAAACTTCCCCGAGTGTTGAGCAATCCTCACACTCGGGGGCTTAGCTGCGAACCAGCTTTCGCCTAAGTTAAAAATAAATTCCGAGTGGATTACTATCTATTCACTCGAAAACTTAGCTACGGACCAATTTTCCCGAGTGTGGAGCAATCCTCTCACCCGGGGCTTGGCTGCGAACCAGCTTTTGCCTAAGTTAAAAACAAATTCAGTCGATCAAATGATTGAAAACCAAATACGGGTAAACCCAAATGTGTCAGCATAGATAAAGGTTTCGCGCGCAAGCAAAGGTGCTCAGGCTTAAGGCATGAATGAAGTTTTATGACTAATACACTTTCACTCGGCATTCCGAGGCAAATAAAGTTTTCTCTGTGAATCAAGTTTTTCAAGCGCCAGACAGACTTGCCGGCTCGACGAAGGTGTCCAGGTCGATCCCATCTGCGATCCTAGTGGCTTCCTTAATAAAGGTCTCCATCAAGTCTTCAAACTAAAGTTTCTTCGTGTTCATCACTCAGAGATCCTTCAACTTGTCCTCCCTTGCCTCCTTACAATGGACTCTGACAAGGGAAAGTGCCACATCGGCTCTACATCGAGCGGTTGATTTCTTCCAAGCTTGCACTCGACTGGGGATGTCGTTTAGACGAGCCATCATGGATGCAAGATCATTCTAAAGGGTGTCTTCGGGCCACAGCTCTTTGTCAATCTTCTCCAGCGCAGCTTTTAGTCGAAGGATATATGCTTGGATGCCCTGGAGTCGAACGTTGAGTCAGAACATGTTCATGGCCATGGCATCGCCAATGAGTGACTTGGTGGGATCCATATTGGGCTCGATTTCCTCGGTCTCTTTTTTGAAGTCTTGGCAGAATTCTACATGGAAGAAGGAATGGGAAAATGATCACATTTTTAACCGATGGGAATTGAAGAAATTCATTCGACAAGGGCAATTACCGTCGAGCATGATGTACATCTTCCTCGCGAACTCCCCCAAGTGCTTCTCCAAGCCATTGTCCCTCTTGGTCAGCTGCTCGGTCTTCTTGATGACTTCACCCCATTCCAGTTTTAGCTTGGAGTTTTCCTCCTCTATCTTCTTGGCAGCAGCTAGCTTCTTCCCGGTGGCTTTAGTCTTCTCCCTTGCCGTCTTTTGGGCATCAACAAGCGCCATGTCTTTGTCCTAAAGCGCCTTCTTCATGGTATCTAAAGAAATATCATTGTTGAGTCTCGTTTGGAGTCGACGATTTTCATCATGCATGTTTGTTCGAGTGAGAGCACTTGGTTCAAAGGATGGAAAGTGAGAGTAAGAATGCATTGGGTCAACTAAGGTTACCTTCCACAGTCTTTAATTCAGTCCGTGGACACTCCAAGCTGTTCCTTGAGACCTCCAGATCTAGTCGCAGCTGGTTCCTTTCCTCCTAAAGGTCCTTGTACCGAGTGCCAAGTTCACAAGCTCTCTGAAATCAACAAAAAACAAGGTCAATCGACATGGAAATTCCTCCACTCCCGAGTGAAGAATGTTAAGAATAGTCGACTGGATGGCGTGGCGGCACCCGCCCAATGCCTCTCCTGAAATAGCGTCATATCATGGTTGATGAAAATAATATCCATGAAACCTGCATTCGGGAGAGGAAGAACTAAAGGAAAAGAGTCCACTCAACACGTCGAGTGACAAACGTACTCCGCGTACGACAAAGAACCCTCGGTTCAAGTTCTTAAGACTACTGCTCATCGTCAACGATCAACAATAGTCTCGGGGACTACACCCGGTGAGTGCACTCAGCGTGGCCTCACTGGTTCTTACATCAGTTGAAAGGGTCTGCCCTGTCCATCCACAAAATGGTCTCTAGCAGACCCCCGCCAGTGCAAGCACTCGACGGTGGTCTCGGGGACTACACCCAGTGGGTGCACTATGCGTGCCCCCACTGGACCTACTAACACTCGATCCGTCGAGTAGCCCTTGAAGGGCCCACCACCCCACCTCGCACCTCTGAGGTAATGATGTCCATGAAACCTACAAGGTAGCTTCGGAGTGGTACGGCTAAAAGCACTCGACAAGGTCTGCCCTATCCAAGTACAAGATGGTCTCTATCAGACCCCCGCCAGTGCAAGCACTCGACGGAGGTCTCGGGGACTACACCCAGTGGGTGCACTCAGCATGCCCTCACTGGACCTGCCAACACTCGATCTGTCGAGTGGCAAAACAAAAAACACCATGCGCAAGCATATGAAAATCGTCTGTTTCTACGACCCCTGTCGATATCTTTGTCATTCGACAGCGGTCTCGGGGACTACACCCAGTGGGTGCACTAAGCATGCCCTCACTGGACTGAAAATTACTCGACTAAGACCTGATCTATTCGAGTAGAGAACTTATGAATATTCTACGGAACAAATACACCCAGTGGGTGTACAGTTAAAGAAGACAAGAATTCAATCGGAAATGCACTTACAATCGCACTTACTAATACGTTGGTACGAAGCGCCGCACTGGCATCATAAGCCAGCTTACTGGCCTCGTATGCCTCCTTGGTGCACAACATTATTTGCTCCGCTTGGATCATGGCCTCCTTCGCGGCCCCAGTTTGGTCTTCCGGGACATGGTGCAGAGGAAAGGCAGGCACCGGCTCGAGTGATGTTGCGGCTAGAGTAGTCGGGGTAGTCTAAGGTTGTCCGATTGGAGTTGATGCCATGATGGTTGAAGCAGCTGGTGGATCACTTGACAACGGAATTGCGAGTTCAGTTCTGGCTCGTGACAAGTCGCCTATCCCTTGGGATGATCCAGCAGTCAACCGCTATGGTGTTTGTGCTGACGGTGTTCTTCGGGCGCGTACGCACGGGGTGCCTAAGGTCTTGCCTTCACCCCTCATATCCCGCGGTTGTTCTTCATCATCTTCCCGTTGAATGATCTCTGCAAATATCAATCGGCAACGTTAAATCTTGCAATCGATGAATCATGTTCAAGAAACAAAGCCGAGTGAAGATTTGTTTACCTCTTTGGGAAGTGGCCGCATCAGTTGTATCCACATCCATTTGCTCCTCTCCGTCCCATGGAGGCGACGTCACGGAGGTAGCGGCACTGGTAGACCAAATTCCACTCGGTTAGCAAGAACTTGAAGTCATAGTCAACATTGAAAGACGAAAGCAAACACTTACGTTGAGATGACGGGCGCAACCATCTTCATGCGGGGCAGAGATCTGCGAGGTTTCGTTGTGTTGGGCTTAGGCTGCTTCGCGGCTCGTTCACTCGACTCGACAGTCGAGGTCCGATCCCGTTTCGGGTTCCTCTCACTCGAAACCAAGGTCTTACCCGTGGCAGCCGCAGGATCCTGACGCGACTTGGAGCGATGTTCGGTGCATGGAGGAGACTCGACTTCTTCCTCGTTCTTGCCAGAGGCTTCATACTCATCTTCGCTGTTGTCAGCATAGTCGACATCCATGCTGCCACCCTCACTCTCCCCGCCATCTTCAGGCTGGTTCCCATTGGGCACAGGTGAGTGCATGTGCGTCCACTCCTGCAGGATTCAAACAATGAAGTCAGTCGACATATCAATCAATCACTCGACAAAGTAATATGACAATTGACAACGCAAAGTTTACCAGATTCTTCGGTGGATTCTCAGCAAAGTAAGGCCGAATCCTCTTGGCCCCCCGGGGATTGTCGCAAGCCCCGATGATGCTTCGAAGCCATTGCTCGATAGTTTTCTGTGAAACCTCTTTCGGGTGCGTCCGGGTCGTGATATAGGCGAAGTTGTCCCTGTCTTTCGATGAGATGGTGGCTATCGTTTTTGGTGGAGTAGACTTTGACGATCCGACTACGAACGTGTGAGACGTCGCGCCTTAGCAATCGCTAAACCAACTCTGAGAGGTTATTGACCACGCCGGAGCACGATCAACCTGACCACGAGGGTCTATTTCCTGCACGCAAACGAAGAACAAGCAAGAAACTAAGATTGCAATCTGGATATTGCGAATATAAGAGGAAAGCTTTATTGATGAAGTGGGGTTCTGTGACGCCTTTGTCTGGTCGCGGAACACAAACGAAGAACGCGAAGTTGCTGCTATGGCGAACTTGTAGTCTAAACAAAACCCAAACCTAAAACGAAGCCCTAAGGGCTGTATATATGGGGGAATAGAAGGGAATTTCGTGGCCCCTTGGAGGAGGGGTCCGAAACCGACCCTAAGTCAGTTTCCCCATACATACGGACTCTAAAAACAGCCTATAATATGGTATTTCGAAATTACATGGGCCTGGCCCAAAATTAAGGTGGCGCAGCACCTATATTAGCCTATGGACGAATTTTATAAAGTGGCATCATGCATATTTCGTCCAAAGCTTCCCACTCCCATTATGGTGGCTTCAATGTGCGAAAATCATCACTGGAAGCTCCAATGTTCTTCCCCGCGCGCGCACCTTCTCCTCCATGCTTGATCCCGCTCCAATGGTCATCCTTCTTATCCATGATAGGTCCTTCATTCATAAGTAAAACAAAAGTATCTAATTTAGGCAGCATCATATGTTCATGAATATTAGAAGGATTTCCAAGAAACGAAAGTACCTGGTAATTCAATTGACGTGCGCGAGCTCTAGTAATTGGTCCTGTATGTATAGCAGTCGGGGTGGGTGTAACATTAGTAGGGATGTCCTCATCATCCTCCCCTTCTTGAACTGACGTCGTCCTCGACGGAAGCTCATCTTCCTCACCCAAATAAGGCTTCAAATCTGCAATGTTAAAAGTGGGGCTAACCCCAAACTCTGCAGGCAGCTCAAGTTTATATGCATTATCATTTACTTTCTCTAACACCTTAAAAGGACCATCAGCACGTGGCATTAGCTTTGACTTGCGCAAATCAGGAAATCTATCCTTACGCAAATGTAACCAAACAAGATCTCCAGGTGCAAAGACAACATGTTTTCTACCCTTATCTCCAGCAAGTTTGTATTTAGCATTCATACGCTCAATGTTTTCCTTAGTTAACTCATGAATCTTTAATATCAATTCAGCACGTTCTTTAGCATCAAAATTAACCTTCTCCGAAGACGGAAGAGGCAACAAATCAATAGGTGCACGAGGTAAGAAACCATACACAACTTCAAAAGGGCACATCTTAGTGGTAGAATGTAGCGAACGATTATAAGCAAATTCAATATGAGGCAAGCATTCTTCCCACATTTTCAGGTTATTCTTCAAAACAGCCCTAAGCATAGTAGACAATGATCTATTGACTACTTCAGTTTGGCCATCAGTTTGGGGGTGACATGTAGTACTAAAAAGCAGTTTAGTCCCCAACTTAGCCCATAAACATCTCCAAAAGTGGCTAAGAAATTTAGCATCACGATCGGAAACAATTGTATTTGGCACACCATGCAACCGAATAATTTCACGAAAGAACAAATCAGCAACATGAGCAGCATCATCACTTTTATGACATGGTATAAAGTGTGCCATTTTAGAAAATCTATCCACGACAACAAATATGCTATCCCTCCCCTTCTTTGTTCGAGGTAAACCTAAAACAAAGTCCATAGATATATCCTCCCAAGGAACACTAGGTACAGGTAAAGGCATATATAAACCATGAGGATTGAGTCGTGACTTAGCTTTTTGACATGTAGTGCAGCGAGCAACAAAACGCTCAACATCCCGTCTCATCTTTGGCCAAAAGAAATGTGTAGCAAGTACGTCCTCCGTCTTCTTCACGCCAAAGTGTCCCATTAATCCTCCTCCGTGCGCCTCCTGTAACAACAAAAGACGAACGGAACTAGCTGGAATGCATAGCTTGTTAGCACGAAACACAAATCCATTATTAATAACGAACTTGTTCCATGTTCTCCCTTCTTTACAATTCTGCAACACGTCTCTAAATTCAGCATCATGCACATATTGATCTTTGATGGTCTCCAAACCAAATATTTTAAAGTCAAGTTGTGAAAGCATAGTATAACGACGAGACAAAGCATCAGCAATAACATTGTCTTTACCCTTCTTGTGTTTAATGACATAAGGGAAAGTCTCAATGAATTCAACCCATTTAGCATGTCTACGGTTCAGTTTTGCTTGACTTTTAATATGTCTCAAAGATTCATGATCAGAATGTATAACAAATTCTTTGGGCCATAAATAATGTTGCCATGTTTCCAAAGTCCGAACAAGAGCATATAATTCCTTATCATAAGTAGAATAATTCAGACTAGGCCCACTTAATTTTTCAGAAAAGTACGCAACAGGTTTACCATCTTGTAGTAACACACCTCCTAACCCAATTCCACTAGCATCACATTCAAGCTCGAAAGTCTTATTAAAATCAGGAAGTTGGAGTAAAGGAGCATGTGTTAACTTATCTTTCAAGACCGTGAAGGCTTCTTCCTGTGCGGTACCCCAAGAAAAAGGCACGTCCTTCTTTGTAAGCTCATTGAGAGGCGCAGCAATGGTGCTGAAATTTCTCACAAAACGCCTATAGAAACCAGCGAGGCCAAGAAAACTCCTTACTTGTGTGACCGTTTTGGGCTGCGGCCAACTCTCAATAGCTTCGATCTTAGCTGTATCAACTTCAATTCCCTGTGGAGTAACAACATAGCCAAGAAAAGATACTCGGTCGGTGCAAAAGGTGCACTTCCCAAGGTTACCAAACAAACGTGCATCACGTAGCGCAGTAAAAACAGCACGTAAATGTTCCAAATGTTCCTCCAAAGATCTACTAAAAATCAATATATCATCAAAATAGACTACCACAAATCGTCCAATGAAAGCACGTAAAACCTCGTTCATTAATCTCATGAAAGTGCTAGGTGCATTAGTTAACCCAAAAGGCATGACTAGCCACTCATATAATCCAAACTTAGTTTTAAATGCTGTTTTCCATTCATCGCCCAATTTCATACGAATTTGATGGTATCCACTACGCAAATCAACTTTGGAGAAAATTGTAGAGCCACTTAATTCATCAAGCATATCATCTAGTCTAGGAATAGGATGACGATAACGAATAGTAATATTATTAATGCCTCTACAATCCACACACATGCGCGATGTACCATCCTTTTTAGGCACTAGAATAATAGGAACAGCACAAGGACTAAGGGATTCACGTATATAACCTTTGTCAAGCAGCTCCTGTACTTGACGCATAATCTCCTTTGTCTCCTCTGGATTGGTACGGTAGGGCGCACGGTTGGGTAGGGATGCACCGGGAATTAAGTCAATCTGATGCTCAATCCCGCGAATAGGCGGTAATCCCGGTGGCACGTCTTGTGGAAAGACGTCAGCGAACTCCTGCAAAATGTTAATGACAGTAGGAGGCAAAGAGGGAGGCATGTCCTCGAATGAAAATAATACCTCTTTACATACAAAAGCATAGCAAACATATGTAGCAACATCCAAATCATTAATATCAGATTTAGTAGCAAGTAAACATCCACTCTTCAATTTTATTTCAGATGCAACAGTAGATGATGGTTTATTATGCTTATGGTGTTGCTCAAATTCCTGTGCTACAATCTGATTTTCACTCTTATTTTTCTCCTGTTTTGCTTTACTAGCTCTAGCAATGTCATCTTTCATAATATGTTCGGGAGACATAGGAAGCAAAGTGATATTATGATCCTTATGAACAAGAGTATACTGATTTGTCCTACCATGGTGTACAGAATTTTTATCAAACTGCCATGGTCTACCAAGTAAAACAGAACATGCTTGCATGGGTACCACATCACAATCCACATAATCAGAATATGTAGCAATGCTAAAATGCACACGAACAGTACGTGTTACCTTAACCTTGCCACTATTGTTGAACCATTGGATGTAATAAGGATGAGGATGTGGTCTGGTGGATAGAGACAGCTTCTCCACCATCTCCATGCTAGCCAAGTTATTGCAACTCCCTCCATCGATGATGATGCGAACAGAACGCTCTTTCACAACTCCCTTTGTGTGGAACAAGTTGTGCCTCTGATTTTGCTCAGCGTGTGTAACCTGCACACTGAGAACACGTTGAGCAACTAAACTTTCATACCTGTCAGCGTAATCAGCAGCCATGTATTGTGTTTCTGGTTCTGCATCCTCGCCACCCTGTTCGTCACTTGCAATAAGTGCCAAAGTCTCCTCATCATAATCACTAGCGGACGCATATCCACCATCCTGAGTAACAATCATTACACGCTTGGAAGGGCATTCTCTCGCATAGTGACCTCCACCCTTGCAACGACGACATATAACCTCATGTGTTTGCCCTGTGGATGCAATAGATGAAGAAGAACTCTGTGCAGGCCCAAAAGGTGTGCTCTTCGTAGAGGGTGCAGTAGGAGCCTGTTGCCTGGTATCGCGATTAGAGTTGGAGGTTGAAGGAGGTGGTGTTGCAGCAGGACGTGCGGAAGCAGAGGAGGTACGTGGCGTCCATGATGAAGTACGGCCTGCAAAATTAGTAGTTCTCGCCATTGCCTGTCGATCCTGCACTTCACGTTCAGCTTTGCAAGCAAGATGAAATAAACGAGTGATAGTGTTATACTCCTTATACTCTAGAATAGTCTGAATCTCTCTATTTAATCCACCCATAAAACGTGCAAGCATAGCTTCATTCTCCTCAACAATACCACATCTAATCATACCAGTTTGTAATTCCTGATAATATTCTTCTACAGAATTTTTTCCTTGTCTTAAACGCTGCAAATTTTGAAGCAATTCACGTTGATAATAAGGTGGCACCCAACGATTTCGCATAGCAGTTTTCAAAGCAGCCCAAGTAGTTGGAATATTATTAGGGTGTATTCTACAATGTTCTGACCACCAAACACAAGCAAAACTAGTGAATGAACAAACAGCAGCAGCAACACGTCGATCCTCTGGAAATTGTAAGCATGTAAAACGTTGTTCTGTTTCTAACTCCCATGTAAGATATATATCAGGAACATATCTACCCTCAAACGTCGGAATATTCAATTTAAGTTTAGGGAGATGGTCATGATCCCGTACCTGCGGGGGTGGTGCAGCCCTACCGTTACGGTTGTAGCCATGTGGTCGACCTGGTGCGTATGGTGGTGGTTGCCCATGGGGCGGATCTGGAGCAACCTCTCCCTCATCATCGAAATCACCATCATAATCTTCAACCTGCTCAACGACAGTAGCCGCACGAGCCACCGAAGTAGCAGCAGTATCAACAGTACCAGGATGTTGGGCGTGGCCGAGAGGCACACGTCGCGCTCGTCGTTCGAAAGGAATAGGAACTGCAGCTGGTGGAGGTAGACGGGCAAGCACCTCATTGAACTTGGCGTCCATCTTGGAGTCGAATGTCTTCTCCAAACCATCTAGCTTCTCCATGGCAACTCCAAAGTTGTTCACGAAGTCCTGTACCTGCTCAGCCATCATTTGCTGAAATTTATCATAGAGCGCTTTGTTGGTCATGCTCTCCCAGTCGATCTCGTCATCGTGTGATCCTGGCATGGTTAGTAGAAATAGGAAACACACAATATGAAACCTACAGACTGCTGGGACGTGGTGGTGGTGGTGGTGTGGCACAAATCCTTTAAGCGAATCTCAATTTCTTACCAGTTCTTACCCAGTAGCAGGCGGTGATCGGCAACCGTTGTAGCCAAAACTCTCAAAGCTTGGATAGAGCGATTGCCAGGTGGTGTCAAGCACACGGCGTAGAAGTATGTGGAGCTGGGATGGCTTATAATATGGTAGCAAAAAGGGTCAGCAATAATCAATTCAGAGATGCAAGGTTGAATAAACGCTCAACGACGGTACTGTGCTGGTCCTAGGCTAGACCGTGCTAGAGACGCGAGCCTAAAACACCAACAAAAACACGACGATACACCTAAGCAAGGGAAAAGCACAATCGAATTTTTTTTTTCGTTTTTTTTTTCGGCGCCTCTTTTTTTTTTTTTTTTCGGCGCCTCTTTTTTTTTTTTTCAAAAACTCACTACAATGGCGAGTGTCTCAAAACTCTTGCCACGTCGTATAAGCAAGATGGGCACGAATTTTTCTTTTGGACTATTTTTTTTTTTCTGGAGCAATCCGGGGGCTGCGACGACCCAAAAATTTCGACAAAAATCACTATGATAGCAAGTGTCTCAAAACGCTCCGGGGAACCTAAAATCAAGATAGGGAAAAAATATTTTCAGCCGAAATTTTTTTGGGCCAAAACGTGCTCTGCAAAGCGTGCCAGACTTTTTTTTTTTTTTCCGACACCTGCGCAGGTAGCAAAACACGGATCCGAAATCAAAAGGATCTCGAAACTAAACCTAAAATGAACTGGACTTGGATTGGTGGAGGATTTGTGGTGGTATATATGGACACCAATGGAGAGTGGTATATGGCAACTATGAAGATGATGAGATATGGCAGCGGCGATGATGGTGGTGGTATATGGCAACTATGAAGATGATGCGGTGGCGGCGTGACAACCTGTGAAAAGAACTCGAAACTCTAAAGGACTAGACACTAAGACCAGCAACTCGACACAACGATGTAACCGCCAATTCAACAAAGCAAAATACTGAAAAGACTATGCAAAGGCTCAGATTGGTTCGGATATGATGATCTAACCCTAATTTTTTTTTTGGCTTTTTCGTGGACTAAAGGTATGAAGAACAGATGCGATCTAAACTACGAAAACTGGTAAAATCTCACCGAGCAACCTGGAAATCTGATACCACTTGATATAGGCGAAGTTGTCCCTGTCTTTCGATGAGATGGTGGCTATCGTTTTTGGTGGAGTAGACTTTGACGATCCGACTACGAACGTGTGAGACGTCGCGCCTTAGCAATCGCTAAACCAACTCTGAGAGGTTATTGACCACGCCGGAGCACGATCAACCTGACCACGAGGGTCTATTTCCTGCACGCAAACGAAGAACAAGCAAGAAACTAAGATTGCAATCTGGATATTGCGAATATAAGAGGAAAGCTTTATTGATGAAGTGGGGTTCTGTGACGCCTTTGTCTGGTCGCGGAACACAAACGAAGAACGCGAAGTTGCTGCTATGGCGAACTTGTAGTCTAAACAAAACCCAAACCTAAAACGAAGCCCTAAGGGCTGTATATATGGGGGAATAGAAGGGAATTTCGTGGCCCCTTGGAGGAGGGGTTCGAAACCGACCCTAAGTCAGTTTCCCCATACATACGGACTCTAAAAACAGCCTATAATATGGTATTTCGAAATTACATGGGCCTGGCCCAAAATTAAGGTGGCGCAACACCTATATTAGCCTATGGACGAATTTTATAAAGTGGCATCATGCATATTTCGTCCAAAGCTTCCCACTCCCATTATGGTGGCTTCAATGTGCGAAAATCATCACTGGAAGCTCCAATGTTCTTCCCCGCGCGCGCACCTTCTCCTCCATGCTTGATCCCGCTCCAATGGTCATCCTTCTTATCCATGATAGGTCCTTCATTCATAAGTAAAACAAAAGTATCTAATTTAGGCAGCATCATATGTTCATGAATATTAGAAGGATTTCCAAGAAACGAAAGTACCTGGTAATTCAATTGACGTGCGCGAGCTCTAGTAATTGGTCCTGTATGTATAGCAGTCGGGGTGGGTGTAACATTAGTAGGGATGTCCTCATCAGGTCGAGTCCTCGGGGCCTGCATAATGCCACATAGTGTGGTCCCTTGCCTGGAGCGGCTGGATGCATCGACTGAGGAATGTCTCCAGGAGATCCATACCAGTCACTCTGCCATGGATAAGGTTCACTACAACGTCCATCAGGATTCCCACTTGGACTTTCTCTACCTCTGACACTTTCAAGGACTTGGGAACGGCAAGATGATCTGATGTGAAAGGGGAAAGACCAGTCGACATATTGGGAGAAGCTATATCCTTGTAATAAAACCATGTCGACTGCCAACCTCTAACCGATTCGGGGAAAGTCATTGAAGGAAAAGAACTCCGGGCTCTCTTCTAGATTCCTAAGCCCCCACACAGTTGGACTACATGAGTTTTACCATCCTCAGGGTGGGCTTTTAGACTGACTGAGATCTGATGGTGAAAATGTGTTTGAACAAACCCAGTGGGGAGAGCAACCCAAGAAGCACTCGCATAGAGTGATGAAAGCAAACAGATAGGAAATGGCACTCGGAGGAAAGTGATGGAGCTGAGCTTCAAATAAGTTCAAAAACCCTCTGAGAAATGGATGGGGGGCATGGAGAAACCTCTTTCGACATGGGTGAGGAGAAGGACCCGCTCCCCCTTCGAAAGCCTCCAGGAACCATCTGCCATGAGCCCATCAATGACGAGATTCTAAACATCCATGGCGGTGACCGTCGATGGGAGAAAATCCCCCTGGATCCACCCCGGCGGCGTAGTGAATCGCACGGTCGATGGCTTCTTGGCGTTGCCCTTCATGGCCCCCTTCTTGGCATGCTCCAACTTCTCTGTCGTTCCCTTCGTCATCGCGGCGGCGGGGCTCGTCAGAGC
This sequence comes from Hordeum marinum, assembly GCA_022496015.1. NCBI lineage: Eukaryota > Viridiplantae > Streptophyta > Magnoliopsida > Poales > Poaceae > Hordeum > Hordeum marinum. Next base: position 218,718,340 of record CM039677.1, on the reverse strand, counting down.
GAAGCAGAGTGGTGCGCTGGAAGCAGGGGAGGTGGAGGAAGAGAGGAGATTTGAGGGAAAAGTACTGTTTAGACCATGGGGCTTCGGTATTTATACCTCGTTGAGTGTCTTGTTGACTCGTGGGCCCGCTAGATCCCCGCATATCCTGACCATAGACGTCGGCCAGTACATGGCGAAATGAGCGGCGTGAGAATCGAGGCGTTATGCCCCCACTCACCCCAGTCGTGGTGTCATTATCGCAGACGCGTGCACTCGGCAGTAACCTGTCACTCGGAAGACCTCACTTCCAGTCGACGCGAGAAGACCAGAAGCCACCCTGGGGAGGCCAGCTGTTGGAAATATGCCCTAGAGGCAATAATAAATTAGTTATTATCATATTTCCTTGTTCATGATAATCGTTTATTATCCATGCTATAATTGTATTGATCGGAGACTTGGATGCATGTGTGCATACATAGACAAAACCATGTCCCTAGTATGCCTCTAATAGACTAGCTTGTTGATCAAAGATGGTTAAGGTTTCCTAGCCATTGACATGTGATGCCATTTGATAACGGGATCACATCATTAGGAGAATGATGGGATGGACAAGACCCAAACTACAAACGTAGCATATGATCGTGTCAGTTTAATGCTACTGTTTTCTGCATGTCAAGTATCTGTTCCTATGACCATGAGATCATGCAACTCACTGACACCGGAGGAGTGCCTTGTGTGTATCAAACGTCACAACGTAACTGGGTGACTATAAAGGTACTCTACAGGTATCTCCAAGGGTGTCTGTTGGGTTGGCATGGATCAAGACTGGGATTTGTTACTCCGTGTGATGGAGAGGTATCGCAGGGCCCACTCGGTAATACAACATCACAACAAGCCTTGCAAGCAATGTGACTAAGTGTTAGTCATGGGATCTTGTATTACGGAACGAGTAAAGAGACTTGCCGGTAACGAGGTTGAACTAGGTATGGAGATACCGACGATCGAATCTTGGGCAAGTAACATACCGAAGAACAAAGGGAACATCATACGGGATTAACTGAATCCTTGACATAGAGGTTCGACCGATAAAGATCTTCATAGAATATGTAGGAACCAATATGGGCATCCAGGTTCCTTTATTGGTTATTGACCGTAGAGGTGTCTCGTTCATGTCTACATAGTTCTCGAACCCGCAGGGTCTGCACACTTAAGGTTCGGTGACGTTTCGGTAGTATAGAGTTATGTATGGTGGTGACTGAAGGTTGTTCGGAGTCCCGGATGAGATCGCGGACGTCACGAGGAGCTCTAGAATGGTCCGGAGATAAAGATTGATATATAGGAAGTCCCATTTTGGTCACCGGAAAAGTTTCGGGCTAATCGATAATGTACCGGGAGTGCCGGTAGTGTACCGGGAGACCACCGGGAGGGGTATTTCGACCCAAGAGGCTTCATGGGCTGTGGGAGAGTAAATGCCAGCCTTTTGTGGGCTGGTGGAAGTCCCACACAAGGCCCATGCGGCTGGGAGAAAAAGCCCAAAGGGAAAAAGGTGGAAAAAGGCCAAAAAAAAGGAGGAATCCTAGTCCTACTAGGATTGGAGGAGTCCTCCTCTCCTCTCCACTTTGGCCGACCCAAGGGCTAGATTTTTGGAAGACAAGCCTCCTCCTCCTCTCCTCCTATATATACTAGAGGATTTTAGGGTTTTGGCACAGAATTTTCAGCCACGTGCTCCCCGTTCCTCTAGTGCATAGTTTCTCCTCTAGATCGGTTTTCTACGGTGCTTAGGCGAAGCCCTACCGGAATAGCTCCACCACCATCACCGCAGCGCCGTCATGCTGCCGGAGAACTCTTCTACCTCTCCGCTCCCTCTTGCTGGATCAAGAAGGCGGAGATCGTCATCAAGCTGTATGTGTGCTGAACGCAGAGGTGCCGTCCGTTCGACGCTAGATCGGAAGGACCATGATCAAGATTGCGAGACGGATCGTGACGAGATCGCGGGACGGATCATGATGAGATCGCGGACGGATCGTGATGAGTTCACGGGACGGATCGTGATGAGATCGCGGGACGGATCGTGATGAGTTTGCCTGACAGATCGTGATTGGATCGCGGGACGGATCGTGATGAGATCGCGGGACGCTCGGCGATTTGGATCGCGAAGACGTTCGACTACACTAACCGCGTTTCTTAATGCTTCCCGCTTAGCGATCTACAAGGGTATGTAGATCCACTCTCCCTCTCGTAGATGATCATCACCATGGATAGATCTTGCGTGTGCGTAGGAATTTTTTTGTTTCCCATGCAACGTTCCCCAACAATGGTATCAGAGCTAGGTCTATGTGTAGATGAGATCTCGAGTAGAACAAAAAAGGTTTGTGGGTGTTGATGCTTAGATTGCTTCCTCCCTTGGTCGGATTTTGGTTCAGCGGTATTGTTAGATGAAGCGACCCGGACCAACATTACTCGTACGCTTACGAGAGACCGGTTCCCTCGACCGCAACTTGTTGCATAGATCGCTTGCGGGTGCTAGTTTCTCTCACTTTAGTTGGATCGGATTCGACAAAGGCGGTCCTTGAGAAGGTTGAAAAGCAACTAGTGTATCACCGTTGTGGTTTTTGCGTAGATGAGAATTGTTCTTGCTAGATACCCGTAGCAGCCACGTAAAACATGCAACAACAATTAGAGGACGTCTAACTTGTTTTTGCAGGGTATGTTGTGATGTGATATGGGCAATTACATGATGTGATATATGTGATGTATGAGATGATCATGTGATGTATAGATTATCATGACTTGCATGTCGATGAGTACGGCAACCGGCAGGAGCCATAGGGTTGTCTTTAATTATTGTATGACCTGCGTGTCAATCATTAGGCGCTATGTAATGCTTTACTTAATCGCTAAACGGTAGCAATAGTAGTAGAAGCATGGTGGGCGCGACAACCCCGATGGCGACAGGTTGATGGAGATCAAGATGATGGAGATCATGGTGTCATACCGGTGACGATGGAGATCATGCCGGTGCTTTCATGATGGAGATCAAAAGCACAAGTTCATGGCCATATCATGTCACTTATGATTTGCATGTGATGTTAATCCTATTATGCACCTTGTTTTGCTTAGGACGGCGGTAGCATTATAAGGTGATCCCTCACTTAATTTCAAGATAAATTGTGTTCTCCCCGACTGTGCACCGTTGCGAAAGTTCTTCGTGTCGAGACGCCATGTGATGATCGGGTGTGATAGACTCTACGTTCACATACAACGGGTGCAAGCCAGTGTTGCACATGCAGAACACTCGGGTTAAACTTGACGAGCCTAGCATGTACAAACATGGCCTCGGAACACAAGAGACCGAAAGGTCGAACATGAGTCATATAGTAGATATGATCAACATGATGATGTTCACCATTGTAACCACCTCAACTCACGTGATGATCGGACTTGAGTTGGTGAATTTGGATCATGTATCACTCGAATGACCGGAGGGATGTCAATTTGAGTGGGAGTTCTTAAGTATTATGATTAATTGAACTCATTATCATGAACATAGTCAGTAGTGTCTTTGCAAATTATGTTGTAGGTTACTTGCTCGCACTGTAGCTCCCTTGGATTTTTATTTGTTGCTAGAGAAATAGAGTTGAAAGATGATGGTAGCAATATTGCGGACTGACTCCGTGATCTGAGGATTGTCCTCGTTGCTGCACAGAAGGCTTCTGTCCTTAATGCACCGCTCGGTGCGCCAACCCCTCTAGCATCGTCTGTAGATGTTGTGAACATCTGACAGGCACGTTCTGATGACCACTTGATAGTTTATTGCGTGATGCATTATAGCTTAGAATTGAGGCTCCGAAATGTTTTGAACGTCACGGAACATATGAGATGTTCTAAGAGCTGAAATTAGGATCTCAGGCTCCTGCCCATGTTGCGAGATATGAGATCTCCAACAAGATTCTTTGCCTGTAGTATGAAAGAGAATAGATCAATCGTTGAGCATGTGCTCATATTGTCTGGGTGCTACAATCGCTTGAATCGAGTGGGAGTTGATCGTCCAGATAAGATAGTGATTGATATAGTTCTCCAAGTCACTGTCACTAAGCTACTAGAACTTGGTGATGAACTATAAAATGCTAGGGATAGAAATAATGATCCCTGAGCTGTTCGCGATGTTTGACACCACGAAGGTAGAAATCAAGAAGGAGCGTCAAGTGTTGATGGTTAGTCAAACCACTAGTTTCGAGAAGGGCAAGAGCAAGGAGGGAAAACTTCATGGATAGCAAGTTGCTGCTCCAGTGAAACAACCCAAAGTTGAACCCAAACCCGAGACTAAGTGCTTCGATTATGAGGAGAGCGATCGCTGAAGCGGAACAACCCTAGATACTTGGTAGATAACAAGGCTGGCAACATCGACAGAAGTATGTTTGATGTACGTGTTATGTATGTGTACCTTGCTGGTACTCCTAGTAGCACCTGGGTATTGGATACCGGTTCGGTTGCTAAATGTTAGTAACTCAAAATAAAAGCTACGGAATAAACGGAGCACTAGCTAAGGGTGAGGTGACGATGTGTGTTGGAAATCTTTCCAAGGTTGATGTGATCAACATCGCACGCTCTCTCTACCTTCGGGATTAGTGACAAACCTAAATAAATGTTATTTGGTGTTTTGCGTTGAGCATGAACGTGTTTGGATCGTGTTTATTGCAACACGGTTATTCATTTAAGTTAGAGAATAATCGTTATTCTGTTTACATGAATAATACCTTCAATGGTCATGCACCCAGTGAGAATGGTTTGTTGAATCTTGATCGTAGTAATACACATGTTCATAACATTGATGCCAAAAGATGCAAAGTTAATAATGATAGTACCACATACTTGTGGCACTGCCGCTAAATGTCATATTGGTATAAAACGCATGAAGAAACTCCATGCTGATGGATCTTTGGACTCTTTCGATTTCGAATCGGTTGAGACATGCGAACCATGCCTCTTGGTCAAAGATGACTAATGACCCCGTTTTCTGGTTTGACGGAGCGAGCAAGTGATTTATTGGAAATGATACATGTTGATGTATGCAATCCAATGAGTCTTGTAGCGTGCGGTGGATATCGTTATTTTCTTACCTTCACTGATGATTTGGGTAGATATAGTGTATGTTTACTTAATGAAACACAAGTCTGAATCATTTGAAAAGTTCAAGCAAATTCAGAGTGAAGTTTAAGATCATTGTGACAAGAAGATAAAAATATCTGCGATATGATCGTGGAGGTGAATATCTGAGTTACGAGTTTGGCATACAACTTTAGACAACGTGAATGTTGTTTCACAACACACGCCACCTGGAACACCATAGTGTGATGGTATGTCCGAACGTCATAGTCGTGCTCTATTGGATATGGTGCATGTTATGATGTCTCTTATCATTTTGCTACTATAATTTTGGTGTTGTGCATTAGAGACAACTACATTCACTTTAAATAGGGCACCATCTAAATCCATTGAGATGACACCGTGTGAATTATGGTTTGATAGAAACCTAAGCTGTCATTTCTTGATGTTTGGGGCTGCGACGCTTGTGTGGAAAATGTTTTCACCTAATGAGCTCGAACCCAAAGCGGACAAATGCATCTTCGTAGAATACCCTAAGAACAGTTGGGTGAACCTTCTATCTTAGATCCATGCATAAAGTGTTTGTTGCTAAAATGGGTCCTTTCCCGAGAAAAAGTTTCTCTCGAAAGAATTGAGTGGGAGGAAGATAGAACTTGATGAGGTTGTTGAACCTTTGTTTCAACCAGAGAGTAGCGCAACGCAGAAAGATGTTTCTGTGGAACCTACGTTAGTTGAAGAGGAAGTAAATGATGATGATCACGAAGCTACGGATCAAGTTACTATCGAACCTCGTAGGTCGACAAGGATGTGTACTGCTCCTGAGCGGTACGACAACCCTGTCTTGGAGGTCATGTTGTTGGACAACAATGAACCTACGAGCTGTGGAGAAGCGATGATGGGCTCGGATTCTGACAAATGGTTAGAGGCCATGAAATCCGAGAGAGGATCCATATATGAAAACCAAGTATAGACTTTGGTAGACTTGCTCATTGGACGGCAGGTCGTTGAGTATAAGTGGATCTTTAAAATAAAGACAGACGCTGATGGTGAATGTCACCATTTATAAAGCTCGACTTGTCGCAAAGAAGTTTCCGGCAACTTCAAGGAGTTGACTGCGATGAGACTTTCTCTCATAGCGATGCTAAAGTATGTTAGAATTATGTTAGCAGTTGCTGCATTTTTCAATTATGAAATCTGGATGGATGCCAAAACATCGTTTCCTTTCTTGAGGAAAGGTTGTATGTGATACAACCAGAAGGTTTTGTCAGTCCTAAGGATGCTAAAAGGTGTGCAAGCTTCAGTGATCCTTCTATGAACTGAAGCAAGCATCTTGGAGTTGGAATATACACTTTGATGAGGTATTAAAGTTTTTGAGTCTATACAAAGTTTACAAGAAACTTGTATTTACAATAAAGTGAGTGGGAGCACTGTAGAGTTTCTGATAAGCATATGTGGTTGACATATTGTTGATTGGAAATGATATAGAATTTCTGGAAAGCATAAAGGGTTGTTTGAAAAGAGTTTTTGAAAGGAAGACCTGGATAAAGCTACCTAATTGTTGAGCATCAAGATCTATAGAGATAGATCAAGATACTTGATGAGACTTTCAATGAGTACATACCTTGACAAGATTTTGAAAGAGTTCAAAATGGATCAGTCAGAGAAAGAGTTCTCGCCTGATTTTTAAGGTATAAAGTTGAGTAAGACTCAATGCCCAGTGACTGCAGAAGATAGAGAAAAGATGAGTGTCATCCCCTATGCTTCAGCCATAGGCTCCATCATGTATGCAATGTTGTGCACAAGACCCGATGTCAGTCTTGCCATAAGTATGGCCGGAAGGTTTCAAAGTGATCCTGGAATGGAGCACTGGACAGCGGTCAAGATTATCCTTAGTAACTAAAAGACTAAGGAGATGTTTCTCGATTATGGAGGTGATAAAGAGTTCGTCGTAAAGAGTTACGTCGATGCAAGCTTTAACACCAATCCGGATGACTCGTGGTAGCAATCCGGCTATGTATAGTGGAGCATCCATTTGGAATAGTACCAAGTGGAGTGTGGTAGCAGTGTTTACTGTTTAACATAGAGATTTGCAAAGTACACACGGATCTGAATGTCGCAGACCCGTTGACTGTAAGACCTCTATAACATGCAAAGCATGATCGAGCCCCAGAACTCATTGGGTGTTAGATTCATAACAATGCAAATCACGTGGTGATGTGAACTAGATTAGTGACTCTAGTGCAAGTGGGAGACTGTTGGAAATATGCCCTAGAGGCAATAATAAATTAGTTATTATCATATTTCCTTGTTCATGATAATCGTTTATTATCCATGCTATAGTTGTATTGATCGGAGACTTAGATGCATGTGTGGATACATAGACAAAACCATGTCCCTAGTATGCCTCTAATAGACTAGCTCGTTGATCAAGATGGTTAAGGTTTCCTAGCCATTGACATAGATGTCATTTGATAACGGGATCACATCATTAGGAGAATGATGGGATGGACAAGACCCAAACTACAAACGTAGCATATGATCCTGTCAGTTTAATGCTACTGTTTTCTGCATGTCAAGTATCTGTTCCTATGACCATGAGATCATGCAACTCACTGATATCGGAGGAGTGCCTTGTGTGTATCAAACGTCGCAACGTAACTGGGTGACTATAAAGATACTCTACAGGTATCTCCGAGGGTGTCTGTTGGGTTGGCATGGATCAAGACTGGGATTTGTTACTCCGTGTGACGGAGAGGTATCTCAGGGCCCACTCGGTAATACAACATCACAACAAGCCTTGCAAGCAATGTGACTAAGTGTTAGTCACGGGATCTTGTATTACGAAACGAGTAAAGAGACTTGCCGGTAACGAGGTTGAACTAGGTATGGAGATACCGATGATCGAATCTCGGGCAAGTAACATACCGAAGAACAAAGGGAACATCATACGGGATTAACTGAATCCTTGACATAGAGGTTCGACCGATAAAGATCTTCGTAGAATATGTAGGAACCAATATGGGCATCTAGGTCCCTCTATTGGTTATTGACCGTAGAGGTGTCTCGGTCATGTCTACATAGTTCTCGAACCCGCAGGGTCTGCACACTCAAGGTTCGGTGACGTTTCGGTAGTATAGAGTTATGTATGGTGGTGACCGAAGGTTGTTCGGATTCCCGGATTAGATCCGAACGTCACGAGGAGCTCCGGAATGGTCCGGAGGTAAAGATTGATATATAGGAAGTCCCATTTTGGTCGCCGGAAAAGTTTCGGGCTAATCGGTAATGTACCGGGAGTGCCGGTAGTGTACCGGGAGACCACCGGGAGGGGCATTTCGACCCAAGAGGCTTCATGGGCTGTGGGAGAGTAAATACTAGCCTTTTGTGGGCTGGTGGAAGTCCCACACAAGGCCCATGCGGCTGAGAGAAAAAGCCCAAAGGGAAAAAGGTGGAAAAAGGCCAAAAAAGGAGGAATCCTAGTCCTACTAGGATTGGAGGAGGAGTCCTCCTCTCCTCCCCACTTTGGCCGACCCAAGGGCTGGATTTTGGGCAGCCAAGCCTCCTCCTCCTCTCCTCCTATATATACTAGAGGATTTTAGGGTTTTGGCATAGAATTTTCAGCCACGTGCTACCCGTTCCTCTAGTGCATAGTTTCTCCTCTAGATCTGTTTTCTACAGTGCTTAGGCGAAGCCCTGCCGGAATAGCTCCACCACCATCGCCGCAGCGCCGTCACACTGCCGGAGAACTCTTCTACCTCTCCGCTCCCTCTTGCTGGATCAAGAAGGCGAAGATCGTCATCAAGTTGTACGTGTGTTGAACGCGGAGGTGCCGTCCGTTCGGCGCTAGATCGGAAGGACCGTGATCAAGATTGCGAGACGGATCGTGACGAGATTGCGGGACGAATCGTGATGAGATCGCGGGACGGATCGGGATGAGATCGCGGGACGGACCGTGATGAGTTCACGGGATGGATCGTGATGAGATCGCGGGACGGATCGTGATGAGTTCGCGGGATGGATCATGATTGGATCGCGGGACGGATCGTGATGAGATCGCGGGACGCTCGGCGATTTGGATCGCGAAGACGTTCGACTACACCAACCGCGTTTCTTAACGCTTCCCGCTTAGCGATCTACACGGGTATGTAGATCCACTCTCCCTCTCGTAGATGCTCATCACCATGGATATATCTTGCATGTGCGTAGGAATTTTTTTGTTTCCCATGCAACGTTCCCCAGCAGGCCAGCAGGCAGGCGTTAGGCCAGTCGTAATTAATAGCAATTATGATGTACGTTACCAGTAACGCTCGTCTTTATACCCACAATTAAACCCTTGGATGCCTCGCACTTATGAGGGGCAGCGAACTCTATATAAGCCGCCCCTCTCCTCTGGCACAAGGGGTCGCAACCTTCGTAACTCACACTCTCCACACGACAAAAGTTGCTGAGCACTGAGACGTAGGGTTGTTACCTCCACGAGAGGGGCCTGAACTCATACATTTGTGTGTACATCCTCGCCGTAGCTAGGACACTGCCCTCTCCTTTCGTACCCCTAAATTCTACTGTCAGACTCCTTCCCACGACACCCGGAGCGATGGCTGTGGAGACCTTTTAACTGGCTTACCAAATGAACCGGCTCCTCAAAAACAGCACACAAAAGTACTTCCTTGTCTTGAGCTTATCTTGCTTGGACACTATTTTTGCAGATTATTAACTGATTTAACAATGCTAATTTTTCCAGGACCCGCCTCCTTCTTTTGGCGATTGAACCGCATCAAAGCTGCCTCCTCTTATTATTAACCCGAGGTAAGCATTTCTATACCCCAAAAAGCGTTTAATATCTTGTACCTTATCATGATATATCCGACCTTGCCTTTGCTCATAGGGCTCAAGCCAAATGAAATATCCACAACTCTTGACGTTCGAGACCCGAAGATCCCAACAGTCAATACTCCTCACTCTCATGTTGAACCTTCTGAGGCTGCCAAAGACGCCCCTAAAGAAAGTCCTCTACTGGCAAAGTCAACTTTATACAGGGCAAGCCCGTGGGCGTCAATATTTCATGAATTGGAGGGGGGAAATCTCAAGAACACGAAGAACACTAAGGGCAAACACGATTACACATCCACTAGATTCACGAAAGCACACGAGGAACGAGATCCCCAAGTCAAACAAAGATACAAGTAGCAGTACATGATCTCCCACTCCGGAAGGAGGGGCCTTGATATCCCGGAGGATCTTCCCTCGTAAGGGGGCTTGACATCCACTAGGGATCTTCTCCTATAGAGGCATCTCCATGGGACGGAGTATATATAGTGCTAGTCTCGAAAGGGTAATAGAGAGGGAGATACATGGGCCTCGGGCCCGTTCCTGCATGCAGACAGGCCGGTTGTACCGGAGGTTGGTCCGGTTGTACCGGTCATGAGACATCAACCGATACAACCGGGGAGGTACCGGTCTTGAACCGCACCAAAACAGAATCTTGTCCCCGGTGGTAGCGGTTGTTGGCGGTGGTTGATCGGTTGAACCGGTGCATCGGTTGTTGGCTGGTGGTGCACCGTTTGAACCCCTAAATCCCGGGTAGCTCCTTGTCCTTCTCCTTGCTCTTGGTGTTCCTCGTGCTCCCTTCCTCCTTCTTGACACCTAAGCACACAAAGTGTCTCTGCTTGAGGTAGCATCCATGTTCCAAGAGCATCAAAGGGAGAGTCATAAAGGAGTGAGGTCACCTCGTTTGTAATGGCACGTGCATGAGCTCTTGTCAATGGGCCACTTGAAGCTTGAGGTGTTGATGATGGGTCCATGGTGGTGCTCATGGGATGCTCTGCATCATCTCCACCCCTTGCGAGGGATCCGACCTCGGATCAAGATCTTCATCACCATGGAAAGGGGAGAAGTCCGCGACGTTGAAGGTTTTGCTCACGTTGTACTTACCGTGCGGAATGTCGATCTTGTAGGCATTGTTTTTATAGCGCTCTAACACCTTGAATGGGCCGTCGGCGCGAGGTAGAAGCTTGGACTAGCGCTCATTGGGAAGGCGTTCCTTCCAGAGATGTAGCCACACGAGGTCGTTGGGTTCGAAGACCATGGGATGTTTGTTGGTGTTGCTTGGCGGTGGTGCGTTCCACTTGGCGCTAGATGGTGTTCCTTGTATCTTGATGCATTTTCTTGATGTAGTTTGCCCTCGCCTTGCATCCATGTTGATGCGTTCTTGTAGTGGAAGCAGAAGAATGTCCAATGGGGACAATGGGTTGAAGCCGTAGACCACCTCGAAGGGAGACTTGTTGGTGGTGACGTGTCGTGCACGGTTGTAGGCGTACTCGACGATGGGAAGGCAATCTTCCCATTCCTTGATGTTCTTCTTGATCAACACACGGAGGAGAGTTCCAAGTGTCCGATTCGTCACCTCCGTTTGGCCATCGGTTTGTGGATGGTAGGCCGAAGAGAAGAGTAACCTTATGTCGAGCTTGGCGCAAAGGGTCTTCCAAAAGTAGATCAAGAACTTGACATCGCGATCCGAGACAATGGTCTTTGGTACTCCGTGCAGGCGTAAGATTTCCCTACAAAAGAGATTGGCAATATGTGAAGCATCGTCGATCTTGTGACAAGGAATGAAATGAGACATTTTGGAAAAACAATCCACAACAACAAAGATGGAATCATGGCCATTTTTTGTTCGTGGCAATCCAAGCACAAAATCCATGCTAATATCCTCCCAAGGTTGGAACGGAATAGGAAGAGGCATGTAAAGACCATGGGATTGAGCTTTTGACTTAGCTTTGTGATATTTAGAGCATCGGTTGGTGAAGCGGAATTTGTCGGAGAGGGTGGCATATGTCTTGTCGCATCTGAATTGACCCATTAGTCCTCCACGGTGTGCCTCTTGCAAAAGCAACAAACGAAGGGAAGACTTTGGAATGCAAAGTTTGTTAGCATGCATAAGATATCCATCTTTCATGTAGTAGTTCTCCCAACAAGTTTTCACTTTGCAATTGGCATATGGAATAGCAAAGGAATCATCATGCTCATACAAATCTTTGATGTGCTCAAAGCCAACAACATTAAACTCAAGTTGAGTAACGAGCATGCATTTGCGGGAAAGAGCATCCGCCACAACATTTTATTTACCCTTAATGTATTTGATAACATAAGGAAAAGACTTAATAAATTCACTCCATTAGCATGACGTTTGTTTAACTTAGTCTGACCCTTGAGGTACTTTAGAGTTTCATGATCGATATGAATGACAAATTCATGCGGTCGCAAATAATGTTCCCAAGCTTGTAAGACTCTCACCAAAGCATAGAATTCCTTGTCATAGTTAGGGTAATTGAGTTGAGCGCCGGAAAGTTTCTCACTAAAGTACGCAACTGGGCGCTTTTCTTGCATAAGGACACCTCCTATGCCATTACCACTAGCGTCACAATGCACTTCAAAAGTTTTGTCAAAATTGGGCAAGGAAAGCAAAGGTGCATGAGTAAGCAAATTCTTAAGTTCATGGAAAACTGTGTCTTGGGATGGTCCCCAAACAAACGGTGCATTTTTCTTGCTCAATGCGTGTAGAGGAGTAGCAATAGTGCTAAAGTCTTTCACGAAATGACGGTAAAAACTGGCTAGACCGAATAAGCTATGCACTTGTTGCAAATTGGTGGGTGTAGGCCAATTTTTAATTGCCTCAATCTTAGACTCATCAACATGGACACCCTTTGAGGAAACCACAAATCCTAGGAAAACAACTTTGTCCACACCAAAATGCATTTGTCCATGTTAGCATAAAGTTTTTCTTTCCGAAGAGTTTGCAAAATGTTTCTAACATGTGTGGCGTGTTGTTCTAGAAATTTGCTAAAAACAAGGATGTCATCAAAGTAGACCACAACACAATACTCAATATAGGGGCGAAACACATGATGCATCATGCGCATGAACGTACCCGGTGCTTCGGATAAGCCCATGTGCATCACTAGCCATTCATAGAGACAAAATTTGGTTTTGAAAGCGGTTTTCCACTCGTCACCCTCTTGTATGTGAATTTGGTAGTAACCAGTTTTTAGGTCTATCTTGGAAAATATAGTGGCGCCACTAAGTTCATCTAGCATGTCATCTAAGCGTGGGATAGAGTGACTGTAGCGAATGGTGATAGCCTTTATGGGGCGGCAATCGGACCACATGCACATACTACCATCATGTTTAGGCACTAGGATCACGGGAACCGCACAAGGACTCAAACTCTCGTGAACATGCCCTTTATCTAGGAGTTTTTTGACTTGCCTTTGTATCTCCTTTGTTTCGTCGGGGTTGACGCGGTAGGGAGCCTTGTTGGGAAGCGGTGCACCGAGGATGAGGTTGATGCGGTGTTCGGTTCCTCATTGTGGTGGTACTCCTGAAGGTAGCTCATTGGGGAATACATCTTGGAATTCCTGCAACAATTGAGATAACACAAGAGAAAGATGTTGTGAAGGGTTAGGCCGGGTAATGTCATCCTTGCACACTATCGCATAGTGAAAGACGGTCGATGGTGATGAGGACATCCCTACTAATGCTACACCCACAACTCCGACTACCATACATACAGGACCAATTACTAAAGCTCGCGCACATCAATTGAATTACCAGGTACTTTCGTTTCTTGCAAATCCTTCTAATGTTCATGAACATATGATGCTGCCTAAATTAGATACTTTTGTTTTACTTGTGAATGAAGGACCTGGCATGGACAAGAAGGATGACCATTGGAGCGGGATCAAGCATGGAGAAGAAGGTGCGCGCGCGGGAAAGAACAATGGAGCTTCCAATGATGATTTTCGCACTTTGAAGCCACCATAATGGGAGCAAGAAGCCTTGGACGAAATATGCATGCTGCCACTTTATAAAATTCGTCCCTAAGCTAATATAGGTGTTGTGCCACCTTATTTTTGGGCCAGGCCCATGTAATTTCGAAATACCATATTATAGGCTATTTTTAGAGTCCGTATGTATGGGGAAACTGAGTTAGGGTCGGTTTCGGACCCCTCCTCCAAGGGGCCACGAAATTCCCCTCTATTCCCCCATATATACAGCCCTTAGGGCGTCGTTTTAGGTTTGGGGTTTTGTTTAGATTATAAGTTCGCCATAGCTGCAACTTTGCGTTCTTCGTTTGTGTTCCACGACCAGACAAAGGCGTCACAGAACCCCACTTCATCAATAAAGCTTCCCTCTTATATTCACAATATCCAGATTGCAATCTTAGTTTCTTGCTTGTTCTTCGTTTGCATGCAGGAAACAAACCCTCGTGGTCAGGTTGATCGTGCTCCGGCGTGGTCAATAACCTCTCGGAGTTGGTTTAGCGATTGCTAAGGTGCGGCGTCATCACACGTTCCTAGTCGGATCGTCAAAGTCTACTCCACCAAAACGATAGCCACCATCTCATCGAAAGACAGGGACAACTTCGCCTCTATCAAGTGGTATCAGATTTCCAGGTTGCTCGGTGAGATTTTATCAGTTTTCGTAGTTTAGATCGCATCTGTTTCTTCATACCTTTAGTCCACGAAAAAGCCAAAAAAATTAGGGTTAGATCATCATATCCGAACCAATCTGAGCCTTTGCATAGTCTTTTCAGTATTTTGCTTTGTTGAATTGGCAGTTACATCGTCGTGTCGAGTTGCTGGTCTTAGTGTCTAGTCCTTTAGAGTTTCGAGTTCTATTCACAGGTTGTCACGCCGCCAACGCATCGTCTTCATAGTCGCCATATACCACCACCATCATCACCGCTGCCAGATATCACCACCCACTATCCATTGGTGTCCATATATACCACCACCAATCCGAGTCCAGCTCGTTTTAGATTTAGTTTCGAGATCTTTTTGATTTTAGATTCGCGTTTTGCTACCTGCGTAGGTGTCGGAAAAAAAAGAGTCTGGCACGCTTTGCAGAGCACGTTTTGGCCCAAAAATTTTTCGGCCGGAAATATTTTTTCCCTATCTTGATTTTAGGTTCTCCGAAGTGTTTTGAGACACTTGCTATCATAGTGATTTTTGTCGAAATTTTTGGTCGTCGCAGCCCCCGGATTGCTCCAGAAAAAAAAATAGTCCACAAAATTTTGTGCCCATCTTGCTTATACGACGTGGCAAGAGTTTTGAGACACTCGCCATTGTAGTGATTTTTTGAGCAAAAAAAAAAAGACGCGCCGACAGAAAAAAAACGAAAAATAATAATTCAAAGTGTTCTCTTCCCTTGATTACGTGTAGCGTCGTGATTTTGTTGGTGCTTTAGGCTCGTGTCTCTAGTACGGGTCTAGCCTAGGACCAGCACAGTACCGTCGTTGAGCGTTTATTCAACCTTGCATCTCTGAATTGATTATTGCTAACCCTTTTTGCTACCATATTATAAGCCATCCCAGCTCCACATACATCTACGTCGTGTGTTTGACACCACCTGGCAATCGCTCTATCCAAGCTTTGAGAGTTTTGACTACAACGGTTGCCGATCACCGCCTGCTGCTGGGTAAGAACTGGTAAGAATTTGAGATTCGCTTAAAGGATTTGTGACACACCACCACCACCACCACCACCACGTCCCAGTAGTCCGTAGGTTTCATATTCTTGTGTGTTTCCTATTTGCTAACCATGCCAGGATCACACGACAATGAGATCGACTGGGAGAGCATGACCAACAAAGCGCTATATGATAAATTTCAGCAAATGATGGCTGACCAGGTACAAGACTTCGTGACCAACTTTGGAGAGGCCATGGAGAAGCTAGATGGTTTGGAGAAGACCTTTGACACCAAGATGGACGCCAAGTTCAATGAGGTGCTTGCCCGTCAACCACCACCAGCTGCAGCTCCTATTCCTTTCGAACGACGAGCACGACATGTGCCTCTCGGCCAAGCCCAACATACTGGTACTGTTGATACTGCTGTTATTTCTGTGGCTCGTGCTGCTACTGTCGTTGAGCAAGTTGACGATTATGATGGTGATTACGATGATGAGGGAGAGGTTGCTCCCGGTCAGCCTCAAGGGCAACCACCACCATACGCACCAAGTCGACCACATGGCTACAACCGTAACGGTAGGGCTGCCCCACCCCCTCAGGTACGGGATCATGACCATCTCCCTAAACTTAAATTGAATATTCCGACGTTTGAGGGTAGATATGTTCCTGATATATATCTTACATGGGAGTTAGAAACAGAACAACGTTTTACATGCTTACAATTTCCTGAGGATAGACATGTTGCTGCCGTTGTTTGTTCATTCACTAGTTTTGCTTGTGTTTGGTGGTCAGAACATTGTAGAATACACCATGCTAATATTCCAACTACTTGGGCTGTTTTGAAAACTGCTATGCGTAATCGTTGGGTGCCACCTTATTATCAACGTGAATTGCTTCAAAATTTGCAGCGTTTAAGACAAGGAAAAAATTCTATAGAAGAATATTATCAGGAATTACAAACTGGTATGATTAGATGTGGTATTGTTGAGGAGAATGAAGCTATGCTTGCACGTTTTATGGGTGGATTAAATAGAGAGATTCAGACTATTCTGGAGTATAAGGAGTATAACACTATCACTCGTTTATTTCATCTAGCTTGCAAAGCTGAACGTGAAGTGCAGGATCGACAGGCAATGGCGAGAACTACTTTTTCTGCAGGTCGCACTTCATCATGGACGCCACGTACCTCATCTACTTCCACACGTCCTGCTGCAACACCACCTACTTCAACCTCCAACTCCAACCGCGATACCAGGAAACAGGCTCCTACTCCACCCTCTACGAAGAGCACACCTTCTGGGCCTGCACAGAGCTCTTCTTCATCTATTGCATCCACAGGGCAAACACATGAGGTTATATGCCGTCGTTGCAAGGGTGGAGGTCACTTTGCGAGAGAATGCCCTTCCAAGCGTGTCATGATTGTTACTGAGGATGGTGGATATGCGTCCGCTAGTGATTATGATAAGGAGATTTTGGCTCTCATTGCAAGTGAAGAACACGATGGCGACGATGCAGAACCAGAAACACACTACATGGGTGCTGATTACGCTGACATGTATGAAAGTTTAGTTGCTCAACGTGTTCTCAGTGTGCAGGTTACACAGGCTGAACAAAATCAGAGGCACAACTTGTTCCACACAAAGGGAGTTGTGAAGGAGCGTTCTATTCGCATCATCATCGATGGAGGGAGTTGCAATAACTTGGCTAGCATGGAGATGGTGGAGAAGCTGTCTCTAACCACCATACCACATCCTCATCCTTATTACATCCGTTCAACAATAGTGGCAAGGTTAAGGTAACACGTACTGTTCGTGTGCATTTTAGCATTGCTACATATTCTGACTATGTGGATTGTGATGTGGTACCCATGCAAGCATGTTCTATTTTACTTGGTAGGCCATGGCAGTTTGATAAAATTCTATACACCATGGTAGGACAAAGCAGTATACTCTTGTTCATAAGGATCAAAATATCACTTTGCTTCCTATGTCTCCGGAACATATTATGAAAGATGACATTGCTAGAGCTAGTAAAGCAAAACAAGAAAAAAATAAGAGTGAAAATCGGATTGTAGCACAGGAATTTGAGCAACACCATAAGCATAATAAACCATCATCTAATGTTGCATCCGAAATAAAATTGAAGAGTGGATGTTTACTTGCTACCAAATCTGATATTAGTGATTTGGATGTTGCTACATCTGTTTGCTATGCTTTTGTATGCAAAGAGGTATTCTTTTCATTCGAGGACATGCCTCCCTCTTTGCCTCCTGCGGTCATTAACATTTTGCAGGAGTTCGCTGACGTCTTCCCACAAGACGTGCCACCGGGATTACCACCTATTCGAGGGATTGAGTATCAGATTGACTTAATTCCCGGTGCATCCCTACCCAACCGTGCGCCATACCGTACCAATCCAGAGGAGACAAAGGAGATTATGCGTCAAGTACAGGAGCTGCTTGACAAAGGTTATATACGCGAATCCATTAGTCCTTGTGTTGTTCCTATTATTCTAGTGCCTAAAAAGGATGGTACATCGCGCATGTGTGTGGATTGTAGAGGCATTAATAATATTACTATTCGTTATCGTCATCCTATTCCTAGACTAGATGATATGCTTGATGAATTAAGTGGCTCTACAATTTTCTCCAAAGTTGATTTGCATAGTGGATACCATCAAATTCGTATGAAATTGGGAGATGAATGGAAAACAACATTTAAAACTAACTTTGGATTATATGAGTGGTTAGTCATGCCTTTTGGGTTAACTAATGCACCTAGCACTTTCATGAGATTAATGAACGAGGTTTTACGTGCTTTCATTGGACGATTTGTGGTAGTCTATTTTGATGATATATTGATTTTTAGTAGATCTTTGGAGGAACATTTGGAACATTTACGTGTTGTTTTTACTGCGCTACGTGATGCACGTTTGTTTGGTAACCTTGGGAAGTGCACCTTTTGCACCGACCGAGTATCTTTTCTTGGCTATGTTGTTACTCCACAGGGAATTGAAGTTGATAAAGCCAAGATTGAAGCTATTGAGAGTTGGCCGCAGCCCAAAACGGTCACACAAGTGAGGAGTTTTCTTGGCCTCGTAGGTTTCTATAGGCGTTTTGTGAGAGATTTCAGCACCATTGCTGCGCCTCTCAATGAGCTTACAAAGAAGGACGTGCCTTTTTCTTGGGGTACCGCACAGGAAGAAGCCTTCAAGGTTTTGAAAGATAAGTTAACACATGCTCCTTTACTCCAACTTCCTGATTTTAATAAGACTTTCGAGCTTGAATGTGATGCTAGTGGAATTGGGTTAGGAGGTGTGTTATTACAAGATGGTAAACCTGTTGCGTACTTTTCTGAAAAATTAAGTGGGCCTAGTCTGAATTATTCTACTTATGATAAGGAATTATATGCTCTTGTTCGCACTTTGGAAACATGGCAACATTATTTAAGGCCAAAGAATTTATTATACATTCTGATCATGAATCTTGGAAACATATTAAAAGTCAAGCAAAACTAAACCATAGACATGCTAAATGGGTTGAATTCATTGAGACTTTCCCTTATGTCATTAAACACAAGAAGGGTAAAGAAAATTTTATTGCTGATGCTTTGTCTCGTCGTTATACTATGCTTTCACAACTTGACGTTAAAATATTTGGTTTGGAGACCATCAAAGATCAATACGTGCATGATGCTAAATTTAGAGATGTGTTGCAGCATTGCAAAGAAGGGAGAACATGGAACAAGTCCATTATTAATGATGGATTTTGTGTTCCGTGCTAACAAGCTATGCATTCCAGCTAGCTCCGTTCGTCTTTTGTTGTTACAGGAGGCGCACGGAGGAGGATTAATGGGACACTTTGGCGTGAAGAAGACGGAGGACATACTTTCTACACATTTCTTTTGGCCAAAGATGAGACGGGATGTTGAGCGTTTTGTTGCTCGCTGCACTACATGTCAAAAAGCTAAGTCACGACTCAATCCTCATGGTTTATATATGCCTTTGCCTGTACCTAGTGTTCCTTGGGAGGATATATCTATGGACTTTGTTTTAGGTTTACCTCGAACAAAGAAGGGGAGGGATAGCATATTTGTTGTCGTGGATAGATTTTCCAAAATGGCACACTTTATACCATATCTAAAAGTGATGCTGCTGCTCATGTTGCTGATTTGTTCTGTCGTGAAATTATTCGATTGCATGGTGTACCAAATACAATTGTTTCAGATCGTGATGCTAAATTTCTTAGCCATTTTTGGAGATGTTTATGGGCTAAGTTGGGGACTAAACTACTTTTTAGTACTACATGTCATCCCCAAACTGATGGCCAAACTGAAGTAGTCAATAGATCATTCTCTACTATGCTTAGGGCTGTTTTGAAGAATAACCTGAAAATGTGGGAAGAATGCTTGCCTCATATTGAATTTGCTTATAATCGTTCGCTACATTCTACCACTAAGATGTGCCCTTTTGAAGTTGTGTATGGTTTCTTACCTCGTGCACCTATTGATTTGTTGCCTCTTCCATCTTCGGAGAAGGTTAATTTTGATGCTAAAGAACGTGCTGAATTGATATTAAAGATGCATGAGTTAACGAAGGAAAACATTGAGCGTATGAATGCTATATACAAAATTGCGGGAGATAAGGGTAGAAAACATGTTGTCTTTGCACCTGGAGATCTTTTTTGGTTACATTTAAGTAAGGATAGATTTCCTGATTTGCGCAAGTCAAAGCTAATGCCACGTGCTGATGGTCCTTTTAAGGTGTTAGAGAAAATAAATGATAATGCATATAAACTTGAGCTGCCTGCAGAGTTTGGGGTTAGCCCCACTTTTAACATTGCAGATTTGAAGCCTTATTTGGGTGAGGAAGATGAGCTTCCGTCGAGGACGACTTCAGTTCAAGAAGGGGAGGATGATGAGGACATCCCTACTAATGCTACACCCACAACTTCGACTGCCATACATACAGGACCAATTACTAGAGCTCACGCACATCAATTGAATTACCAGGTACTTTCGTTTCTTGCAAATCCTTCTAATGTTCATGAACATATGATGCCGCCTAAATTAGATACTTTTGTTTTACTTGTGAATGAAGGACCTGGCATGGACAAGAAGGATGACCATTGGAGCGGGATCAAGCATGAAGAAGAAGGTGCGCGCACGGGAAAGAACAATGGAGCTTCCAATGATGATTTTCGCACTTTGAAGCCACCATAATGGGAGCAAGAAGCCTTGGACGAAATATGCATGTTGCCACTTTATAAAATTCGTCCCTAGGCTAATATAGGTGTTGTGCCACCTTATGTTTGGGCCAGGCCCATGTAATTTCGAAATACCATATTATAGGCTATTTTTAGAGTCCGTATGTATGGGGAAACTGAGTTAGGGTCGGTTTCGGACCCCTCCTCCAAGGGGCCACGAAATTCCCCTCTATTCCCGCATATATACAGCCCTTAGGGCGTCGTTTTAGGTTTGGGGTTTTGTTTAGATTATAAGTTCGCCATAGCTGCAACTTTGCGTTCTTCGTTTGTGTTCCACGACCAGACAAAGGCATCACAGAACCCCACTTCATCAATAAAGCTTTCCTCTTATATTCGCAATATCCAGATTGCAATCTTAGTTTCTTGCTTGTTCTTCGTTTGCGTGCAGGAAACAGACCCTCGTGGTCAGGTTGATCGTGCTCCGGCGTGGTCAATAACCTCTCGGAGTTGGTTGAGCGATTGCTAAGGCGCGGCGTCATCACACGTTCGTAGTCGGATCGTCAAAGTCTACTCCACCAAAACGATAGCCACCATCTCATCGAAAGACAGGGACAACTTCGCCTCTATCAGCTAGTGGGCTGGCCGAAGCCCCACTAGAGGTCCATGCGGCTGGGGTGGAGAAACCCAAAGGTGGAAGGAGGTCCAAGTGGGAGAGAAGGAGTCCTAATCCTACTAGGATTGGACGAGGACTCCTCCTATCTCCCCTTCGACCGAAGCTAGGGTCGGCCCCTTGGAGGCCAAGCCTCCTCCCTCCCTCCTCCTATATATACTACTAGAGGTATTGAGGGGTTTTCAACATAGAAAATCAGCCACATGCTACCCTCTCCTCTAGATCATAGTTTCTCCTGTGGACCTTTTCAACGGTGCTTAGGCGAAGCCCTGCTGGAATAGTTCCACCACCATCGCCGCCATGCCGTTGCGCTGCCGGAGAACTCATTTATCTCTCCGCTCCCTCTTGCTGGATCAAGAAGGCTGAGATCATCATCGAGCTATACGTGTGCTGAACGCGGAGGTGCCATCCACTCGGCGCTAGATCGGGACGGATCATCATTGGGTCGCGGGACGCTTGGCAGTTTGGAAAGCGAAGACGTTCGACTACATCAACCGCGTTTCTTAACGCTTCCCGCTTAGCGATCTACAAGGGTATGTAGATCCACTCCCCCCGTCGTAGATTGATGAGGACATCCCTGCTAATGCTACACCTACAACTCTGACTGCTATACATATAGGACCAATTACTAGAGCTCGCGCACGTCAATTGAATTACCAGGTACTTTCGTTTCTTGCAAATCCTTCTAATGTTCATGAACATATGATGCTGCGTAAATTAGATACTTTTGTTTTACTTATGCATGAAGGACCTGGCATGGACAAGAAGGATGACCATTGGAGCGGGATCAAGCATGGAGAAGAAGGTGCGCGCGTAGGAAAGAACAATGGAGCTTCCAGTAATAATTTTCGCACTTTGAAGCCACCATAATGGGAGCAAGAAGCCTTGGACGAAATATGCATGATGCTACTTTATAAAATTCGTCCCTAGGCTAATATAGGTGCTACGCCACCTTATTGTAGGGCCAGGCCCATGTAATTTCGAAATACAATATTATAGGCTGTTTTTAGAGTTCGTATGTATGGGGAAACTGAGTTAGGGTCGGTTTCAGACCCCACCTCCAAGGGGCCACAAAATTCCCCTCTATTCCCCCATATATACAGCCCTTAGGGCGTCGTATTAGGGTTGGGCTTTGTTTGGATTACAAGTTTGCCATAGCTGCAACTTCACGTTCTTCGTTTGTGCTCCACGACCAGACAAAGGTGTCACAGAACCCCACTTCATCAATAAAGCTTTCCTCTTATATTTGCAATATCCAGATTGCAATCTTAGTTTCTTGCTTGTTCTTCGTTTGCGTGCAGGAAATAGACCCTCGTGGTCAGGTTGATCGTGCTCCGGCGTGGTCAATAACCTCTCGGAGTTGGTTTAGTGATTGCTAAGGCGCGACGGCATCACACGTTCATAGTCGGATCGTCAAAGTCTACTCCACCAAAAACGATAGCCACCATCTCATCGAAAGACAAGGACAACTTCGCCTCTATCAAGTGGTATCAGATTGCCAGGTTGCTCGGTGAGATTTTACCACTTTTCGTAGGTTAGATCGCATCTGTTCTTCATACCTTTAGTCCACGAAAATGCCGCACAAAAAAAATTAGGGTTAGATCATCATATCCGAACCAATCTGAGCATTTGCATAGTCTTTTCAGTATTTTGCTTTGTTGAATTTGCGGTTACATCATCGTGTCGAGTTGCTGGTCTTAGTGTCTAGTCCTTTAGAGTTTCGAGTTCTATTCACAGGTTGTCACACCGCCACCACATCGTCTTCATGGTTTCCATATACCACCACCATCATCACCGCTGCCATATATCACCACCCACCATCACTATCCATTGGTGTCCATATATACCACAAATCCGCCACCAATCCGAGTCCAGCTCGTTTTGAGTTTAGTTTCGATTAATTTTGATTTCGGATTCGCGTTTTGCTACCTGCGTAGGTGTCGAAAAAAAAGTCTGGCACACTTTGCAGAGCACGTTTTGGCCCAAAAAAATTGGCCGAAAATATCTTTTCCCTATCTTGATTTTAGGTTCTTCGGAGCGTTTTGAGACACTTGCCATCATAGTGATTTTTGTCGAAATTTTTGGTCGTCACAGCCCCCGAATTGCTCCATAAAAAAAATTAGTCCAACAAATTTCGTGTCCATCTTGCTTATACGACGTGGGAAGTGTTTTGAGACACTCGCCATTGTAGTGATTTTTTGAGCAAAAAAAAGTGCGCAAAAAAAGAGGCGCCGAAAAAAATGAAAAAAAATTCAGAGTGCGCTCTTCCCTTGATTACGTGTAGCGTCGTGATTTTGTTGGTGTTTTAGGCGCGCGTCTCTAGCACTATCTAGCCTAGGACCAGCACAGCACCGTCGTTGAGTGTTTATTCAACCTTGCATCTCTGAATTGATTATTGCTAACCCTTTTTGCAACCATATTATAAGCCATCCCAGCTTCACATACATCTACGTCATGTGGTTGACACCACCTGGCAATCGCTCTATCCAAGCTTTGAGAGTTTTGACTACAACGGTTGCCGATCACCGCCTGCTGCTGGGTAAGAACTGGTAAGAATTTGAGATTTGCTTAAAGGATTTGTGAAACACCACCACCACCACCACGTCCCAGTAGTCTGTAGGTTTCATATTCTTGTATGTTTCCTATTTCTGCTAACCATGCTAGGATCACACAACGACGGGATCGACTGGGA